>JAFIRS010000639.1:0-611371 GCA_018342105.1 Gonioctena quinquepunctata | reverse complement strand
CACTTCAAAAAATTTGGGTTTTCTAAAAAACCAAAAAAAAATGCAAAGTATAAACAATCAAGAGGAGAAAAAAAGAAAAAAAACAGTTTCAGATGACATTTCATATGATTCTGATATAAATTTAGCTTTTATTCCCCGAAAAAAAAAAAAATGTTTTGTCCGACGGGATTTAGATTATAGTGCTGATGATATGGTCAATGAACTTTAGATATGAAAAACCTAAGAGATGATTATCTATTAGTGAAGTTTGCAAAAAAAAAAGATTTTTACATTATGTTGGAAAAGTATCAGTAAGAAAATAATTCAGAACATTTTTAAAGAAGGTATAAAAGGATTTGTTTACCCAGAAGTTAGGATATTTCATATATTGAGGGGGGAAAGACTTTTATCAAAGTTACCTAACCCCTGACAAACCGGGGACTTCAAGAATGGCATCTTTTCTTCAATTTAATGTACTTTTTTTGGTTACGATGTTAACTAATGTTTCATAGTATTTTGTAAACAATTATATAGGAAAGAAAGCAGCATTTCAAACATGTTATTCGTCTGATCCTCCCCATTCAAGTCGAAAGTACCCCGCCATGGGGCATTTCCCGGAAAATTTTCAAATTACAATTTTACTTTTCCCTGGAAAACTATTCAAAATTTTCAATTTTTGATGATAAAAAGTCAAAACAAGAAGGCCCTATTCCAAATTTTCAATATCTTGATAATGTTAACAATCGATGGAGTTATAATAATTTGTAAAACGAGTCGAATTGCCCCTTCTCTGACAATTAATTTTTATTTAAGGTATTAAATTTTTTTTAAAAAAAACATTTTTTTGGAACACTTTTAAAAATTCCGGGGAAAATTTTATTTAACGGAAATTTTTCCCAAAAAGTTAAACAGTTAACTAAAAAAATTTTTCGAACTTTGTTTTAAATTGTAAATGAAAGAAAATGTTTGAATAATTGTCAAAATTTTTGGCTGGGCCTTTTAAAATACTCAACAAGATCATATAGAAGAAAAAAATAAATACTTTTTTTAATTTTTTTACTTAAAAAAAATAAAAACGGATTTATTTTTTTTTTCAATTCATATTATCGTTTTTTAATAAAGATATAAATTAATTTGCAAAAAAAATTTTTGATAAATTTTTAAAAAAATTTGATTATTTCAATAATTTTAATTTTTTTTACAATTATTATTTACAAATATTATGATTTTGAAAAAAATTTTTTTTTAAATTTTGATTTTATTGTTTATAATCTTTTTTTTATTTTCTTTTTTTAAATAATTATTTAAAAAATAATTTTTTTAATATAACTGAATCCTTATGATAAAAAAAAATTTTTTATAAAAAATCTTTTTATCAACTTACCAATTTTTATAAATGTTTTTAATTTTGTTTTTTTTTTCTGAAACTTAAAAATTCCAAAAAAAATATATAACAAATTAAAAAAAAAAATTCCCAATTTTTTTTATTGTTTGGGTTGGAAGTGGGAAAATTGGAATTTTTTTTATACTTTTTTATATTTTTGTTTCTGAAATTTTATAAGTTTGAAAAAATCTAACAAAGTTAAAATTTGTTTATAATTTGGTAGAAAAAACAATGGAATTGTTGATAAAAAATTGTTTTTGCTCCCATGGGAGTGTCAATTATGATTCTTAGAAAAAAAATCTCAACTAATTTTTTAAAAACAATAAAATATAAAAGAAAAATAAAAACAAAAAAATTTTTTTTTTAAATATTTTTCAAAAACAAAAATTTTTTAAATATAAAAGGGGCAAAAAAAAAAAATTTTTGAAAAACAATTTTTTTTTAAAAATTGAAAAAAAATCCAAAAATTTTTTGCAAATAAATTCATATCTTGTATTGACAAAAAAAAAATATATGTTTAAAAAAAATTTTTTTCAACAACATTACTTGATTTTTTTTTTTTTGTTCAAGTACAAAAAATTTAAAAACAAATATGAAATTTTTCAATTTTTATGGGGATCGGGTATGAAATTAAAAAGGCTCACAAAAAAATTTTTACGACAATTTTTTAAACTTTTTTTCAAAAATTAAGACGGTTTAAAAAAAAATTTTTGGCAATTTTAATTTGGAAAAATAAATTTTTAAAAAACCCCCGGGAAAAAATTTTTTATAGTGTTGAATACACCAAAATTTTTTGCATTTTAAAAAAAAATTTAAATTTAAAAAAATTAATTAATGCCCGAGGGCCCCCGGCCCTAAAAAGGGCTGGGAACCCATTTTCGCGTTAAATTAAAATAAATAATGGAATAGAGTTTGGAGCTGGGAGTTTTTATTGGAAATTTCCTCCTCTTTCAGAATTTTTTTTTTTTAATTTCTTGAAAAAAAGTTTATGAAATATTGGAAAAAACAAATGCCATTTTTTCATCTTCAATTTTTATAATTTTTTGAATTTTTTAAAAGTAATACAAGCTTTTGGCACATTTTTTAGGCGTTATTCGGTGAGCTATCACAATAATTTTAAGAGCAGTATTTTATTTTTAGACCATTTTAAACTTGTCGAGTAGACTAAATTAAAAAAAATTTTTTATTCTACAATTTTTTAAATCCTTCAACTTTTTTTCTATTTTGAATATTGTTTTGAAATATTTTTCGGACGATCATTCAAGCATCAGCCCCAGCCCCCTTTAGTGGTAAAAAATTATAATCTGAAAAAAATAATTATAAAACCATTTCAATAAAAATTTTTCAAGTTAAAATGACATTGTGGAAATTCAATCGTCAGTTTTAAAAAAATGGGGATTAATCGTCGCCCCCTAAATTGGAAAAAAAGGGGGGGACATTGATAATTTCACCCCTCCCAAATTTTTACGGGTCTTATACAGTGCGGTTTTTTATAGTTCCCCTCCGAACTTTCCAAACGGTTTTTGGGGAATAATGGGAAAAAACCCCTTTTTTGAATATTCACCAATTCTGCTTTTGAAAGACAGGATTCCGATAGATGGCGGGGAGGGCATATCACGAAAATTTCAAATAGGGGGGGGTGAGTGGCAATGTTAAAAAATATAACCAATTCTCTTTTAAACCCATCTATTTTTTTAATTTGTCAATATATTTTTCACAATATGATTTGAAATGACAAGGTAAAAAAATTCAAAGTGCTATTGTAAAAAAATTAAAAAAAAATCGTTGAAAAAAATTGAATTTTGCTTTCAAAGATGTGCCAGCCCCTTATAATTGGAAATTATTAAATTGACTTCCGCCCCATCTATCATACTCCAATTCTTTAATTTAAAAAAATATCGGTGATATCTTTAAAAAACCTTTTGTCCCATTGGTCTACGTCCCGATCAAAAAACAGGGGGGCTATTCAAGGTAAAATCATATTTTTCTTTATATCATTTATATAAAACTAAAAACCCATGGTTTAGTAAAAAGCCACCCTGAGAGGGCGGGAAAGAATAGGTTTTGAGTCATTATTCAAGTAACGATCTGACTGACCTATTTTCATCAGCTAACTATCATTATAGAAAAACAATTTCTAAAATAAAATTTAATTTTTTAAATATTAAAAAATTTAAATTTTTCCCAATTTCTTTTTTAAATATTTTATATCAAAACATACATGATTCTTTACTATCTTCTTAGTTTGACTTATTATTCATCAAAAATTAAAAATTATCAAAAAAAACTTTTAAAGAAAATTTTTAAAATCACAAATAAGAAAAAAAATAATAGCTGTGACGTGAGTTATGATTCAAAAGTTTGTCGCGAAAAAGTTTCCCATTTCGAATATAAAAGCGACAAGCTTTTAATCTAAAATCCGGAAAAATACGTCACTCACCCAAAGCAATTATTTTTATTTTTTAGTGCTTTTTGAAAAAAGCTTTCTTTAAGTTTTAAAAAATTATTTTATTTTTTGTTTTTCAGTATTGTCCCCTTAATCTACCATTTTGTTAAAGCATTGTTTTATTCCGTAAGTTCTGAGCTAGCTATTTCCCAATGAAAGACCATCTAGAGATGAATATCCGCCATCTTGGGTTGAATCTTCAATTTATGAATTTTAACAAAAAATTAAAAATTTTTGTTTCTTTCTCCGACCCCAAAACCTCCACATCCCAAATTTTGAATCGACTCGAACCATAATAACAAAACTGTCGGAATTTTGAATTTGTAAATTTTGATAAAAATTCAAACTCCGCCCAAAACCCCTACAAAAAAACTTTGAATAGAATCGGACCATAATACAAAACTCTTCCCCCATTTTGGAGCCGTCATCTTGAATTTATAAATGTCAGAAAATTCATAATCTCCGACTTCAAAAACTCTTACATCCAATTTTGAATCGAATCGGACCATAATCCAAAACTTGCCTGCCATCTTAAACCGCCATTTTTTTTTCTAACAAAGCAAACAGTCCCCGGGGAATTATGAACACCGCCATATTTCAGCAAACGGATGTCGAAAAATTTCAAAATGGTTTAAAAATTTTTTGAACCGGAAATAATGATATAATGACAGAATGAGGAATGACAGAATAAAAGAAAATGACAGAATGACAGAATGACAAATGACAGAATGACCGAATGACAGAATGAAAAGGTGACAGAATGACAGAAGGACATACAAATGGAAAGTTAAAAAAAACTTAAAAAAGGAAAAACCCCAGGTTATTTTGATGCCCGGAGGTTTGGTCTTGACAAGCTGGAAGCCAGCGCCCAAAAACCCCAGATGATTTGTTATATGACCCCTTCGGGGGTGGAATCACATTTTTGGTACGAAAATGATACTCATTCCGCTGGACATAGGGCGTGATCTCAGGATGATTGATTAAACTGTGCAGAAAAATTGGGGTTTTAAAATATTTTTTTATACAATTATTCCCGTATTTTCAGATAGTCGATTAAAAAAAACCCACGAACAAAATGCCATCCGATAAATGATGTCTATCCCCCCCATACCATCAAAACGGTAATTTTTGTAAACTTTTTTTTTCTTATTATGTTCAATATCTAGTCATTCTCAAAAACCCATGCCATATCTTTTCGACGGTTCCAAATGGTCGATTAGGGGGAATCTTGTTTGATAACATATCCCAAATGTAATGCCAGGATATTGTACTAGTCATCAAATAAAATTTTTTCGAAAAAAGATAGTTAAATTTTGCACATGTTTTTGTTTATGAGCTGATGAAATTTTGTACAATACGATTTCCAAATTTTTTTATCCCTTTCTGTTTTTTAGCTATAGCCAAAGAATCGGGCGCGCATCCGTATACAGATTTCGCTTAAATAACGTCCTCAGATTTGTACACTCTCAAAATTTACAATTTTAAAAAATTTTTTTTTTATTAACCTTTCGTGATAAACGCTAGATCATTTTTTTTTGGTCGTTTCAAACTTCAAAAACATTGGGGATTCTAAAACTAATTACTATATCACTTTTTTAAATAATTTTACCAGTACTCAAAACTGAAAGGGGGGGAGGAACAACATCAAGGAAGTTTTCGGTAGCTCTTGGGGGGTTTGTCAAAGGGCGTCAAAAACCCCCGCATTAGCCCTATGCACCCGCCGGGGGAAAATGCCCCCAGTATGGTATAATCGTACACGCCAAACAAGTTGATTTGCGCTGAATGGATTGTAGACTTATTGGATACCTGAAACCAACCCCTTGGATAGAGTTACCATCTGGCGGGGGGCCCGCCTGCGCCCAAAAAAACTGCAGCCTATAAGGAAAGACTTAAATCGTCAACTTCTGAGCGGCACCCTCTATATGGCCGCAACCAGCATACCAGAGACTAAAGTCAAAATAGCTTCCAACAAACCGAGATTCCGGAACAAATGAAAAATCTAGGATCATTTTTGGAAAAACCCCGGGGCCAAATTTGGGTGACCCATCCGAAAAACCAGCTGCTGGGGGGAGGGGTTTGGGGGGTCAAATCTCGAATAGACTCCCAACTGGAACTGCAAGATCGGGTCACCCCGAAAAATGGGGATCCCCGTGGCTCCCCCCCTAGCGACTGTGGGGCCCCCCCAAAGACTTCACAGCGAATGCCCTTTTGCCCCCCAAAGCACCCAGAAGATGTGATGTCAGCTCTACCCAAAAGAATCGACGCCCAATAGTGGGCAAGACATACTTATTTGATTAATTAAACAATATCTGTATACCTAACAAGTTATATATAATGTAAAAAATCTTCTGACTCGAATAAATAAACTCATATCTGTTTTCAAAAAAATTCTCAATTCCATTCTTTTTGGGATCTATTTCAATTACAAAGTTCCTTTTGGGTTTATTTGTGACACTCAGCAACTTTCCCAAATTTTTATGAACCACTTCGACTCGGAATTTTTTTAAAAAATTTGAGAGTTTTGCTAAACTCATTTTAGTTAGCCCCATCAAGGGCGCCTTTTCGATGTAGTTTTCAGAAAAATAATCAGTCGATAACGACATCGGTCTCGTTGTTTTCTTTAATTTCTATCAGTTTCCATCATTATTTTCTGCCGAATGGTAGTAATAGGCTGAAAAACCAAAAAGGGCGATCGAAGTTCGGACGAAGGGAATGAAGACTGAATGATACTGAAAATCAGACGTAGAAAAAGGTTAGAAAAGTAGAGTGACAATAATTTTTAAACATTAATTTATTATACAGTGCGCGCGTAAAAATAGGAAACATGAAGATATCCTCGATACCCCCTAAAACACAATAACAAAAAATTTTTGGGAAAGTATATTAGATGGGAAGGTTTTAAAATTTTTTATTTTTGACGTTAAATGTACAGTTTCAATATACGAAAAATATATTTATTTTAAATGGGATAACCCTTATATTTTATAATTTTCTGTTACAGTTTTCATTGCCGATGCAGTATACGTTAGTGGCCTATTGCCATTAATATTAAAAAATTAGGAAAAAAATGTTTATTTTGCGTATAAACAAAAAAAATACCTAAAGAAAAAAAAAAGGGAAAAGTTAATATGACCTCCTTGTCTTCGGAAACGAAATCCCTTCTTAATGAAAATTCATCCAAGAATTTCTAATCGTTTCCGGAGAAAAATTTTCTATCTCCCTGTAATTCTGCCTTTCAGTACTTGGATAGTCTGTGTATTCACATACATTTGCTTTTTTAAAAGACCCCAAAAAATAATCTGGGGGTGTCGAATCTGGAATCTTGCTGGCCATTCGTAGCTCATCTTCTTCCCAAACCCAAAGATTTGGAAATGTAATGGAAACTCAGAACGCATCGAAAATAATGGGGGGCGCTCCATCTTGCTGAATCAAATTGATCTATTCACGATATGGGGTTTATATATCGGGAAATAGTCTGGGTAATTTGGAATTTCCTATAATTCAAAAATGCCCAGTATTCTTCACTTATTTTCTTTCAAAAAAAAGGTCCCAAAAATGGTATTATTTAAAAATTCCTGTCCACACATTGCCTTTTGTATGGGATATGCACTCACCATCAATGAAATTTTTTTCGACCAGTACCTGCAGTTTTGTTTATTGACAGTGCCATTTAACTGGAAAGTAGCCCATCAGAAAAAAGGGTTCGATTAAAAAAAATTGGATTAGTGTCAAATCTTTAACATTGTTTCACAGAACTCCTTTTGGGTTTTTGGGTCGTCTTCGTTCATTTCCCGTACCCAAATTGAATTTTTCAACTCAAGTTTCAAAATTGTTGACTGAGTGATTTTCGGTTAAAAAACTCTAGTAGCCTTATGAGGGGCTTCAACCATCGACAAAAATTTCAGTTTTGTTTCTCTGGAATACGGGCGGGCCCCTTTTGAAGTTCTCGTACATATCCACTTTCCTCAAATTTTAAAAATTTTTTGATACAGACCAGTGCTATAGGAGTTCTGTCTTCATACTTGTTATTGAATATTTCACATACCTCTTCGTGTTTTGTGTCCCACAAATAATGTCCAAATAAAACACTCAAATTTCATAATATTATGGTATTTTTCACCACATCCAGTATTTAAAATTTTAATTTTTGAGGGTCTGTTTAAAAGTAATTGTATTTTACTCTGATTTTTTCGCTGGAAGCCCCTTTTCAAAAAAAATATCATACCTACGACGTCAAACACGGGACCACGACAGTAAAAACCCACTTGATTTAACGAAATGAAACTGATATTCATATCATGTTTTTTCAATATTTTTCCCAATTTCTTAAAAATTTAAAGGGCAATATTCCTTTTAGTTTTATTCATCGCAAAAAAAACTGGAACAAAAATTGTGAATATACGGGTTGTCCCATTTAAAAATGAACATATTGTTTAACCAGAAACGTACATTTGGGAACGTCAAATTATAAAATTTAAAATTTTTCCTTCTAATATACATCCAAAAATTTTTATTGTATCTCACGGGGGGTCAAAAAATATTTTTGTTTCCATACTGTACCCCACAAAATTGTGGGGGTGATCAGTACAGGAGGGTGAAATACAGAAGCAACTGAAAATATCAGGCCATTACATTTTTGATTGTTTTACAACTTTTTACGTAAATTGTTTTTCATTTCATTTCTAAAGGTAGTGAATGATGAAGGGGAAAGCCGAACCCGGAGGGGTTTCCCAAAAATTTTTTTACAATGAAAAGAAATAAAAAATACTTGGTTTGGGGGATCATTTTTTTATTCACCTCGAACATAAACAATGAAATTGTTGGGCTTTTTTTGATTTCAGAGAAGAAGAGCATCTTCATATGCCAACCGATAGCATAAAATATGTTTTGGTAAAAAATTTTTGAATAGGGGGCTTCAGTTGTTGGTAAAAACATATTTTCATAGAGCGATGTATTCTTTTCAGAATTTGCAATGATAAAATAGCAACCAGAGATTATAAAAATAAATCATCATTAATAGATCATGTATTAACAAACTCTATTATAAAAATGCACTAAGTGACCACAAATTAACAGATACAAAACATCAATATAAAAAATATCAACTCAAAAATAGTTTATTGTGCGGAAAGGGTGGGGAAAGTTCAACTTTTCTCACGGTGTGGAAGTTTGTGGCACGAGTGAGAAAAGTATTTTCCCCCACATGTTCACACTACTTTCCAACAATTTTGCCTTTATAGACCAGGGTCGATAATTTTTTAAACAAAAAATTATAATAGAATGAAACTAATTGGAAAAGGAAGAAAATATAACAAAATGAAAGGGAAAATAATTTACGGCGTCTGAGGTCGGGAAGTGGAAGGTTGGTTTTTTAAGGGTAAAACGGTTTATCTCGATTTCCGGCAAAACTACAGGTCCTATGGAAAAGTTAAATGGCAATTTTTTTCACAAAATTTTTAAAAATTTTATGTAAAAAATTCAAATAACCAATTTTTTGGTTTTATTTTTACCTTTACAAAAAATTCACGGAATTTGGGGGAAACTCCTTTTATGTCCCAAACACCTGTAATTTTTTTATTTAAAATTTCATTTCCACCTTATTTTGACTTGATATCGAAATGCCCTAATTTTTCAATCAGAATTCCCCCGTCAAAATATCAGGTTTTTCAGAAAGTCGGGGGACTTTTGTTCGTTGAAATTCTACTTTCTGATAGTGTAAAAAAAATATACATAACTATGGTAAATGTTCTCAGAAAATGCAAAGAAATAACAGGTAGTAAGGCCCAGCCCTCCTAGCCCCTTCCCCACTTCTCTATGAAATCCCTTTTTGATGGGCAAACATTTTCCGTAGGTCACTCAGGTATATAAGTTATCTTAAAATAGCAATAAATAGGCATCTACATATAATTTAAAGAAGATTCTACAACTTTCTCAAAATATTGTAGATGTCTTATTAAATTCGGATTCGAGTTTTTTCGTTTCTTTGCATTTTCTGTCATAGTAATGTAATTTTTTTATACCATCAGAAAATAGAGATTTAACGAACAAAAAGCCCACCGACTTTTAAAAACTGATATTTCGACGGGAAATTTCGATTGAAAATTAGGGCTTTTATTAAGTCAAAATAAGGTGAAAAAATAAATATTTTAAATAAAAAAATCACAGTGTGTTTGGCATAAAAAAGGGGGTTTTCACCAAATTTTTGGAAAAAAAAAATTTTTGTAGAAGATAAAAATAAAACCAAAACTTGGTTATTTGAATTTTTCACCTCCCCTGAGGGTTTTGTGAAAAAGTGTAATATAAAAGTTGTAGATCTTTTTTACCTACAACTTTGCAACTTTTCCATAGTTCCAATTTTGCCGGAAATCGAATAAACCGTTTTTACCCACCCCCACTTCCCGACCCCAAATCTCGAAAAATTTTCCTCTTCATTTGTTATAAATTTCCCTTCTCTTCCAATGGGTTCCATCCTACTGTTATTTTTTTTACTTTTACCATTTTCAAAGCCTCCAGCACTGGTCTATTAAAGAATAAAAAAATGTACCTTATATTTATTTTTAGTTGGCAAACTAAAATAACATTAAAGTATCCTACCTCTTAACAGTTAAATAATGTACTAAAAATTATAGTTAATAGTAAAATTTGTACATTTTTGTAGGGCAAACCCGGGAAAGTCATTTCTTTTTAATACATTTTCTGCTATATTAATTGTAGAAGTTGAGGGATGATCATTCATATACGCTGCTTTTTTCTGCCCCTTTTTTAGTAAAAGAGTTCAATTTTTTGTTCAATAGCGTTGACGATTTTATTAACAACGTTAATTTTTTTTTAAAGACCCCCTGATGTATCCTTCGCCACGGTTTTAATTGCCATCCCCAGGGCCCTTTAAGGTTAATATGTTTCCCTATTTCCCAAAAATTGTTGGAACGCCGGGAAACAGTGACCTGTATATAGAGGGGGTTTTTCCCAAAAAATTTAAATTTTTCCCAGCCATCCTACTAAATTTTGGGAAATGCCGACTACCTGTCTAGTACATTTTTTTTTTGCTGGAAATTTTTAAGAAAAACTTTTTCCCCTGGCAAATCAATCGGTCGAAAAGCATTTTTTTTTTTATATATATTTTTAAAACCCCTTCCTGTTACAGTAAACGTTTTTGGTTTTTTTTTTGGTTTTTTTTTAAATTTTCCCCAAGTAGGCCAATTAAATCCTCAAATAAATTATGGGTTTTTTTAATTTCCACAACTTTCTCAGACATCCCCTTTGCTACTAATAGCCCTGCAACCTACAAATAAAAAAAATTCGGGATGTAAAATTTTTTTTAAAAAAGAAAAACCCCGGGTTTTGAACCCCGGGTCGTTGGGTGCCGGGATAATTATCCACTGCCCACTGAGCCTCTTTTTTGGAAATTTTGTTAAAAAAGGTCATACAGTGCTTCTAAAAAGTCCCCCCTCTTATTTTGGAACTTTTATACAAAAAAAGGAAATTTGAAAACTGAATTTTAAAAAAAGGTTTTGTAAAATTTAAAGTGATGATAGATGACGAAATCGTAAAGATGACGCCCGGAATTTGCCAAATTTTTAAATGGAACCCTACGGAAAACGACACCTTTTTTAAAAGGTATCAAAAAAACCTATTTCAATGATACTAATTTTTTTTTAGTGTTTAGGGCGTTTTAATGACTCATTAGTAAACATTAAAATTTTAAATTCCCATTCAGTATGTTTAATTACAGATTTAAGAATCAGTATCTACTCAAAGAAATTGCTCGAAGTGACCCCCCATTTCCCGCCTGACAGGAAATATCCTATTATTAAACTCTTTCGTACTTTTGCAAATGTGTCTGCGGAAACAGCCTCACATTCTGCAACAATACGTTTTTTTAAACGTCTTTATTGTCAGGTTCAGTGGCGAAAAACATCGGTTTGAGGTACCCCCACAAAAAAAAAACCCAAAAGGTGTGGGGGCCCGGTGATCGAGCTGGCTTTTCCCCTTTGAACCTCGTCGTCCAATCCATCTACGACGATACCCCCTCACCCAAATACCGTCTTACCCCCACCGTAATAGTTTTGGAGGAGCACCACCCCTTTGAAATGTTTTTTTTCCCAATTGCCGAATTCATCTGGATTATTTTTAAAATTTCAAGGATTAACGGTTCTATTGCGTTTTGCAACAGCTCCAGATAAACCTCACCAAGTTAAAAAAGTTTTTCAAAACAAGGGGCCCCAACAATGGGGTTTTCCCCCAGGATCCCGCCCAAACATTCACCTTCGGGGGAAATTGGGTATGTTTTTCCCGAAACAGGGAGGATTTGAGTCCCCCAATACCCATTCTGTGTTTTACATTTCCATTCAGATAAAAAATTACTTTCCCCTAAAACAAATTTTTTTTGCCCAAGTCGGGCCTTTTGGGTTTAAATTTTTATTTTCCCCATATTTTCAAAAAATTCTAGTCTTCGGTCTGGGTCGTCGTCTGAGGTTTGAACCATTTTTAATTTTTTTGGGATGAAATTTTTTTTTTAAAAACCCCCTTGTCTGTCCCTTCGACTGATTTACAGGTAGATGCAACGTGAGTTGTTGAAGAAGTAGGTTTAAATTAACTTCCCCAGTATATAAATTTTTTCTCATCAAAATTTGTGGTCCCAGATCGTTTCGCATCTTTAAATACCCCCGTTTTTTTCAAACTTGAAAAAATTTTTAAGTAAGTCCTCGAAAGGGGGCGATCGAAAACCTCTAAATTAAAATGCGTTCCTGCATGAATATTTTTAGTTTCACCAATAATTAAGACCCGCTGCTACTTTATCACCTGGCACGTACAACCCCGCTTCTTGAAGCACTTAAACGTTCGGCTCACAACGGAAAAAATTATCAAAATGTACAAAAATATTAAAAGTACCAAAAGCTGTTTAAAAACAGTTAAACGTTCGATCAACATTACACAAATTAAAAATTTCCCAAAAACTTGGGACAATTAAAAAAACGTCAAAATTGGGAAAGCTAACAAAAACTAAACTTTTTTGAAACTATCCAGGGGGCGTAGCTTGAATTTGAAATTTTGGGTTTTCTGTTTAATTCACCCGTTTTTGCTTTTTTTTAAAAGCGAGTTGCCAAAACTGCCATAAACACAAAAAAATTAAGTATCATTGAATATTTTTTTTGGGGATCCCTTTTTTAAAAAGGGTTGTTCCGGGGGGTTCCTTTAAAAAAATTATTGGTCACAATGGCCTTGGGGACGTCATTTTTAGATTTCGTCATCTACCCATCATTTAGTGGGGAAAAGTTTAAAAACCTTTAATTTTCCCATTTTCCCAAATTTAAATTTTTTTGTTTATGTATAACTTTCCCAAAAAAATAGGAGGGTGGGAAATTATTTTTGAAAGCCCCTTTTGTATTCATCTAGCAGAATTTAAATGAAATCTTAAAATTATCAAATTTTTTTTTATAAACCCAAAAAACTCACTAATTACAAAAGCCATGATAATTAGGAAAAAAAAAAATAAATTCTTTAAATAGTTCGATCTGAATAAATTACCTTTTTTGTCTGGACTTCATTTAAAAATTTTCGGAAATTGGTCTGCTTCAATACTTTTTGTTTTTTTTGGGGACGTAATTGTCGGACTTTTTTTTAAAAAATGAACGAAATTTTTTCATACGTGGATATATCAAAATTTTTTTTATACTGATAGTCCCTTCGAAACATTGAATATTGTGACCAAAGTGTAAAAACCTGTACATTTTTCTGATGACATGTCCTGTATTAGCTGTCTCAATGTAAAGGGGACTGGTTAAACCAAGGGAAATGCTCCCGTAGTAAACATGCAACAGGGCTCCAGAAATGGTCTGATATTAAATAGTACCAAAACAAAAAAACTATTACCTTTTTCTGGGGATATGGACTATAGCCTACTGGTTTTTTTAAAAAAAATGGAAAAAACCCTTGAACGAAAAAATCTGCTAAATTTTTGGATTGGGAAATTGACTCTCAACTAATTTGGGGACGATCATATTGACAATATTTCAAATAAATTATCCCAAAACCTCGTAATCCCGGAATCTTCAATTATGTACCTATCAAAATTTTTAATGAGTTACTAATATGCGTATGTTCATTCTACTATCAACTATTTGCAGTGTGTTTTCGATAACCCAGTAGAAATAAATAAATTGTTGCTATTTGAAAAGGGGTATTTGGGGAAACCCTGTGCTTCAAAAAAAATAGTGATTCTTTTTAGAGCTGTTTGACAAATTGAAGAATTTTAAATTTTTGCATCTATGTATATTTCCAATTGCGTCACCCCGATTTAAAAAGCACTGAATAAATTTTAGGGATATATTACTCGACTTGCCGGCTACCCCGAGACAAAACTATCATTTTTTTTAAATTTCCCAACCCCATTAACTGGCAGCCGTCCAACGGGCCCCCCATATCATGTCGATTAGATTTATTTAGCTCCCCCAAAATCCATTTGGGAAAAAAAAACTACAGCTTCAGTCTTTTTTAAAAAGATGTGAAAAAATTCTTTTGGGAAAAGACATTTTTTTTTCTCTAGATGGGAAAATTTTCAAGCGAAACTAGAACATGATACCATGAATGGTTTTTTTTGTTTTTCCCCAATTTCCCCCCAAAATTTTTTTGATTTTTATATATCAGTGTGACTTTTTATTACTTTCATATTTAAATTCAATTTTTTTATCTCATAACTGACGATTTCCATGGTTGTAATAGCCTAAAAAGGGAAAAGGGAAATTTGTATTTGTATTTTCCATTTTTACTTAATATATTCTATGTTATATTATTCTTATGCTTTAGTAAGTTTTTAAAACAACTTCTGATTCTCCCGAAGTTTTTCCCTTTTAAACCGTTTTCAAGATTGTTGTGGTTTAAAAATTTTTTATAATTAATTATTTTTTTTCTTTGTATATCTCATGATCTTTCTTTTCTTTTGTATTCCATTGCTATCAAAGGGGAAAAAATGAGAATTTTTCTACCAAAATTTTTGCAACCGAGTTAATTTAAGAGAATTTATAAAAATTTTCCCCCTTTTTTCCCCGTTCTAAAAACCCCCTCTGCAAATTTTTGTGTACATGATGTAGAAGCGTAAAAAATGTGTTTCCCCTAATCATCTCGACATCAAACTTTTTTCCAATATTTTGGGTGAGTTTCGGGGTTATCTTTACAAACCTTTTTTTCCCAAAAAATGAGTACAAAAAATAAATTCCCAATTTTCAAAACGTCCCCGGAAAAGGTTTTTTTGTTTTACTATAAATCAATAAAAGATTCAACGCAATTTTATTTATTAAATTTCCCCTAAAACACCATTGTTCACACTGAAAAACTTCCCTATTGCAATTCAAAAATTTGATGCCAGTGCCATAGTAGCGAAAAAAATTTAAACCAAAAAATACTTTCATTGTTTTTTCTGTTTTTTTTCAGAGGTTTCACTTGTGTTTGTAGTTTTTTTTTAAAATATTTCCATTTTGGGATTATTTTCCATTTCTTTTTTTGTTATTCATTTCAAGGCTCTAGTAGTGGGGTATTTAAATTTTGGGTTTTTAGACATCTTTGCTAAGCCCCGGAATTATTTTTTATGAATTATTTTGGGGAAAAGTCACACATTATTATTTGTGAAATGTTCAATCGAAAATAAAACTAACAAAAAAAGTGTTTTATTATTTCATCTAAAACAAAAAAAGATGTTTTGAAAATTTTTCTTTTCCCCCTAGGGAAAAATATACATCACTTTTTTTTTCCCTACTTTTGAATATCCTTCGGTATGTTGAATAATATTTTTTTTTTTAACCGACGAAACCAAAAAGGAGGAGGTTCTCTGGGTCGACCTTTTTTTTTTTTTCTCATGTATGATCACCCTAACTTTTACCGGGGGCGTCCGATTCCAATAATTTTGTAGTTGGTCCCATTTTTAAAAACAAAAAATGAAATCCACCCCCAAGGGTATCAAAATGAAGGATATTGATCACCCCACCCTCTGGGAAATTTTGGGCCCTTAACCGATTCTAAAAGGGGTATAGCTTTTTTACTGGGATCTTTGATTTGGGTGATTCTTCTTTTTTTTCGAATGGGGGATACCCTTTTTTTGTTGATTATATTTGGGTTTCGAGGGAAATTTTCCAACCACGGGTAGAAAAAAAAGGGGTAATTTTTTTTCACTTGTGAACATTGGCAAAAACATATGTACTTGACAATGACAGATCGCTAGTGTCATTATCACAATCAATATATTTTAATGAGGATGGAAATATACAAAGTAATGAAATAAACCAACCAGAACAACAAAAAAGATTTTTTTATTAAAAAAATAGTAAAAGTAGATAATCATATTTATTTAACTGGTAATAGTTGAAGTAAAGGGGAAAATTAAGGAAAAAAAAAAACAAGCAGTTAGTAATTTGTGGGTTTCAGCCACAAAAAAAAAAGAAAAAAAAAAACTTTTTTTTTAAAAAAAAAAATCAAAAGGCGAAATACGGAACTGAAAAGTAAAAAAAAAAATGAACCTTCTTTTCCTTTAAAAACTCCTAAATAAGTAAGGGCTTATTTTTAGCCAAACAAAAAAATCAACGAAAATCATTAACTTACTTCAAAAAAAAAAAAAACGAATGTCACCGCCCAACCGATGCCATCATTTTTTTCCCTTACCCCAAAATTTTTCTTGTTTGTTTGGCCCGGGGCCCCAAAATTAGTTACTTACATTGGTTTTGGGCTTAGTTATTGAGAAGAATTTTTTTTTTTTTATTTTTTTGGTTTTTTTTTCAAGTTTTTTTATTTTTTTTCCCCTCCAAAAAATTATTTGCCCAAAGGGAGGCCCCAAAGTTTTTTCCCAAATTTTTTCCCCGGAAAAAATTTTCCCATTTTGGGTCCTCAAAAAGTCAATGGAAAAAATTTAAAAATTGGTGTTTGAAAAAAACAAGTGTCCCGTTTCTTTTCCTTTTTCCCAAAAAATTTTTTTTTTTGAAAGAACCCCTTTTTTTCAACCCAAGGCCCCCCCGGGAAACCCCAAAAAGGGGGGTTTCTATTCGACGCGTATAACTCTGTAGTAGGTTTTCCGATTCGGATGATTCTTTTATTATAGACCCATAGTTAATTTTCAATTTAATGAAAATCCACCCCTATGGGAAAAAAAAATGGGATGATTTTTTTTTCTTTTTGAACTTTGGCACAAAAATGTGTTATTAAGACCCTCCTACATCCGTCAAAATATTACTTCTAGGAAGGGGGGAATTAATAAAAATTTTGAAATCAACAACCAGAACTTTCAAAATTAATTCATATTATATAATAATAATAAATTTTAGAAAAAAATCATATTTTTAAAGTTGATGGTTGAAGTAAGCTGCAAGTATTGGGAATTAAAAAAATTAAGGGTAGTAATTGTAGATTTCAGCAACAAAAAAAAAATAAAACAAAAAAATTCCAAAAAATCAACGAAAAGAAAAAATTAAAAAAACGCAAATGATAATTGAGTAAAAAGTGAGTAACTGATTTTGAGTCGGCGCCAAATAAATAGCAATTGAATCAGGAAAAGCAAAAAATGATGGCGCGGATGGGCTGGTTTTTTTTCTTCTTTCAAAGTAATATAATCATCTTCGAAAAATGTTTTTTTGGGCCCCGGCCCCAAAAATATTACCACGTTTAGGACCCAATTATCTTTACAAGAATTTATTTTTTTTTTTTTTCTTGATTTTTGGGTTTTTTTTTTTTAAAAAATTTTTTTTTCTTGGCCAACCGATTCGGGAAAGGGTTTTTGGGGAAAGGGGATTATTTTCCCCAAGACCCGCCCACCCTATGACTCACACTATCCTAAATTAGTCAAACCCCAAACGTTCGTTCATTTTTCCCAAAAAAATGAAAAAAATTTTTTCCCCAATTCAACGGGATCATTTTGCAAATAATTAATAAAAACAATAATGATTCGCCTAAATCCTTTTTTTTTCCCGAGGTAACAGAACATTCCCCCAATAAAAAAGAATTTCATTAAAGGTAAAAATTAAAGAGATCCGACAAGTTTTGGTTTAAAAAAACTATAAACATTAATGTTTCAAAAGTAAGCAATGTACTTATGTATGGGTTTCAAAACTGGCACCAGTATTCATTATTTTGAATTTCCATTAGGAAGTACCCAAGGATAGCCAAACCCAAGCTTGCTAGACCGTACTATGTATAAAATTCTGAATGGAGCAATCAGTTGTAAAAAAAAGCAACAAGGTTGACTTTCAATTACCATTGAAAACACGCCATCCCTTCCAGACACGGCTAGAACTGCGACGAATGAGTGTCCTTTAATCAAGTTTGAATTGATCGAACTCATCCTCAAACAGAAACTTGTTTGATAAACAGATTCTCTTTTCTTGATGAAGTTTCAGGGGGGTGTTTAGGTTTGAGGACGTTTTGGTTCTCTACTTCTTCATTTTACAAGAAAAATGTAAATTTTAGTTTTACTTTTTTTTAATGTGAGATGGAAAGTAGGCAAAAAACTTTTCTTAAATACTTCTTCGATATACAGGGTGACCGGGGCACATTCTAAAAATATTTCTATTTATATACAGGATTTGGGTTCATGTGGATATAAAGTGACCCCAGCTACCTATCTTTTTGTATTTATTTTCACCTCTGTGTAGAATTTGGGCATTTGGGAAAGTCGAAAGAGTGGTTGTTTTCAATGCATTGATTAGCAAGTCCAGAGGGAGTGGATTGTTATTTTTGATGTGATAACTTTGTTGTGTATTGGCAGGTTCTACCGATGTAACATGTGTTGATACAATCTTTACAACATATAGATGACATTACTTTGTTTATCTAGGGGATCTCGATCTTCCAGGGAGTGAAAATAGATGTTGTGCACTCAAAAGAGCTCAGGCAGGTCTTAACATTAAGGGTTTGAGAAGTTCATTAATTTCGTGTTGCATACTGCGATGGAAAGGAATTTTGACGTATCTATTCTCAGTAGGTACTAACGTCATTCCATTGATGTTTGTTTTGAGATAGATACTTCTTCCGTTGTTTAATGAAATGAAATGAAAGGGGAAATTCACATTCCTGGATATCTTCGTTTCTCAGTGACATAAACCAATGTGTCTCATTGAGATTTGATCAAGAGTGGTGTGGTTTCGTTTCCCACCTCAGAAACGAAATTGGTCCGGACTGGTGTGCCTCAGGGATCTATATTGGGGCCGGTTCTGTTTCTCTCATACATAAACAATATTGATGGGGAAATATCATACTCATTATTTACTGCATATGCGGACGATATTAGTATATTGATTTCGGATAAGCAAACTAATATTTTAACACAACAAATGTACAGATATCCTGAACTTAACCTCTGAATACTTCAACAGACAGGATCTATTTTTCAATGTTAAAAAAACTCCAGTTATTCGTTTTCATAACTATCAGAATAACACCGAAGCACTCAACTGAAGGTTAATAATACTACCTTACAAAGCTCCCCATTATGCAGTTGAATTCTTGGGTATGCAAATGGATGAATATCTGAACTGGATTCCACACTGTGAACAGCTGGTTTCCAAATTGTGCTCACTCCTATATCTCTTTAGGAATCTGAGAGTCGTTTTGAATAAAAAACAACTCATCAGTGTATATTATGCTCAGGTTGAGTCTAGGCTGCGTTATGGTGTTTGCTTGTGGGGCAACCCAACAATGAGTAGAAACGTCTTCATTGAACAGAAGGCTATTTTACGTTGTATATTTAACACCCCTAAACGAAGCTCCTGTAGAACCCTTTTTATAAATCAGAATATTCTAACTCTGACAAGTCTATTCATATATGAACTCTCAGTTTATGTATTCACCAATAAAACCGACTTCATTCTGAACAGTGATATTGATGATAAGAACACTCGTCAGAAACGAATGATACATGTCAAAATTGCCAAATATGAGATTACTCAAAATGCTCCTGAATGCATTGGACCTAAAATTTTCAATCACCTTTCAGTAATGATCAAGAGAGCTGAAAATGCAACGATTTTTAAAAAACGTCTGAAGTCGTTTTTGTTGATCAATTGTTTTTATACACTTTCTGAGTTTTTATCTAGTCCTATTTGATCTACTCTACTGTGTTTGTGCAATATTGTTTAGACCTCGAAATCTGTTTGCTTTTTTTAGTACTAGTTGTAAGTTAGATATAAGTACTGACTATTCCTATACAGAACGAAATTGTTTGTCATTTTAAGAAAAATAAAGGATTTGATTTTATTTGATCTCAATGAAATAATTGGGGTAGTTATTCTCGTTCAGAGTTTTAGAAATAAGTGTTATATCGATGGGTTTTTGACAAAACATCGTAAGCGACAAATTTGTTGAAAATTAGATTTTTCTACCAAATTGATAATCTACACGTATTTCAACATATTATTTTCGCCCATCTTTGACGTAAGAGCTAGAAATCATTATCGTAAGCGCCAGTTTATATCCATCAGAATCCTAAAATTTTAAATTTTTTGCGTAAACGCCAATATGCTACTTCAAACTGAAGTACACTCAACCTAAAATTTGTTTTATTTTATATTATTGCGAGTTATTCAGGCGTATTACTGGAACACCAAAATGAAGAATCTTCATAATGATAGTATTTCTTGCTCAATAAATATTTTTGAAAAAGAAGAGTTTTGATTCGAAGAAGATCGATTACGCTTCGTTTCTGTTCAATAGATCGAATCTAATACCCACAAAACATATCATGAGTATCGTAAGTGACAGATCCAAATTCAAAAAAACTTTGAAATTGGTTTGACAAACTATGTATGTTACATTATTCAAAGAAAATAGCAAATTTCACTCAATTCAACTCTCACAAACGATTTTTCGGCAAATAAATAGAGTCCTGCAGATTCTGAGAGTTCTGAATATTGAAAAAAAGCATATGTCAGTGAAAATCATTTCCGTGAAATATAATTTTTTTTTTAAACTATCGTATGTTTCATTATTCAATGAAATTAGTATCTGATAATAGTAATAGTTCTTCGCGAATATCTTCCCAGAATTTTAGAAGACGTGGATTTGAACACCTGAAGGACCATGTGCTGCATAACCATAGGATAGTGCGATAATTTTTAGATCAATCCTATCCTAATTGTTGGATATGCAGAGAAGGTACTATTCCTTGGCCCGCGTGATCTCCAGACCTTACTCCTATAGAATTCTTCTTTCGGGGAAAGTGAAGGAAATGATTTTCAGAGATCGTTCAACAACTGCAGATAATGTATTGAATGAATGTGGTTTTTTTGTGGAGGAACAACGTTTCTTGACATGTTTTTTGGGTAACCTTCCACTGTCTGAAAATGAAAATATAATCAAGAAAATCTATACAAGTGTAGGAAGGGCGAACTGACTAGAGTTCGGGGGTTCCTTCACTAGCAGCTTGTGTGGAACATGATGGTGACCTATTTGGGCAATTATAAGTAGCCTTTCCTCGAATTTTTTACATTGTTTTCTGTTAATCATTCTTTCCTGTTCTTGTGAAGATTACTTGTTTCCTTACATTTTCCAATTATTTTCAGAATTGTATGGATGTGTCAAATTTTAAGACACGGGCCCACTCGATTCCTATTTTTTTTTTAAATCTTCAACATTTTTTATTTTTGATTGGTTCATCGTCCTACGAATACTGATGCAGCTGGACTAATGAAAAAAGGTACTGGGAAGTGAAACTATTTTTTACAAGCTTTTATTTAGTTTCACTTGATAGTTCGTTCGTTAGTTAGTTTGGGTCAAATCTTGCAAGTGAGTTTTGACCGACTTTTAGTCTTCTAATTGACTTGAAATTTGGCAGATACTCATAATTCCGATAACAATGCATTATAGAATTTTTGTTAGAGAAAAACAACGGAATGGCGGCTCCAAAATGGCGGACGATATTTGTAATTATGGTCCGATTTGATTCAAAATTGGTATGTGGGGGATTTTGGGGTCGAGAATTCTGATTTTTTTAACAAAATTCGAAATGGCGGCTCAAAGATGGCGAACGAGTTTCGTGATTATGGTCTGATTCGATTCAAAATCGGTATGTGGGGGTTTTTGGAGTCGGAAATTATGAAATTTCTGTCAGAATTCATAAATTTGAGATGGCGGCCCCAAGATGGAGAACGAGTTTTGTGATTATGGTCCAATTCGATTCAAAATTGGTATGCGGGGGTTTTCGGGGTCGGAGATCATGAATTTTCAGTCGAAATTCATAAATTCACGATAGCGGCCCCAAGATGGAGAACGAGTTTTGTGATTATGGTCCGATTCGATTCAAAGTTGGTATGCGGCGGTTCAATTCAAATTCAAGATGGCGGCAGAAAGAGTTTTCTGATAAAAATAAAATAAAAATCGTCAGGCGTGGGGATTCGAACCCTCCCTAACTTTTGAGATCCGGAGCTCAGATCTCGCGCCTTAAACCGCTCGGCTAACTGGACGATGTTAATTGTCAAACGCATTACCATACTTCAACGTGAGTAAGAGAGTTTTTTATGTACTTTTATACCTGTGACCTGTAAAAGGGCCCCGCTTTCAAGCTAGCAATTACACATACGTTCTCAACTACATATCACACTGTTCATTCTTAAAATTTCAGCTTTTCTAAAATGACGTAGGGTTGCCGGCTCTAGGATCTTACTCTGAAAGTATTATGTTTCTCAAAGATACGTAACCAAAAAGCACCCCATGCTTTTCGGCATAGTCTTTGAATATTACAATTATTTTTTACTTTTTAGTGCGTTAAAAGCGTGTTCATCAGTGTTTTTAAAAATACTTTTTTTATATTTTTATCTTGAATTAAAAAGGATCACATTATATTCAAAATTAGAAAAAATATTGTGTGAAACACGTTGAGAAAACTCGCTTTCTTTTGCGGAACTCGCTTCGCTCGTTCCCCAGAAATCCGCTCGTTAAAAAATAGTGCTTTTACCAACTGGTTGCACAAATAACTATTCTCATTTACCTAGTGGGTGGTGATATCCTCGAAAATTTGTTGCTTTGATTAATAGTAGATATAGCTACACGGGTACGGCGACACTTTTTCACTTTTCTAAAAAAGTACCTAGAATCTGGGGAAATTTCCTCTGACCCCGATTGAAACTCCCATAAGAGCCTGTGTATTAGAGAGAGAGGGATATAGTGATTTTCCCCGATTTTTCCCCAGATCTGGGGAAATTTTCAAAAAGTGCCAAGGTCCAACGTGGTCATTTTGCGACCTCAAATCAGATCCTTGGGGAACACCCATTTTTACGTGCTCGAGACCTATATTACCCTGGATTTTCCTATATCTACTATTTTAAGGGTCAACCTGATGTATTTCTACCTTTGATATGACTTTTACCTTATTTCTCATGGAGGATTGGACTTTTTCCCAGATCTAGGGATTTTTTCATACAGATTCACGTATTTCACATAGTTTTTCCCTAGATCTACTGAATTTTCAGGGTTGACCTGATGGATTTCTCATGGATGATTGACTTTTTCCCCAGATCTAGGGAATTTTTCACGTAGGTTATGTTTAGATTAGTCGTTTCAGGTGGATTTTAGGGTTAACCTGATGGATTTCTCATGGATGATTGACTTTTTTCCCCAGATCTAGGGAATTTTTCACGTAGGTTATGTTTAGATTAGTCGTTTCCTGTGACTGAATTTTAGGGTTGACCTGATGGATTTCTCATGGATGATTGACTTTTTCCCCAGATCTAGGGAATTTTTCACGTAGGTTATGTTTAGATTAGTCGTTTCAGGTGGAATTTTCAGGGTTAACCTGATGGATTTTTCATGGATGATTGACTTTTTCCCCAGATCTAGGGAATTTTTCATGTATGATGTGAATTTAGATGAAGGTTCTTCGTTTACGGTTGTTTGATGGATGTTGTAAATCTAAGTGGGTTTGATGTTTTTCATTAACCCAACCTAACCAAACTCTGCTAACATTGTTATTATATGAGTGTTAGTTCCTTCTGCAAGCATTCAAGTGACGTATATTTTTTAATAAC
This sequence comes from Gonioctena quinquepunctata, assembly GCA_018342105.1. Lineage (NCBI taxonomy): Eukaryota > Metazoa > Arthropoda > Insecta > Coleoptera > Chrysomelidae > Gonioctena > Gonioctena quinquepunctata. Next base: position 587,568 of record JAFIRS010000639.1, on the reverse strand, counting down.
CCAACCTAACCAAACTCTGCTAGCATTATTGTTATATGAGTATTAGTTCCTTCTGCAAGCATTCAAGTGACGTATATTTTTTAAATTAACCCAACCTAACCAAACTCTGCTAACATAATAATTCATCATATCATATAAAGGGTGAGTTTCTTCTAAATTGGGGGTCAAGCATTCAAAAAACGCATAACATCTTTAAAATTAACCCAACCTAACCAAACTCTAATAAAACATTTTTTTTGTATACATATTTTATTGAAATATAAAAAAAAATATAATAATATATAGTATTAGTAAATAATAATATATAATAAAATCCGGGAATATGAGGTGTCCTTGAACTCTGCTCCTCCACTACCGCAACCCTCAGCGAAATCAATCGATGTCCATCAACTCTTGATTATGGATGGAGTAATGTCCCAAGGTAGCGTCAGGTGCGATCCAGGACATAAGATCTCTTGTCGTCTTCCACTCAGAGCGATTTTTCTTGTTCCATGGAAAACACCTGGTGTTTTTCGCTTCTGATCAATCGTTGATGAACGTATTTTTTGGTCGAATTTTCCAAGCATTCCTCAAAGTCATCAAATGTGATCGCATTATCTACAACGTCTTTTTTCACCCCCTTAGCTTTCTTTGTGGTTCCATAATTTGACAGAATTTGATGAATTTCGTCTTTCTCATACCCTTCTTTATCTAAATTGTCTTCAAGTTTTTTAATTTTGTCTAAGGGTGTGAAAACCTTAGTTGCATATAATTTTGATCTGAGACCAATGAAATCGGTCATAAGATTGCCGTTATTTTCATCTTTGATTATTCCCAGAACTGTATTGTTTACTAAAGGTATGTTAAACCTATTGTTCTCAGGATAATCGCTAGTATCGAAAATGTAATGACAATCGTCACGAATCATTTTGTAAACATCGGGAACCTGAATATCATATATTAGCGAATCGGTATCGGTGTATAATACAGAACAATTATCTCCAAATCTTTTCTGCATATAATCGTAGTGGAAATCATAAATTTTTGTTTTTGATATTTCAAGGATGTGAAGCCTACATATATTGGCTTGTTGAAGTAAATTTCGGTCTTATTTAACTCTATTGCCGTGAGATTTTCATTGAATATTGTGACCGACTTGAATTCTGGTTTGGGGATATAGGATTCCGCACCATAACGACCCTCCCATTTTGTTATTATCAGTTTCACAATGCTATGTTTTCGTATATTTTCAACGGTTTGCCGTAAACAGCATTATTCATAAGCTTAAAAGATTTTTCAAAATTATTTTTAGCTCTTTTTCTCAATTCCGTATTAAGATCAATAGGGCTTGAGCCAAGAAGACTGCTGGAACTGCAACACCCTATGAACTTTTTTTTGAATAAGACCGTTAGATAAAGCCTGTTTTAGGTTAACGTAATGAATGATGTATTTTTCTTAGGAAAAAGAGTTGCCATAAGTTTAGAGGGTTCAGACGGGGACGATGATGGCTTCCCTGTTTTGGATTTATATGCTCAGGCAGAAAGGAATATCTTTATGCTGGTCATGAAGATATTGGGGATAATCAGATCAACTTCGAGAATATAACCTGTATCGGAGTCATCAGGAATGGAGGTAACATCGATGTTTCTATCAATCCCCGAAACCTCCATAAGGCAGAGGTTGAGACATTGCCCAACCGTACTGGTTATTAATGTCAAAGTACATCAAATAACTGTCAGGTTTTGATGAATCATATGATGGTAGATATTTATTGTTGGCTTGTGCCTTTCTTTTGAACAAATTTGACTAAGTCCGCTCCGAATCCCTTTTCCAAAACAAAAGCATGTCAACATCTGTGAGAAGTTCAAGCTCCTGTTCGGTATTATACAGCATACACTGCCAGGTATAACCTGGTAGTGTATATGATGGGCAGGATCCAACCCGTATGTACTATGGCTACTATCTCGAAATTTTTTCAAAGACATCACATAACAAAAGAATATCTGTTTTCATGTACAAGTCTACATATTCACCCAACGTTGTAAGTTGAATGCACTCCACAGTTTTGAGCTCTTTCGTATAGTTTTCGTGGGCATGGTTTTCGGTGAGGGTGTTATAAAATGTTTGATAGAAGGGAGAGTCTTTTCATTGAATTTATCAAAGGAATCAAAATAATCGTAAGGCATAACACCTTTTTCGTAAGCAAATCGATTTTTTCATTAGAGACCTCTGGAAATTGTGCTCTTAAATTTGGAAATTCTGGTAGATAGGATGATAATTTATCTAGAGAGGAATTTAGAAAACGGAAAGAATCGATAAATCTTAAATGAAAGTTTGTTCCTTCGATATGTTTAGTAAACGAAATGTAATTTTCTTTCGTTATTGGAAGCAAATCAATTTTTCCTTTGATTGCGGTGGCTATTTTTTCAATAATAAAATGGCTATCATAGCCGCTGAGATTATGGAACACTATAGGAATCATTTTGCTATCATTTAGATTGACATTGCAAGATTCATGAGCAGCACCGCGGTAATTAGAAGAATTATTATTATTATTATTATTTGTTGGAGAAAGATGAAAATGATCTCTAACTTTTTTATCGCCTAGAGAAAACGGCTTTTCACAGATGTGACAGTGAGTTGCTTGTTGGAATGCAGTTTCCTGTTCCAAAGTCATATTCAAATTATAGACACAATTGTGAATAGTTTCAATTTCTTCCGTTAGCTCCAAGAGTTGGTTTGCGAACCATTCCATGGAGTTCTCCCCTCTATACGAACGGTAAAAAAGAAAGGGTGTTGTCATATGAACATTTCACATAGTAGCCAATAGTAGCCGGGGTATGCAACTGATATTTTCCTCTTTCCTGTATATTATTGAGGATACTTTCAATGTCTGCGTATATGATAAAAGGTACTTTTTCTTTGAATTTATAATCTTTGAATTTGAGAATTGATTTTTCGCCGGTTGGCATTTTAATTTTACAGTCATTCAGTTTTATACATAATTCAGTATGATTTTGTAACTTTTCCTGTGATCTGAAATAATGAAGGCATCTATCACAAATGAATTTTTTCGCTTTATCTTTACTGAGTTGTTTGGAAAGGAGCCTGGATAGATCCTTGATCAACAATAATGATAACGAATCGTTTGTCATCAGAATATTGGTTTTGAATCATGAGTAGATTGACATGTTTGTCTCTTTTTGAATGTCAGAGGAAGGAGGACGGGAAAGATTTACCTGATTTTTTCAATGTATACACGTTAACCGAAATGTTATTTTGTTTTCGAAATTGGGAATTTGATGTATTGTCATAGGAACTGTATCCCTTTGAGCTTCAAAACTTCGAATAATGGGGATATGATGATGTTCTCCGAGTTAAATCCTTTTGACTGAACTGGAAACAAGGCCGAAACAATTGACCAAGCAAAGCAGGCTGAGTCATCATTCATTACGTTAATACAGGCTTCTTTCTCTTAATTTCGGTCGGAAGTTCAATATATGATGATCCAATTTGTGGTGAGAATTTATTAATGTTTACCCCCAAGTTAATAATTTTTTGAAGTGCCCACCCGCTTTCTTTTCCACAGAATTCTTCAAGTTCAATCATTATGGGTTTCATCACATTATCATCAAACCATAAATTCAAGTCAGTGTCATGAAATATAGGAGAATTGGCAGTGGTGAAGTATTTATACTCGGTTTGAATTTTGTCAGCCTTGGCGAGTACAAATTGCCCGCAGAATACAAAATTTACCTTTATTGAATCAAAATTCTTTAGAACGTTATGGATTCTTCGTTTGAATAGAGATTTACAATCGGAAAAGAAATGTTTTGTATCTTTATGGAAAAGATTAGAGATAGTTCCTGTTCGTATACGAGAACCGAACGCTGATTCACAGTCATTCCAATGGACCCGATGTTAGCTGTCACATTCGAGTGTTTGAGTCCTGCTCCTTTTTTCTGTTCGTATTTTATTTGATTTCGCAGGGTTTTGACATTCCTTAGGGTTGCCAGCAGATGTTGTTTCTCAGCCAAAGTCGTTGCCATTTTAATGGACTTATTGATCCTTCTGTATGCTCTGGTGCATTCTCGTAACCCGTTGAGGGCGGTTTTCCCATTATATTTGGCGGTTATCAACCCCAATAATGAGGTGATAAATGTTAGGACATCAGCAAAGTTCATCATTTTTGAACACCTGCAACAAGAATGAGGTAATTAGTCAATGTAATTTTTCCCTAAACAATATATGAATCGCTAACTATCTCGTGGAAAAACGAACCTTGGATTTGCTAGAGGAGCACCGAAAAAACACGTCTGACCTCTGTGAAGACTGGAACATGAATGACAAATCAGACAGAGTGAAAACTTAAGTTATGAAAACAATTTGGTTGGGAGGAAGACTGAATGATAGAAGTGATCAGTTTGAAAATGGCAGAGTCTAAGAAAAAACTCGCCTGGAGGAGCACCGAAAAAACACGTCTGACCTCTGTGAAGACTCGATGAAGACTGACGAAAATCAGACAGAGTGAAGACTTAAGTTATGAAAACAATTTGGTTGGGAGGAAGACTGAATGACGTGTCACGTGATCAGTTTGAAAATGACAGAGTCTAAGAAAAACTCACCTTGAACTAACTGGAGGAGCACCGAAAAAACACGTCTGACCTCTGTGAAGACTGGAACATGAATGACGAAATCAGACAGAGTGAAGACTTAAGTTATGAAAACAATTTGGTTGGGAGGAAGACTGAATGACAGAGGTGTCACGTGATCAGTTTGAAAATGACAGAGGCTAAAAAAACCTACCTTGAGTTTGCTAGAGGAGCACCGAAAAAACACGTCTGACCTCTGTGAAGACTCGATGATGACTGACGAAAATCAGACAGTGCAAAGACTTAAGTTCTAAAAACAATTTGGTTGGGAGAGAGACTAAATGATAGAAGTGTCACGTGATCAGTTGAAAATGACAGAGGCTAGAAAAACTCACCTTTAGTTCACTGGAGGAGCATCGAAAAAACACGTCTGACCTCTCTGAAGACTGGATCATGAATGACAAAATCAGACAGTGCAAAGACTTAAGTTCTAAAAAAAAATAATTTGGTTGGAAGGAGGACTGAATGACAAAAGTATCACGTGATCAGTTATGAAATGACAGAGGCTAAGAAAAAAACACCTGAAGACTGGACGCTATCAGTTTAAAAAAAAAGACTCACCTTTGAAGTTCTGGAGGAACTCTCTAGAAGACTTGAACACAAAAAAGTAGCAGAGCTGCTCTAGAGACACACGTCTTGTCTGTTCAGCGGTTGGAACAGAAATGAATCAACAGCAAACAGTACCTATACTTAATAACTTTTTCTGAGAACGAATCGGTAGAGTGTAAGACAGAACGACAACAGCGCCACCTGGTGAGTAATTCAAGAACTAAGTTCAGCGATGACGTCATTGAGTTATATATATTTCGGCTGAGGTTCGAGGTGGGGTGGCGGTCCATGCTCATATCTGATATTGAGGATATATATGGAGATATGTGCAAGTGGTTACCCCCGGTACCCTCCGGTACCCCTGGTACCCCTATACCCCCTGTACCCCCTGTTCCCCATGTGTCCCCATGTGTCCCCAGGTGTCCCCAGGTGTCCCCAGGTGTCCCCAGGTGTCCCCAGGTGTCCCCAGGTGTCCCCAGGTGTCCCCAGGTGTCCCCAGGTGTCCCCAGGTGTCCCCAGGTGTCCCCAGGTGTCCCCAGGTGTCCCCAGGTGTCCTCAGGTGTCCCCAGGTGTCCCGAGGTGTCCCGAAGTGTCCCCAGGTGTCCCGAGGTGGACCGGAGATAGGAGATTTTCTATAAACATGATTGATGTGGCAGCGAGTGGAAATGAATGAGTTTGGCAAATGGAAAAAAAAACTTGAGAAATTTCACTACCAACTATCCTAGAAAAAATAACCAAAATCAACTAAGAAACGTCTAAGATATATCACAATATTAAAATTTCACCAATACCAATAACAAAATATCAAGTCTAATAAGTCTGAAAATATCGTACTTTGAACTCACTACGGCAACGCTGTAAATACCTCGACGACGAGAATAATTATAAGCTATCAGCAGATTCCATGCAGGCTCGAACTTGTGTAGCGCGGGGATTCCCAGCTGTTCGACTTCGATTTATCATAACTTTCAGATATATTTCATATTCCATTTGTTTTAATACCTTGGATTACCGTGATCGATTCAAATTCGTTTGAGTACATATGGGAAAAGATAATTTCAGCGATTGTTCATGGATTGAATGAATAGTTCAAGTTCCAGAGTGTTGTGTTCATTTTCAGTGTTGATTGAATGGAATATTATTTACAAGTACCTATGTTTCGAATGAAAATGAATGGAATTCGTTTGGGAAGGATAATTTCTGTGCATTTTTGTTGGTTGAATACATGAGCGTTCAGGCATTATTATTAAATTGAATATGGTTTTTCGGGTGGCTAAGAGCAAATTTTTTATGGAAATGTATCAACTTCCAGTGTTATAGAATGAATGTTTTTGTGTTGGAAAAAAATTACCGTTTACTTTATTCAGTGTTGGAATAATTTATACTTTATTTTATATAGACTGAGAGTCGATTTTCTGCTGTAGACTATGAATTTTCCTAGAAAGTATGATGTATTATAGGTTAGAATTTGAGCTTTTCGTGGTTTTTCAATCGATTGTGTGCGTGTTTGGTTATTTTCATATAGTGTGAGTCTATGCTGGGTTGAATGATTGTTTTTTAACGTGTGAGAGGTACTCCCATTAGCATGTGTACATGCATGACTTCCACGGTGTCCAAGAGTGGATTTTTTCGCTGCAGAGGACGACTTATTGTTTTTTAGAAAATATGAATGTATGATGAATCGGATGGATGTTTGCTAGGTCAGATGCATGTTTTTCAACGTTTCAGAAGCTTTTTCGACACATAAAAGTGTAATTTATTATATAAAGAAGATGATTTCGGAGGAGGGTGCGCCATCTGTTGGGCAATAGATGAAAGTTAGTAGTAATGCTATGGGGATACGAGCCTAGTTCCAGCTGCGCCCAGGCAGCGGAGGTCCTTATCCTAGAACAGAAACAGCAAGCAGGTCGGTCGGAGGTTTTTTCCCAAAGCGCCTCAAACCTATTGTGGTAGCCATTTTTCCAAGATGGCTGACTTTTTTCCCAAAGCGTCTCAAACCCATTTTGGTAGCCATTTTTCCAAGATGGCTGACGTTTTTCCCTCACAGTTGACTATGTTTTTTCTCTTAGGGTAGCCATTTTTCCAATATGACTGACATTTTTCCAATATATCTTTAATTTTTTTTCCAATATGGCTGATATTTTTCCCTAACAGTTGAGAGATACCTTGTTTTCTTGGATTGCCATTTTCCAACTATGTTTTCTTTAGTTGCCATTTTCTATTATGGCAACCATTTTTTTTTTTACATCGTTATACCTGAAGACCCCTTCAACGAACCGCCTATGACAGAGCCCAGGTGAAAACTCCGAACTTCCGACTTGCCGGTTCGACGCTAGCGATGTGGCGGGAGTAACCGGAGAGCGTGTGGAGCTAAGGGGATTCTGGCGCAGATGGAAGTGGGCTCGTATCCCCATAGCATTACTACTAACTTTCATCTACTGCCCAACAGATGGCGCACCGTCCTCCGAAATCATCTTCTTTATATGATAAATTACACTTTTATGTGTCGAAAAAGCTTCTGAAACGTTGGAAAACATGCATCTGACCTAGCAAACCTCCATCCGATTCATCATACATTCATATTTTCTAAAAAACAATAAGTCGTCCTCTGCAGCGAAAAAAAAACCACTCTTGGACACCGTGGAAGTCATGCATGTACACACGCTAATGGGAGTACCTCTACACGTTAAAAACATTCATTCAACCCAGAATAGACACATACTATATGAAAATAACCAAACACGCACACAATCGATTGAAAAACCACGAAAAGCTCAAATTCTAACCTATAATACATCATACTTTCTCGCAAAAATTACCAATTCACCTTCCGCAGCGAAAAATCCATACTTGAACACAGTGGATGTCTGAAAAAAACTATAAAATATCCAAAATACAAAACTGAACGTTTGAAAAAATCCACGAATACAATAAGAACATGCATTCAACCTAAAAAAAATTTTCCAACACAAAAACATTCATTCTATAACACTGGAAGTTGATACATTTCCATAAAAAATTTGCTCTTAGCCACCCGAAAAACCATATTCAATTTAATAATAATGCCTGAACGCTCATGTATTCAACCAACAAAATGCACAGAATTATCCTTCCCAAACGAATTCCATTCATTTTCATTGAAACATAGGTACTTGTAAATAATATTCCATTCAATCAACACTGAAAATGAACACAACACTCTGGAACTTGAACTATTCATTCAATCCATGAACAATCGCTGAAATTATCTTTTCCCATATGTACTCAAACGAATTTGAATCGATCACGGTAATCCAAGGTATTAAAACAAATGGAATATGAAATATATCTGAAAGTTATGATAAATCGAAGTCGAACAGCTGGGAATCCCCGCGCTACACAAGTTCGAGCCTGCATGGAATCTGCTGATAGCTTATAATTATTCTCGTCGTCGAGGTATTTACAGCGTTGCCGTAGTGAGTTCAAAGTACGATATTTTCAGACTTATTAGACTTGATATTTTTGTTATTGGTATTGGTGAAATTTTAATATTGTGATATATCTTAGACGTTTCTTAGTTGATTTTGGTTATTTTTTCTAGGATAGTTGGTAGTGAAATTTCTCAAGTTTTTTTCCATTTGCCAAACTCATTCATTTCCACTCGCTGCCACATCAATCATGTTTATAGAAAAATCTCCCTATCTCGGTCCACCTCGGGACACCTGGGGACACCTGGGGACACCTGGGGACACCTGGGGACACCTGGGGACACCTGGGGACACCTGGGGACACCTGGGGACACCTGGGGACACCTGGGGACACCTGGGGACACCTGGGGACACCTGGGGACACCTGGGGACACCTGGGGACACCTGGGGACACCTTGGGGACACCTGGGGACACCTGGGGACACCTGGGGACACCTGGGGACAGGGGGTACAGGAGGGTACAGGGGTAACCACTTGCACATATCTCCATATATATCCTCAATATCAGATATGAGCATGGACCGCCACCCCACCTCGAACCTCAGCTGAAATCTATATAACTCGATGACGTCATCGCTGAACTTAGTTCTTGAATTACTCACCAGGTGGCGCTGTTGTCGTTCTGTCTTACGCTCTACCGATTCGTTCTCAGAAAAAGTTATTAAGTATAGGTACTGTTTGCTGTTGATTCATTTCTGTTCCAACCGCTGAACAGACAAGACGTGTGTCTCTAGAGCAGCTCTGCTACTTTTTTGTGTTCAAGTCTTCTAGAGAGTTCCTCCAGAACTTCAAAGGTGAGTCTTTTTTTTTAAACTGATAGCGTCCAGTCTTCAGGTGTTTTTTTCTTAGCCTCTGTCATTTCATAACTGATCACGTGATACTTTTGTCATTCAGTCCTCCTTCCAACCAAATTATTTTTTTTAGAACTTAAGTCTTTGCACTGTCTGATTTTGTCATTCATGATCCCAAAGGTGAGTGTTTTTTTGTTTTACACTGATAGCGTCCAGTCCTCAAGGTGTTTTTTTCTTAGCCTCTGTCATTTCAACTGATCACGTGACACTTCTTCATTCAGTCTCTCTCCCAACCAAATTTGTTTTTAGAACTTAAGTCTTTGCACTGTCTGATTTTTGTCATTCTTCATCAAGTCTTCACAGAGGTCAGACGTGTTTTTTCGGTGCTCCTCCAGGTGAGTTTTTTCTTAGACTCTGCCATTTTCAAAACTGATCACTTCTATCATTCAGTCTTCCTCCCAACCAAATTGTTTTCATAACTTAAGTTTTCACTCTGTCTGATTTTGTCATTCATGTTCCAGTCTTCACAGAGGTCAGACGTGTTTTTTCGGTGCTCCTCTAGCAAATCCAAGGTTCGTTTTTCCACGAGATAGTTAGCGATTCATATATTGTTTAGGGAAAAATTACATTGACTAATTACCTCATTCTTGTTGCAGGTGTTCAAAAATGATGAACTTTGCTGATGTCCTAACATTTATCACCTCATTATTGGGGTTGATAACCGCCAAATATAATGGGAAAACCGCCCTCAACGGGTTACGAGAATGCACCAGAGCATACAGAAGGATCAATAAGTCCATTAAAATGGCAACGACTTTGGCTGAGAAACAACATCTGCTGGCAACCCTAAGGAATGTCAAAACCCTGCGAAATCAAATAAAATACGAACAGAAAAAAGGAGCAGGACTCAAACACTCGAATGTGACAGCTAAGCATCGGGTCCATTGGAATGACTGTGAATCAGCGTTCGGTTCTCGTATACGCACAGGAACTATCTCTAATCTTTTCCATAAAGATACTAAGCATTTTTTTCCGATTGTAAATCTCTATTCAAACGAAGAATCCATAACGTTCTAAAGAATTTTGATTCAATAAAGGTAAATTTTTATTCTGCGGCAATTTGTACTCGTAAGGCTGACAAAATTCAAACCGAGTATAAATACTTCACCACTGCCAATTCTCCTATATTTCCTTGACACTGACTTGAATTTATGGTTTGATGATAATGTGATGAAACCCATAATGATTGAACTTGAAGAATTCTGTGGAAAAGAAAGCGGGTGGGCACTTCAAAAAATTATTAACTTGGGGGTAAACATTAATAAATTCTCACCACAAATTGGATCATCATATATTGAACTTCCGACCGAAATTAAGCGAAAAGAAGCCTGTATTAACGTAATGAATGATGACTCAGCCTGCTTTGCTTGGTCAATTGTTTCGGCCTTGTTTCCAGTTCAGTCAAAAGGATTTAACTCGAGTAGAACATCATCATATCCCCATTATTCCGAAGTTTTGAAGCTCAAAGGGATACAGTTCCCTATGACAATACATCAAATTCCCAATTTCGAAAAACAAAATAACATTTCGGTTAACGTGTATACATTGAAAAAATCAGGTAAATCTTTCTCCGTCCTCCCTTCCTTCTTGACATCTCAAAAAAGAGACAAACATGTCAATCTACTCATGATTCAAAACCAATATTCTGATGACAAACCGATTCGTTATCATTATTGTTGGATCAAGGATCTATCCAGGCTCCTTTCCAAACAACTCAGTAAAGATAAAGCGAAAAAATTCATTTGTGATAGATGCCTTCATTATTTCAGATCACAGGAAAAGTTACAAAATCATACTGAATTATGTATAAAACTGAATGACTGTAAAATTAAAATGCCAACCGGCGAAAATCAATTCTCAAATTCAAAGATTATAAATTCAAAGAAAAGTACCTTTTATCATATCGCAGACATTGAAAGTATCCTCAATAATATACAGGAAAGGGAAAATATCAGTTGCATACCCCGGCTACTATTGGCTACTATGTGAAATGTTCATATGACAACACCCTTTCTTTTTACCGTTCGTATAGAGGGGAGAACTCCATGGAATGGTTCGCAAACCAACTCTTGGAGCTAACGGAAGAAATTGAAACTATTCACAATTGTGTCTATAATTTGAATATGACTTTGGAACAGGAAACTGCATTCCAACAAGCAACTCACTGTCACATCTGTGAAAAGCCGTTTTCTCTAGGCGATAAAAAAGTTAGAGATCATTTTCATCTTTCTCCAACAAATAATAATAATAATAATAATTCTTCTAATTACCGCGGTGCTGCTCATGAATCTTGCAATGTCAATCTAAATGATAGCAAAATGATTCCTATAGTGTTCCATAATCTCAGCGGCTATGATAGCCATTTTATTATTGAAAAAATAGCCACCGCAATCAAAGGAAAAATTGATTTGCTTCCAATAACGAAAGAAAATTACATTTCGTTTACTAAACATATCGAAGGAACAAACTTTCATTTAAGATTTATCGATTCTTTCCGTTTTCTAAATTCCTCTCTAGATAAATTATCATCCTATCTACCAAATTTCCAAATTTAAGAGCACAATTTCAGAGGTCTCTAATGAAAAAATCGATTTGCTTACGAAAAAGGTGTATGCCTTACGATTATTTTGATTCCTTTGATAAATTCAATGAAAAGACTCTCCCTTCTATCAAACATTTTTATAACACCCTCACCGAAAAACCATGCCCACGAAAACTATACGAAAGAGCTCAAAACGTGTGGAGTGCATTCAACTTTACAACGTTGGGTGAATATGTAGACTTGTACATGAAAACAGATATTCTTTTGTTATGTGATGTCTTTGAAAAATTTCGAGATAGTAGCCATAGTACATACGGGTTGGATCCTGCCCACTCATATACACTACCAGGTTATACCTGGCAGTGTATGCTGTATAATACCGAACAGGAGCTTGAACTTCTCACAGATGTTGACATGCTTTTGTTTGTGGAAAAAGGGATTCGGGGCGGACTTAGTCAAATTTGTTCAAAAAGAAAGGCACAAGCCAACAATAAATATCTACCATCATATGATTCATCAAAACCTGACAGTTATTTGATGTACTTTGACATTAATAACCAGTACGGTTGGGCAATGTCTCAACCTCTGCCTTATGGAGGTTTCGAGTGGATTGATAGAAACATCGATGTTACCTCCATTCCTGATGACTCCGATACAGGTTATATTCTCGAAGTTGATCTGGATTATCCCCAATATCTTCATGACCAGCATAAAGATATTCCTTTCTGCCCTGAGCATATAAATCCAAAAACAGGGAAGCCATCATCGTCCCCGTCTGAACCCTCTAAACTTATGGCAACTCTTTTTCCTAAGAAAAAATACATCATTCATTACGTTAACCTAAAACAGGCTTTATCTAACGGTCTTATTCTAAAAAAAGTTCATAGGGTGTTGCAGTTCCAGCAGTCTTCTTGGCTCAAGCCCTACATTGATCTTAATACGGAATTGAGAAAAAGAGCTAAAAATAATTTTGAAAAAAATCTTTTTAAGCTTATGAATAATGCTGTTTACGGCAAAACCGTTGAAAATATACGAAAACATAGCATTGTGAAACTGATAACAAAATGGGAGGTCGTTATGGTGCGGAATCCTATATCTCCAAACCAGAATTCAAGTCGGTCACAATATTCAATGAAAATCTCACGGCAATAGAGTTAAATAAGACCGAAATTTACTTCAACAAGCCAATATATGTAGGCTTTAGTATCCTTGAAATATCAAAAACTAAAATTTATGATTTCCACTACGATTATATGCAGAAAAGATTTGGAGATAATTGTTCTGTATTATACACCGATACCGATTCGCTAATATATGATATTCAGGTTCCCGATGTTTACAAAATGATTCGTGAGGATTGCCATTACATTTTCGATACTAGCGATTATCCTGAGAACAATAGGTTTAACATACCTTTAGTAAACAAAAAAGTTCTGGGAATAATGAAAGATGAAAATAACGGCAATCTTATGACCGATTTCATTGGTCTCAGATCAAAATTATATGCAACTAAGGTTTTCACACCCTTAGACAAAATTGAAAAACTTGAAGACAATTTAGATAAAGAAGGGTATGAGAAAGACGAAATTCATCAAATTCTGTCAAATTATGTAACCACAAAGGGGTGAAAAAGACGTTGTAGATAATGCGATCACATTTGATGACTTTGAGGAATGCTTGGAAAATTCGACCAAAAATACGTTCATCAACGATTGATCAGAAGCGAAAACACCAGGTGTTTTCCATGGAACAAGAAAAAAATCGCTCTGAGTGGAGAGACGACAAGAGATTCTTATGTCCTGGATCGCACCTGACGCTACCTTGGGGACATTACTCCATCCATAATCAAGAGTTGATGGACATCGATTGATTTCGCTGAGGGTTGCGGTAGTGGAGGAGCAGAGTTCAAGGACACCTCATATTCCCGGATTTTATTATATATTATTATTTACTAATACTATATATTATTATATTTTTTTTTATATTTCAATAAAATATGTATACAAAAAAATGTTTTATTTCTTCACCTCCTACATAGTATAGTGTTTGTGAAAGTGGTTGAGGTTGGTTCAATAACAAAAATGTGTGCCCACCTACAAGTTTCAACGTTTTTAAGACATTTTAGACGTTTTCAACGTTTTTCAAAGCATGATAGTCGTTTTCGATGCTTGCAGAGAAACTCACCCTTTATATGATATGATGAATTATTATGTTAGCAGAGTTTGGTTAGGTTGGGTTAATTTAAAATAATATACGTCACTTGAATGCTTGCAGAAGGAACTAATACTCATATAACAATAATGCTAGCAGAGTTTGGTTAGGTTGGGTTATTAAAAAATATACGTCACTTGAATGCTTGCAGAAGGAACTAACACTCATATAATAACAATGTTAGCAGAGTTTGGTTAGGTTGGGTTAATGAAAAACATCAAACCCACTTAGATTTACAACATCCATCAAACAACCGTAAACGAAGAACCTTCATCTAAATTCACTCATACATGAAAAATTCCTAGATCTGGGAAAAGTCAATCATCCATGAAAAATCCATCAGGTTAACCTGAAAATCCACCGAAACGACTGATCTAAACATAACCTACGTGAAAAATTCCTAGATCTGGGAAAAAAGTCAATCATCCATGAGAAATCCATCAGGTTAACCCTAAAATCCACCTGAAACGACTAATCTAAACATTCACCTACGTGAAAAATTCCCTAGATCTGGGGAAAAAAGTCAATCATCCATGAGAAATCCATCAGGTTAACCCTAAAAATCCACCTGAAACGACTAATCTAAACATAACCTACGTGAAAAATTCCCTAGATCTGGGGAAAAAGTCAATCATCCATGAGAAATCCATCAGGTCAACCCTGAAAATTCAGTAGATCTAGGGAAAAACTATGTGAAATACGTGAATCTGTATGAAAAAATCCCTAGATCTGGGGAAAAAGTCCAATCCTCCATGTGGAATAAGGTAAAAAGTCATATCAAAAGGTAGAAATACATCAGGTTGACCCTTAAAATACAGTAGATATAGGGAAAATCCAGGGTAATATAGGTCTCGAGCACGTAAAAATGGGTGTTCCCCAAGGATCTGATTTGAGGTCGCAAAATGACCACGTTGGACCTTGGCACTTTTTGAAAATTTCCCCAGATCTGGGGAAAAATCGGGGAAAATCACTATATCCCTCTCTCTCTAATACACAGGCTCTTATGGGAGTTTCAATCGGGGTCAGAGGAAATTTCCCCAGATTCTAGGTACTTTTTTAGAAAAGTGAAAAAGTGTCGCCGTACCCGTGTAGCTATATCTACTATTAATATTCGTGAGGAATTCAATGATAACAAATGACAAATCGACGAGCACCTGTATTTTTGATCGTTTTCAACCCACTAACAATTCTAAATGACTAAGTACTTTGAATATTTCATGTTTGACTTGTACATTTCTTATAATGATGCATCATTGGTAACGTATTGAATCCATAGACGAAATGTTTGTATTGGGATTCTATTTCAAGAAGTCAGTAAATATAAAGGGGGTTAAATAGAATTGAGATTATATCCATTATCTATTCAATCTTAAATGAAATAATTCAACAAAAAATAATTATGTAAATCAGTCTGGTCATCAAGCTTATATTGGGACTTTTGTATTCATTGATTTCCAAACTTTCCAAAAGGTCGTGTTTGCCATCTTTTTTTATACACGTAAAATATTCATTTATTGAGAAAAACTCCAAGATATCTTCACAACTCGTACGAGTTGTGAATAGGAAGCTTACATAATTCGGAGAAAGGAAAAACGTTATGAACAAGGACTAAAGCTTTTGGTGGGTACTGCCACTGTTTGAAGAATGGTGAGGGACCATCAATGATGAAGATGAGACCGAAACATATTTCGAACTGACTGAGTAATTGAAGTTGAGGAGATGACTTTGATTTTTACTTGGGCCATTGGGCACTTCGAAATATGGACATCTATTTGGTATTTATGAAATCGACTAAACGTAGGTGTAGATGCCAACAACGACAAATTCTTCCATTTTTTGCTGTTTCGCCCGTTTGGTGGAAATCCACTTTATCGCGCTGCCATGGCTGAAGCCTACTTGATAAGTCTATCAGTATTGCTGTGCCAATCAGCGGGTTAGTTTCCTACACTATGTGCGGAATCAGCCTTATTCTTAAACAGTTTTTACTTGTGGAATGTGTCGTTTCTGAAATAGTGTTGGAGGAAATATTTACTTTGTGGTTGAGCTTTGTAAGTTAATTCGACGATACGAAATATTTTTCCCTGTAATCAACTATAATGATGAGGTATGAAGTCGTTTCTCATATTTTTTTTCATTTGAAAACATGTTACGGTTCAGTTGACAATCAGATTGTTCTGAAAGGAGACGGAGGGATAGTTCAGTACTGGAAGAGGTTGTTGTTGTGAAATAATAGAGAGGTTATGTACTCACATGGAATGAAAGATATAAGAATAAGGCCTACTACCCAAAAAGCACATAATAAAATAATTAATAAAAAACCTTTTGAAGACAAAGCTTTCATTCAAAAGTGCTAAAAATTTAAAAATAATTGCATTGGATGAGTGATGTAGATTATTTTACCATGATAATCATGAAAACGGAAGGGCATACTGCTTAAAAACACAGAAATTTTGTTTATATTTGGCAATGTTTTTTGCGTATGCCTGTGTTTTTACTCTCTCAAACGATATGCCAATTTCATGTACATCATACGTTACTATAGGCTGTATGAAAATAGAATGGCATACTGATTAAAATCATGGAATGTTATTCCATAACTGTTCAAAATGTTTGTAATGTAAAAAGAACTTGGGCATACGCAATCGGTATGCCATCTTTTTTAAGCAGTTTTATAACAAGAACTTGTATACTTATCAGTGGCAGCCTGTTTAAAAACGTGGAAAATTTCCTTATTCAAGTTCACGTGACGATACCAGCCCTTCGGGCCCACCCTAACAGTATGCCAATGATTTTCCGGGGAATGTTTTTTTCGAATTTCATTAAAAAACATATGGCAGCCTGATTAAAATCATACCAAAACACATAATTTTCGAACAAATGACGAATTATTTTTTAATATGAAGAACGATGACTCTTTGATTCATGCATTATTATCATGATTGTCCTATAAAAGATATACTGAGTAAATCGTATCTCAAAATCTGTCACTATCCCACGGTCTATAAGTAATAGCAATCAAGAGCTGTATGTAAAAGTGCAATTATCAAATAGATAATAATTCAGTTCACCGAGTGTTAATATCTAGGGGGGAAGATTGTAAGTACAAAAGCAAGGATAAAGAACACAAAATAACAAAATGCCATCTATGTGTTGAAAGATAGTTGAGATTTCTTTAGTAGAAACACATTCTTTAAAAAGTCAATCAGAATAAAGCTTATAGATATGTCGAATACAGTTTCAATTGAAGGAGATTCAGGCTCTTACAATGATCATGATGAAGGCTGAATATTAACGATACGTCTGGTTGAAAAAATTCACTAGATTTCCATTCATTTATGATGCAGTTTTTCATTTCAGATACGATATTTCAACTTATTTTTATGTAATGGAAAAATCAAATTAATTTTCTGTTTTCCTGAAAGATTCTCGGAAAGTTACCAAGCATAATAATTGCTCATTGCATTTACGAGACTTGGAGAGGATGTAACATTTTTCATAGAAACTCGCCGTGAAAGCTTTCGTACGCTAATAAAGAAGGGAAAGGAAGGAAATTGAACAATTATTCATAAAGAACTCGACTTTAAGGAGTAGCATATGCTATCATACCGGTTCATTGTTTCCTTCCCAAAGAATATTTGAAACACCGGTTCATTTTCAATTAAACTGGTATTTTTTCGCCCCTCCTCCAAGGGGGTCTGGATATTATTATCCTCCTACTTGTAAAAATACTTCGATCGTGTCTGGCCCTGGGCTACATACCAGAGGCATGGAGGCCACTTAAAATCGCATTTATTCCAAAACCAGCGAAAGCTGACTACTCCCAAGCCAAGACGTACCGACCCATCAGCCTGACGTCCTTTCTTATGGAAACACTCGGAAGGCTGGTAGATCCGCACATCAGAGAATCCACTGCACAAGCAACAGTATGCCTACCAAACAGGAAAGTCCACAGACACAGCTCTCCAGCTAACGTACGTGTCCATCGTTTGGTGGATCGGCATCACAAAAAGCAAGCCCAGAAGTGAACTAGATAAAGTACAAAGACTGGCTTGCCTAGGAATGACAGGTGCTATGAGGACAACGCCTACCAGAGCTCTATGAGTTCTGGTAGGACTGCTACCTCTGCACCTAGTCATTGAACATGAAGCCATCGTACTGCCTATGGTATAATTTATAATTTTTTTCCTTGTTGGCTTAGTTCTACCATTTACTATATGATAATGTTTATTCAACAGCAAAACGTACAATAGTGTATATAGGGTACAATAAACAGATTGGCTCCAAAAGTCGAGACTTGTGCGGAGCATGAACAAGGTAGTAATTAGCAACATATAAAATAGTAGACTATTTGGACATATGATAAATATTGATTCAGTTCAGATCGTGAAATACATAAATAAAATAAGATAAGATGGACTAAAATTTAAATAAAATAAAGTTGTAATAAATAAAATAAAGTTGTAAAGTTATTAAAATAGTTTTTTTTTTATGTTCTGGTTCCCACGGAAAGGGATATCCTGTAATGTTCAGAGAACATCGTGGGAACCTAGGGAAAGAAGGTAGGAGTTGGTGTTCTTCTTAAATTTCTGAAGGTTGTATGCCTCGGGGAACACCTCCCTAGGCAATGAGTTCCAAAGCCTCGCTGTTCGTTGGATGAACGAGTCTTTGGAAAGTGATGTTCTGCAGGTCTCCAAAGTGACCACGAAAGGGTGTGATGACTGAACTTGACGGGTTAATCTCGAAGAGACTGCCAAAGCAGGAACGATTGCTGATATTTCAGAAGAGCATTGTTATGAGCACTCCTTATCAATTATTTTAAATATAGCCATATGTAAACTGAAACTGAAGAATGCCAATGAAATAAATCAATTTTCGTTCGAAATCAAAGACGGTCGCATTAATAAAGTCGATACTTCCCCTATCAATTGTGTCGGCACCTCAATCGAATTTCCAACCATATTTTCAGATATTCATAACTAATAGTACGTCGGGACAGATGAATGACCCGCGGTCTTTTGGAAGCGATAATAGGCTTGGTGATATATCATGGCGGTGTGTCTACTCGAGGCAACTTGCCGACTCATTAAATAAATTTTATTGTTTCAGGGCGGCATCGTTTGAATACCAACACTATATATATAAGATTCTCCATAGAACTCTCTCTCCTCTCTTCATTCAGAATCCAGTTGTCGAACGAGTCAGTCAGTATAGAGCTAGTTCTGCTTCGTTATGAAGCGAATAAAAGTAAAGTTTAATTAGAGAAGATGCAGTCTCATCTTCCTACGCGAAATAAGCGTAGACTCCGTAGAGTTTATCTGAAGTAGCAAATTAATCAACCATATGCAGAATCATTGTGAAAGTGTAATTCATCAGAAATCATCTCAGTAATAACTAAATGAATGGAATTAATATTTATCAAGAAGCTGAATAATCATATTACAACAAGTGAACGCGTAATATAATTCGGAAATAAAACGGAATAATTAAGTCTTAATTAAAATATTGTGAATTACTTCAGTGGAGGGTAAGAAATCAAACTGTTTATTTGGCAAGGTATATATGTATAGTGTAATAAGAAAATATTTCATTATTGATTTCATAGTAGAAGAAATTATTGATTCAACAAAAGTAAAATTATTATCAATTGTTTAAAATAACTGAAGAACAGTTATTTTAATTGTCAGCACATATTGTTTCTCATTTTAAATTATTGTTTATTCAATCTCATTTTGACTTTCTATACATTTTCTCAGTAAATTATACCAGGTGTATCAATAGTTGTTTTTATATTTTAGAAAATACATATATATATTATTACAAGTCCTAATTGTATTATTATTCCGAAACAATCTGAAATTGGTCTTTGTACTGTCAAATTAAGTCCCCCCGCTTCATTACATACTGGGAGAAACAAGATCTCAAGCCGCTCTGGGAAATTGTTCCGTTATTGGTCAATAGACTGATAACACTCAGTATGTTATAACAAAAGGTGGACAGGTGTGGTCATTCAATAAGAACACCCTGTACGTCTTATATCAGCATCGCCCATGAAAATATCTATAAAATAGAGACAAATCGCCAACTTTTCTACGGTGTTCCAGACAAGTGAGCGAGTTCGTAAGCGAGGCATCACCGACGAGACAAATTGCCCTTTTTTGGACAGAATCCAATAGCCTCAGGATATGTTTAGGTGCCGCACTCCAAATATGGGAACAGTATTCCAGGACAGGTCGGATCTGTGCCTTATAGATCATAAGCAGCTGACTGGGGGTGAAATAGCTCTTGGCACAAAACAGAAAACCAAGTTTTTGGGATGCACTTTTGGCAATGGACCTCACGTGATTTTCTCAGGAAAGGTTATTGCTGATAGTAATACCAAGCAACGATATGGATGGCTTCAGTGGTATGGTTACTCCTGACAAAGTTATGTTAGGCACAGTGAGATCGGCTTTTCTAGAGAAAAGACATGCTTGTGTTTTGTTTGCATTGAATTCTACCAAGTTATTAGATCCCCATTCGAGAATTGTTGTTAAGTCCATATTTATATTATTAACATTTCTTCCTCGTTCATTTCTGGTTTCACGGGCTGATATAGGGGCCCTGGAAGAGAAAGCGGAATGGAGGGTACTATCATCGGCAAAGCTGTGTGCTGGACATGAAGTTGCTTTCAACAGGTCGTTGATGTGAAGTAGAAATAGTGTTGGTGCGAGAATAGATCCTTGCGGAACACCAGCATTTATGAGTAGAGTATCAGATGAGTTATATATACAATCTTCATTTGACTTAACTAGATGAGTGTGTGGATAGTGTATATAGTGTATAGATAAAAGGAAAATAGTTGATAAAATTAGACATTGGGAAAATATAAAATATTAGAGATAGGTGATATAATCCTGTAGTAAGAGATAGTGTAAGGTAAGTCTTTGAGTGTGTGATTACGGTATACAATTGATTAAGGTTAGAGGTTAGGCATATAGGATACTCAACGTTTTTTTTTTACCGCGTTTCTAGTATGTTGTGGATGGATTCACGTGTTTGGGACATGATGAATTTTTTCAGTTCTTTTTTGAATTTTAAGGGGGATTTGATATTTTTGATCATTTCGGGTAAATCATTGTAGAATTTTGGGCTGAGGTATTCGAAGATTTTTTGTCTATGGCTTTGAACATGAAAGGGGAAGGGTATTGTTGTTGTCGGTTTCTGGTATTGTAATTATGTACATTTTTTTCTAGGTTAGGTTCAGATTTATGTTGTTTAATGTTACAATTCTTGAAGAATAATTACCTTGGATCCAGGAGTCCGGTTTCAACATAAAGTTCGTCTGACGGGTAATCATTTTTCTTCCTAAACATTATTTTTAAGATTTTTTTCTGAGTGGTTTCCAATTTTTTAAGTATGGTTTTTCCAACTCCGCCTCAAGACATTATTCCATATGTAATATGGGATTCCACTAGCGAGTAGTATAATATCTTAAAATGGGACACATTCAATATATCTCTGAGGATTTTGAACTTGAACATAAGGTGCTGGATTTTTTTTATTATGAAAGCTATGTGTTTTTCCCATCTGAGATTGAAATCTATAATTACACCTAGGTATTTCATTTCCTTACATGATTTTATATTCATGTTTTGATCTATATACAGATTATGGAAGTTTGGAGAAGATGCTTTATTGGTGTAAAATGGTAGATAAAAGGTCTTATCGAAGTTGATTGTTAGGAGCTCATTATCAAGCCATTGTTTGATTTTCTTGAAATCAGTTGCAACTATGTCTCTCAGAGATGTCCAATTTTCAGAGCTATGAAAAACTGCTGTATCATCAGCATATGTTGTTATTTTTCCGCAGCTCTGGACAGAGAATAGTCCATTCAGGTATATATTGAAAAGTATTGGTCCTAAAATAGTGCCTTGTGGTACGCCATACTCTATCACCCGGATTTCACTCAATGTATTGTTTATTTTCACGCTCTGGTGTCGGTTCGAAAGGTATGATTTGAATAAGTTGAGTTGATGTCCCCCGATTCCCATATCTTCCATTGATTCTAGTAGTAGAGTATGGCTTACAGTATCGAAGGCTTTCGATAAATCAATAAAAACACATAATGATGGTCTACTCCTGTCCAAGCTGAAGTAAATTTCTGAAGTGAGGTTCAAAATTGCATTTTGGGCAGAAATGCCTTCTCGGAATCCAAATTGTTTTTCAGAGAGTAGTTTATACTTTGTGAGGTACTCTGAGAGCCGTAGTTGCAAGATTTTTTCAAATACTTTGGCAAAGTTAGTTATTACCGAGATGGGTCTGTAGTTGGTAACGTTTTTGTGGTCCCCGTTTTTGTATATTGGAAACACAATGGTATATTTAAATTTTTCGGGAAATGTACCCGCTATGATACTTCCATTGATGATGAAAGCTAGTGGTTCCGATATTGATTCAGTGATTTGTTTTAATGTTTCGGATTTGATCGCATCCACTCCGGGTGTCTTATTGTTTTTGAGAGATGTTATGACCCTTATTATTTCTATAGTATCTATGGGCTTGATGAACATGGAGTTCGCTATGGCTATTCTTTTTGGATTATTGCATTGTGGATTTGTGACTATTTGATTTGCTAAGTTTTTGCCAACTGAGATGTAATGTTCATTGAATGTGTTGGCAATGTGTTTGGTTTCATTTATTTCCTGTCCATTATTCTATAGACTTCAAGGTACATGCCAATATATTGGCATGGAGGCAGACCATGGACACTCCAATATTTGGAACAAGGCAAAGGAAGGCTGTCCAATCCTACAAATGGAAAGATATAGGGTCCCGCCGGTTCTGAATTTTAAAAAAGGAAAAAAAAACATCATCCCCACGAGGGATGAATGGAAAGGCAATGTGCCCGGTAGACCCTCAGTCTACGGATCAACCTGGTATACAGATGGATCAAGACTTGGGGGAATGTCCGGCGCAGGAGTATTCAAGGAAGGTACAAAGGAAGAAATCTCAGTTCCTCTAGGCAAATACACCTCAGTAATCCAGGCCGAAGTATATGCTATACTCACCCGCGTTCAGAAAAAGCCTCGACAGCAAGGCAGCAATCACGGCGATATGATCAAACAAGATAACATCCAAATTGGTGTGTAGAAACACCATAGAGAGTTTGCAAAAAAACAAGGAAAGTCAGCCTCATATGGGTACCAGGACACACAGGTGTGCCTGGGAACGTAGAGGCAGACAGAGTAGCCAATATTGGATCAGGAAAGACTCCGGTCAGACCGGAACCAATCTTGGGAATACCCAATAGCATGGCCATCTCAATCATGGAAGGACTGCTGCAGAAGCAGTTCATCATAACATGGCAGGAGACGCCATGCATGAGGCAATCGATGCTCCAAATGAAGGGGCCTTCGAAGAAACTGTCAAGAGAGATCCTGTCACTCAACAGACAGGATATCAGGACTGGGCTCCTAACGGGACACAATCACCTGAACAGGCACATGGAACTCATCGGGATCACAGATGATCCCTATGCAGATGGTGCCTGGAAGATGAGAGACATCGTCGCACATTGTACTGAGTGCCCCGCTCTGGTGCACCAGAGGGAGATCAATCTGGGTAGCATAATTCTGAACCCAGAACATGTTAAAGAGATTCAGCTGAGGAAACTGCTGAGTATCGTCAGAGAAATCGGCATGCCCAGGTGATTCTCAGATTACGAGGGCGGACAATGGGCCCAAGTGAAGAGGCCTACGCAGACGGGTTCTCCGGAACAAGCCCACCATGTGCACAGAAGAAGAAGAAGAAGAAGAACTGATATACAACTCATGGAAAACACCAATATGATCGGTATGGTAGTTGGTGTTAGATGTTTCGTGAATTTGTTTCTGAACCTACCTATACATCAACTGTTTTAATTGGAATTGATACTGCTTGTCAGCTTCTTATCTTCTATGAACTATCATTGAGACAAGATTTCAGGAAATATATAAGATTTTTCCAAACTGCAAACTTCTAAGTTGGATCTTAGTTTCAGGAAACTATCTAGTGTCATTCTCTGAATTCTACACAGTCAACATCAATGAATTTTTTTTTATAGATACCTACGAAATTTTGATGTTTAACTCTGCGGTGCCCTTATTTATTCATAGGTGGATATACACGGAACAATGTATCGGCCGATCTGAGCAATTAATCGTTAGATCTCCAAAATTGTACACATAAAACCGTTCGTTGGGAGACTGCAGAAACTAATAAAGTTGTACGATAAATCCACGGCAATAATTTGATGAGATAGTTTTTGTCGTTTTTGCAGATAAATCCGTCAAAATATCTGCCGATAATTTTCAAACCACGCTACGACATTTCTGAGCTCGTATCTCTTCAATGGCAACGTTCAATCGGTCATATATATTGAAATGGCGAGAGATCACCGATCACAGATATGCAGGGTGATTCAAAAGTACTTTGACAAACTTCAGGAGGTGATTCCTCACTATATTCTAATATGAATTGTCCAAATGAATATATGTCCGGAAACGTTCGTTTCCAAAATACAGAGTGTCGAGGTTTTATTTTTATTTTAGTTTTTTTTTAAATAACTTTCGAAATCGAACCTGATGTTATTTTTGCTCTTACTCGTAGGGGGCGCCACCTACACGTCTTTTTCTTCTTTGAAGATTCATAACTTTTTTGGGCGTACTTCTAGCACATTTTTCAGTAAAAAATTCAATTCCTCTATCATATCTACGTAAAAAAGCTACCCTTGTTACAAGTCGCTATAAGCAACTAGATTTTCAAGTCGATTATTTGATAGCTAATCGATGCGTGTTGAAGTAATTACCATTATTTTGCATTTTTCACAAGAATGCTTAGGAAATGAATTTGGTAATTAGATATTATGTAACAGTTAAACGTTTTGATGTACTGTTGAAGTTTCTGTAAGTTTTAAAACGATAATTTTGAAAAAATGGATTATTTAAACAATAATGCTCATTTAGCCGATATGCATTTCGTTTATGGCCTTGCGGATGGCAATGCGCGCGAAGCAAGACGTATTTACCAGAAGCGATTTCCTAATCGAGTACTGCCTTCAGCTCCAACATTTACCAGTCTCCATCGTTGTTTGGCAGACAGGTAACTTCAAGAGGGCAGCTGATATTATTGGAAGATCACGAGCAGTCCGAACCTCAGAATTGGAAAAGCTGTTTTGACGTTTTGAGGACAATCCAGAAACAAGTACAAGAATAATTGCTGAAGCTCTCAAATCTACTCAGTCCACAGTTTCGAGAATTATCCACGATCAACAATTTTATCCATACCATATTCAAAGGGTACAAGCTCTTTTGCCACGAGACTTTCTCCAACGCATTACTATCCAACCGATCTATCCAAATTATCAACCGAAAAATTATTAGTGAATCGAAAATATTTGACTTGAGGCAAAAAATACATCCTACAAAGATTAAACCATACTACCAAACCAGACAGAAAAACAAATGCACACAAAAACAAATGCGCCGAAGAGGAATATTGGTCGGAGAATTCAAAAAGTTTTTAACCGAGCTCCAGAAAATCTGAAAAGAGAAATACTCATTTTGAATCAATCTCATCAAAAAACGACTGAAACTATACATACGCAGCTTTCAGAGACATGCTATTCATATTTTTTCAATTCATAATAAGCATATGTAAACAAAGTGAGAGTTATCCAGAGTTACCCAGTTGCCACTTGATTTTTTTAAAACTAGGAATTTAGATTTTTTTCATATGCGAATTAATATTAGTTATCCACAATCCATTCATACTAACGTACCATAGATAAACTAACTGTATTCCCATGCACAACCTCGATTGGGATTCACGTTCTTTTACTATCTGGTTTATATTGTCACCATTTATTGTACTCTTAAATGGTAAATAAACTTATTATTATTTATAATGAGGTTTGTCATTCCAGATGAGATATTCCAATTCATGTATATCTACCGAAGAAATTAAAAGTTCTGACAAATATTTGTAGCTTGGAATTAATATGTTTTCCCTGACGAGTTCTCAGAAAGTTACCAAGTGTAATAATTGCTCAGTACATTTACGAACGAGACTTTGAGAAAATGTAACATTTTTCATAGGAACTCGCCGTGGAAGCTTTTGTATGCAAATAAAAGGAAAAGAAAATTAAACAATTATTCATAAGGAATGCGACCTCTCCTGAAACTTTAACGAGTAGCAGATGCTGTCGTACCGCTTCATTGTTTTCTTCCCAACGACCATTTGAAACATTTACCGGTTTATTTTCGATTAAACTTGAATGTTTGTTGGGTTCAATATTTCATCTGCTCGAAGTTGAACTTGTATTCAACTTATGGAAAACAAAAATGTTGTAAATCGATTCTAGGGATTTCTCGATATCCTGATTGCATGAGTGGTAAAATATCATTATTCTGAAGAGTAGTTGCTACTTTCCGATATAAGCAGTAATGCCGCAGCGCTGAAAATATTTTAGATCAACAGAGCAGAACTGATCACCCAAACAAACAGAATTTCAAAATAATCCCATGTCCCGTTTTCCTAAAACGTCTAACCTACGATCGACCGTGAGTGACCTTGTATATCTTGGGAACATACCACGATAACGACCAATTTCTAACAGTTTTGAATATATTACTTTGGTAAAAGTAATTTGATAAGCTTCTTTTTTTTAATTACCTATTTTTACGTTTACGTACCAAAAACATGTTTTTTTATTAATTCCAAGGAATATGAAACATCACCAAAATTGAACTAAATATATATCTATTGTTTCAGGTAAGTCAACATGAAAAGAAAACCAGGAAAGTGACCACTAGGACAACTGCTATGTGGTGAGCAAACCTTGAAAATATTTGTGAGAGGAGATGAATCGAATTCTACGAAGGCTTAGAAGGGCCACTGAAGTTTTTTTTTATAATTTCATGTCAATATCTCGGAATTCCGACTTAACATTTCGGAATTATATAATTCCGACTTAGTATCTCGGAATTCCGACTTGATAACTCGGAATTATATAATTCCGACTTAGTATCTCGGAATCTCGACTTAACATCTCGGAATTATATAATTCCGACTTAGTCCTCGGAATTCCGACTTAATAACTCGGAATTATATAATTTCGACTCAGTATCTCGGAATTCCGACTCAATAACTCGGAATTATATAATTTCGACTTAGTATCTTGGAATTCCGACTTAACATCTCGGAATTATATAATTCCGACTTAGTATCTCGGAATTCCGACTTAACATTTCGGAATTATATAATTCCGACTTAGTATCTCGGAATTCCGCCTCTATTATATAATTCCGACATTATATAATTCCGACTTAGTATCTCGGAATTCTGACTTAACATCTCTTAATCATATAAGTCGGAATTCAACATCTCTCAATTATATAATTCCGACTAGTATCTCGGAATTCCTCCTAAATAACTCGGAATTATACAATTCCGACTTAGTATCTTGGAATTCCGACTCAATAACTCGGAATTATATAATTCCGACTTAGTATCTCGGAATTCCGACTCAACATTTCGGAATTATATAAGTTGGAATTCCGAGATAGGTACTAAGTCGGAATTATATTATTCCGAGATGTCAAGTCGGAATTCCGAGATACTAAGTCGAAATTATAAAAAAAGTCAGTGACCCTTCTCCAAACTATACTCATTTTGCTTGAATATACGTTGAAAAATGGGCATAACGGGGCAGTTCTTAGAATTTACATTCATCATCGGCCGTTTTTTGAAAAGGTATCGATTTCCTGGTGAAACTTAGCGTTAATTCATTGGAACTGATTTTTTCTGAAGAATCTTGAAATGCGTCAAATAATACTTGATATGTGATATCGAGCATACGCATTTTATTATAACTAGAAGAAAAATGTGTGTTCAATCAAGCGGTAATCAGCGTTTGGTGTGTTGACAATGGTCACAAAAATTGCATCAGTACCTGATCAAGTGCAGTTGAATAGTGTAATCACCAAGTGCCAAATTTAAGTGCAAGTGTTTCCGGGGTTCTTGGCGAGCTCATATAGTGAATTGTTTCCAGATAATAAGAGAACCTCAAAGTAAGTGTTTAACTATACAGCATTGCGGTAGAGGTCTTGGAATATGTGATTTAGTGAAAGACATACCTTGAACTCATGACTATGAATGTGCTCTTTACATTTATTTCATCAACGTTTTTTGGTACTGACCAAATCCGATTTTATATGTATATATATATATATATATATATATATATATATATATATATATATATATTTATATATGTATATATATATATATATATTAATTACAGTGGTTCAGAATCTGGAAATTTTTTTTAAACATGTTTTGTTCTCTGTAAAATTTGTCAAAATTTCGGGTAGCACCACCCGCCTAATTTCAGGTGACTCATTCAGAGGAAAACTTTGGCAATTGCCGAATGCAATAAACATTCAACTCGACATTTGAATAATGTAGAATGTTGAACTGATTGTGTAGTGAATGTATACATTGCAGGCTGCCTGAGATAGATAATCAATTTCAAAGTGAAGAAAACAACTAACCTTGTTATATCCAAACTGGTGATAAAGTCGAAACTAATTGACTTCATACTCTGCTTTGAGGCACATAATTATTACAGTCACTTGTAAAAAACAAACGACACAAACAATATTGAAAAAGGAAACATTCGCAATTGAATATTGTTTTCAAAAATAATATCACGGCCATTGTAGTGATTCAGACATTCAGAATACGTGAACTGAACACTTGCCAAGCAAGATCCTCGCATGCACTGTTTACAAAGCGGTCTACGAACGAAAATTTGTTAGATTCTACTAGTGTTTTCTGATTGGCTGGTGAATGAAAGATCCTAATCAGCAACCAATCAGAAAACAGTACGCGATGTGTAGGAGAATTAATTTGAATATTATTGTCTTTGTCTTTTACTGGCTCTTAAAACTAAACACCGAGCTGTTCCGTGCGTATTTTGAAGAGTGGAGGACAAGAAAAATCACTTGTTGCATTTATGAATTAAGTAGTAAATTTCAATTCTGGTTGGATTCTGGAGTCGCCAATCACTGTGCGGGCGTTTTCGTACTTGGTATATTAATATAATATAAATTATTTTTTGGAATGGCAAACTTTTGGAAAGACTAAGACAATAATGTTCAGATCAATTCTCGTGCACACCGCGTACTGTTCATCCACCAGCCAATCAGAAAACACCAGTAGAATCTAACAAACTTTCGTTCGTAGACAGCTTTGTAAAGCATGCGTGAATCTTGCTTGGCAACAGTGTTCAATTCACGTGTTCTGAATGTCTGAATCACTACAATAGTCGTGATATAATATTCAACTGCGAATATTTCCCTTTTCAATACTGTTTGTGTTGTTTGTTCCTTACAACTGTCTGTGATAATTATGATAAGTGCCTCAAAGCAGAGTAGGAAGTCAACTAGATCTGACCTTATCACCAGGATATATCAAACAAGGTTAGTTGTTTTCTTCACTCTGCAGCCTGCAACATTCTACCTTAATCAAATGTCGAGTTAAATGTTTATTCCATTCGGCAATTGCCAAGCAAGTTTTCCTCTGAGCAGGTCACTTGAAATTAGGCGGAAGGCGCTACCCAAAATTAAGTTGAATTTTACAAAGAACAAAACTAGTTTTCAATTATTTTTTTCAGATTTTTAATCACTGTAATTCGTTATAAAATAGCATTATACACTCGTCATTCACGGGTGTTCAAGAGGTTAGATTACACCCTATATATATATATATATATATATATATATATATACATATATTTTCTCCAATTTTTCGGAATAAAAGTCTGATTCAGTCAATTCATATAATTTCTCTTAACGACGTTTCGACATGGTATCAGGTTAAAACAAAATTATTTTATTTGAATTCTGGTTCGCATCGTACGAACTTTATTGTAGGTGTGTGACTGCCAAGTCGAAGTTATCGAGGATGGCTTGTTTATCTCTCATGCATTTGTACCCTCTTCATCAGTACACCGGATTGTTTATATTGAGTTCTATGAGCCGGACTGTATTTTTTTGGCACATTTGTAACTACAAGAACTTCAATTGAATTGTTTTTCTTGTTAGTTTCAGTAGAAACTTTCCTACATGAGATGAGAATTGCAAGATACTCGGAGAATCGTATATTATTCAAGTTCCATTATTTTAAATGGGTCTATTTTTGATCTAATTCGCTCCAAAATCAATATCTGGTTATTTTCGTGGTTGGGTATTACGAATTTCAAATTTGATAATAGCAGCGCCAATATTGCATAATAATTTCATTATTGATGGCCTGATTCGGCAAAATTATGATAATCTAATGCCTTTAGGGTCACAAATTCATGGGTAAGTGAACCTAACTGGCAATTATATTGAGAATTTTGTTCTTTACAGCAATGACCTAATTTAGTTTCTGTTTATTCGAATCTCAATAAAATTATAAGCAACATTTTTTTCCCCAATTTTCTTTCAAGAAACCATATTGAGAGTAAATTTAACATTCACTCGATCCTAGACGATTGATTCAATCCATTCTCACACAGAAAAAAATTTTTTTTGAATCAAATAAAATTTATTTGAATCAAACAAATAAAAGTGTCGTATGTGTACGACACAATATAATCTCGAAATGGGTATAATTGTTTCTTAAATTTTTTCAACCATATAATTATTTTGTTGAATCGAATACTCAGATATACAAAATTTGCTGATTGCTTTAACAAAAATATTCATTACAACAAATATTTATGTCGAATTGATGAATTCAATAAAATGTCAATTCAACAAAATAAGCTGATCTCTCCTCTGAATTAACAAATATGACAACCAAGCATGATAGCCTACACCAGATATTTAAGTATTGGATGTCGCAACGATGATAAGTTGGCTATGCTATTCCGTATTATCTAAGTGCGAATTTACATGATCCAATAAAATTGATCAATAAATTGAACATTGAAATTGACCAATATGCGTTATATTTACACCTGACAATTTATTGGTCAATTTTCGCAAGAGTTTTTACTCAGGAATACCAACATACTGACAAGAAATGGTTCAACTATAGGAAAAGTTCAATAGCTTATTGAATTGACTCTGATCCATTCTTAAATATCGTTTGAATTGATTAGGATCTGCACTCCGGAATTTTTCGTGAACTAATATCAAGATTCCTTTTCCTCTTTTCTCAATCCAAGCTCTAATCCACCATCTTCTACATCTCTGTCTTTTATAGAAATAGAAATATTCATTTATCCTTTGTGACATTACAAACATGTATAGGACAAGTCAGTCACCCGCTGTATAAGGTGTATTTTGAAGTTATCTTAAAATTATGAACACGAATAATATATAACAATATACAGTTGGTATGAATAAAATAAAATAAAATAGTATTAAAATAGTACATTTCAAATACAGACGGCATAGACAAAGACAGTTCCTACAAGCTATCATGGCACTATAGTGTTTAATATCCTTGAGGGTAGGGTATGTGAAGTCGCGTAAATAATAACATAACCTGAAAATCACTGTTCTAGCAGGCATCCAATTCATGGCCGAAAGTTACTGCAAATTGTCACTAAAAATTGATGAAAAATTAGAACCGATTCTAAGCTCATCAATTTATTGGTCGAGATCAAATTGACGACAATTTCCTATTTACACCTATCAATAAAATTCAAGGTCACAAAATTGACCAATTTATTGGATCGCGTAAATTCACACTAAGTCAGGGTCAAATGTGCGAACGCTTCAGCATCTAACGCATATAATTCAACCAATATGAAATTCTTCTATTTGAATTAATTTATTTTTGTTGTTTGATTCAAATAAATATTATATTTGTGTTGAAACAAATTTTCATTCAATATGAGTTGGAGATTGTTTCAATCGATGAACATATATTCAAATCAAAGAAATGTTAGTATTGCATTGAGAAATCCATTTTATCACCTCATTATAATGATTCCGTCAATCGAATACACCTGTGTTTTGGGATGAATTTGATTTATTCGGGTCGCCAATAAGAGTGATCAAATAAATTTGGTTGAATTAACACACATTCTCTGCCTTATTGCCAATGGAATATCATCTAATTATTTTAATAACTGACTTCGCAGAAATCTAAGATATTTTCTTCCATTGAGATGACCAATGATACCAAACAGTCAGTGACCATCGTTGTTGGTGATTGACATATCTAACAAAATGAGGATTTTCAGTTGCATAATAGTGCATATTATGCCGATTCACATTCACATAAAACATACTCAAAAAAATCAGGTTCTTGGTTGATTTTTTCTACACCACAATGGCAAAACCGCATTCGCTTTGGAAAATAGTTTTCCATCAGCTCCTGCATTAACTGCTTGTAATATGGATGGTAATTGCATTTTCTCACCATACGAGAAACACTACTTTATTCTCAACTCCCTACTCCAAATACGTGTACTCACATGGGGATTCTCGGTAATATGCAATGCAATATCAAGAGAATTTTCATCATTCGTTACAGGACAAGCACGTTCAAACTTTTTGTATAATACTTTTCCGGTTTCCTCAAATCTTGTTTTGAGGTCTCGAAATACTCGCTGGTCTGGATGTCTTTTCTCAGGAAACTTTTGTTCGTATAATCTAGATGCCAGTAAGCAATTGCCATCTCTTTCCCCCAAAGCATACACCATTTTAACCATGTCCTCTGAACGATAATACATATAATGCCACAATAATTTTTTCAGCGGTAGTCATGGATAACTAAAGTAGGGAAAATAGTTACATTTGAAAATTTCTTTTGCTATGCTAGTTAATCATGAGTTGCCAAGAATGATTTTGAAGATGGAAAAAATTATTGAAACATCATTCAGTATCAGTATTTTCAATGAACAAACATGTAGATAAAAAAATCTATAGGTTGATTTGATATTGAACAATTCCTTTGAACCAGAATATCTCGGAAACAAGTTGTTTGAGGTACATGACGTCGGGGATGAAAAGTGTAGTCATTAAAAAGTAGTTGTATTGAATGAAAATATACAGGGTATTCCATTTGAAGAAATCAAAATACCGATGTTTGAAAATGGCTAAGTTTGTGTTGTTGTATCGAACATCCTGTACAATTTATTCCAAATTCTTGGTATTCTCAATGAACATCATCATATCGACCAACGATTCCCCAATTATCTTTACTAAATATTTCAAAATGTGAAATAGGTAAATTTTCGAAAAGAAGTCTACAAAATAGATTTTTTTAAATAATTCGGCAACGCCGCAACTGAATTCAAAATTGGAAAAATCGTTGAGCAGCCAATGGAACAGCCGATCGGAATATATGAGAATATACCGGGTGTTTCATTTGAAAAAGAACAACTTATTTTGGAAGGTGGTCTTAGATAGTGCCTTTGAAAAAAAAACATAAGAAATCGAAATAGTGATATATTAAGGAGTAATGAACCACGGGAATCCTGTTGACTCACCCTATATATAAATTCTATATTCGATCCAGAAAACTATCATACACTGAAAAGAAATCTGTAATACTTTGTAGTTATTTTCTTCATACCATCGTTCCATAGGACTGGATTATATTTACATGTTCCCATATTTTATCAATAATTCGATTTGTGTGAAATATCAATTTGAACCTCTGAAAAGAAGAAAAACATTTTCACCAAGATTCCCCTAATTGGAGGAATGTTTTGCGCACTGCGTTGTTCATAGCCTGAAACTTTTGAAAGGAATAAAATGAAAGCACATAATCGTTAAAACCAGTTCTTTGATGTAATATATACAGGGTGTATTCTGACTTGTGCTCCTGTGGATGATTGGTGAAACGATGTTTTAATTATACAAATGGCATGCAAGCGTTCTGTTCACGTTGTTATACTGAGGTAAAAAATTATAGTACACCGAACAGCAATAATCAGTAGGATGTATCAGAGTTTCAACTAACCTCAATTTCATTTCTGTGGAGACCTAATACTTGAATTTATATAAATGCTCCAATTTGAAAAAATATGTTTTCCACATGAATAACAAAAATAGTTACGCCTAAATATTTTGGTTCTCTGTCTTGAGGGTCCAAAGCAAAGCAAAGTCGTCAAGAAAAACATCGAGGTTCCGCGAAGGAAATCTATAACAACTGGAGATTACTCACAGGAAACCCTATAAATTTAAAATTAGCTGCTAACTTCACGCCGGTTATTCAATGTTTTGATTCGAAAAACTCAATCCAATTGGAATCCATGGATCCGCTTTCATTTATTGCATCTTATTCGAAAAGTCTGTGTTACTGTCAAAAACGAGATTTCACAGAATGGATCAGTCACAAGTGGAGTACCCCAAGGCTCTGTCCTGGTTCTCCCGCTCTCTATAGTATACAGTGCTTCTCAAAAGTCCCCTCCCCCCCTCTTATTTTTGGAACGATTATACATGAACAAGTGAAATTTGGAAACTGAATATTAAAGGTTGTAAACTTCCCTACTAGTGATGATATATGACGAAATCGTCAAAGATGACGTCACAAGGCCATTATGACCAATAATTTTGAATGAAACCCTACAGCAAAAAAATCCAAAGGTGTGAGGTCCGGTGATCGAGCTGGCCATTCCGTTGAACCTCGTCGTCCAATCCATCTACCACGATACTCCTCATCCAAATACCGTCTTACTGCACCGTAATAGTGTGGAGGAGCCTGTTGGAATATTATTTCCAAATTGCCGAATTCTTCTGGATTATCTTCCAAAATTTCAAGGATTAACGGTTCTATTGCGTTTTGCAACAGCTCCAGATAAACCTCACCAGTTAAATTAGTATTCAAAAAAGAGGCCCGACGATGTGGTTTCCCAGGATACCTGCCCAAACATTCACCTTCTGGGGAAATTGGGTATGTGTTTCACGAAACAGGTAAGGATTTGCGTCACTCCAATACCTCACATTCTGTGTATTTACATTTCCATTTAGATAGAAAGTACTTTCGTCACTAAAACAAATTGTTTTGAAATAGTCTGGCTGTTGGTTAATTTTAGTTTCCATATTTTCACAAAATTCTAGTCTTCGGTCTGGGTGTCGTCTGAGAGTTGATAACCATTTTTAATTTGTATGGATGAAATTTGTTTTTTTTTTAACACCCTGTGTACTGTACTTCGACAGACTTCACAGGTAGATGCAACGTGAGTTGTTGAAGAAGTAGGATTAACTATTACTTCTGCCAGTATATCAATTTTTTTCTCATCAGAAATTTGTGGTCTGCCAGATCGTTTCGCATCATTAATACTACCCGTTGTTTCAAACTTACGAAGAAGCTCCCTCAAATAAGTTCTCGAAACGGGGCGATCGGGAAACCTCTCATTCAAAATGCGTTCTGCTGCATGAATATTTTGTCCAGTTTCACCAAGAATTAGGGTCGCTGCTACTTTATCACCTAAAGCACGTACCATTTCGCTTTTCGAAGCACTTAAACGCTCGGCTCACAACAGTTTACCAAATTATTAAAATGTACAAAAATATTAAAAGTACCAAAAGCTGCTAAAACAGTTAAACGTTCGATCAACAATACACAAATTATTAAATGTACAAAAACTTGGACAATTACAAAAACGTCGAATTAGGGAGACTAACAAAAACGTCAGCTCTTTGACAACTATCTAGAGGCGGAGCTTGAATTTGGAATTTTAGTATTAACTGATTTGATTCATCACAGCTTTGCGTTTTTTAAAAGCGAGTTGCCAAAACTGCCATAAACACAAACAATATTAGTATCATTGAATAGGTTTTTTCGATACCTTTTAAAAGAGGTGTCGCTTGCCGTAGGGTTCCATTCAAAATTATTCGTCACAATGGCCTTGTGACGTCATCTTTGACGATTTCGTCATCTATCATCACTAGTAGGGAAGTTTACAACCTTATATTCAGTTTCCAAATTTCACTTGTTTATGTATAATCGTTCCAAAAATAAGAGGGGGGGTGAGGACTTTTGAGAAGCACTGTATGTGACTGATTTGTTCTACACTCTTCTCCCTACAAAGTTGGTAGTGTTTGCTAATGATGCCACTGAATGTATATCTCATAATAATATCACCAAATTGCAACAAAATATTGATGAAATCGCGATTCATGCTGAAATTAAACAAGGAAAAATCTCATTAAATAATATTTCACTACTATTTACTATAATAGTGCTGAAGTAAATAATTGTATGGTATACTCATTGAATTCGAGTTCCCACATATGTGCTATCAGCCATTCCTCCTTCGTCAGATCAGAAAAATACAGATCACGATACACTTATTACTGTATTTTTTCCTAACCCACTCTTCTATCAGCTATGGAGTTATTTAATTGGGTTATTCAAGTCATTTAACTTCAACAAAAAAATTAATGAGAATTATAGCTCGGGTGAATTCGAGAGAACATTGTCAGCCTCTATTTAAGAGTTTCAGGATAATGCCTTTGCCATCGACCCATATTCATTGAGCACCACTAGAAATACACAAAAGTAAATGTCATTATGAAATACCGACTGAACAGTTATCCTACTATATCTGCGAATGTTGTAGGAACAACGCCCACAACAAACTATTTACTGAAATATGGAAAATCCTGAAGAGAGGAGAAGTTTGTAATGAAAATAAATCGATACAATGCGGAAACAACGATAATAGGCAAAATTTGATAGGGAAACATTAAAAACGAGTAAAAAAATTAAAGTATCTAGGATCAATGATAACTTAATTTGGGAAAATCTAAGGGTATTAGTGAATAAGTGCTACAAACTTCAGGGGGTGATTCTGCATGAAAAAATAATGATAGTTTACGAGGCGTTGAAGTTTTTCTTAAAAACTCACTATTTATTTATTGCTCTGAAACCGGTCGAGATATGCAAATGAAATTTGGTGACATTCAAGAGGTAGTTATTGCGCATATTTTTACATGCAATTAAGGATTTTATGTTCATTATTGGCGCGCATACGGGCAATGATCTCAATTTTTTTAAAGAAATAAATTGTACGCCACTGAGATATTTCGAATTATTTTGAATTCCCAGTTCAATTCGTGACAAAAAATCTCTCCTGCCTTTTTTTCGTATGGGGCGCCGTTTTTATGCAAAAAAATAAAACATCTTAACGCGTATTTTTCATTTCTTCAATAAATTATCAAGAACTATCTAATACAATAACCATAAACCAAAACAATAACAGAAAATAACACTTATAAATGAAAAGGCGCAAAGCTACAACTAATGTTCATAATGACCTCCCTCAGACGTGATACAAGATTGAACTCTTCGCCTCATTGATTGTCGTATTCGCGCAAATATTCCTGGTGTATTTCTTATTGTCTCACAGCCGGCTATAATTCGATTCCTCAGGTCTTCAACATTTTCGACGGGAGTGGAATAAACTAATGACTTAAGAAAACCCCAAATGCAAAAATCTAGAGGATTTAAATCCGGAGATCGAGCAGGCCAATGTTCCGTACCTCCCCTATCTATCCAACGATTTGGATATACTGTATCTAAGTGATTACGTACAATAATGTTGAAATGGACTAGTGCACCATAATGCATGAACCAGAAGTGTTGTCTCAGCTGTAGAGGAATCTCTTCAAGAAGAACTCTTCCTGTAGAAAATTAAGGTAAGAGTCGCATGTTAGCCATACATTTACTGAAAACTGATGCTGAAAATGAGCTTCAAAGATTCCATGTAGATTTTCCTCAGCCCAGAGGTGATTGTTATGGAAATTTCGTATACACTGTCGTCCATAATTAGCCTCGTCAGTAAACAAAATGCCATTTTGAAAATTAGGAATTTGAGCGATTTGATGAAGAATTCAATGGCAGAAAACTAGGCGCGGAAAAAAGTCTTTAGGTAGTAGAGCTTGCACACGTTGAATATGAAACGGGTACAATTGCTGTTCTTTAAGAATTTTAAATACAGTGAAGTTGCTTACATTCAGTATGTTGGCAATTTTTCGAGTACTTGTTTCAGGTGACTCCGCAATTAACTCGAGAACTGCTTCTTCTAGTTGCACAGTTCGTACTTCTCGAGGGCGCCCGCAGTCAGCCGTTTGTTTCTTAAATGTACCATTTTCGCGCAAACGTTGGTGAAGACGAGCAAATATTGTTGATGGGGTACCCTACGTCCTGGATACAACTCAGCATACAATCGTCGAGCTTGCCGACCATTTCCATTACTTCGACCATAGACAAAATGCATGTCTGACAATTCCGCATTTGTATAATTTTCCATTCTTTTTGATAAAAGAAAAATCAATTACTTATTATCATTAATGTTATACCAAACTGAAAGCTTAAAAATGAAGAAATGCTAATTTGACATTTTGTTGAAATATTCGTATTTAACAGAATGTTGTATGAGAGAGATTTTTTGTCACAAACTGAACGAGAAATTCAAAAATTATTTTTTATTTGAAATATCCCAGGGGCGTACAATTTTTTTCTTTAAAAAAATTGAGATCATTACCCGTATTCGCGCCAATGATGAATATAAAATTCTCAATTGCAAGTCAAAAAATGCGCAATAGCTTCCTCTTGAAACTCACTGTATTTCATTTGCATATCTTGACCGTTTCAGAGCAATAAATAAAGAAAAACTTCAACACCCCGTATCTCGGAAAACGAAGCATTTGCGAACAAAAGTTATATAGCAAACTGTCATTATTTTTTCATGCAGAATCATCCCCTGAAGTTTGTCGGACTTATTCACTAACACCCTGTATATTTTTTTCAAGAATAACATTACACTTACACCATTACAAGTTAATGAATCAGCTAGAATTCTTAGTTACTCTTGTAAACTACTTTTTTTTTTATATGAATTAATTTTCTCTATTTTTTGGGCATTCGACCCTCTGATCGTTGAAGAGAATAGTTTCAAGCTAGACTTCACTATCAGTCTCATATCACCATATATTATGTATCTTTCTACTTATGCTACTAAAAGAATTAGTATTATTGTTCACTCATTATGTCAGTCCTTATTCTTGTTACGCTTGTTGATCAGTCAGTGATAATTTTTCTCATGTTCCCATAGAATTGGACGCAGACAGCATGGATTACATATTTCATAGGAACAACGATATTGTCATGCTAGCTGGATGAGACCTTAAGAAAATGTTTTCACAATAAAGTGTTAACGGTAAAAAAAACGTAGAGACTGCAATTTTTTGTTTGTTTCGCGAGACGAATATCAAATTGGGGTATAGTCGGTCGATCAAAAAGCATGGGAAAGTAAACAACTGCCAGCAAAATACATCTGCAATGTTCCACGTTTTCTCTGCGACAAACAATTCAAATACATTAATGCTGATTAAACTCGGAGATAAGTCTAGATGTATGGGCTCAATCATTCAGGATTGTCCTCTAGAATTCTTCAATTGTTCTCACAAAAACATTCTGAATAATTTTTTTTGAGGGCGTCGTTTGGCAATACGTCGAGTACTAAAAACCCTTTAAATTTTTTTTATAAAAGCATTTTGTAATGAAGAGTAATATTATTTTTTCTTGCCAATGACCCTTTCAGGTAAACAAATCGCTTGAATAAATATGTATGATAGATCTTCAATAAACTGTCTATAAATGATAATATGTCTTTATTCATATTGCCAGAAATAATAAATATGATGTTGGGTGAATTACTGATTTAGATGAATATATGTAAGGGCGGAAATCAGTTTCTAATCCCATCGAAGTAGGCGAATCGTATGGAGTGTTTCTTTCTGTCACTAGGTACCACTGGTTAAAAGTTACTTTTTCCGGCGTACCCAAAGATGATGTAAGCTTGATGGTGAATTTGTTTATGTTGGGTCTCGCTTCGACCAGAGCTCTTCGGATCTCTGACTGGTGACTACTCCGTACTGATGAGGGCCAGAAGCCTTAAACCGGTATGCGGATTGTTAGGTGGAACCGACATAAATTAAACATAATCGAGCTTATCAGAAAGAAACATTTGCAATCAATTTTAATTCCTATCGAAGTTTGCATAGATTTTCAGGTGAATATCATTCAACTTTCTGCGTGGTATTTGCCAGGAAAGTTGTTTTTCTCTTGTGGTCTACCAATTGTGTTTCAATTTATATTGTGTTTCAATTTATACTGATTTCTATGTGAAGATGACTTTGTGTTCTTTTATTTCTCATTTCTGGGTATTTTGAGATCGTACGGAAATAGTATATTATGCAACGATCGTGTAATGATAGCTATCAATACACGAGCATGAGGTCAGTGTGCGAGTGTATTGATAGCCATTACACGATCGTTGCATACACTATTTTTTCTATGACCAATAAATAATAAAATAAAAACAAGAATTTCTGGTAGTGTACAAGATAATTCTTCACTGCTCGACATACTTTTGACGCGTTGTGATTGAATGTCGATTAAAAGTGAATGTCAAACAAATATGTAGAAACATACCACTTGATTAACCCCAAGAACGTGTTTTTATATGCCGAAAATTTGTTTCATAATGAAAATTACGTGTTTTTATTGGCCAAAATCTGTTTCTAATTGAAAATGGATAACATTAAAAAATCGGTAGCAGATATTTAATTCGCGTTTTATAATACGGGAGTAGAAAAGTATTTTTCCGCACTAGTGCGGAAAAGTATTTCACCGCACTAGAGCGGAAAAGTGCTTCTATCCACAAGACAAATCATTAAACAAGTGCACTTTCCCACATTCTCGTGGGAAATAGCTATTTGTGTATTAAGAGCGCAAAGTAATACTTTGCCGCTTGAGAAAAGAGTTTGAAAGCGGCAAAGTTTTTGCGCTAGAATTACACACAAGATTTTTTCTACAACTGCAGATTTTACAAAACTATTTGGTGAAAATTAATGATTATTGATATCCTCAAATTTGACAGTTCAGATTTTAAAACGTGCGAGCATTACTTTGCGCTGCACATGTGTGTTGATACCTATTTAATTAGTTATTTACATATTATTGTGTCACTTTATGATTTAAATCTATGTGTAACAATATCTAAATGTTTTTGGAATTCTTCTAATACTTCTTTCCTCTTTAGTGGTGAAAAACCAGGCGAATTATAACTCGGTATTAAATGTCTGTGTTTGATAACATATATGGTTGGATGGAAGAGCAAGCTCTGCAATGATGTTTCATGCGCAGATATTGAATCCTGCCTTTTGTTAGGTTCTATGTACAGAGTATGTAACCTTTCAATAAAAGCATTTATTATTATTATTATTATTATTATTATATGTAATATTTTGAAGCGATTTTATTCATTCTTCTTCTGGGAATATTATTATATTTGGTCGACATTTGTAGTAGACTCCTCTGAATGTTGTTGAACAAACCATTTTTCGACAGATGTTGGTAGCAGTTTTCACTTAGCGCAGTTAAGTATATCAAACTGGAATGGCGTACTTGGACATGGCACAATTCTTTACAATTACATAAGTTATACTTTTCAAAACATTCCATTAGCAGATTATTATTACAATCAATTTATTAAACACAAATAGCTGTTTCAAAAACTCTTTGATACGTCAAATAATCATTTGTTTATTTTTCTTGACCACAAGCATGGCCTCCTATCATGTCCAAACATATAAATATGAATAGTTATAAATATAATTATTTTGAATCAGAAAAAAATATATTTCTACCATTTTTAGTAGTACAAACTTGTTAAAAATTAAAAGAAGGATAACCACCAACCAATTTTTGAACTGTTTTTCGTAACTAAAATTGATAGTTTTGTATTTTATTTAACGCGATAATTTGGGCCTCAATGTGAATTATTTACTAAATAAACATTTCTACCATCTTTAGTATAATGAAAAGTTTAGAAAAGGAGAGTTTATAATCATAATAACTATTTTTTGAATACTTTCTATTACTAAAGTTTGTAATTTGCTTCATTTATCGCTCTATTTATCGTAATATACTTAGTCACATGATGTAGAAGCTAAAATTCAATTACTTATAAAAAAGTACATTTCTACCACCTTTAGTGGAGGGAAACTCCCTCAGAACGATGTATTAGACTTTCCGAACATATACTTTTGTTTTTTTTTCTATAACTAAAGTTGGTAATTTGTATTTTAACACTATTAAACGTTCAACGGAACATGCAAAGTGTAGGTGGAGTAGTTAGTTAATAAAAAAAGATTTAATAAAACCGTGGCTGATATACCAGCTTATTTCATTATAATAATTATTATGTATGTACATTTAGATCTTAAATTTAGACAGATTAACAGATATGTAAATAACACAAATAAGATGATAACACAATAACATATTAACATATTAATGTTTTTTAGATACAATTATTACCTATATCTAAAAACTATAATTTTTTTTAATATTTACAATATTAAAGGTAAATGTGTAATTTTCACAATTTTCTATGATAATTTCAGAGGAATTACTGGTGGTGACTGAACCGAGATATTTTCAGAGCTTCTTGCTTCCACGATTATTGGTGGTTTATTTACCGTCGGCGTCGATGTCGGACCCAAAATTTTTTCACATGTTGATATTTTGTTAGTAAGATTTTCATCTATACAGTGCTAGTCAAAAGTCCCCTCCCCCCCTCGTATCTTTTGAACGGGTATACTTATAATAATGAAATTTGGAGGGTGGAAATAAACGGATGTAGGCTTCTCAACTGGTCATAACAGGTGACGCAATAGTCATAAATGACGTCACAAGGCCACTGTGACCAATAATTTTAAATGGGACCCTATGGCAAGTGACAGCTCGTTTGAAAGGTATTGAAAATACCTATTCAGTCATACCAATTTTGTTTGGGTTTCGGCTGATTTTGATTGATAAATTGAAGAAATACGAAAATTATAGTTTCGCATTTAATTAATAAAGATTTTAAAGTACGCCTCTGGTTAATTGTCAAAAAGGTTGACGTTTTTGAATTCTCTACCTGTCAAAAGTGTTTATACCTTGAAAATTTACCTAAGCTATTGTTTAACGAGACGTTTAAGTGTTTACATAGGCAAAATGGTACGTACTGTAGCCGACAAAGTAGCAGCTATCTTAATAATTGGTGAATGTAGAAACAATTTCCATGCAGCGGAACGACTGTTTAATGAGAGGTACCCCGATCGCCCTATATCGAGGGTTTATTTGAGGGAGCTTCTTCGGAAGTTTGAAGCATCAGGTAGTGTTCAAGATGCCAAACGATCTGGTCGACCAACAATTAGTGATGACAAAAAAATTTACATAATTGGAGAAATGGTAGTAAACCCTACTTCTTCCACAGCCCAAGTTGCGTCTATCTGTGAAGTCAGTCAAAAGACAGTACATAGGGTGTTGGCTAAAAACAAATTTCATCCATACAAATTAAAAATGGTGCACCAACTTTCAGATGATGACCCCAACCGAAGACTAGAATTCTGTGAAACTATGTCCAATAAAATGATCCAACAACCAGGCTACATACAGACAATTTGTTTTAGTGACGAAAGTACTTTCTTTCTCAATGGAAATGTTAACACTCAAAATGTGAGGTATTGGAGTGACACAAATCCTCACATCTTTCGTGAAAAACATACTCAATTTCCAGAAAAAGTAAATGTTTGGGCAGGTATTTTGGGAAACCACATAGTTGGGCCTCTTTTTCTCAATGCTAACTT
Source organism: Gonioctena quinquepunctata (assembly GCA_018342105.1). NCBI lineage: Eukaryota > Metazoa > Arthropoda > Insecta > Coleoptera > Chrysomelidae > Gonioctena > Gonioctena quinquepunctata. The sequence continues at coordinate 543,642 of JAFIRS010000639.1, read as the reverse complement.
AACCGGTGAATTGTATCTGGAGATGTTACAAAATGATATTGAGGCGTTAATTCTTGAAATTCTAGAAGATAATCCAGATGAATTCGACAACTTGGAAATAACGTTTCAACAAGATGGTGCTCCTGCACACTATTACGGTGCAGTAAGACGTTACCTAGATGAAGAATATCGTGGTAGATGGATTGGACGACGAGGTTCGATCGAATGGCCAGCTCGGTCACCGGACCTTACACCATTAGATTTTTTTCTATGGGGGTACTTGAAATCTAATGTTTACGCTACAGCACCTGACAGTATTGCCATTCTGAAACAACGAATTGTTGAAGAATGTAGGGCAATTTCCGCTGACACACTGGGACGAGTACGACAAGAGTTTAGCAATAGGATGCATTACTGCCAGGAAGTAGATGGAGCACATTTTGAACACTTATTATAAGAACTGGTTCTTAAATCTTTATTAATTAAATGCGAAACTATAATTTTCGTATTTCTTCAATTTATCAATCAAAATCAGCCGAAACCCAAACAAAATTGGTATGACTGAATAGGTATTTTCAATACCTTTCAAACGAGCTGTCACTTGCCATAGGGTCCCATTTAAAATTATTGGTCACAGTGGCCTTGTGACGTCATTTATGACTATTGCGTCACCTGTTATGACCAGTTGAGAAGCCTACATCCGTTTATTTCCACCCTCCAAATTTCATTATTATAAGTATACCCGTTCAAAAGATACGAGGGGGGGAGGGGACTTTTGACTAGCACTGTATAACCTTCTGCTATGTTAGTACTCTTCCATCCTTCACGTTTCTTTTAATTGCGTGATATCGCCTCCTCCATTAACTAAAAGAGTGGCAGAAGTTCGCCTGAAGCAATGGCCTGTATATTTGCATGGTTCTGGAAGTCCAAGGTACTGCGCTATATTTTTGTAACTTTTGCAATATAATTCATTCCAACTACTTGGTTATGGCATTTACCTTTCGGATATTTTAAAAATAGCCTATGTATTTTACAATTTTTGGGCCTGATGTTGATATATTTTCGACAAATTGATATATAGTTCAGTGTTGCATTATTTGTGACAGTGAATGTTCTGTTAGTGTATGTCTAAGAATCAGGTATTTTTACAATAAGCATTGACTCCTTATCTTCAATGTCGTCCATTACCATCTTGACAAGTTCGTCCCTCTACACTCTCCAGCGATACCGAAAATTAAGATCACTTTTTGCAGTAAATATATCTCATTAGGAGCGTCTGTTAAAAAGGTTTTTACTTCAATAAAATTCAAGGTTTTTGATTTTATTGGTTTGTGGCCAACAGCTTGACGTTTTAAATAAGCCAATAGTTTTTTGTATTCGCTGATGTTTATATCATGTTTTACTGATATCGTAGATCTCAGCATTGAGTATATAGACCAAAGTGTACATGATTTCATTATCTTGGTTTTCTCTGCAAAATACGCAAGTATAATGTTTTCTGATATCTTCTCTGTTCCGTTTGTATCGCACCACTTACTAAAAAGTTCATACTGCTTTTCGTACTTGCTTCTCGACTTCTCTGGTAGTAAATTAAGAGCAACTGATTTTGCAGTTCGAGCAATTTCCGGCGGAGTGCACGAAATTTCCCTAATTTCATAGATTTCCATTGAATTTTCACGAAAATGCATTTTTATTTTCAATGACGATCTTAAAATCACGCGTTGTTCATGAAATAGTACATGGTACTTTTCGCTCGGTTGTAGAAAAACACTATTTTCAATGAATGCATAATTTCCGGATGCCTCGTATGTTCTAATGCATATAAGGTTGACAAGAGTTTATCACTCTCTAACACACCTGACTTGTCAGTCTCTTCCTTTTAAGAATCAGAGAAAAGCAGCTGAAAAAAAACAAACAAGTTTTCTATGACAGGTTGATGGAAAACAAGAACGGGGTTCATACATCAGTAACTTGACGCGATAAAAATAATGTATGCGAAGGAGGATTTGCAATAGGGAATACGTTTGCTACATATATTCCAATAAATGTTGAAATCTGTTCTGCCGACTGGCTGCGCCGTCAAATTTTATTATTAAATTACACGACGCGACGTTACGCTTATGTTTGGAATTGGTACGGGCACATGGTAACTTTTGTGGGTGTCATTTTTTTATTTTTGAACCAAAATTCAGTTGCCAAAGCGAATTTTATTGTATTTATTAGATGAATAGAATCCCATATGGTGAATAATACGTTCAAAGTGAAAATATTGCCTGCGCTCTACTCATTTGTCCTTTACAAATATGGGCATTGTATGAGCTTTTATGTTATGGTAAAGAGGAGAATTCCGAGATGACGAACCCCCTGAAGAAACATTTTGTTTGACTCTTTGCGGAATGAATGTTTCAAAAGGTTTTCCTGGTGGACACATTCCAACTCATTCATTCCGCTGGAATGAAGGAGAATGAGCTCACCTGCGGCAATGAAATGTTTTGAGTTTGAACCCCACTCGGGTAAATCTTTAATCCAATTTTATAGACCTTTATGAGAGCATTACAAGTAACTGCCCTCAAGCCACGGATAACATTTACGGTGGGTATATGTTATATGAAGATATAGTTCAGGGAGTACGGGTGTAACTTTTAGAATTCTATATACAATGACAACAAATTGTAAAATAATTGTTTATAAAAGTCCCTGCATATTCCCAAACTCAAATTTCACTTTCCAATTTTCAATTATCTCTTTTCGTATGTACTTGGGGAAAGAAGTTCAACATGCAGCGCCTCAGTGGCTGAATCGGGCGAACTCGTCCGTATAGTGTCACTTATCTGTATTTACCGCTTTCATGAGTGTTTACAAAGTTCGATAGTTTAATTTTTTCGATCGCTAACGTCAAAACGACGTTTGAGTTGTAATTCGGCGGATAAAAGCTTCGATCAAAGAGAGACTCAGTATTGGGAATTCAAAATAAGGGATACTCCCTCTGGTGACGATTTTGGAAACTTTACATACTTACATTGTTTACTTTTCCAAACATTAATGTTTATAATATGATTTTAGCCATTGTATACCTAAAATTTGTCGAATCTCTCGTGATTGTTGACATTTAATGAAATTCTTGTTTACCTGTTGACTATTGTTTGTCCTCGAGTAAAAAAATGGTGATTCAAGTTCAAATCATTATTGTTGTGTACCTCAATGTGACTCTTGGGCAAAACGATCCCGTTGTACTGGAATAAGTTTTCATCATTTACCATGAGAAAATGAACGTAACGTTCTGGTGCAGACTAATCTAGGATTGAGCGAGTTTATAGACAGACGATGGGCTCTTGAAGAAGATCCAAAAAAAAATTAAAAAATAATATCAAGATGACTGTATTTAAAGATAAGAAGAGAAAAAAGAGATATTATTCAACATACCGAAAATTATTCATACAGTATGGAAAATGAGTGACTATATATGTATATCTAGGTGATAAGGACACATTGTTTACTTTTCGAAACATTAATGTTCATATGGTTTTAGCCATTGTACACTTGAAACTTGTCGAATCTCTTGTGATTATAATTTGTTTAATTTAAAAACCCTTGTATAATGGTTTATTTCATTTTCCGTGAGAAAATGAATGTAACCTACTGGTGCAGACTAATCTAGGATTGAGTGAGTCTATAGACAGACGACGGGCTTTAGGGATCTTGAAGAATAATACAGTTCCTTCCCAAAATGTTCCTGTATCGTGTGTAGCCAAGAAAAAAAGTGAAAAAGAGAACCTTCGAAGAGAGTTGAGAAGAAAAAAAAAGATACTTAAGAAGAGGAAAAAGCGATATTATTCGACATACCGTATGGAAAAAGAGTGGCTATATATGTGTATCTAGGTGATAAAGATACATTTCCACACCATCTTGTTAATTTTAAATGTAATAAAAAAAACAGTTTTGCGGTGTCAATCTTGAAGTTGAATTTGATTATAGTTGTTATATATAGACCACCAGGCAGTAATTTCAAAATTTTTTTAGAATTGCTTGTGAACCTTCTGGAAAAAACTTCGAGCCTTTTCAAGTCAATTATTTTAGGAGGCGACTTTAATATCGATTTTCTTATACTAAGTAATAATCTAACATTAATGGAAGATCTTTTAGGGTGTTATGATACGTGTTCCACAATTAAGTCACCAACCAGAGTAACGGCTGCATCCTCTACACATTAAGATCTCTAATATAATTGATGTAATAGAAAGTTCTCAAAGTTATGTGTACCGGAGGCTTTTCTCTGAAAACAATAACAATCGTTTTCTAGAATGTTTGGAAGCTGAAAATTGGAATGCTATTTACAATGAACAGAATTCTAATATAGCATGGGATAATTTCATTAACACCATAATTAGACATAAGAACAACTGCTTTCCTTTTCGCAAAGTTGCGTCAAACCCTAAGAAAAGAGGGGTAAAGAATGCGTGGATGACTGATCACGTTAAACAACTTAAAGAACGGATGATTTTGTTCTCAGATTTGTCACAAACCGATCCACAATATAAAATCGCGAGTATAGAGAGTCAGAAGCAATACTGTATGGCACTAACAAGGGTAAAAAAGAATTATTTTGACAACTTAAAAATTAATTCTGAGAATAAATCAAAGCTACGTGGGACATAATTAACAAACTCAAAGGTGCAAAAAGAGGAGAAAAACAATTAGTTGAAATGAAGGAAAATGGTGTGCAATTATCTGATCAGGATTTAGCTATAAAATTCAATTTGCTTTTTACAAAAGACATCATTCAAGACCGTAAAAAAAAATTGGATCACATTAGTTTGAATATTCCTAGTTGTAACTTGTCTTTTTTCCTAAAACCTGTCACACTTATAGACGTGGAAACCCTTAGTGATAACTTGAAGACATCCAACTCATCAGGGTATGATCAAGTTTCAAATAATTTAATTAAAAAAACTAGTCACTACTTATGTCCGCCATTGGTATTCTTGATAAATAAGTCCTATGAAATGGGCATTTTTCCAGACTGTCTTAAGCTAGCAGAGGTAATGCCTCTCTATAAAAAAGGAGATTCTAATGAACTTGCAAATTATAGAGCTATCAGCTTACTTTGTAGCTTTTCCAACATCATTGAAATGAACGTTAAAAATCAGCTGAATACATTCTTAACGCAGCATAACATTTTATCAACAAGCCAACATGGTTTTCGCACTAATATGGGTACAGAGACTGCACTGAATACCTTTCAAAATGAACTCGTCTGTAGATTAGACTAGGGTGATTATGTGTTTGGACTATTTATAGATTTTTCGAGGGCTTTCGATGCGGTTGACCATAACATGTTAATTGCTAAACTCGAACGATATGGAATAAGAGGTATACCTTTGAAGTTTTTTTAATCATATCTCTTGAATAGGACTCAGTTTGTTTTACTCAACGGCACTAACAGTCCTTCCTATGCCATCACACAGGGAGTTCCACAGGGATCTGTCTTGGGACCTATGCTTTTCAATGTATTTGCAAATGACCTCATATATTTTGTAGAAAATATTCCGAATGTCAAGATTATATGTTACGCTGATGATACTAACATCATTATATCAGGTGACAGCCAACAATCACTGATCTGTTCTACAGAAATTGTATACGATAACATAATACGATGGTCAGAAAATAATAATTTCCTATTGAACCACAAAAAAACAGTGTTGACATATTTCGGGCACAGACGACAAGACCCACCTATAATATTCAAAGATACAGAAAAACAATTACTCTGTTCTGAAAACGTGAAACTACTAGGAGTTATTTTTGACAGGCAATTATCATGGACAGAGCATACCAACCAATTATGTAAGAAACTTCGAAGTGCCTGCTACAGCATCAAATACTTGAAAAATCATTGCAGCAAACACATTCTCATCACACTGTATTATGCCAATTTTCACTCCCACATGAGATATGGAATACTAAGTTGGGGAAACAGTGCTAATGTAAACAGAGTTTTTATTTTACAAAAATACGTGATACGCATTATTGAGAATATTGATAAGAGGACTAGCTGTAGAGAACTTTTCAAAAAACTAAAAATCCTGACATTATTTAGCGTATATATTCTGGAGGTGTGTATATATTTCTATAATAATTATAAAAACATTACAATGTGCTTGCCAAAACATGATCATAACACTCGTTACCGCAATATGTTACAGCCCAATTCCCACTGCTCCGCACTTTATCAAAAAAGTTTTTATTTTATGGGGTGCAAATTATACAATAAATTAAATCCGGATATAAAGTCAGCACCAAATGTCAGAATATTCAAAAATAGACTGAAAGAATTCTTAATTGAAAAGTGCTGCTACTCACTAGACTAATTTTGATAATTTTTATGGATGCATGTGTGTGTATGTGTACTTATTTATTTACAGTATAGTATTTTGTATTATTTATTTGTTTTCTCTGACATAATACGTACTAGACAAACGTTTCGTCCAAAGTGTACTCCATTACATGGTTTTAGTTTTCCTTTTTCTGCGTTACTATGTAACAATTTTCATACTGTGTTATATCTCATAATTTTGGTATATGCATTCTGTGTTTTTTGACATGTTTGTCCATTTATATTTCCCTGTGAATATGTAAAATGGTAAACGAATAAAGTCTATCTATCTATCTATCTATCTGTTAGGTTCATTTTTAATTCGAACATTCACAAATAATAATGTGTAAAATTTCTTCAAAATAATTCATACAAATTCCCGATGACTTCACTGAGCTGTCCAGAAACTTCGAAAAAGATTTTTTTTGCAAGCAATTTAGAGCATACTTTGTCTCCTTCAAAGAGAGTTTTCGCAAAAGATATTGTCATGAGATTTGAATACACCACTTCACTAGAGTCTTGAAATGAATAGCACTATACAAAAAAACTGGAAAATTATACCAAATGGAAATATTTTCAGAAAAACTCCCAACACAAGTGTATAACCTCTGAGAAAACTGACAAACAATGTAAGTATGTCTGGTTTGAATTTTTGCCACTCTGGCGCTGGCATCTAATTTTGAATTCCCAATAGAAAGTGCGCGTGTAATGAATGAACAATGAACGATTGGGCCGCGAATAACCTCAAATCAAATGTTTGGACGTCCCTCGGTGAGCGTTCATGTATGAAAATTCTGCGTAAAAGTGTTTACAGTCGCCACGAGCATTCGCTTTGCAAGTGCAGGAAGTTCTTGTAAAGCTTTGTTACAATCAATCTACGGAAGAAAAACAGGTCAATTGACAATTTTTTCAAGTTTTTTAATAAATATTTCTGATCAATTTTCACGTTGAAACAATGAAAAAAAAATCATATCAATAATTATAATATTTTAAAAAAAATTCTGATTTTTCCAGAAAATTTGACAGTAAACGAACATGAAAAAAAATATCGTGAAATGTATGTATGTAGAAAATAAAACACTGTAAGTTTCTACGAAGTAGAAAAACTCAAAGTCATCTCCACAATTCAATATCGCAATCGATTAGTTGTGTGATGGTGATGATCGATTAGTACATGTTTCGAACCTCCATAGGTTCATCATCAGCTGAATGTAAAATTCTACAATGAAAGAAGAGAAAGGAAGTGAAAACCATAGGTAGTGGAGTAAAATATGTGTTACTTACATGGAGAAGAAAAAATGACGGGGAAAAAAATTATTAATTATAAGTCAGGAGTTCCATATTTAAAACAAATGACAAAGTGAAGGTTTGCCATCAAAATTAATATATCCCTCTTCAATTCTAGGGAGGCTAAAGACATTAGCCCATATGAAATGAATTAACGACATGTGGAACAATGGTAGCAATTAGTGGTGAATGACAGCACACAAGGAGCCATCCATCAAGCAAACTGAATTGTTAAAATACTACCATGGAGCGATGACAGAAGAACAACATGCACAGAACAATGATGAAATAAATCCAAACCGAAACACATAGTATTCTGTGCAAAGAGCTCAGATGTCACCTATCCATGTTTATAACAAATATATAATTATAGTTAAGACTAGAACATTTATGTATCAAATTAAAGATCAGTGCGTTTATGACGACTAGTTATTCCAACGAACGCCATGAAGTGCGACCTCTACAGAAGAAAGGAATACCACAACACGGACCCAACTGGACTAACACCTGTCGAAACGAACAGATCTACAATGACATAGAAAAATCGGTTTATCGGAGATCAAGACAAGAAATAAATCTATTGAAAAGTAAGGGAATTGAAAAACTTTCGGCAATCAAATTGTAGTTGTTCGTTTAGAGAAACAACATTCGGATTGTTCATAGCAGAATTGATCTAAAAAATTTCAAGAAAATTGAGTAGAGAACCTTCTTGGCAAACGTGCAAAATATCTAAATCAGTATCAATATCAAAGCTGTGATGGTGGTTAAGAATATGGTTGGCATATGAACTTTTAGTATTATAATCTATGTGTGGGTTTCTAGAACTCTTAGTTAGTTTTACATGTTCCAAAACTCTTGTTTTTATTTTTCTACCACTCTGTCCGACATATTGAGCAACACAATCAGGCTGCGAACAAGAAATTTTGTTGTATGGCACTTTTAATGGCTCATTAGTAAACATTAAAATTTAAATTCCATTCAGTATGATATTAATTACAGATTTAAGAATCAGTATCTACTTGAAGAAATTGCTCGAAGTGACCTCCATTTACTTCCTGACAGTGAAATATCCTATTTTTAAACTCTTCTCGTACACTTTTGCAAATGTGTCTGCGGAAACAGCCTCACATTCTGCAACAATACGTTGTTTTAAAACGTCAATATTGTTAGGTTCGGTGGCGTAAACCTTCAATTCAAGGTACCCCTACAGAGAAAAATCCAAAGGTGTGAGGTCCGGTGATCGAGCTGGCCATTTCGTTGAACCTCGTCGTCCAATCCATCTACCACGATAGTCCTCATCCAAATACCGTCTTACTGCACCGTTATAGTGTGGGGGAGTACCATCCTGTTGGAATGTTATTTCCAAATTGCCGAATTCATCTGGATTATCTTCAAAAATTTCAAGGATTAACGGTTTTATTGCGTTTTGCAACAGCTCCAGATAAACCTCACCAGTTGAATTAGTATTTAAAAAAAGAGGCCCAATGATGTGGTTTCCCAGGATACCTGCCCAAACATTCACCTTCTGGGGAAATTGGGTATGTCTTTCACGAAACAGGTGAGGATTTGCGTCACTCCAATACCTCACATTCTGTGTATTTACATTTCCATTCAGATAGAAAGTACTTTCGTCACTAAAACAAAATGTTTTGACATAGTCTGGCTGTTGGTTAATTTTAGTTTCCATATTTTCACAAAATTCTAGTCTTCGGTCTGGGTCGTCGTCTGAGAGTTGATGAATAATTTTTAATTTGTATGGATGAAATTTGTTTTTTTTCAACACCCTGTGTACTGTACTTCGACTGACTTCACAGGTGATGCAACGTGGGTTGTTGAAGAAGTAGGATCAACTATTCTGCCAGTATATCAATTTTTTTTCTCATCAGAAATTTGTGGTCTGCCAGGTCGTTTCGCATCATTAATACTACCCGTTGTTTCAAACTTACGAAGAAGCTCCCTTAAATAAGTCCTCGAAACAGGGCGATCGGGAAACCTCTCATTAAAAATGCGTTCTGCTGCATGAATATTTTGTTCAGTTCCACCAAGAATTAGGATCGCTGCTACTTAAAGCACGTACCATTTCGCTTTTCGAAGCACTTGAACGTACGGCTCACAACAGTTTTACAAATTATTAAAATGTACAAAAATATTAAAAGTACCAAAAGCTGCTAAAACAGTTAAACGTTCGATCAACAATACACAAATTATTGAATGTACAAAAACGTCGAATTAGGGAGACTAACAAAACGTCAGCTTATTTGACAACCATCCAGAGGCGGAGCTTGAATTTGGAATTTTAGTATTAACTGATTTAATTCATCACGGTTTTCCTTTTTTCAAAAGCGAGTTGCCAAAACTGCCATAAACACAAACAAAATTGATATCATTAAATAGGTTTTTTCGATACCTTTTAAAAGAGGTGTCGCTTGCCGTAGGGTTCCATTTAAAATTATTGGTCACAATGGCCTTGTGACGTTATCTTTGACGATTCTGTCATCTATCATCACTAGTAGTTTACAACCTTTAATATTCAGTTTCAAAATTTCACTTGTTTATGTATAATCGTTCCAAAAATAAGAGGGGGGGGAAGGGACTTTTGAGAAGCACTGTATATGACATGCCATGATAAAAGGTCCATTTTGATCACTGATACTTCAGTCAATTTTTTTTATACGATATTATTGGTAATAAGTACAACAAGGTGCTTTACGCTCTAGATTCGACTGCCATGGATGACGTAACAGCATACTGATTCTAATTCTCAAAGGACTGATGGCGATGATTGTTCTATTCTTGTTCCACCCTGTTGTAGAACAGTTAAATTGCGTCACTATAATCGACGTTAGCTGCTAATCCAGGATTGTCGCATTTATTATTCCATCGGTTAGAAGGCTCACGGTAGACAAATTGACGCCTAAGCTACACGCCATGATGAAGCTCACCGATTTGAATAGATAAAACGTTGTTAGAAGCACACGACAGATTTACATCGTTCCGCATGCACACTCACACACATGAATGTGTTTTGTTACAGCTAGCTTATGCCTTCGGCTTTGCCCGAATGGATTACGAGAAGGTCATTTTACAGCCTTTTTTCGATGAGAGAGTACCGGATTGCAATTTTTATAACTATGGCACTATGTTATATTAGAGTAAAAATGACTTGTTTTGCCGTTTTTTTTTTCAATCAAGACTTTTATAGATAAAAAGCATCAAAGAGGGTAGTTTTCCCTCCTTTGGGTTTGTGATTTAGAAAACCTCCCTTTCATTTCGAAAAACCTCCTTTACTACCCTACCCCTGGAATGTAACCCTCATGCAACTCTCCTACTTATTACCGATTCTTTTTGAGGGATAACCTGTTTCATAATAGGGGTAGTTTTTCAGACATGAAAGTATTGAACTAAGTAGGTTAGGGATTTAAATAAAATACATAATTCGTTCGAACCGTCTATTTCAAACGAATATAAACGATTCGTACAAAAGCTGAGTATCGACTAACTATGTGTATCTCATTCCAGAAAGCATCTCTTGTTTATAAGGGCCAGAAGTGTTTATTACAGTTCATATATCAGACCCTCTTGAGAATGCCGCACAGAAGTATTTTTCGATGAATCATAACTATTTGATTTGTGTTTTTGTCTCGGTTTATCTAACGGAAAACTCAACAGAAAGAAATATGCTCTCAAGTAAAATTATAAAATATAATGAAGTAATTTGGCGTTTTTTTTTAAATCAACAGTTTTATACATGAAAATTATTTGAGTATACAGGAAGGTAGTTACAATCCCTTCGAATTCATATTTTGTTGAGCTTTTTTCAGTACGTACCAAACCCTGATACTCTGCTCCTTAGTGGGGGTGGTTCTCATTTTACAAGCTTTCATTTAACTTGCAATGTTTGTATGTATGTATGTTCGGGTCAAATCTTGCAAGTGAATTTTGACCGACTTCTAGTATTCCGATTGATTTGAAATTTGGCAAGTGTTCATTATTACGGTGACAATACATTATGGAATTTTTGTTACAGAAAAAAACAAAATGGCGGCTCCAAAATGGCGGACGAGATTTGTAATTATGGTCCCATTTAATTCGAAATAGGTACGTTGAGGTTTTCAGGGTCGAAGATTATGAATTTTTTGTCAAAATTCAAAAATTCAAGATGGCGGCTCCAAGATGGCGGACAAGATTTGTAATCATGGTCCGATTTGATTCAAAATTGGTATGTGGGGGTTTTCGGGGTCGGAAATTATGAACTGTTAGTCAAAATTCATGAATTCTAGATGGCGGAAGAGTTTTGTGATTATGGTCCGATTTGATTCAAAATTGGTATGTGGGGATTTTCGGGGTCTGAGATTAGGAATTTTTTGTCAAAATCTATAAATTCAAGATGGCGGACGAATTTTATGATTATGGTCCGATTTGATTAAAAATTAGTATGTGGGAGCTTTCGGGGTTGGAGATTATGAATTTTTTGTCAAAATTTCTAAATTCAAGATGGCGGACGAATTTTATGATTATGGTCCGATTTGATTAAAAATTAGTATGTGGGAGCTTTCGGGGTTGGAGATTATGAATTTTTTGTCAAAATTTCTAAATTCAAGATGGCGGCTCCAAGATGGCGGACGAGTTTTGTAATTATGGCCCGAGTCGAAAATTGGTATGTGGGGATTTTTGGGATCGGAGATTATGAATTGATTTTTAGTTGAAATTAATAAATTGAAGTTGGCAACCCCTTGATGACGGATGAGTTAATCTTTAGATGGTCTCCTCATTGATGGACTAAGGGCTTACAGAAAAAAGGCCTCACAATAACGATGCTTGAACAAAAATGCATAGATTAAGGCGTACTTGAGTACTAAAAAGCACAAAATAAAATAATCCATAAAAAACCTTTTTAAAGACAAGCTTTTATTCAAATGCACTGAAAAGTTAAAAATAATTGCTTTGGATCTGTGACGTAGTTTATTCCGTAAGTTATAGATTCAAAAGCTTGTCGCTTTTGTATTCGAACTTAAAATTTTGCGCGACAAGCTTTTGAATCTATAACCCACGGAATAACATACGTCACACATCCAACTACTTTTAGTGCATTTGAATCCACGCTTGTCTTTAAAAAGGTTATTTATTGATTATGTTATTAATGTTTGGGATGCGGAATCCCGACATGAAAAAAAGTGTTTTCAAACGAAAATACCAAGTGAATATAGTGCGTCTTACTGTTTTTACAAGTTTTCATTCAACTTGATTCGTTTGTATGTCTTTCCAGTTCAAAATTTGTAATCCATTTTTGGAGCACTTGTCGACATCCGATTGAGCGGAAATTTGGCAGGTGTTCGTAATTCAGGTGATAATGCGTGACAACATTTTTGATAGACAAAAAACAAAATGGCGGCTTCAAGATGGCGGACGAGTTTTGTGATTATGGTACGATTCGATTCAAAATTTGTATCCGGGGGTTTTCGGGGTCGGAGATCGTAAATTTCTTGTCAAAATTGGAAACTTCAAGATGTCGGCTCCAAGATAATAATAATAATAATAATATTTATTGCATGAAATAAAGTAAAATGTTACAAACAGTATTATAGCGAGGCCACAGCAATAAATGAGGAATTTCTCTAAGTACTTAGTACTTGTTGAGGATTTTTGAGTTTATGAAACAAACTTATGAAAATGTTTACATTCATGATAACTTGGTCTATCCTAACTAGTCTTATAAGTGATCCCTAGCTGTTATTCTAAAAGAATTGTATTCTTGATTATAAATAGACTGATCAGAAACACTTTGGAGTAATTCATAAAACCATAAAATAGAAGGCTATAGATATGTGAAATTATTACAAACTAAAATTATAAGATGGCGGACAAGTTTTGTAATTGAGGTCCGATTCGATTCAATATTGGTATGTAGGGGTTTTTGGAGTCGGATATTTCGAAATTTTTGTCAAAATTCATAAATTCAAGATGGCGGCTCCAAAATGGCGGAGGAGTTTTGTGATTATGGTCCGATTCTATTCAAAATTGGTATCTGGGGGTTTTGGAATTTTTTAAAATTTAAAATTAAACCGGAATTTTGTTAGAAAAAAAAAAAATGGCTCCAAGATGCGGACGAGACTTAGGTTTATGGTCCGATTCGATTCAAAATTGGTATGTGGGGGTTTTCTATGAATTTTTTTTCAAAATTTATTAAATAAAAAAAAGAATTGGCGGCTCCAAGATGGCCGATGATCTCTGTGTTCGTGGTTCAATTCTATTCAAAATTGGTATGTGGGGGTTTTTGGGGTTGGGGATTATGAATTTAGTCGATTTAGATTATTGATTCTTAGTTAAAATTCAAAAATCAAGATGGCAACTCCAATATGACGGATGAGTTTATCTTTAGATGGTCTCTTCATTGATGGACTAGATAGCTCAGAACTTACAGGAAAAAAAAGCCTCATAATAACGATGCTTTAACGAAAATTCATAGATTAAGGCGTACTTGAGTACTAAATAGCACAAAACAAAATAATGAATAAAAAACCTTTTTAATGACAATCTTTTATTCAAATTCACTGAAAATTAAAAAATAATTGCTTCGAATGTGTGACGTAGGTTTTTTCCATGAGTTATAGATTCAAAAGCTTGTCGCTTTTGTATTAGAACTGAAAACTTTACGCGACAAGCTTTTGAATCTATAACTCACGGAATAATCTACGTCACACATCCAAAGCAATTATTTTGTAGCTTGTCTTTCAAAAGGTTTTTTATTATTCATTTTTATTTGAAATCAACCGTTCATAGATAAAATTATTCAAATTCTTTCAACCCCTTGGGATTCGAATTTATCATAACGTACGTATTCCCGGAGCGTATGTACATAGGGGAAACGGTGAAACATCTGACTGAGCATTTGACTCAATTGATCATGAAAAACTGTACGCGACTGGAGTCAGTTCAAAATGGATTTCTGTTGTTCAAAACCTATTTAACAATGTATCAGTCAGAATAAAATCAAATATACATCTTACAAAAAAAATTTATGTCTCTTCTGGAAATTCCAAATTCTTCTCACTTGTGTTATGAAATGAGTGATGTTCTCAATTCGACTTGCTGTGATGTTTTTGTATGTTTGGATCATACATTCCCGCATATCTCACCAACTCGATTTCTATTTCCGTTTCCATCTCAGAGTTCCGGAGTTTTTTTCATTATGCATCAGCATCGATGAATTCATCTCCGTTTCGAGCACCATCTCTGCTTCAACTCGATTACTTGTTTCACGATCTTCAGAATTCATGATGTTTGTTGCAGGCCTGAAAATAAATATAATGCATTAGATGAGAGTAGAATAAATTACATTACGTTCAGCAGCAATATTTAACTCACCCAAAGTGAATTAAAAAACACTTCACTACGATTCAGATCTTTTCTCATTGTTTATTTCCCATATAGATTTATATATCCGTGCAAATGGAACTCGTGGTATAAGTAATGATCAAACAACTGACATCGTTTTGCTCTTGTATGCCGACAACCCAGTGATCCTTGCCGATACAGAAATTAATGTGTCCCGTAAATTGGGTATCCTAGAAAGGTACGCATCTGAAAATCACCTTGAAATAAACACTTGGAAATCGAAGATAACGCGTTTCTTCAAAAGCGGGTTTAAAACAAACTACAACTACTATTTTTACATGAATCGCTCTGAAATTCAGATAGGTATATTTGAGGGTTACCTTCGTCTCATCTATCTATCTATCATCAGCGCTCTACAGGAAAATGGCTTATTTCTCTGTTTCAAAGGCAAACCGAGCAATTGGAGCCGTCATATCCTTACTCTCAAAGTCGGGATCTGATTCCTGGGAATCAAATCATACAATGCCATAATTATAAGTACGTTCTCTTCATGCTAACTGTTTGGGGTGCTAACTTCTCTAACATTTTGGAGAGGTCAAATTTTCCAAGAGACTCCTTCTGCTTCCTACCAACCTGCCTGCATTACAAAATACAAAAGGTCGTTTTCGGTTTGTGTATTCTTTATTCAATTGATAATACATGTATATTTACACTCACATGCAAAAAAGTCAATATTCTATAAAATTTGCTCTATCATAATTTTTTTAATTTTAAGTTAAATTTTCATACATTTTTAAATGATTAATTTTCCAGACTAGATCCAGACTAGATCCATCCACAGATATATCCATTAAAAATACAATATTTTTCTAGTTATGGGCGTAAAAGTTAAAACCAACATTTGCATGAAAAAAAAACTTCCACGCTACTCTAAATCTTAGTATTAATAATATTTTCTGATCTTATTATTCTCCCAGAAAAATCTTTTGTTAACCATCATTTGCATATATGAAATGTCATTTCTTGACGAGAATTTAACTTTCTCTCATATCTGCCGGTGAACAAAAATAACTTTTTTTGTGGAATATTGTTTCCTACTTTGACTGTACTATAATAAAGTTCTCTGTGACCGGACATACGCTCTTCAACTGAACATACAAATTATTTGGGTTGTGGTCCCTTTTGAGAATTTTTGGAGAAATAGCATCTGTTTATCTGTGAATTTCGTCGAAGTTTTAAGAAAACATGTTTTCGTTCCGAACTAATATTGAGCGATTTGTTAAAAAACTTCTTTTCGCTCTTAAAAATGAACCAGTGTACCTAAAGACATGAACAAACAAACAAAATGTAGGAAAGGAATGGTTTTTTCCAAAAATTGGTATTTTGAAAGAATTTGGCTTCGAAATTATTCCAAACAGTTTCTTAAAATTAGAGTTGTACGACAACCCAACAACCTTTCAATCAACCCTGTATAATGACTAATACTCCAGCATTTAACAAAAGACTATATGCAACTTGAAATTAGTTCAGTTGGAACATTATGAAAATTTCTTCCTTCAATTATGTTACTTCTTATAGGTGATTTTAGGGGATGAATCGATGGCCTTCTCATTTATTTATGCCTTTGACCTGTTGGGCAAAATGTCTGGATGTCCCAATTCTCGACTTACAACGTACCTTAGTTTTTTCAATATTGGTGAATCTGAATGAAATATGACAATAAATTCACCATTCAGCGACATCATCTTTCAGTACGTTGTGTACGCACTGAATATAAACCTCATTCAAAAATTCATTTAACTATTGCTGACACTCTTATAACCCACACATACCAATTTTCAATAGGATCGGCGATACTTTCAAAACTCGTCCGATATCTTGGAGCGGCCATCTTGAATTTGTGAATTTTGACGAAAAATTCATAATCTCCGACACCGAAAACCCCCACATACGAATTTTGTATAGAAAAAAAAATCTGATCCGTAGTTCAAAGGTTCTGATCTGAGATACTTCCTGGAACAAAGTTTTTTAAATTTTTTGGTACTTCCAAACGGATTATTTTAATTCCTGAACGTCATATATAACGTTTGAATAACAATTTTCTCAATTCAGAAATCCAAACACGTCCATATTACCTTCATCCTACAGAATCAGATGAAATCCTGGAATCCCCTTAGCTTTCGCTACATAAACGGACTAATCGATTGGATTTGCTCTCGGTGAATTCATTCTGAATATATATCGTCTTTTTTCCACTTTTAACTTTCACGATAGTCGAAGATTGGCTTGAAAAACGATTTCCATAGTGACAGCAATCTGTGAAGTCACTCCAGTTGAATGATTTTATTCTAAGAAAATGATCGATACGAATTATGTCAATGTGAAAAAAAGCGAAAAAAAAACATTGATCGAAGAGTCCCCAGGAATGTTAATATCAAAATCGAATATTTCGGAAAATTCATTTGAAATCATTTTGGGATTGATGGATCGGTAGCTAATATATGTCACGATCTCCATTCCAAATTCAAGTAAGAACTACATCATTCAACTCAATGAAATTACAAGGTGTGTCTGAATATCTTTTTGAAATGCAACTGGGGCAGGCAACATATTGTTAACTTCTTCTTCTGCCGGGCTGGTGGTGGTGGGCCTAGAGGCGCTGGCTGATGCTCAGATGGTCCGGGTTCGATTCCCGGCACGACTACTGAAATACAAATTTATTTCTGTAGTTTCGTTGAGCGGGTGGAGATAGGTGACCAACCGAACATTCTTGTTACCTAGATATTAATCCTTCGGAATGTCCACGGTTACCAGCCGAATAGTGCTTTGGATGACACTTAAAAAGTCTTCTCAACTCACACAAGTCTCTGACTTCCGAGGGTTGCTTTGCAACTGAGTTGGCGGTTAAATACCCATTTTTTTAACATTAAACTTCTGTAAAAAAATCAATTTTGCCAGATTCTTGGAAAATAGCACATGTTTACTCACTTCCCAATCAGCATTTTACCTATGCTACCAAAAAAAAAAAATGAACATACAAATAAGGGAATAAAGGAAAATCATCAATCAGTCTGGTTTTTGGTCGATCACAGCTGCACAACTGCGCTTCTCGAGGTTACGGATGACATATTCTCTGCTATTGATGAAAAACAGTTATTTTGCTAGATTTCTCGAAAGCATTTGATCGCCGAAATCATCAAGTTTTATTGACAATATTATACTATGATGGCTTCACCAATAGTGCACATCTTCTTATCAAGAATTACCTATTCGAGCGCCTTAAGTTAGTGAAAATTGGCAAATAAACTTCTATTTCACCAGGTCTCAATCCTGGCGTTCCTCAAGGTTCAATCCTAGGACCGTTGCTATTCATGATGTATACAGTGCTTCTCATAAGTCCCCTCCCCCCTCTTATTTTTGGAACGATTATACATAAAAAAGTGAAATTTGGAAACTGAATACTAGTGATGATAGATGACGTCACAATGCCATTGTGGCCAATAATTTTAAATGGAACCCTACGGCAAGCGACACCTCTTTTAGAAGGTATCGAAAAAACCTATTCAATGATACTTATTTTGTTTGTGTTTATGGCAGTTTTAATGGCTCATTAGTGAACATTAAAATTTAAATTCCATTCAGTATAATATTGATTACAGATTTAAGAATCAGTATCTACTTGAAAAAATTGCTCGAAGTGACCTCCATTCACTCCCTGACAGTGAAATATCCTATTTTTAAACTCTTCTCGTACTTTTGCAAATGTGTCTGCGGAAACAGCCTCACATTCTGCAACAATACGTCGTTTTGGAACGTCAATATTGTCAGGCTCAGTGGCGTAAGCCTTCGATTCAAGGTACCCCCACAGAGAAAAATCCAAAGGTGTGAGGTCCGGTGATCGAGCGGGCCATTCCATTGAACCTCGTCGTCCAATCCATCTACCACGATACTCCTCATCCAAATACCGTCTTACTGTACCGTAATAGTGTGGAGGAGCACCATCCTGTTGGAATGTTATTTCCAAATTGCTGAATTCATCTGGATTATCTTCCAAAATTTCAAGGATTAACGGTTCTATTGCGTTTTGCAACGGCTCCAGATAAACCTCACCAGTTAAATTAGTATGTAAAAAAAGAGGCCCAACGATGTGGTTTCCCAGGATACCCGCCCAAACATTCACCTTCTGGGGAAATCGGGTATGTGTTTCACGAAACAGGTAAGGATTTGCGTCACTCCAATACCTCACATTCTGTGTATTTACATTTCCATTTAGATAGAAAGTACTTTCGTCACTGAAACTAATTGTTTTGGTATATTCTGACTGTTGGTTAATTTAAGTTTCCATATTTTCACAAAATTCTAGTCTTCGGTCTGGGTCGTCGTCTGAGAGTTGATGAACCATTTTTAATTTGTATGGATGAAATTTGTTTTTTTTCAACACTTTGTGTACTGTATTTCGACTGACTTCACAGGTACGTGACTTGTTGAAGAAGTATAGGATTAACTATTACTTCTGTCAGTATATCAATTTTTTTCTCATCAGAAATTTGTGGTCTGTCAGATCGTTTCGCATCATTAATACTACCCGTTGTTCCAAACTTACGAAGGAGCCCCCTTAAATAAGTCCTCGGAACGGGCGATCGGGAAACCTCTCATTAAAAATGCGTTCTGCTGCATGAATATTTTGTCCAGTTTCACCAAGAATTAGGATCGCTGCTACTTTATCACCTGAAGCACGTACCATTTCGCTTCTTGACGCACTCAAACGTTCGACTCACAACAGTTTAACAAATTATTAAAATGTACAAAAATATTGAAAGTACCAAAAGCTGCTAAAACAGTTGAACGTTCGATCAACAATACACAAATTATTAAATGTACAAAAACTTGGACAATTACAAAAACGTCGAATTAGGGAGACTAACAAAACGTCAGCTCATTTGACAACTATCCAGAGGCGGAGCTTGAATTTTGAATTTTAGTATTATATGATTTAATTCATCACAGCTTTGCGTTTTTTAAAAGCGAGTTGCCAAAACTGCCATAAACACAAACAAAATTAGTATCATTGAAACGGTTTTTTCGATACCTTTTAAAAGAGGTGTCGCTTGCCTTAGGGTTCCATTTAAAATCATTGGTCACAATGGCCTTGTGACGTCATCTTTGACGATTTCGTCATCTATCATCACTAGTAGGGAAGTTTACAACCTTTAATATTCAGTTGCCAAATTTCACTTGTTTATGTATAATCGTTCCAAAAATAAGAGGGGGGGGCTTTTGAGAAGCACTGTATAAACAATTGGTCAACTCACGTTTTTGCGGATGATACGCAAATTCACTGTTCTTTTAGTCATGAAAATATACACGAGTCTTGTACTGTTCTCAATGAAGAACTACCAAATTTATTGGAACTTCTGGTCTTTGGTAATCAAAACTATTGAATCAGCTAAGAGAACGAATACGTATAAGAATTTATTCGGTGCTCCTTGAAATCTTGATTCAGCGAGAAATTTGGGACTGACTAAAAGTTTACATAGTATGTGAGTCGTTGTTTTCTCGTTTTTTCACGTAATACTTCTTTTGCAATCTTCCTCTCCACAGCATGAAAAGCAAAATTCCATCCTTGTAATATGCGAAATGTACAAGAATTGATTGAAGATGCTCCAGATAGACGTACAGCGTTTTGTGAAATCATGAGTCAGTTATTGATTGGTGATAATAATCACCTCCACAATGTGTGCTTTTCTGACCTACCTTCCTTTCATTCAAATGAACATGTGAATAGGCACAACTGTAGATACTGGAGTGATGTAAATCCACATTGGTACAGGAAAACTCAATCACAAACACCCCAGAAATTAAATGTTTGTTCTGGGACTTTGGGAGACCATATTGTAGGTCCATATTTTATTGATGGTAACATCAACGGACAAAAGTATGTTGAACTCCTTGATACAACTATAAATCCCCAATCACTTGGCTACTTGAAGACGATGGTAATCTACGTGAAGATCAGCTCACCTTTCAACAAGATGGAGCTCCTCCACATTTTCTTGCACCTGTGCATGCATTTTTAAATGACAATTGCACAAGGATATGGATTGGAAGGCGAGGACCAATGGCATGCGAGATCTCCTGATTTATCACCATTCGACTTTTTCATGGGACATTTGAAATCCAAAGTTTATATTACACAGCTCAATTCCCTTGATCTACGCAGAAGAATTGTAGATGAGTGTCGTGCAGTGATTCCAGAAATGTTGAGAAATATGCCAAGACATTTCGAATATCGCTTATACGTCTGTATAGTATGGAATGGTTCACATTTTGAACTTCTAATATGCTAACATTTCAGATAATGAAAAACAACTTATCTTGATTGATGATAAACAAAAATAGTAGGGTGACATCACAATCATCATCTTGCTTGGACCATATATTTGTCAGAGGAAAGAATAATAACTACGAAAATACAATGCTTCCTTCAATATTGAAAATATTAATTACTGATCATTATCCAGTCATGTTGGCCATAGAAGGCGTCAATAATGTACTATAAAAAGAGTTCGCTAATGTATTGCATAAACTCAATGAGAATGCATAAACTTATAAGACTAATGGAAATTGAGAGATGGGAAACGGTATTCAACTGCTCCGACGCTGAACTTTCCTTTGAAATATTCCTCGACAAATTCAGGTCATTGACTCAAAAAGCAACAAAGATCATTAAAGTGAAAATTAAAAACAAGAAGAAACTCTGGATAACCACAGGTTTAATCTATTCAATAAGAAATCGTAATAAACTATTCCAAAAACATATTAGAAACAAACCCAGACGACGAAAAACAATATGAAACAATATAAAAACAAATTGATTAAAAACGCAAAATGTTACTATTTCAAATCAGAAATACAAAGAAATGAAGTTTCATAAAAAAATATGTGGACAGTAATAAACGAATTCAAAAACAATTATTAAACAGATACATATAAATATTAACTGAAATAATTCTAGAAGACGGAACTGAATTAACTGATAAACAGGAAATCTCAAATAATTCAGTAACTTTTTCTATGAAGTAGGTATAAATTCAGCAGCTAAAATAGAAAGAGAACACGAAAAAGAGACAGAGCAAGAACGGCATACAAATTATATGTATTTGACACCAACAACTTCGGACGAAGTATAATATGGGTAGTTTTCACTGCATAGAAAATAAATGGATTGTCTTCCTTCTTTCCTTCGAAATAAACAGTTTCATAGATAAAAAAACCAAATATTCAGCAGCAGGTAATTTCAACCCCATTTTAACCTCATCATCAAGTGCTTTCCTTCAAAATGTAACTTTCATGCAAAATTTAATTCTTGTGTTACCAATGCTTTCTGAATAACCTTTTTCATAATAGAGGTAGATTTTATAGGCTGACTAGAAACATATTTATTCTCAAGCAAAGATAAAACACAATGTATTTTGTCTTCGTCTGTTGATTCAACAGTTTCATAGATAAGTATTGATGAAAAAAATTCAGAGGGCAGTTCCTTAGGATTTCAATTTTGAAAAATTCCTCCTTAGTGGGTCTCCACATGATTTCGGAAGCTTAAAATGTAAAATTTTGTCAGTATTTTCACTTTATTGTGCAAAGACCCCCTAATAAACTATTTTTTCAAATTCAAATCTCAAAGGCATGAACCACCCCCTAAATTTTTGATAAAAATCTATCAACAAAAAACGGCAATATACGTGATTTTTTTTTGCTTGCCAATGAATATTTATTATGTCTGAACTTCACAGCAAAACTACCTTCATCATGGAATAGGTTTTATCTCAGAGAGGTTCGGAGATAAAAGAATTAAATTTTGCATGAGGGTAGGCAATTGATAATAGAGGTTTTCTCGAAATTCGAATCGCACGTGGTTAAACCTTTTCCTCATTTTATCTACAGTTTGCTAAAAAGTTTATGGAAATTGAACTAAAAATAAAAAATCAATCAAATATGGTTGCGTTTCTCGTGTGTACCTGTTTGTATACAATGCATTCCATTTAAAACGAGCCACCCTGAATAACTTTTGGTACAACGATTTTCAGGAAAAATAAAAAAACACGACAACAATAGTATACAGGGGGACACATTTTGACATATTCACATTTGATGTTACTTCCACTATCGCACCCCCAGTGCATGTCACCATTTTTTTTATATGGATCACCCTATATTGTTTCGCATTATCAGATGCTCCATGATGAGCAGATTTCAACAAAGTGTAAAACATATGGTCTGACGCATATGGTTCGGGAGCTACAAATTATTTGGTTGAAAACGAGCCACCCTGAATAACTTTTGAAACAATGATTTGCAGTAAAAATAAAAAAACAGGTCAACAATTCATACAGGAGGCCACATTTTGAAATATTCGTTCTAGAGACAAATGAAGCAATAAATCAGAAAAAGAGATTTTTTATTAAATTCTTGAATCAAAATCTGATGACTTGACAATGAGAAGAAAAAAAATGTCTTTAGTAAATGTTCAAAAACGTTTCCACCAACTTCCATACAATGGTACAAACGAGCTTCCATTGCCGCCCTCACATGATTGAGAATCTCGGGAGTTATTTCTCTGCAATGCCTAATGATATTCTCTCTCAAATCTTCTAATGTTGTTGATTCTATCTCATATACTTTAGACTTCAAATGACCCCATAGAAAAAAATCTACAGGAGTGAGATCCGGAGACCTTGGTGGCCATTCTGTAGGACCTCTTCGGCCAATCCAGCGACCAGGAATATGATCATCCAAAAATTGTCGCACTGGAGCTGCATAATGAGGAGGTACACCATCCTGCTGAAAAACTATTTCTTGTTCGAATAAATTCATATCCTCCTCAGTTGCCCTATTGATGCACTGTATTATTCGATTCTCCAACATATCCAAATATTTCTCACCAGTCAAATTACCATCGATAAAAAAAAGTCCTATGATGTGGTCACCTAAAATTCCTGCCCAAATATTCAGTTTTTGAGGTCGTTGGGTATGAACTTGACGGTATAAATGAGGATTCGATCACTCCAATATCGACAATTTTGCCGATTCACCTATCCATTCAAAGTAAACGTACTTCCATCCGAAAAACAAATTTTATTCAAGAAATTCTGATGCATGTTGATCCGTTCAGTGAGACTTTCACAAAACTCGATACGTCTATCGAAATCATCTTCGTTCAATTCATGAACTAGTCTACTCTTATATGGATGAAATTTGTACTTATGAAGGATCCTGAAAACATTTGTACAACTGATTCCTGATTCTCGAGATAACTCAGTAAGAGATTGCTTATTTTCCATTAGTTCAACGTGCCCTAAAACTGCAATAGAAATAGCTTCATCGTTGACAACTCCTGAACGGTTATGCTTTTTATTGCTAACAAATCCAGTTTCCATAAATTTTTTCAATAATTCCGAAACGTATTTGTGTCGTACATTTCTTCCTGGATGATTATCATTGAACATACGGGCAGCAGCTCTAGCACTATTTCCATTCTGGTAGTACAAACTCACTATTTCAATCCGTTCTCGAAGCGTATAAACCATTGCTTCTCAAAAATTCACAAAAACAGAAACACCAATTGTAACTTCACCTGGTAGGTAATCGTTATTGTAGAATGAGACAAATACAAAATGAAGAGAATATCGAATTCAAACTTAACTAGGCAAAATAAGACTTTTTTGAAGTATACTACAAAAAAACACCTATGAAACCTAGGTAACAGATTGTACAGAAGTTCATTCAGGGTGGCTCGTTTTCAACTCAAATAATTTGTAGCTCCCGAACCATATGCGTCAGACCATATCTTTTATACTTTGTTGAAATCTGCTCATCATGGAGCATCTGATAATGCGAAACAATATAGGGTGATCTATATAAAAAAAATGGTGACATGCTCTGGGAGTGCGATAGTGGAAGTAACATCAAATATGAATATGTCAAAATGTGTCCCCCTGTATACTATTGTTGAAGTGTTTTTTTATTTTTCCTGAAAATCATTGTACCAAAAGTTATTCAGGGTGGCTCGTTTTAAATGGAATGCACTGTATTATATTAATGATTCAATAATTAACATATATCAACGGACATTTTAAAACTACTTCAAGCGGAAATTATTATGTATACTTAATTTGCCAAAATAGGGAGTTTTACTTGAAATTCCAGAAAAAGATATTACATTTTCTCAATATTTATAATATGAATATTCGAATGTGCCAGCTATAATGTTTCTGAATCTGAATAACTGAATATAACAAATTTAGAAAGAATAAGGGTGACTGTTAGAGTCTTCAGAAGTAAAAACCTTCGCTGGCTCGACTGAATATATTGAATGTAAATAGTAGTTAGCAGGATGATATCAGCCAACCAAATTTAACACAACTATCAGTTTCCCTACCTATCTTTCGCTGCTAACAAGCAACAAGATATATTTTCGCCAAAACCACGATTATGGATGACTTGCTCCGAATTGAAACCTCTTCCTTTCTAGATAACTCTAATAATACTTTGCAGTCCAACGAATGTGTAATGAACAGCAATTTTATTTTCATAATACGTCCACTCTTGCTCCTGGTATTACAATGGATTTGATGTGGAAGTAATAAAACGCAGTGGAATTGTTTTCCCATTTTGTTTTCTTTCGTCTCGTTAGTTAACTTCGGTAGCTATGTGTTCGGATATATACGAAACTAATTTACAGGAGTTCCGGTATTGAACTTGATAAAGTCAACGAAGTGCATGAACAATTCAAACGAAGAGTTTGTGTTTTTTCAGTGCTATTTTTTGGTTTGTGTTTGGGATCAGCGATGAGCTGTAAATCATATTCAAAGGACTACGCGACCACGATAGCGATTGCATTAGTTGATACAGGGTATTTCTTGTCATGTAATAAGCGATTTTAATACAGAGTGGGCCATTGAAAACGAAACAGCGGCTCTGTAGGTCGGCAGAACCGAATTATATAAAAACGCTCGGACACGTCAACTACATTTTCGAGGGGGACATCGTTCGCGATGAAATTCACCCGAAATAAATTCCATCCCTCGGAGCTGTGACCGACACCCCTGAATTTTTAAATGGCAACATATAACAAGTGATACCTCATTTGAAAGGTATTTTCCTTCTCAATATCAAACAACAGAAAAAAATTAATTTTATCGATTTGTTTTCGAGATATAGGAACTTGAAGTTGGGAAATAACTTTTTATTCACTCAATCAATAAAAATAACATCTAACAATGCAACTGTTTAAAGATAATTATCATTGTCAAGGAATTAAATGATCTAACTGTTTACCAACAAATAACATGCAATTCCGTTTCAAATTTTTATTTCATCCTCATTTACTTGATCGAAAAAAATTTATGGTTCTTAAGAATCGATAAAAAGACGTTTTCTCAGATTCGACTCAAATGTGAGTACAACAAAAACATGTATGAGACAATTTTTTTCGCCAAATCGCAATTGTGAACGTCTATCAGTGTCAAACTAATCTTTGATTGAACGACATTAGAGTGAATTACTTGACTAAAGCTGCTGAATATCTTTCCGTAATAATGGTGTACACGATCGCGGAAAGAGTTGAAATAATGACAATTTTTTTTAAGAATGATGAGTGCGGTAATTGTACAGCTAATTTGTTCAATGAAACGCATCCAGATAAACTTGTTGCTAGAAAATACGTTCTAGAATTAGTGCAAAAATTTCGTCAAACAGTAGCCAACAAGAAACGAGACCCAGAACGTGAATTTCCGTTGAGAAATGGAGCTGCTGAAGTTGCACTTTTAGGACAAGTTCATGCAGACCCAACATTGAGCACAAGGAAATTGGCTAGTGTTACCAATATCAGTAGAACCAGTATCCGCCGAATCCTGAAACATCATGAATTCCACCCCTACAAAATACATTTGGTACACCAATTGAATGAAGATGATTTTGATAGGCGACAGGAATTTTGTGAAATTATGACTACGATGATGAGCATTTCCTTTTCAACATCTGCTTTTCTGTTGAGTCTACATTATTTCTGAATTCGACTGTGAATCGTCATAATTTTCGTTATTTCCACGAAGTCCATACTCAAACTCCCCAAAAATTCAATATCTGGGCCGGTATTTTTGGGGACCGTTTGATTGAACCAGTATTTCCCGACGGTAACCTGACAGGAGAAACTTATTTGGAATTATTGAATGAATTTGTTTATCCACAATTAGTAGACATCATTGAAAATGACGATCGTTACCATGAAGAACACTTGATATTTCATCAAGACGGGGCACCTCCACATTATGCACAGCCTGTTAGGGAGTTTTTGGATAGAATGTTTCCTGGAAGTTGGATTGGAAGAAGAGGCTCTATAGAATGGCCAGCCAAATCTCCAGATTTAACCCCACTCGACTTTTTCCTGTGGGGTCACTTGAAAAACAAAATCTTTGCAACCGAACCAGAATCTCTGGAAGATTTACGAAGGAGAATTATTGAAGAAAGCCGTCGAATAACGCCGGAAATGCTACAAAATGTGAGATCTCGTTTTGAACAGAACTTGTACTATTGTATGGAAATGGGTGGTAGACAATTTGAACATTTAGTTCATTGACAATAATAATTGTTGCGACAGTTGCTTTATCAGATATTGTTTTTATTGGTTGAGTGAATAAAAAGTGATTTCCCAACTTCAAGTTCCTATATCTCGAAAACGAGTCCATAGAAATAATTTATTTTTGTTGTTTGATATTAAGAAGGGAAATACCTTTAAATGAGATATCACTTGCCATACGTTGCTGTTAAAAAATTTAGGGGTGGTGGTCACAGCTCCGAGGGATGGCATGTATTTCGGGTGAATTTCATCGCGAACGATGTCCCCCTCGAAAATGTAGTTGACGTGTCCGAGCGTTTTTATATAATCCGGTTCTGCGGACCTACAGAGCCGCTGTTTCGTTTTCAATGGCCCACTCTGTATAATAACTTGTAATGCGATTATAAGGATAATAATGCAAAATTGACATCTATGAAGGAATACATTCGTGCCACCATATTGAAAATTTCAATCCACCCCCATTTAGGGGCAGTTTGTACTTGTGATTTTTCTAATAACTTTGCTAACCGGGGATTTTCAGCTAAAGCCCTGGTTTCTTTGAACATTCGGTCGAGGAAAGCGGACAGTCCGTCGACAGCTGAGTATAACGATTTCCGCCGAGGTGGTTTGTTGAAATATAGAAAATGAGAGTTCCTTTTGTGTCCGCTCCATGTGCGTGATGTTTGTATCGGGGATAGAAACAAAAGGTACTGAAACATGGACTCAAGTAAATTGGTTGCATTCTTATTGTTAGGAGGAACTGGCAATGTCAACCGTCAAAGTTTTTAATACGCCAGGGTGCCTTTAAATCACCGTGCAAAGGAGGCTTTTTGAAAATGAAACCGAATTTAGGGAGTATTTTGGACTTTCTACATATTTTTTCGAATTCGTGTTGAGTTTTGTGACGGACAACATTTCCAAGAAACCTACCAATAAAGTAAAATGTCAATGTCAACCGTCAAAGTTTTAATAAGCCAGGGTGCCTTTAAATCACCGTGCAAAGGAGGCTTTTGAAAATGAAACCGAATTTAGGGAGTATTTTGGACTTTCTACATTTTTTTCGAATTCGTGTTGAGTTTCGTGACGGACAACATTTCCAAGAAACCTACCAATAAAGTAAAATGTCAATGTCAACCGTCAAAGTTTTTAATAAGCCAGGGTGCCTTTAAATCACCGTGCAAAGGAGGCTTTTTGAAAATGAAACCGAATTTAGGGAGTATTTTGGACTTTCTACATATTTTTCGAATTCGTGTTGAGTTTCGTGACGGACAACATTTCCAAGAAACCTACCAATAAAGTAAAATGTCAATGTCAACCGTCAAAGTTTTTAATAAGCCAGGGTGCCTTTAAATCACCGTGCAAAGGAGGCTTTTTGAAAATGAAACCGAATTTAGGGAGTATTTTGGACTTTCTACATATTTTTTCGAATTCGTGTTGAGTTTCGTGACGGACAACATTTCCAAGAAACCTACCAATAAAGTAAAATGTCAATGTCAACCGTCAAAGTTTTTAATAAGCCAGGGTGCCTTTAAATCACCGTGCAAAGGAGGCTTTTTGAAAATGAAACCAAATTTAGGGAGTATTTTGGACTTTCTACATATTTTTTCGAATTCGTGTTGAGTTTCGTGACGGACAACATTTCCAAGAAACCTACCAATAAAGTAAAATGTCAATGTCAACCGTCAAAGTTTTTAATAAGCCAGGGTGCCTTTAAATCACCGTGCAAAGGAGGCTTTTTGAAAATGAAACCAAATTTAGGGAGTATTTTGGACTTTCTACATATTTTTTCGAATTCGTGTTGAGTTTTGTGACGGACAACATTTCCAAGAAACCTACCAATAAAGTAAAAGTCCGATTTTCGCCGAAGAGAATTTATTTCAATGTACAGGGTGATTCAAAAGTACTTTGACAAACTTCAGGAGGTGAGTCCTCAGAATATTCTGATATGAATTGTCCGAATAAATATATATCCGGAAACGCTTCGTTTCCAAGATACAGGGTGTTGAAGTTTTATTTTTATTAAGGTTTTTTTATAACTTTCGAAATACTGACCTTAATTAAACGAAAATTGGTATTGAGAGGTTTTTTGAGGTGTCAAATTCGCACCTGATGTTATTATTGCTCTTACTCGTAGGAGGCGCCACCTACACGTCTTTTTCTTTTTTGAAGATTCATAACTTTTTTGAACGTACTTCTAGCACATTTTTCAGTAAAAAAATCTATTTCTCTATCAAATCTAGGTAAAAGAGCTACCCCTGTTACAAGTCGCTATATAAGCAACCGTTTTCTAGATATTTGGACTTGAAAATTTAAAGTCGATTATTTGGTAATCGATGCGTGTTGAAGTTATAACCATTATTTTGCATTTTTCACAAGAATGCTTAGGAAATAAATTTGCATTCAAGTAAGTAATATTAATTTTTGTTCACCCTGTACAAACAAATCGAATTATTTATTATCATTGATGGCAGTATTGAAAGACCTTTCAGATGAAATATCACAAGACATCTATTTCAATTTAAAAAAAAATTACCGATTACGTCACCACGTCAAAACCAGTGAATATACAATAAAAAATCGGCATTTAAAAACAAAAATCGACCTCCTTTAGGATTTTTGTCAAAAGTACATTGTTTGCGAAATATCGAATTTGTTCCATAATTTAGTCGCGCACTGTATGGTTCAGCTATTTTGTAGGTGAAGGATCTTTTGAACTGTTCCGTGGAATGTCTAGAAATGTGAATCCGTTTACGTCCGATGTTGACATGATGTACATCAGTTCTGTATTGTAATTTATTGTAGAGGTAGGGTAGTGTTTTTAGTTCATCAATTATCAGAGTTTTAACAAAGGCATAATTAATTGAAAAATAGAGGTAAATTTTTTTTGCCGCGGATTATCGTTTATTGATATGTCTAGATAGTACCTGAACTTTTTTGTATTCCTTAAAATTAATATTTACTCGGAATTTTTTTTTTTCACGTGTCAGATTCGGTCAGTGCACACGGGAGCTAAGCCGCGCGTTTTCAGCCTTTTTTTCGCCGCTAAATTAAAATGATAAATATTGCCTGCACAGTTCCGGGAGGTATTTTTGCGATATTTTCAAAAAACCGAACCATATAATTGTTTTTAACTTAATTTTTTATAACTTCTGCAATTTTTGTCGGCCCCAATTTTCCAGCTGAACATTTTTTCTAGATGCCATTTCGAATCGAATGCGCCCTAAATCATAATTTTCGGTAGTGACCTCCAGGTTTGGAACAAAATGGCACTTGTGAACCAGTCTACTGTTGCTAGTCTGAGGCTCGAGTATAGAATTGGGTCCAATTTTTTCAAAGTATCATTTTGCCGATGAATAAACGATGCTTCCATAGTCAATTCTTAACTGGATTTATATAAATTCAGTAAAACTTCACGGTCTGCGCCCCAGTTTATATTAGCCATACATTTAAATATATTCAACGATTTGTTGCATTTTGTGGCGAGATAATTGATATATTCGTGCCATGGGAGTTTTAGATACTTTTTAGTTGGGGAATTAAATTATTAGTGAACCTCCAAGAACATTTCCCAAAAAAGTTCCCCTACAACTAGTCCATATGCTGCAAACACTGGACATGGATGATCGAAAATACGTTGGTTGATATATCTATACTCTATACTCGTGTAACCAATCAATCTAATGGACTTTGGTGACACTGCACCAAAGTTAAAATCATGGAAGGATCTCGAACTGCATTCAAGGTAAGGGAATTATATGAATTTTCCACTAACAGACACTGAATGATTCCTGATTCACTTTTAATGATAGTATACGGTGATGGTGTTCATAATAGGATATGATGTGGGGTTTGGAGACATATTTTATCATAAGGACGTATATTATCGTTAATGGATTTGAGATTGGTATTCGCTCAAAATAGATAGCTGGGTTATTTGTCTTGTTATTGCAGGAAAACATGAAATCTGAAAATATAAAGATATATAATTAGAACTGGCGTTTGGCAAAAAGGAAAAAACATCAACCCACTTAGCACGACTGTGAATAAAACAAAAGTTTCCTTAGATTCCTCATTGTCCTGAAGTAATAAAGTAGGTGATGCCATGAAATGAGGAACAATGGATAGAAAAAAATAGAAAGAATGGTAATATTAATACAAATATAATTTCGTTAACATAAACCACCAGAAAAATATGATTTATTACTTTTTACAACACCTGCTCTAAATTTTGGAGCTCTGTGAATCAACAATACAATCAATTTCAGTTCTACAGAATGCATAATGCACCTAGGGTCTGTATTGCTCAAATCAGAGGTATTTATTGGGAATATTTAAATCACCTTTCAGCATACAAATTTGCTGCGTTCCTCGAATTTTTCTTGCCATAAATTAGCATGTCCACTTTTTCATCTCTTGTATACATGTTTGTTGAAAAATTCAATGACCTAAAGGACAGTAGGTATACGAACTTATTAGTTATTGGAGTACACTAATTTATCACTTGTCAAAATTTTTTTAAATGAAGAAGTCAACATAATTAAACAGATTGCTGCCAATAATGGTTGATATTGAATTTTTTGAATATTTTTTTTTTCCTGCTTTCAAAAATATACCATATGTTACCCCTATCTTATACCGTTTTTGAGTTATTGAACGTCGAATACCTAAGACTAGTTGTACTGTTAATACCATCCTATGAAAGTTGACATTTTCAAAGTGAGCTATGAAAATGACAACTATATTATGTTTGTTTAGTGACATTTCTTCAATGGAATAATCAAAATGGTTTACAGTGAGGAAGAAAAAGTTCAAATATTTATACAAAAAATAGGTAACATTATGTTTAATGTGTCCGCCATTATTGTCAATGCATAATTGATAACGTCTTCTTCTATTCATAAGTGCATTGGAAGTTGCTTCATTCAGATTCTCTATTTCAAGTCGATTTATGTCTTTAATGAGTTGAATATTATTATTATTATTATTATTATTAACAAGGTCTTTCTGAAATCCCCAGAAAAATGAATCCATAGTGGTCAAATCCGGACTGTTAGGTGTCCATTTGATACTTCCATTATTTCCTATCCATATTGGGAATACATTATTCAAATGTTCTTGAACGGGAAGGACACATCCAAATCATACTGGAAAAGTCTATTCGCGAATTAATAAGTATAGGCTTACCTTCGGAATGAAGCAGTATATCTAGCTGTTCTTCTTGATTTTCTTGAACTACACACTTCTTAAACGGTTTTCTTTGCCCTGCCTTGTTTGTGTTTTGCGTGGGTCAAATCTAGTAATTGAAATTTTACCCCCTTACTGTTGACCAATTGATGTGAAATTTGGTACACACCTTTAGTTTCAATGACAATACAATTATGTGTATTCAGTATCATTGTGAATCCAAGATGGCCGCCGCCACAAAATGGCGGATTGCATATTTTTCTACAACCCTCTCAATATGGATATTAAATGAAAAAGCTTGCCTAGTAAAGTAGACCCTCATTATTACCTATTGTTCGAAATATAGATGAGCAATAAAAGTGTGTGTCCCTTCGAAAGGTCCGGATTGAAATATCTCATGAAATAGTTTGGCATTTTAATAATAGTGGGCTCTGCATTATTTTTGGGTTTTGTTGACAGTTTTTTATTTGAATTTATTTGATAATAAAAAATCTCGTAAGGTTGATTTAGATCTCTTGGTATGGATATGTTTAAATGTGTGTAAATAATAAAATTTACTCACCTGGCCACCGGGCTTTCAGTACTGATGGGCTATTAACGAGATTATAGCGATAATGGTCTATTTACGGTTACAAAATTTGGAAAACAAGAACTGACCGTTTTCCAATTTCAGAAATAAAAGGGGACAAGTTAAACAACATTTAGTCATTACCTACCTGATATTCCGCTGTGTTAGTTGTGTCTATTTTAAAGTCTCTATTCGATTTTTGTGAAAAATGTGGCGTCCATGGGCTCATCCTGAAGCTAGTACTTCAACTGGTGGTCCTAGTACCACTAGTCGACAAATATCACACCCTCATGAGAAACAAATTATATTAAACATTTATACTTCCCTTCTGGAACGTGGAATGTCCAAGGATCAAGCTGTGCAAGAAAGTGCTTCTTTAACAAAAACACGGTATTCCACAGTGTTCAAAATAATAAGTAACGTATTTTGAAAAGAAAAAAACGGAAAGACACTGACGGTTCAAGGAAACTAGATGGCTGTGGTGTAGATTTAATTCGAAGAACAATATATGCCTTGTATAAAGAGCAAAGTGTGCCTACATCAGATATTTTGATGCAACGGCTTATAAAGAATGAAACTGGTATCCAGTGTTGCAAAAAGACTTCAAGGAAGTTTTTTTTACAAAACGGATTTAAATTTAAAATTCTCACTAGTAGCAGAAAAATCATAATGGAATCTGTGCGCCTTAAGAAATGGAGATTTGAATATTTATTGGCAATAAACGAATTTAGAGAATATGGTTGAACCGTAGTGTATTTGGATGAAACTTGGTTCGATACACACGATATTCCAAATAAAAGTTGGCTAGACTCATCTGACCTGTGCCAAACTGATACGCCGTCTAATAAAGGAAAACGCATTACGATAATTCACGCAGGAACCGAAAATGGTTTTATACCAAATGCGTTGACTTTATCGGCAAATAATATTAAACTCTCTTTAGTCGATTATCATGATGATACTACAGCCGAATTATTTGAAGACTGGTTCCAAAATAAACTCATACCAAATATTCCACCCAACAGTATTATCGTCATGGATAATACCACAGTCGAAGACTAGATAAAGCACCATATTCAAATGACACCAAAGCCACTACACAAGAATATATGTTAAATAATAATATGTACTATGAGGAAAAGTACATAAAAAACAGTTACTAGAAGTTTTACGCAGTTATTCGATAAAAAAGAAATCTTTTTGTGATTCATTGGCTGAAAGCTTGGGACATACGGTGCTCAGACTTCCTCCTTATCACTGTATGTTTAACCCAATTGACCATATATGGCATCAGCTTAAGTCAGCAGTTCGAAGAAATAATACTTCTCCAACCTTAAGTTCAACTGTGGTAGCTCTTATCCAAATAGAAACTGCAAACATTCCTGGTAGCAGCTGGGCCAATTGTGTTTTCCATATTAAAGAGGTGGAAAAGTCAAATATGGATATAGGAAACATTCCTAAAGAAAAGTTTATTATCAATTTGGATGACGACAGTGAAACTGATCTTTTGTCGAGACTCTGAACTTTTTATAAAGTATAAAGTTTGACAGTTTACATTAATTAGGTATATCATATATTATTATATAATATAATTATATATATATATATATATATATATATATATATATATATATTGTAATGTTATGTTATATTTTCAAATATGAATTGTTGTTATAATATGAAAATTGCTAATAATGTTTGCTATTCTTTGTGAACCAAATTGATATGATATAGTTAGATATTTTTGCCCTGTATAATAATTTGTATGTGGTAATAATAATTGCCAACGAACGTCACTGTTCGTAGCTGACAATTGTTATTCCTTTTCTCACCACAGCTAGCACAGTTGGTACGCCCTCATCTCAGATAGCCGGTTCAAAGCAATTTAGCCCTTACTTGATATGTCAAACTCAAGTTATTCAATGGTCGTAGGTATGTTTGTTGATCATTGTGAAAGAACAAACAACAAAATATCAAAAAGCAATTATCTCCTTTATTCAGGAAGACTTAAAATACCTGGCCTACGAGAAATAACTTATACTAGGGTGAATCAAACAAATATTCACGGATAAAAATAATAAATCAGATCATGGATAGATAAACAGAACCTCACTTTTTCCGTGAGAGTGACGTTTTCTGTTATTGTTCAAAATAGGGTGACATAAAGTTCTTCAGATGTGAAATACGTTATTGGTGAAATAGTTCAGGACCGGAAAAGCACTATTAAAGTTTTTATACCTGCTGGAGATGTCGGTGTTTCAAGATATGCCCTGAATCTGGATACCTTGTCACTACAAGCGCTATCAGGAACTCCAATACCATAAATCAGGAACCATACAGATGCGGAAATCAGCTTTGGAGACGTGGAAATGATATATAGTTAAGGTAATACTGGTTTTGCTCTCCAAATGTTGGAATTCTTTCAATTTTTGATCTCTCAAAATGTTGCGTCCATTCCCTTCTAATTTTATTTTCCATCTCCTCGTTGGCTTTGTTTTTTGTTGCCTCGATACAAGTTTCCCTTCCTGTTTTCCCATTTGAATTTTTGAATTCGCGCACTAAATTGTCACATTTCACTGTTTAGGTTTATCTTACTCAATTTATATATCCAACTATTTTTCCATACTTATTACTATTTACAAATTCTAATAATAATTGCTTATGATATCAACCAATTGCTATTCCCTCACAATTTCCAATTTTTACCTATGACCATCTATTCTCTGATTGGCTATTATCATGAAGACGTTTGTGTTCTACCATTGGTTACTTTTACCAATTTCATATACTGTATGTTTCAAATTTACAAATTGTTATCACCTTTTATTCATGCAAATTTTGTAAATTTAGACTTTTTTCCAATTATGGTTTATGATCATTATGACAGTGTATGAAATTGATTGTTTTATATTATTTTGACATTTTTATCTATCCATATTATACAAAGTCTTATAAATAAATAGAACTTCAAAAGTTATTAAAAAAAAATCTCTTGGAACTAATAACTATTTAGTAATTATTATTTTTGTGATTTTTTTTCCTTTTAAAACTTATAACTAGCATAACATAACATAACAATATATATAATTATCATATATTATATATGAATAAACAATTCTCAATTATATTCAAGCGATTTTTCTCAATAATCCAACCCAATATCATTATACCTACCAATAAAACAAAATTTAATGGCTAGGGCAGGTACAACTCTGCGTAGAAACCACCGCCTGCTGATAACTCAAGTCGTTGGTGATTTACGACCTTCTTAGATTTCCGGTTCTACCATAGAATACAGTACACCATGAAAACATTCCAAATCCAAGATGGCGTCGGAAACAAAATGACGGAGCTTAGAGTTTAGACAGTCAATACAACCCCCTCACTATGAATATCAAATGAAAGGGCTTGACTGGTAGAATACAGTACAACATGAAAAAATTCCAAATCCAAGATGGCGTCCGAAACAAAATGGCGGATCATAGGGTTTAGACAGTCAATACAACCCCCTCAGTATGGATATCAAATGAAAGGACTTGACAAGTAGAATACAATACACCATGAAAAAATTCAGATCCAAGATGGCGTCCGAAACAAAATGGCGGATCATAGAGTTTAGACAGTCAATACAACCCCCTTAATATGGATATCAAATGAAAGGGCTTGACAAGTAGAATACAGTACACCATGAAAAAATGCAAAACCAAGATAGCATCCGAAACAAAATGGCGGATCATAGATTCATTTTGTCATGGGCTTCCACTGTCCACAAAATGCAAGGCAACACACCACGCAATTGGGTATTTGGGATCGAAATTGTTTGAGGAAGGACAAGCTTGCGTGGCACTGAGTCGAGGAAAGTCTTTGAAAGGATTATGTATTGAGGAGTTAGATTGCAACAAACTGACAGGAAAGAAACCTTGTAATAATGAGGCACTAAATGAACTAAATAGAATGAGAAATAGTAAGTATCTGAATAAATAACTATAAACTTCAGAATAGAATAAGTAAACATAATCTACCATTCTGAAAATACATAAGGTAAATCATTCAAGCTAACATGAGGTGTTTTCTGGCGTAAAAACGTATTCAATCTTGCATTTGAATACGATTCTACGTGACGTCATTATTATCACGAACCGCAAGAATGCAAAATTTCGAATACGATTCAATAATCGAACCTAACCTAAGAAATTTTCTGTGAGAAAGTCGTAGACAATATTTCGATGAACTGACCTTGTAATTCATTGTAGGTTTCCAACTCAGTTGGTAATATATAATTTCCTAGTTCAATCTCTTTCATTTTAAATTTTAAACTCTCACAATTATTAGTGGAATGTCCCACTTCCAAGATTTATTTGGGCTATTATTATGAATTGAAGACTAGAGTGGATGAAGGTGATGTTATGTTACAATCCTAAAAAACCTGTTTCTTTTTGCATGAATGAAAGCTTTCTCGTATGTACCATCTTTCACATTAATGAATCATTTGTGAGTGAAATTTGATGATGTTCGATAACCACTTGGATGGAAAAAAATCAAATAAACAAAATTTTGACCTTACTTTACTGAAAAAAATTGGAACATAACATCCTCATCCACTCACGTCTTCAATTATGACAATCACAAAACAACGAATTATGTTTTGAAACTGAATTCGACTTGGTTACAAAACTCTATGAATACGTTTTGAATCGTTTTATATATGACGTCATCGTTTCAACGCCAGAATGGATGTATTTGAATCACAGGACGAATACGTTTTGAATACATGGGCGCCAAAAAACGGCTATGGTCGTACGAAAACTTAACTAAAACTGCCATATGTTGGGCTGGCTCTTCGTTATACCTACTCCTTGATGAATTCCACTCCAACACTAATCCCGCTCCCGGTGGAGTAACGGAGTCCTCGAAACGGAAATAGCGGAAAAGTAGCGAAAAATATAATACCTAATTCATTGGCCATAAACTCCCTCGAGAGGTGCAACCATTACCGGCGGTCTCACCTGTACCTGTCCTTTCTCCCTTCATTCAGCCATTCCTGGTGTGGGGGTCCTGCGGCAGGGCGCAGGACCAATGTGTCTTGCACGCTTGATTTTGTGAGAGAGAACCATCAGTGTTAAAGACCCTCGGCTTCGGTTCGCGTCGAAACGGCCGTGTTCTCGTTTTCGCGAGTATTTCGTACAAATCCAGCAAGCGACAATCACTCATTTGTTACGATCCAGCGTGCCATAGCGACGAATTGATGTTTTCCTAGGTAGGCTGTGCAATTCTAGGGTAGTTTCGCTTTTGTTTACCTCAGAGTACGTTGGCACGGCCGCGAACGTGGTCGATCAGAGCAAGTTGCCACTATTTCAAACGCCGGCGTTAGGTGATTTATGACGG
The DNA here is from genome assembly GCA_018342105.1 of Gonioctena quinquepunctata. Classification (NCBI taxonomy): domain Eukaryota; kingdom Metazoa; phylum Arthropoda; class Insecta; order Coleoptera; family Chrysomelidae; genus Gonioctena; species Gonioctena quinquepunctata. Next base: position 504,912 of record JAFIRS010000639.1, on the reverse strand, counting down.
TACAGGGTGTTGCAAAGGTACGGCAATGTTCCCACTGGAACTATCCAACAAATATAGATCATAATCAATTATCCTGTGAAGATTTGTTCAAAAATACTACTAATCATGAAACATTGAAAGTGTATTGAAGATAAATAAAGTATACCCCAAGGAACGGACGGGGGTGACATCGGCAACAGTTTTTTCATCGTGATCGTCAAAGTTTGTTGGTTTTCCAATTGAAAATGGCCGTTGCTGGGAATGTAACTATATTTTGGCATCTTCTTGATACATTCGATGGTACGAAATTATGAATGACCACAAAAACTCACCCCTAATTGAACGATTGAAATAGTAGTGAGATAAACAGATGTTGGTTATTTTTTCACGCTTTTCCATCATTCTGGTACACCCTACGTACAGTAAAATAATTTGTGACCCAGAAACTACCCCTCAATCGCCCTCCTAGTACCTATAACAAAAAAAAATTTGCATGAAGAGTTTCGTCAAAAGAGTGTGTTTTAGGACCTTTTTAGTATGTCAGATAGCACAGAATAATTTGTGACTTCCCATCGCCCCCCCAGATAGAAATATTCGCAAATTAATCTTTTTTCTTTTATTCTGAATTGATGTGGCTGATACTTGATAATAAATGGGAAATATCCAACGGAGGCGATCCATCTCATACAGTGGAGGTGATATTACTAGGTAGGTGAGAAATCATACAGTCCAACTCAACCAAAAAATAATTTCAATACCAATGTGGCACGAAAATTTACATCAGGAACTGGACATGTTTCGAGGGATTAATCCTTCATCATCAACCAAGTGGATGAGGTTACAAGGGGAAGTAAAATGTAACAATTACAAGTGGCAAAAGTTAGGGGAAATATAACCTACCATTGTATGTTGAACAAAATTATGAAGAACGACACTGAAAACTACTACAATAACGTAACATTATTGTGTCCGCATCTAGTGCGGGTTTACTAATGTTAGGGACCGTGGTTAGTCCCAACAAACAACATTTGGATATATTGGCAAAGGATTTTTAAAATTATGTTATCATCAAATACACATTGAGGCGATGGTAAAATAAAATAGGTTAATGGTTGACGTATCACAAACACTTTTGACATATTAAACATGAAGTTTCATAGTGCAGAGAAATGTCTGTGACCGTGACATGGAACGAGAAAAAAAAGTATCTAAGTGTAGATATGTGTGATGAAATTCGATCTAGAGATGGGAAATCAAAATAGTAAGGAGTAAAAAAGTTCTAGGCTATCGAAATGAATTTGTTCATTGATACAATGTAAATTAGAATTTTTGATTGCCCTAATTTCAAGAGTTTCAAGGAGATTGAGTTTTTTACCATTATCGCAAATATGTGAAATTTCTATGTCAGAGTTGGGATCAAAATTGTGCTTTTCGTTTATAATATGGCTAGAAAAAACAAAATTAGAGTTAATAAGTTCTTTTTCGGAGTTAGAATCTATTAATCGAACGTGTTCAGCTAGTCGTGTTCTGATCTTGCGGCCTCTTTGACCAATATAACATGTTTTACAATTAGGGATAGAACAATTATATATAAACACCAGATTCATCCAACATTGGAATTTTGTCTCTAGAGTTTATCAAAATATTTTTTGGGTTATTAGAAGTTTTGAAAGAGATGAAAAAAATTGAATCAATATTGGTAAAGGTAAAAAACTCAATCTCCTTGAAACTCTTGAAATTAACAAGGCAATCAAAAGTTCTAATTTACATTGTATCAATGAACAAATTCATTTCGATAGACAAAAACTTTTTAACTCCTCACTATTTTGATGTCCCATCTCTAGATCGAATTTCATCACACATATCTACACCACACTTAGCTACTCCTTTTTCTCGTTCCATGTCACAGTCACAAACATTTCCCTGTACTTTGAAACTCAATATTCCATATGTCAAAAGTCTTTGTCATATGTCAACCATAAACCTATAATATTTTACCATCGCTTCCATGTGTATTTGATAATAAGATATTTTTTAAAATCCTTTGCCAATATATCAAAATGTTGTTTGTTAGGACTAACCACGGTCCCTAACATTAGTGAACCCGCACTAGATGTGCAATGTTACATTATTGTAGTAGTTTTCAGTGTCGTTCTTCATAATTTTGTCCAACATACAATGGTAGGTTATTTTTCTCTTAACTGTTGCCCCTTGTAATCGTAACATTTTACTCCTCCTTTAGATCAGCTTGTAACCCCATCCATTTTGCTGATGATGAAGGATTAATCCTTCCAAACATGTCCAGTTCCTGATTTAAATCTTCGTGCCACAGACTGTATGATTTATCACCTACCTAGTAATGGAAACTATTTTCAATTAAACAAAAATTTCTATTCTTCCGATAAAGAACTAGTAATAGGAGTCCCTTAGTAACAGATGACACCAGAACATTTACTAACAAAATGACATAAAAAACCCGAATACATTTATGGTTTTAGTACATTCATTATGAAAAAATGCGGAATGTTTCTATTGGAACCTCTAACAGATATTATAAATGCATGCATTACGAAGTATTCCCGAGAAAATTAAAAAAAGGTGGAGTTATTCCTGCCTACAAAAAAGGAGACTAGTCACTACGTCAAAATTTTAGACAGATATCGTCCTTCCAGCTTTTTCGAAAATATCCCAACAAACATTTTAAGTAAAATTAACGTCATTTTGACCTTCGAATAGGTCAGCGCCCAAATTGGCGAAGGTAATTTTTACGTTATAATTACCTTAAATCTACCAATATGGGAAAAAAAATTGTAATTCAGAAGTCGAAAATTGGGCAATCAAGACATTTTGTGAAGTTAGTCGAAGGCATAAATAGGTAAAAATTGCCTTCAGAATAGTCGATTGATGGTAAAAATTTAGTCATTTCTACCTATTTTAGGTTATAAACACTATAATGAAACAATCAATCGAAGGTTAGAACATTAGGAAAGTTTACTGTATATTGTGTATATGCTTACTCGTAAAAGTTTTGAAGATGACATGAACATGGCGTATGAAGAAAGAACTGTCAAGAAACGTACAGCAGAGAATAATGTATGCAAGTGATGATTTCGCATTCACATCTAAATCGGATTTTATTTGCGATACAAACTATTCTGTGATAATGTAAAATTTTAATTTCTTCGAAAATATGAACAGGATGTTCATAAGATCAAATGTGGGATAATCTGCGACTGAAAGATAAACTTTAGTCACTATCTTCCATTGTTCAAGATAACCTCATTCATGTTGAAAAGGGAAACAAGTGTGCTCCTTCAAAATATCTAATTTATATAGAACACATTCCTAAAATTAAGTATATATACCGGGTGGTCCACTTACGACTATCCACCCTCAATAACTAAAATTATTTTCCAAAAAATCGCCGAGACACGTCGATTCTTGTTTGGAGGGGTACACCATTTGACGAGAAGATATGTTATACTTCAACTCCCTACTCCCCAGAGCAACCCCCTCTATAATTTTGATAGGGAATGAGGGTCATGTCATACATCATTGAGAAGGTAATTTAATTCTGATACTAGCTGTGCAAAATGTTCTGAATTAGAATGAGGCGTTCTCGAGATATTCGAGTTCAAATGTTCAAAATGATCTCTATTATTGTCTTATTTTATTTGCTCACCGAGTACACGTTTCAGTTTTTTGTTGTCAACATGATTATCAGAGAAGAAATACTAATCTCTGAGAACCTTTTTTTTGGGAAATGGTGATAGTGTAGAATCGAAAAGTGACCACGTATTTCAACAATTTTACTTGTATCGCGATGGTTTACACAAAAGACGAGAAAGTTTAAATTATTTTTATTTTTGCTGCTCAAAATGAGTGTGCTCGAGCAACAGCTCGGATCTTCAATGAGAGACACGAAAACAGAAACGTAACTCACGTGAGTATTAGGAAAAATGGTCATAGAAAAAGGTTTTGGTATTTTTTTATCATTCTAGATATATCTTGGATCTTGTGGTGAAATTCCGTGAGACTGGATCAGTCGCCAATAAAAAAAAGAATAGAATGGCGTCTGTTACAAACGAGATCAATCAAATGGAAGTTTCAGGACAAGTTGCAGAGTTGACCCAACTTTGTCTACACGGCAACTCAGTAGCATAACAGGCATATCGAGAACTTCCATAATGAGGGTGCTAAAATTGCACAAATTGCATCCGTATAAGTTGCATCTTCACCATGAACTGAATGAGGATGACTACGACAGACGATCTGAATTTTGCGAAAATGTAACAAGAATGATACAGAGGAACCACGGATTCATTAAGCATATTTGCTCCAGTGATGAGTGTTCATTTTTTTGAAGGGGTTAGTGAACAGACACAACTCTCGCTATTGGAGTCAGAACAATCCCCACCTACTGGGAGAAGAGCACACACAATGGCCTCAAAAGTTGAATGTGTGGGCAGGGATTCTGGGTAATAAAATCATTGGCCCAAGGTGATTAAAATGGTGCGGTTTATTTGGATATGCTGCAGAATCTGATTGAACCACTTATTTTGGATGCTGTCAACACGGACCTTGATGATGATGGTAATCCAAATCTATTGGCAGATAACATTTATTTCCAGCAAGATGGGGCACCACCTCATTTCCTATTACAGGTGAGACAATGGCTATCCCAAACTTTTTCAAACAAATGGATAGGTCGTCGAGGTCCAATAGAATGGCCAGCACGCTCGCCGGACTTGGCACCCAATGATTTTTTCCTTTGGGGTCATTTGAAATCCGTTATTTACAAAACTCGACCTACTGACCTGAACGATTTGGAAAGAAGAATTATAACTGAATGCCAGGCAATTACCAGAGAGGCATTTGAAAATAGACTCTACTACTGTCTGGGAGTTAATGGCAGTCATTTTGAAAATTTTGTGTGAATAATTGTTTGATAATCAAATTCGTATAATTTATTTACTCACAATTCACCCATGTACCATTTGAACTCGAATATCTCGAGCACGCCTTTTTTAAATTCAGAAAATTTTGCACTGCTAGTATCAGAATTGAATTACCTTCACAATGATGTACGACACGACTCTCATTCCCTATTAAAATTATAGAGGGGGTTGCTCTGGGGAGTAGGGGGTTGAAGTATAACATATCTTCTTCTCGTCAAATAGTGTCACCCTCCAAACAAAAATCAACGTGTCTCGGCGATTTTTTGAAAAATAATTTTTCTGGGAGTTATTGAGGGTGGATAGTCGTGAGAGGACCACACGGTACATATCATACAGACCAATTTTTTGACTATCTATCATTAAAATATGGTCGATTCAAGAAAATTATGGATTATTTTTCCAATGTCGGAAACGCTTCTAGCCAAAAAATATAACGATTATCCCATCTTTAAGTCGCATTTTCCTAAAATTTCACCTTTGAGAACACTTAGGATTTGTTCACTTTGAACAAACCTTTATTTCTGACATTTTCCTTATCTTGGGATTCCAGACCCTTTCACATTGTGGTCACGTTATGGAATACAAATTTGTTATGGGATGTTTTAATAACATATGAGAAGCAAAAAGGTGTACAAAGCCATTAGTGGCATGTGTGAATTTTCAAAATAGATCAGCCCCCATTTCACTCCCTTTGAAATTCCTTGAAAATCCCGGCGCCATATCATTGATGGAAAAAGACCAATAATAATCACATATCACAAGCAGAAGGCGGTATAAAACCATTTGTCACATCTGTAAATTTTCAAAATATATCAATCCCCCCTTCGACATACCAATAACAATAACAGTTTACGAGCAGAAAGGTGTTTGAAAGGTATTTGTGGCCTCTGGGATTTTTTTAAAATAATTTCACCTCCATTCCGTTCTCTCGAATCGAAGCTATTCATCAGTCTGATCAAATTTTTACTTTTCAGTTGATGCTGGAAATCTCACTGTGTTCACGCCCCTAATTCAATGAAAGTTCATCTGAAAAACGAAAAAGGAGAAAAGAAAATAATCGAGATTTTTTTTCTCAGTGTACTTGTGGATGTGAACTTCACACCCGTCAATCTCCACTTTTTTTTTCACTTGGTAGAATCACAGTGGGTTTGTAGCACTTGATTTCGTAAACAAGATGGATATGATATTTTTGCTTTGTTTATTACCCCATAATCTTCTCACATACGTGATTTGATGTACGATATCTTCTGCCCTACCCCAGCTAGTTAGTTCGTACGCGGCCCCATAATTCAATTTCGAGGGTTTCCTCGCATGATCTCTGTAGATTTTACATGAGGTTCTGGTGCAATTAAGGCTCGTGAAGTCGGTGGTTGGTGGAGAGCGTATCAAGCGAGTTGACAGAGAGGGGAGACGCTGACTATGAGATATCGGGTATCTATCAAATTTGGCAACGGCAAATGTTTGATAACTGGATGAAATGAGGAATAAGCAACGTTTGAAAGTTCATAGTTCAAGTTCGTTGTTTAGGCCAGTAGATATAGACAGTCAATTAACATTAATGCCAAAAGTTCTCAAATTTCAATGGTATGTTAGTGCATCAATAAAAACAAACTATAAAATTTTGCAGAAGAACGGAACATTGTTTTAATCGCAAAAAACGTTTTCATGCTTTATTATTGCACTGAAAATTGCAAAAGTTCTGCAAACTTGGCATACCTATAGAAATTGTGTTTTACAACATGCATTAAGTTTGCAACCTTGTAAAAGTTACGGAACCCTGCTTTTGTCATTTGTTTGAGTTTTTCGTTGTAATTTGTTTAAAAAAATTACTAAAGTTCTGCAAATTGGATAAGTGAAGGGAAAAAAAGTTTAAAATATTCACGTACATTTGCAACCATTTCTGAAAAACGCATCATTTCTTTATCAAACTTTTTTATCGTCGCTCCCATTTTCAATACAGACAAGCATTGAAATAATTACAAAATATTTCTATTGTGGTTGCAAATGAAGATAATATCGGTCTCAGTGGATATGTAACTTTGCAACCTCATTCGGAAAACGGAACCTATTAATCCACCAATATATTTTTTTTGCATTTCTACAACTTCTGAAATAATTGCAAAAGTTCTGCAAATTGCAATTAAAATTTCGACTGATATTTTACGTGAAGCAAGAGATTTGCAACCGTCATTGTTCAACGGAACAGTTTTTCTGTGTAATTGATTTGTTTTTTTTAATAATTTGGCCATAAATTGCAAACATTGTGCAAATAGGTTTAATATATATATATATATATATATATATATATATATATTAATTTAGATCGACATATGCCTATAGTGGTCCAGTTAAATACTCGATTATCCATCGCGTATATCTGTTATATTTTGTACTGGTTGATTGAAATTGCATCCGAAGAATAATACGGTTACGTAGGTACCCATTAAAAATTTGAAACCAATTATTAATCTCTGAAGCAATCACTGTTTTCGACTAATCATCGACATAAATTTGATCTAATATTTTTGAATGCAACAATCGAAAGGGTACAAAATTCTGCTAAAAGACTATGGATGACATTAAATATCCATCAAACGAAAACGTTGTTGTAAAATGAAAATTTTGTGATATCGACATTACAATTTAACTTTTACAGGTATGTATTTCTTGAATTGAACAAAATTATAATTTACTTTTCCACTCGACTTTCTTACTCCAATTGTGGTTTCGCATGAAAAATTCTATTGAATCCGAATGGGGGACTGAAATGTAATCGACACGTAAAAATAATTTTCTTGATTTATAAAAATTTTTAAAATAAAGAGGAAAAAGGCAATTCTATTTTAGTTGTAGCTCCAGGACTATTAGATGAATGTGCATTGTTTTTGGTTAGTTATATAGTTATCTGTCATAAAAATACAATTGACAGTCTTTTTGTTATTCTGGTAATAAATCATGTTACTAAACTGCTGTGCATTAATCTGTAAACAAAACACTGTGATATAACACAGTTGTAGGTTAATCGTACTTAATATACAACTGTTTTTTAAATCTCAATATTTCCTCAATTTTTTTATAAATAAATAAAATTATGAAAACGTGTCGAGAGATTCTCGATCCTCCATCAAACGTACTCAAGGGTATTTTTTATGCAAATTCCTAATTGTAATATGGTGTTTTGAATTCATATCGAAAACGTTAGCTTTCAACATTGAATGATTTCACCTACCGTTGACGAGCTTTTTGGTCGATAGTTAACATGGTAACCCAATGAATGTCATTTATTAGGTATATGAAAATCTTTATTATTCGATAACAAAGGTGTTGCAAAGATATATAATTTTTTTATTCCTAATGTTTCGCATTGTAACATAGTTTGCAAATTATTATACTGCCACCAATTGGTAAAATGAGTTGTCTGTCCGATTTGCAAAACTTTTGCTTTTTTTGGTAGAGTACAACTACGAAAATATTTTTCTTTTGATTTTACTCTCATTTCATTGTAGACGAGGTTGCAAATTAATGAAAACATTGTACGTCAGGACATCTCCACTTGCAACCATTATTGGAAACTTTTGTAATAATTCCGATACTTATTTCAATAAAAAAATCAATTTAATGAAAAAATATGTTTTCCGTTTGACGCAAGAGATTGCAAATCAAAACTCTTGTCAAGAACATTATTTCAGTTATTTTTTCGAGTTTGCAGAACTTTTGGAATTTTCATCGAAAAATTGGACTAACAAATTTTTTTTTCGATAAAAAAGACTATTTCCGTTTTTTTGAGTGGTTGCAAATTTATCAGAAGATGTAAATTGCTATTTATCAAAACTTCGAAAGTTTGCAGAACTTTTCAAAATTTTTCCCCGCTAATAATGTTAAAATTTATTTAATCCTGATTTTCAACATCTTCCGTTCAGAAAAAAGGGTTGAAAAATCAGACTACATATCATACGAAAGTCCTCTTCACTCTACTGGAGTTTTGAAACTTTTGTAATTGTTATTAAATTTTGGGAAAATAATGATCATTTCTACTGGCCTAACGGGGCAAAGCAACGTTTAAAAGTTCATAGTTCAAGTTCGTTGTTGGGATGATCAGTTCCTTTCATGAAGTAGTGATTAACGTGGTGTTTTTCACATAGTTATTTTGGTTTTGTTATAGCGATTCGAAGTATTTCGGATTCAAGTTATGTTATATCATTGTTTAAAAACTATATGCAATGGTTATATGAAGAAGTGGTTGGATTCTGGAAACTGCTCTGTTTTTTTAAGATCCCTCAATTAATGCAATCTGTTTCATTTTATTAATTGTAACGTTATGGAACATTTCAGACCATAAAGGACAATTAGTGACAGTAAAGGAATTGACTGAATTTAGGCATATCACAAAACCTGAGATTTTAAGTTTACGTAGACGTTTCTCAGAACAAAATATGTTGAATTTTATTCACACCTTTTCTTTGAACTGTGATCTACTTTCTGAGAACTATGAAAACATTAATTCATATTACAATGAATTTCTCGAGTCTCGATGTCACATGTCCAAAGAAAAACATGCAGATAAAAACGTACAAAAAAGAAAAAAATTCGAGGATTGACGAGGAAATCGGTAAAATGAAGTTTTTATATTATGTAGCAAAAAATTCAAATGACGCAGATCTGATGATGAGCTATAAAAACTTTGAGAAATCTATTAATAAAAAAATATCCAATGTAAAAGTCGAGGAAAATATAAAAACATTACCGAATCCGATAACAAAAATAAAGAAATGTGGAGAATTGTGAATGAATGACTTAGCAGAAAGAACGAAAGAAAAGAAATTAAACTGAAGATTGATGATATGATAATTACAGACAATAAGATCATTTGTGATTCTTTTGTCGATCATTTTGTAATCACAGTACCAAAAAAGTTACATAGCTATTTTGGCGGACATTTACGTACATCTTGCTCAATTACGTTAGTTATAGTTCCTTCATTAAACCTCTGACCGAAAATGAAGTCATAGAAATTATAGATAGTTTGAAAAACAAGCATTCCACCGGATTTGATGAAATCCCTATCAAACTGTTGAAATATTGTAAATTAGTTATATCCCAACCTATTGCGTCCTTAATCAATTACTCTTTTAAACTCGGATAATTTCCTGATTCTCTAAAATTGGGAAAAGTGATTCCACTTTATAAAAAGGGAATAAATTCAGTGTTGGAAACTATAGACCTATAGTGCTATTGAGTTGTCTATCAAAAATTGATGAGAAGTCTTTTGCAACTGGAATATATTTTTTCATGGAAGGATATTTACCAACTGGCTATAGGTCAGAAAAGTCGACCGAATTAGAAACACTCGAATTCACACAACAAATATATTCGTGTCTAGACAAGGGTAAGAAAGTTGCAGGTTTATTTTTCGACTAAACTGCCGCTTTCGATACTGTAAATTTGAATTTCCTTGAAGAGAAATTAAATAAATTAGGTATAAGAGGTAAATCACTAGAATGGATAGCTTCATATCTACAAAATAGGCGAACCGCAGTGAATATAGGTTCAGAGACTTCCGAGGAAATGGAATTGAATGTCGGGATAGGACAAGGTTCAATACTTGGTCCTCTACTCTTCCTCATCTTCATCAGTGACTTACCACAATCTGTAACGTCTGGCTCTATTTACATGTATACGAATGATACGTGTAATCATATATATACCTCTTTTTTAAGGATCCCGGCTTTAGTTCATTATCTTTCCCTTACTGTTTTTTCCTGCAAGATTTTGTTAGATCAGTTAATTGCTTTGACAGACAATTTATGCTAATTTAGTAATTTACTACGCAAAAATTATTGGCGATAATTCCCATTGAAAATTGAGGCCGATTGAATCAAGCAGTTATTGAGATCAGTAATTGGTAGACTAAACTGGATAACTGGGAATATCTTTTGATTGCAAACAACTTTTTCCAATAATATTTTTCGATATTTTCCACAGTAATGTCACTTTACTCCATAGTGAATTTAGAATATCGCCCGATTCTTGCTTAGCCGCACGCCACTGATAATAATGGATATGCGCGTATTTAGTCTATTCAATATTCAATTGAGAATGTTCCTCTTTTCAACATAATCAAAATCAATTTCGCATAACTCTTTTCAGATACAGGCAGATTTGTAAAATTTACTTAGATTTTTAAGTCTTTAGGGCATCATAAACTTCGGTAGCATCATTGTGATACAAGTAATCCTAGCTACAATTGAGACATTCAATTCAGAATCTCCATGGATCGAAACAGAATATGGTTTTGACCTTCTAGGTCTCCAGATTTGATTTCCCTGGAATCTTATTAGATGGGTTATCCCAAAAAGGAAATTTGGCATTCATATGAGATATATTTTCCATTGGGAAACTAAGAGATAGTTAATTCTATTTCAATTCTGGTGGAGTATTTTCTGAATCAACTTTCGTGAAATGACAATGGCAGCATATTTTTCAAGTGCCTTCCAATTTTCTCAATATAGGACATGTGACGAACAACCCTTATACAAAAAATTACTCAAATGGACCCCTACCTCAGTTTTCATTTTCAATTCCCAATAAAAAGTTTCCTCATTCATTCATATCCAAGGAACATGAAACATCCATCACTTCACGTTTCTAATATAACTGACTGTATATAAATGGATTCCGATGGATTTACCAAGATATCCCGTGTACCGAGCTTTACAATCCATCAAAATTATATGCTTGCTTCCACCCATTCTTGTTCCCAACTTTCTACCTCATTTCGGAATGTAATCTGACAAAGGCTATATAACAATTTATGATCATGGCTCTAATGCTTCACCAAACCTACCTCAACGCCACAGTATCCACCATCATAACTAGTGATGTAACGACAAACTATAAAGCTGCTCAGAGCTGAAGATTATAACTTGTATCAACATAGGGATTTTCAATCGGACTATGGCATTTTAAGGAGATCTGAGTAATTAATAAATTTTGTTATTGGATGCGAATATTACGAAAGCGTTTGAGTGCTGTAAAAATGTCAAATTTGCTTTCATTTATTTTTTTTTGCTTTATTTAAAAATGTTTTCATATAATAAAACTTTCTATACTTACTTATAGCATTCCAAACCACTTTCGTGAAATAGTTGCTTTATCTGTTATTATTCAATAATATGGATATTATGTACATTTAAGATGTATTATATCATATGGGGTGCTTATAATGTGACAAAGATCATTTCGACACAAAACATAATTGATTTTAGAATGCCTCTATAATAGAATAATATATCTGTTAACTATTTTAGTCATCTATCGATCTCCAGAACGCAAATTTGGCAACAGCTTCACAAATGCGTGGTTTTTCTTGATTAACTTTTCTCCCAATTAAAATTTCCCTTCTTCAACTTAGTATAACTTTTCTCAAAAAACGATATTTTCGAAAGATGAAGTAAACTTTTTCTGAATTCTCCCTATTACTGTCAACCCATATATTAGTTTTTTCCAATATTTTCATCAAAAATGGGCTATTTTTTAAGAGAGTGCAAAAAAAAATCTGTACTGCATGCAAAAAAGTTGTTTAAATACAGGTAATACACAATACCCATCATTCTCATTTCAATCGTTTTTTATTAAACATATTCCATCCATACTATTTTTCACAAGATTTATATTAATAGTACAATTGCTGTTATTCTGTATGTTAATTCCAAACGATATTTTATTAATTCACGAAAATTATCAGATTACGGTACAGTAATGCTGACTCCAATAATTGAAATTGTTACTATGCAACATATAGTTCTAATTTTTCCTGGTAAGTATATATTCCGATTGACTGAAATAATTTTGCTCAATGTCACTGTTAGTGCTAAAAAAATAAAAATTGGACGTTTGCTTTCCAAACGTTAATAATGAATGATCTTTTAATTTTTATATCAAAAAACCAAAGATTATTCTTATATTGAAAATTTTACAGACCTCTATAGGCGAAGCTTGGAAACAATGTTCAAGATTACTAGCAGAATATTTTCCCCAATGACCACGTTGGTGTTTTTACTGCTCATTAAGGGACGTATATTGGAATTGTCTCATTGAGTATTTGGAATAAGAACTTGGCCGATAGCGACAGTGGGGTTCAAAAACATTCCACCATAAGGGTTTTAACTTAGGCATTTCTCCAAAAAATGTTTTATAAAATCGTTCCAAACCCAAAACTCAACCAGGATAGGCAAGTTGGGCAAAATTCCATGAAAAATAGGACAGAAAACGAAGATTACGAATAAATACGAATGCCCTTTGGACTAAAAAATGCCCCAAGCATCTTTCAAAGACTCATGGACAACATTTTGGGAGGACATCAAAACGAAACATGTTCACTCTACCTTGACTATACCGGGTGGTCCAATTACGACTATCCACCCCCAATAACTCCCAGAAAAATTATTTTACAAAAAATCGCCGAGACACGTCGATTTTTGTTTGGAGGAGAACATCATTTGACGAGAAGAAGATATGTTATACTTCAACCCCCTACTCCCCAGAGCAACCCTCTCTATAATTTTGATAGGGAATGAGGGTCGTGTCATACATCATAGTGAAGGTAATTCAAATCTGATACTAACAATTCAAAATTTTCTGAATTTGAAAAAGGCGTGCTCGAGATAATCGAATTTAAATGGTACATTGGTGAATTGTGAGTAAATAAATTATACGAAATAGATTATCAAACAATTATTCACAAAAGATGTTCAAAATGACTGCCATTAACTCCCAGACATTAGTAGAGTCTATTTTCGAATGCCTTCTGCACCTTTGAAAGTGTTTCTCTGGTAATTGCCTGGCATTCAGTTATAGTTCTTCTTTTCAAATCGTTCAGGTCAGTAGGTTGAGTTTTATAGATAACGGATTTCAAATGACCCCAAAGGAAAAAATCATTGGGTGCCAAGTCAGGCGAGCGCTCTGGCCATTCTATTGGACCTCAACGACCTATCCTTTCGTTTGGAAAAGTTTGGGATAGCTATTCTCTCACCTGTAATAGGAAATGAGGTGGTGCCTCATCTTGCTGGAAATAAATGTTATCTGCCAATAGATTTGGATTACCATCACCATCAAGGCCCGTGCTAACAGCATCCAAAATAAGTGGTTCAATCAGATTCTGCAGTATATCCAAATAAACAGCACCATTTAAATCACCTTGGATAAATATTGGGACAATGGTTTTATTACCCAGAATACCTGCCCACACATTGAACTTTTGAGGCCATTGTATGTGCTGTTCTCTTTTCAGTTTGAAGACCTGCAAATTTTTGAAATCCTTATAAATTTATAACACGACTATAAATTCTAATTTTTTTCATCCTTTTCATTTATGCACAGTAAAAGTTTTTTAAATTTACTCCTATTATTTCCATTTTTAAGGTTAAAATTCTTGGCTACCCTCTCCACATGATAGCGCAATTTTAGACCTGAGTTTTAGACATATTTCCTGCCGTAGGCACAAACCACCAATGCTAAATATGGCAAAGTACATATTTTTGAAATTGGGATATGATTTAATACATACTGGTACTAAAAACTAGTAGATCGGATGACTTTCTTTGTCCGTCAAATTTAGGGGTATACCCCTTATGTGTTTTTTTCAGAAATAAAAAATTGTTGAGTTTATTTTTCGAAAATCTGAACATATACTAAAATTACCGTTCTGAATCGATTAGCGCTAAAAAAAATACTCTAACCCGTTTCGTTATCGAGATATGGCCTACTCTTCACTTTGAGGACCTGCAAATTCTTGAAATTCTCATAAATTGACTTTCATTGTCCGTCAGATTTAGGGTATGCGTTTTTTTCAGAAATAAAAACTAGTAGATTGGATGCCTTTCATTGTCCGTCCGTTAACTTTACTTCTATTATTTTCAAAAGTAGGGGGGGGGGGGGTTGTACTGACTCCAATAGCGAGAGTTGTTGCTGTTAACATTAGTTTAGGAGCTTAGTTATTGAGACTAAGAAGGTTTATTTTATTTCTTAATTTTCAGTTCCGTATTTCGTCGGTTTAATTTTTTGTTAAAAAGTTTTTATTTTTCAATTTTTTGTGGCTGAAATCTACTGATTACTACCTATTTGTTTTTCGATTACTTCCAAAATACTTACTTACCCACCTTACTTCAACTATTACCAGTTAAATAATATGATTATCTACTTTTACTATTTGTTGTAATATAAATTATTTTTGTTATTCTGGTTAGTTTATTTCATTACTTTGTATATCATTCCATCCTCTCATAGAATGTAATGATTGTGACGGATGTAGGAGAACAAAAATAATGACATTAGCGATCTGTCATTGTCAACTACATATGTGTGCGAATGTTCACAAGAGAAAAATCTCCCATTTTTCTACCCGTAAGGTGGATAATTCCATTCGAAATCCAAATATGATCAACTATGAGGTATAACCTATCTAAAAAAAAAAGAATCATCCAAATCGAAGAACCCAGTACAAAGTTATGCCTGTGATATAATCGGTTAACGGACCAGAATTCAGAGGGTGAGTGATCAATATCCTTCATTTTGCTACCTTCAGGGGTAGATTTCATCTTTTAAATTCAAATATGACCAACTTCGAAGTACAACCGATCCACTGAAAAAAGAATTATCGGAATCGGACGTCTCAGTAAAAAGTTATGCGTGATCATACATAAAAAAATTATACGTGTCGAATAGAGAACCTCCTCCTTTTTGGTTTCGTCGGTTAAAAAATAAAAATATGGGTTTGAATTATGTTAAAGGTCAGCTGGAGGTGGGTTGAGTATTATTCGAGTGAGGTCACGTATTTCAATCATTGTTGATAATTCTGTGAAAAAATTTACGGTTTTTGCCTAGTGCCCATTTTTTTGTTTTCGTTTTGAATTCATTGAAGTTAAAGTTTTCACAATTATTCACAACTATTCACAAGACCTGTTGTTTGCTGATATTGGTGTGGAAATCAAAGCCAGGGAAACGTGTATCTTGTATCAATAATATCATACAAATATATTCTACTTCTTGAAGCTAACGAACATAGAATAAAGGTTTCTAGTTTGTATACTGCGTTTAGTTCTGCAGCAAGCACACTTTTCGTGCATTTTCGACGGATATTGTAATTTATATGAATACAACTATCATAATAAGTTTCTATTCTTGAAGTCGAAGAAACATTATTTTTAGAATTAATGACCTTTGTAATGATCACTTGAGAGAATATCCGTGTTTAATGACGTATCCCGCATGGAAATCCAGAATTAAGCCAACCACTTCATCTCTGAAAAGTTTTCAATGAACAACACGCTAGGTCAGTGCAGTACGCAAAAATAATTCTGTTAGTATTGAACGGAAGAAAATTTTGGTATTTGGATGCATACTTAACATTATTGATAACTGAGTCTTCATTCATACCAAAAAAAAATACATAATTTTTGTTTCAGGCATTGATATAATAAAAGAAAATGCGAGGGTTAGAAACTTTTGTTGATATCAATATGCATAGGAATCGTATTGAATATTTTAACCAATTTTTTAAAGAAACTACGTTGGAATTGGGTTGATATGTGATTTGAAATACTTTGCAGATCTCTGTTTCTACAAATAATTGTGATATACTTCTAATTCTATCTAGAAGATAAAGATAGATATCAGAACCTTTCTTTCATATTCAAAATATTAATTTATCAATGAATTTGAGAGATATGGTAGTAGTTCTAGTATCATTTTGTATTTTCTGTTGTGTATATTTTTTTGGCAAGTAAAGCCAGCCCAAAAAGCTAATAATAATAATAATATTTATTCAGTAAGATCATCAATGATGATATTGAATAAGTCAATACAATACAAACGAATAAATCAATAAAACAATACAGTAGGCACAACAATAAAAATAAAATAAATAAATATTGCAATACATATATAAAGCATTGTCAGTAACAATTTGTTCAATATAGAAATGAAGATAAACATATATGCATTATATTATCACAGACTATCATTTAAATATTCATCTAAAGTAGAATATGATTTATCCAAGAGCAATTCCTTGATTCTTTGCTTATAAAGTTTCACAGGCAGATTCTTGATTTCATTCGGTAATTTGTTATAAACTTTTATGGCCATAAGTCTAGGACATGTTTCAGTTACTGTCAATATGTGTGATGGAACTTCCAGCTGTTGCAAATTCCTAGTGTTATAATTTGTATTCCTGCTAAGACTCTGAAAGCTTGTTATATCTGATTCAACATATTGCAATAGCTCATAGATGTATATACCTATGAGTGTTAATTCTGAGACTTTGAAAAATGGTTCTACAACTAGTTCTTGTACTTACTCCTGCAATATACCTGATAGCCCTTTTTTTAATTGTAAATATCTTGGTGCAGTCACTAGATGCTCCCCATGCCACAATTCCATATGAGATAATAGACTGAAGATGTGCATGATAGTAGATCAATAATAATGGTTTACTCACACTGCAACGCAGTTGTTGAATGCAATAGGATATTGGAGCAATTTTTTTACAAATCATATTTATGTGTTTATTCCATTTAAGTTTTCAGCTATATTCAAGCCCAAAAATTTTGTCTCTCTCTGTTGTTGAATTGAACCATTTACAGATTTCACCAAGAGGCTGTGATCAAAATTAGACCTTGAATGATTGAACCTTAAAAGCACCGTTTTTCCGTCGTTCTGTACCAGACCATTATCTGAAAACCATTTCTTAGCTTTCTGAATTTCATTAGATGCTTTATCAACCGTCGATATATTATTTTTAGTTATCAAGAATGATGTGTCATCAGCATACATTACAAAGGGATCGCTGTAAAAGTCATTGACATATATTATATATGAGAGTGAACCCAAAATAGAGCCTTGTGATACCCCATTAAAACAGGTTCTAGATACCCACTTTTTGCCATTTACCTCTACATAGTGGTTTCTGCCTTTCAAATAACTGACAAACCATCCATGTGCTACTCTCCTGATACCATACATTTGAAGTTTTGCAAGGAGATTATCATAATCAACCAAAGGCTTTACTCAGGTCTAAGATGACCCTCAGAGCCTTTTTTCCTCCATCCAAATTTTGGTACAGATTGTTAAGAAACTCTGTGACAGCTTGGTTTGTAGACATTCTCTTACGAAAACCAAACTGATTATTGTTTAATAAATTCCATTTTTCGAAAAATGTGACAACTATAATAATATATTAATAATAATAATAATTTTATTTCCTTAAGACAGTTACAAACCATATGGAAAAAGTCAGTTGCTTACATTCAAAATGTTTATACACACGTAAATTTTGAATAAAATAATACTAAAAAGATAAAATTGATTTCACAGCAGACTGCTACGACAAATATTCATCCAGTCTATAAAAACACTTGTGTCAAAAAGGATTTCAACTTATGTTTGAATGATTGTTTTGTGAAGCATTTTTTCACATTTGAAGGAAGAGCAAAGTATATTCTAGGAGCCATATGACTTGGAGATTGGTGAGTTAATTTGAATTTTCCAAATGGAATTGAAAAATAATTCTTTTGTCTCGTGTTGAAATTATGATTTTGTTTGTTCCTCACATATATTTCATCATCATTGTCAAATACTAGCATACTCATCTCTGATATGACTAGACATGGCAACGTTAATATTTTAAGTTTTTTAAATATATCTCTGCATGAATCAGTCTGTGAAAGCCCCGTCATTGCTCGTAAAATTCGTTTTTGTGCAACGAAGATATCGGTCTTTTATAATGCCAAGGTATTTTATAGATTTGTCTTCTGGTATTTCGTAGCCGTTTTCTATTCAATTCAATTTTATTCACGTAAGTAATACAGCGCTGATAACAATGTTTGAATGAATTTCAGTAAAATGTATGTTCTCCATCCCATCTAATAGGGTTCACCTGAGCAAATATGCTTGTTATGTGCTACCCTTGGTAGTTGGGATGGACTGATATATGTTTTCATCTGAAAATTAATGTATTTGCAAGTTTTGTTATCCTTCCGGGAAATTCCTATGCTAGGAATATTCGTGACAGATTTGGAATGTTGGGAAAAATAATTAAAGAAAAACAGGTATGACAGAGAAAACCGGCATTAGAAGCAGAAAAACATGGAGTTATTCAGGATATATTCTTTGATTTTAATTTGTATTTTTTTATATTTGAAATTTCTCTCAGTTGGAGTGGCAATGAATTATAGAATTTTGGTCCGTAGGGTAGATAAACCCCAAAATATTACACCGTATCGTAGCCTACTCTCAACTTGTGCATAGTAGAGTTGGGTCAATTGATCGATATTGAGTACATGCCGCAAATTTCTGAATTGAAAGACAATCGAATTCAACTTTGAGATTATTTTTTTTTTTTATGTTCTGGTTCCCACGAAAAGGGATATCCTGTAATGTTCAGAGAACATCGTGGGAACCTAGGGAAAGAAGGTAGGAGTTGGTGTTCTTCTTAAATTTCTGAAGGTTGTATGCCTCGGGGAACACCTCCCTAGGCAATGAGTTCCAAAGCCTCGCTGTTCGTTGGATGAACGAGTCTTTGGAAAGTGATGTTCTGCAGGTTTCCAAAGTGACCACGAAGGGGTGTGATGACTGAACTTGACGGGTTAATCTCGAAGAGACTGCCAAAGCAGGAACGATTGTTGATATTTCAGAAGAGCATCGCCCATGAAAATATCTATAAAATAGAGACAAATCGCCAACTTTTCTACGGTGTTCCAGACAAGTGAGCGAGTTTGTAAGCGAGGCATCACCGACGAGACGAATTGCCCTTTTTTGGACAGAATCCAATAGCCTCAGGATATGTTTAGGTGCCGCACTCCAAATATGGGAACAGTATTCCAGGACAGGTCGGATCTGTGCCTTATAGATCATAAGCAGCTGACTGGGGGTGAAATAGCTCTTGGCACGAAACAGAAAACCAAGTTTTTGGGATGCACTTTTGGCAATGGACCTCACGTGATTTTCCCAGGAAAGGTTATTGCTGATAGTAATACCAAGCATCGATATGGATGGCTTCAGTGGTATGGTTACTCCTGACAAAGTTATGTTAGGCACAGTGAGATCGGCTTTTCTAGAGAAAAGACATGCTTGTGTTTTGTTTGCATTGAATTCTACCAAGTTATTAGATCCCCATTCGAGAATTGTTGCCAAGTCCATATTTATATTATTAACATTTCTTCCTCGTTCATTTCTGGTTTCACGGGCTGATATAGGGGCCCTGGAAGAGAAAGCGGTATGGAGGGTACTATCATCGGCAAAGCTGTGTACTGGACATGAAGTTGCTTTCAACAGGTCGTTGATGTGAAGTAGAAATAGTGTTGGTGCGAGAATGGATCCTTGCGGAACACCAGCATTTATGAGTAGAGTGTCAGATGAAACTCCATCGACCACTACATGGAGAGACCTGTTTGAGAGAAAACTAGCAAGCAGAGAACACAGCTGAGGGGCAAGCCATAAGACGGAAGCTTGGCGAGGAGTCCCTGGTGCCAAACTCGATCGAACGCCTTGGAGATATCTAATGCCACAGCTAAAGTTTCTCCATGCTTTTCAATAGATAGCTGCCATATATGTGAGACGTAAGCGAGCAGGTCACCAGTTGATCTCTGATGGCGGAAGCCATATTGCCTATCGTTGACAATTCCTGAGTCTTCCAGATATTTCATGAGCTCGATGTTGATGGCTTTTTCCATGACCTTTGAAATAATAGATAGCAGTGCGATAGGTCTGTAGTTGCTAGGTAGGGCCTTTTGCCTTTTTAGGGACTGGCTGTACTCTTGCAATTTTCCAATTGGACGGAAATACCCCAAATTGTAAGAGTGGTTGAACAACTTGCAAAGAACAGGTGTTAGTTCAGGGGCACATTTCTTGAGAACAATCGGCGGGATTCCGTCAGATCCACAGGCTTTGTTGGTGTTGAGACCCAGCAAAATCTTTCTGATAGTACGTTGGCGAAAGGTGATCTCGGGCATGTGACTGTCAATAGGTGTAATGTTCGGGGTTGTTTTCCCGATGAATCTAGAGTGGAATTTCCAGCAAATAGGTGCGCAAAGATATTGGCTTTTCCTGGGCAGTCGTTGCTAGTGTTCCATCTTCTTTGGTTAGGGAGGAAATGAGCTGGAAGTGAAATTTCTTCCCACAGTTTACGAAAGACCAGAATGAACGGGATCCGTTTGGACATTCAGCAAGTTTTGATCTTATTTTGGCTTTGTGGGCATCTTATGAGCATTCTGTTGTCTCTTTACATATGCCTCTAGCCTCGACATATGCTGCTCTGGTCTCAGGGCCCGGATATTTTAGCCATCGATGGTATGCTGCCTGTTTGGAAGCCGCAGCTCTAGAGCAGTTTCTGTTAAACCAGGTCTTATCGGATGATGTTCTTCTTTCGGTATTCGGTATGTAAGTTTGCATCCCCAACATGATGATTTCAGAAATTGTCTCAGCACATCGTGTTGGATCTACTGAAAGAAACAAACTCTCTTCCATGGAAACGCTGAGAAAACATACGAAGACCTTCCCAGTCGGCCGAATTGTAATGCCACATGAGACGGGGTGGTATTGTGCAGCTCGATGGTAAATGGAAAGAGCATGTTGTGGAGATGAGGGTGTGGTCAGAGTTTCCAAGTGGGGCACAAACTTCTATTCTATACGGGTCAGGATTGGTGGTGAGGAAAAGATCTAGTGTATTGGCAGACTGGTTGTTGACATCAGGGATGCGGGTTGGTAGCTCGACCAGTTGTTCTAGACCATGAGTGATGGCGAAGGCCTCGGCTTGACGACCTGCATCATCTGTTTTGTTAGAGAATTTGAGCCAGGCAGCGTTATGTACATTAAAATCTCCCATGATTATGGTTTCAGCTGTTGGATGGTTCTCCTGAATGTAGTCCAGTTTGAGTGATAAAACTCAAAGAGGTCGTTATATGAAGGTTCATTAGGTGATAGATAAAGGCAGCAGAAGAACTTAGTCAGTTTGGTATCAGATAGCTTGAACCACATCACATCAAAGTCTTTCGGTTCCAAACTCTCTTCACGCTGGCATGAAAGGTTAGCCTTGGCGTAAAGGCAAACTCCACCTTTGAACCTGAATCGAGAATGGAGTTCGTAACCAGGACAAAGCATATGGACCTTGTTGGTGGACGAGTTTACTTGTGTTTCTGTTAGAGCCAGAATATCCGGTTTTTCCGTCTGTAGGTGATGGTGGACGTCATTGATGTTCTTGTTGAGTCCGCGGATGTTGCAAAATCAATTTTTAATGTTGAGTCCCCTCGAGTACCTCTCGCCCGGAAATCCGAATGGAGAGGTATTTTACTTCCGGAGTGTTTTACTCTAGGAGACTTCATCATTATTACTATTGTTCATCATTATTACTATTACCTGAAAATAAAGAAGGAATTGGGGAAAAGGAAAGAGGGAGACCGGAAAGTATCGACCGAACACTGAAACATGGAATGGTCCATTTCACAGCACACAAAGTCGATATGGTGGTATTTCACCGGGCGATGAGACCATCTTCCACCTACGGTTATCCTTTTAGTCGCCTCTTACGACAGGCAGGATTTACCATGGGGCTATTCTAAAGCCGACCCCATACGACGTAGGTAATGAGAGTGAGCCTTCCAATTAAGATTTTTATCTATCCGTAATCCTACAAAAATGGTTTGATCCGAACTAGTTGAAATCAATGGACTCGATTCGTCTGACTGGAATGACAACTCGTTACATTCTTTTTGGATATGGCGAAACCTCAGTGCTAGCATTTTCGAAGTATTTAGAAACAAATAATTTGCTGAAAACCATTCATTCAAAGAAATCAACACCTCTTCGCATTTATCACGCAAGGAAGAGTCCATTTTTTCCGATATGATTAACGACGTATCATCAGCGTACATTGTGAAGGATGCAGGCACAGGAAGTTTATCCAAGTCATTAATATAGAACAGGAACAGAATTGATCCCAATATGGACCCCTGAGGGACACCAATATCTGTTTCAGTTTTCTGTGAGAAATGATTGTTTATTGCTACGTACTGTTTACGTTTGAGTATAAATGATTTCATCCAATCTAGAGGACAACCTCTAATTCCATGCCTATACAACTTTTCCAGAAGTATGTCGTGATTGATACAGTCAAATGCCCTGCTGAGGTCACAAAAGATTCCAACAGGGCATTCTCCCGCTTCAATATATTCTATTATTTTTTGATAATAAGAAAACACTGCGGTCTTCGTAGATTTTTTGTTCAAATATCCATGTTGGCTTCTCGAAACTATATCATATTCTTGACAAAATGACATAAATCTATCTAAAAAGCAATACTCGAATACTTTGAAAAAAGTTGATGGTACTGTGACTGGTCTGTAATTTTCAAGGCTCTGACGACAGTTCTTATTGTACACAGGTGTTATTTTACCACATTTCAGCAATTTTGGAAAAGCGCCAGAAGATAATGAGAGATTCACCATAAAAGTGAGTGGCAAATTAAGTTCTGATAGGCACTTTTTCAATAGAATTGTAGGTACCTCATCCGATCCCGAGAAAAATGTATTTTTTAATTTTGATTTAAGTAGCTGAAATAGTTCAAGCTCCTGATATGGCCTAAGAAAAAGAGAATTTGGAGATGACGTAACGTCACGCAGAAAATGATTGAAGTCTTTATCACTGGAGACTATATTGCTCAATATATTTTTAGGCGCATATGTGTAAAATTTATTGAAGAGATCAGCCACGTCTTTCGGATCGTCAACAATGGTATTATTATCGTTTATTATTATCTTTGATTTAATAGCCTTCGATTTATTGGATATCTCTGACACCAGTTGCCATGCAGATCTTGAAGGATTGTCTGAATTCTTTATTTTATTTTGAAAATATTCCTTTTTTATTTTAGTTATCAAGTTATCGTGGCTCTTTTTTCTGACTCTATAGTAATTTTTCAGTTCGGGACAAAATTTTTTTAGGTTAAAAAGGTCTTTTAAATTTTGACTAGATTGTTTTACTTCATGTATGATCCATTTATTTTTATTTTGCTCTTTTGAAGGAATTGGTAATTTTGGGAAATTTGTCTCAAAATAATAAGAGAATGTCGACAAAAATGCCTGAAATGCAAGATTAATATCAGTATTATTCAAGACTTCAACCCAATTTTCATTACCGATGTCTATCTTGAATTGATTTATATTATCATTCGTAAAACGCCTGCTGTATTCTGTTTTTTTTTTTTTTGACATTTCGCTTAGCTCCATATCGCAAAATATGAGATTGTGATCGGATATATCATTATCAATGACACAACATATTGTTTCCTCGTATAAGTTAGTGAATATTTGATCAATTGTAGTGGCACTACTAGCAGTGACTCGTGTCGGCCAAGATACTGTGTATTTCAGATTAAAACATTCTAAAACCTCACAAATTTTGTTAAATGCCGGACTGAACTTATCATAACAATCTGCGTTGAAATCCCCACATAAAAAGATATTCACACCCGGTTTAAAAACATCATTTAAAACGTTATATATAGTGTTTAAAAAAACATTCAAATCCCCAGATGGAGAACGATAGCAACACAGTATTATAGTTTTTCCTATACTCAAGTTACAAGAAATGCCACAAATTTCTATATCTTGTTCAACACAATATTTTGTGATATCAATGCGGTATGTTTCTATATCATTTTTTACGAGAATTGCCACACCTCCCATTTTTCTATTTTTCCTACAGTAACTACTTTTCAATGTAAAATTTTTAAAATGAAAACTGTTTTCTGAGTTTTCGCTAAATCCAGTTTCTGTCAAACAAATAAAACTAACATCATGGCTGTAAATATCAACATATAAACTGTTTATCTTGTGATTAAGACTTTGTACATTCAGTAACACAATAAAAAGTCTAAAAAAATTTGTGCTGACCTGCCCTAGGGCATACGTTCATGGTTCGATAGAAACGAAAATATAATTAAATAAAGTTACATTTCATAAGGTATCCGGATAGGTAAGTATTTTGTTTCCATATCGCATCTCCCGTGCAACCAATCTCCAGATGAAATTGATCCAAATTCAAATATTCTAAAAGTCAATGTTGAATAAATCTACTGTTTCTTGCTTTAATTTTAATTTTTTTATTGTGTTCTGCTATAAATTATTCAGTTATTACAGTATATATGTGTGTATTTTTTATATTTGTATATTTTTATATATTTTATATTTACATTCTTAATTGCTACACTGTCTCGGAACAAGTATTTTACTTACCGAGTATATTTACTCATCATATCATTTATTTTAGTATTTAGTATTTGTTACCCATTCTCCATTTCATTAATGCCTGTCGTGTGATATTCAATAGGACGTTCTAGTGGAGTTTTCATTATTATTATCTCATACTACTTCTATTATAACGTATTGTATTGTTGAAAAGGGAAACATTCTCAATCGAATATTGATAGAAATATTTTTCTGTGAATTGAAAAATCCACGATTAAAATGAAGTTATTTTTTGTGAATGTCTAACAGAAAACAACTACTTCCCCGGCTAAAGCCACGCTAGACATTGAACTACATCTGATAGATATTCTGAAAAAGCCCTAACTCAAAAGAAAAAATCTGAAATTGAAAATTTGCATTTTCATTCAGATAGTTATTTGATTTTCTATTGTATTGTATTGCTTATATTATTATGTGAGTGAATAAATTTATTATTATATTATCATATAATATCGGGGTTGAATATCATATTTCTACCGTTTTCCTTTTCCTGTGGTATAAAAAACGACTTATGACGGCCCCGTGAGGCCAAATTTCAGGATTCATAGCCTTTTTAATGTTTTCAGATAATATGTTTACTTTAAATGATGAATAAATTGTGGGAAATTTTGACTGAATCATTTCACACGTTACTTCAGGAAAATACACTTTCATCACATTGGTGAGGGAGGCTGCGGTTGCCTGCTTTTCAATTCTTCTAAATCTTCTAAATCTGAGACATATTTTCTGTAGACGATTCACACAATGTATTTTTGATGAAAGGGAGAAAAATGAGTTCATATATAAAAGCCGCAATTTTGAATAGCTTTTCATAACGAGAAAATGATCCTCCATGTATTAAACAATATTTTTATAAAAATTCACCACTGCTGTGTACACGGCCATCTTCAAAATGTTTATGATATAATTATGATGTACAGATATAAAAAATTGTGCGATGTTGCTTTGTCCGGGCAAAGAATAGCATTTTTGGAGCACTTGCTGAATCGGATGTCAGCAAATGCTCCAAAAATAGATCACAAATGAGCTGAAATTTGGCAGGTATCCATAATTCTGGTGACAATGCATTATGAAATTTTTGTTAGAGAAAAAACAGATTGGCGGCTCCAAGATGGCGGATGAGTTTTGTGATTATGGTACGATTTGATTCAAAATTGGTATGTGGAGGTTTTCGGGGACGGAAATTGTGAATTTTTGTCAAAATTAAAAATATTTGGGATGGCGGCTTCAAGATGGCGGACAAGTTTTGTGGTTATGGTCCGATTTGATTCAAAATTGGTATGTAAGGGTTTTCAGGGTCAAAGATTATACAATTTTCTTCAAAATTCATCAAATCAAAATGGTGGCTCCAAGATGGCTGATGATCCCTATGTTTATGGTTCGATATTATCAAAATTGACAAATTCAAGATGGTGGACGAGTTTTGTAATTATGGCCCGATTCGAATCAAAATTGGTATGTCGGGGTTTTTGGGGTCGGAGATTATGAATTTAGTCGAAGATTATTGATTTTTAACTAAAATTCATAAATTGAAGATGGCAACACCAAGATAGCGGATGACTGGATAGCTCAGAACTTACAGTAATAAGGCCTCATAATAACGATGCTTTAACAAAAATGCATAGATTAAGGCGTACTCAACTACTAAAAAGCACATAATAAAACACCTTTTTAAAGACAAGCTTTTATTCAAATGCACTGAAAAGTTAAAAATGATTGCTTTGGATGTGTGACGTAGGTTATTCCGTGAGTTATAGCTACTCAGATAAAGGTCTGCCGTGAATATCGATTATGGTAGTTCAGCTCATCAGTGGAGAGGTCAACAACTGAACACCGTATAATAGCTTTCCTTTCCAAAAAATTTTTTTTAAATTTTTCTTCGCATCGTTTTATTGTGTGCGACTCAATATTGATCATGAAAAAAAAACACATCTTTACTATTACTTAGCAAGGAAAGTGGTTTTTCATCACGGTGGAAATTTGGAGAAAATTATTGCACATTGATGTTTTGTTCGGTTTTTTGAAGTGACTCGAAAATATGTTCCGGGTGTATTTGTTTGAATTCCTCAATTTTTCCCCCTTGCCTTACCTTTTACTACTGAGTATACATTCCTAATAGTGTCTCCAGGGCTGCAGTGGGCGTTGATCACATTGCCCTTGTAAACCTATGCAGGCTTTGTTATACCGTTTCTTCGTCACACCAAGAAATAATATGTTATGACTGGATTCACCACCATGTTTTATAGTCTCCTTTTTTCGCCAAAACCTCATCTGGCCTCAATTATTGAGCTCTCTGCTTTCGTGATCACTTTGCCAGATGTTGGTTCCAGGGCAATTTCGAGTCAAGTATTGATAATAATAATAATAATAATGTTTATTTAGTTCGAACAATACAATAATTATATAGGACTGTCTGGATAAAAATGAGTAAACTCAACTAAACAAACCAAAAGTGTGTGATTACATTAAACTTACAACTGAGTGTAACTTGAGGGTTGAGCTTGGGACCAGTAAAAAGGTTATATTTATTACACAATTTTTTTTTTCATCGTCTATATGATTTTTTTTTATAGTTAGAGAAAATGTAATTTGAAAATTTTATCAATATCTTCGGTATCATAGTTTTCATATATCTTTTGGAAATGGTTAAAAAAATTATAGTGTGTTTAATTTCCTTATATAGGTTTTATACATTTCTGGAAGAAAGTTAAATAAACGTAGTGCTATCTATACATTGAAATAGCTAGTTCCTATTACCTCTAGATATTCGACATCTCCGTTTGTATACAGAATTTAATTTTCATTCCAGAATACGCATTTCTGCCAATGCTCGATGTTGAACTATATTACAAAAACTTTAACAATCATTTTCGGAAAAAAAAACAATAATTTTGAATTATTAAATATAACGTGATTCTGCTACCTCAGTCAATGAGAATTGCAATCAGTAAATTGTGTTATTAGCAGGAATAATATCCTTTTAATGAGACGTTTCAAAGATATTTGAATTTTAATGAACGCTGACTTATACTATTACTGTTTCAGTTCAACCTTCAACTATAAATACATGAATTAAAACATGGTACTCACTGCTATTGAATTAACATTGAATTAATAATCATTCAAATGAACTCTTTTAAAAGCTACTTTTCTTTCACTTTGATTTAAAAATATTTAAGAACTTGTGCTCAAAAATAACATTGAAAAAATCATTTTTCAATAATAATTTATTATTTGTGTGTTATAAATATTCATAATAAAATTTTGCCGGTCTGAAAATTAAACAGGTTGTAATCAAACCTCTTGCACACCCGTGAATAACGAGTGTATAATGCCATTTTCTAACGAATTACAATTGTTAAAAATCTGAAAAAAATTGAAAACATATTTTGTTCTTTGTAAAATTCAACAAAATTTTCAGTAGCGTCTCCCGCCTAATTTCAGGTGACCTGCTCAGAAGAAAACTTTGGCAATCAAGGCGTTACCATGTTCAACGTTCTACCGACCTGATCTTGAAAACTTTTGAAAAGCAAATTAAGCTGTACTTAATTCGTAATGCATTCTACTCATTCGAAGAATTTCTGACTGCTGATTTTTCGTCAATGTGTGTTTGTTAAGTTAACAGTCTATTTATCATGTCAATGTAATGTTGCATTTAATGTTGGTTTACCCGATTTTAAACATTTTTACTTTTTTATAATGTAATGACTTATGTAAGTACTTTACTGTGCACTAACATCAATAAATATTATTATTATCACTAATTGCCGAATGCAATTAACATTTCACTCGACATTTGAATTGTCGAATGTTGAACTGATTATGTGGTAAATGTACATAAAGAGTACATTTTCATTGCAGGCTGCCTGAGATAGATATTCAATTTCAAAGTGAAGAAAACAATACTTACCGCGTTATATCCAAACTGGTAGATGAAGTCAGAACTAGTAGATGAAATCAACAAAGCTTTGAGGCACTTATCGGATCACAATGATCAAAAAGTCGGTTGTAGATCACAAATTGTTTGTTGTTTTCAAAATATTTTCGGCCATCATTGTGACATAGTGATTCAGAATAATACGTAAACACTGTTGACAGGGACAGGTAGTGTTTCCAAGATTCTCGCGCCTGCTGTTGTGCATTACAAAGCTGTATACGAACAGATCCGACTACTGTTTTCTGATTGGCTGGTGGATGAATATCTTACTTAGCAATCAATCAGAAAACTGCACGCGATGATCAGGATAATTAATTTGAACATTCTTGTCATTTGCTGGTTCGAACACCGAACTGTTCCGTGTGTATTTGGAGGAGTAGAAGACAAGAAAAATCACTCATGAATGAAGTAGTAATTTTCAATTCCGGTTGGATTCTGGAGTCGCCAATCTCGTGTCAGGAAAATATTGTGCATATCTAAAATGAGTGAGAATATTTTTCTGTGAATTGAAAAATCCACGATAAAAAGTTATTTTTCGTGAATGTCTAACAGAAAACAACTACTTCTCCGGCTAAAGCCACGCTGGACATTGCACTACATCTGATAGATATTGTAGAAGGACCCTAACTTATCTGATTTTATGAACACTCTGTTCATACTTTCAAACAAATCTATGTATAAGAAATGAAATGCATAAAAAACACAAAGTCGTCTTCACAAAAGGTTCAATATAAATTGAAACAATTGGTAGACCGACAGAAAGAAACATTTGCGAACAATTTCTATTTATATGGAAGTTTGCATGGATTGTCAGGTGAATATCATTCAACGTTCTGCGTGGTATTTGCTAGAAAAGTAGTTGTTTTCCGCCTGTCGGTCTAACAATTGTTTCAATTTATATTGAACCTTTTGTAAAGACGACTTTGTGTGCTTTATGCATTTCATTTCTCATTTTATCCCCTTCATATGGCTTTTTCTTTCATTAAATATGCCTGTCGTGCAATTTGAGCCACTCCTACTGAGAAGGAATCTTTTATTTAGAATCCTATCGAGGTAGGAGAAATGTATGGAGTGTTTCTTTCTTTCTGTCACTAGGTGTCGCCGGTTGAAGGTTATCTTTTCCGACGCACCTAAAAATGTTGTAAGCTCGATGGTGAATTTATTTATGTTGTGTCTCGCTTCAGCCAGAGCTCTCTGGATTTCTGGCTGGTGGCTACTCCGTACCGATGAGGGCCAATAGCCTGAAACCGATATGCGCATTGTTAGGCGGACACGATATAAATTAAACATAATCGAGGTTATCAGATAGAAACATTTGCGAACAATTTCCATTTATATGGAAGTTTGCATGGATTGTCAGGTGAATATCATTCAACGTTCTGAATGGTATTTGCTGGAAAAGTAGTTGTTTTTCGCCTGTCGGTCTACCAATTGTTTCAATTTATATTGAACCTTTTGTGAAGACGACTTTGTGTGCTTTATGCATTTCATTTCTTATTTTATCACCTTGGCTTTTTCATTAAATATGCCTGTCGTACAATTTGAGCCACTCCCACTGAGAATGAATCTTTTATTTAGAATCCTATCGAGGTAGGAGAAATGTATGGAGTGTTTCTTTCTGTCACTACGTGTCGCCGGTTAAAGGTTATATTTTCCGACGCACCTAAAAATGTTGTAAGCTGGATGGTGAATCTATTTATGTTGTGTCTCGCTTCAGCCAGAGCTCTCCGAATTTCTGGCTGGTGACTATTCCGTACTGATAAGGGCCAATAGCCTGGAACCGGAATGCGGATTGTTAGGCCGACACGATATAAATTAAACATAATCGAGCTTATCAGAAAGAAACATTTGCGAACAATTTCCATTCATATGGCAGTTTGCATGGATTGTCAGGTGGATATCATTCAATGTTCTGCGTGGTATTTGCTGGGAAAGTAGTTATTTTTCGCCTGTCGGTCTACCAATTGTTTCAATTTATATTGAACCTTTTGTGAAGACGACTTTGTGTGCTTTATGCATTTCATTTCTTATTTTATCCCCTCCATATGGCTTTTTCTTTCATTGAATATGCCTGTCGTGCAATTTGAGCCACTCCTACTGAGAAGGAATCTTTTATTTAGAATCCTATCGAGGTAGGAGAAATGTATGGAGTGTTTCTTTCTGTCACTAGGTGTCGCCGGTTGAAAATTATCTTTTCCGACGCACCTAAAAATGTTGTAAGCTCGATGGTGAATTTATTTATGTTGTGTCTCGCTTCAGCCAGAGCTCTCCGGATTTCTGGCTGGTGACTACTCCGTACCGATGAGGGCCAATAGCCTGAAACCAGTATGCGGATTGTTAGGCGGACACACGATATAAATTAAACATAATCGAGCTTATCAGAAAGAAACGTTTGCGAACAATTTCCATTTATATTGGAAGTTTGCATGGATTTTCAGGTGAATATCATTCAACGTTCTGCGTGGTATTTGCTAGGAAAGTAGTTGTTTTTCGCCTGTCGGTCTACCAATTGTTTCAATTTATATTGAACCTTTTGTGAAGACGACTTTGTGTGCTTTATGCATTTCATTTCTTATTTTATTCCCTTCATATGGCTTTTTCTTTCATTAAATCTATGTATGTTTAGTTCAAATCTTGCATGTGAATTTTGGCCCACTTTAGTTGTCCGATTAACGCGAAACTTGGCAAGTGTTCATAATTCTGTCAACAATGCATTATAGAATATTTGCTAGAGAAAAAACAAAATGGCGGTTCGATTCTATTCAAAATTGGTGGGGGTTTTTCGGACACAGAGATCACGAAATTTGTGTAGAAATCAATAAATTCAATATGGCGACGAGTTTTGAGGTTATAGCCCGATTCCAATAAAAATTGGTATGTGGAGCTTTTTGGAGTCGGAGATCATGATTTTTTTGTCAAAATCCACGAATTCAAAATAGCGGCTCCAACATGGCGACGAATTTTGTGATTATAGCCCGATTCCATTCAAAATTGGTGTATAGGGATTTTTGGGGTCAGTCATCATGATGTGTTTTTCAAAATTCATGAATTCAAGATGGCGACGTGTTTTGTTGCTATATCCTAATTCCATTCAAAATTAGTATGTGTGTTTTTTTGGGGTCGGAGATTATCAATTTATGTCAGAATTCAGTAAGATGAAGGATTTCATGAATGCTTAAAAAGAATTGAATAAAAATGATTTGAAAAAAATCAAGACACGCTTTCATACAAATGCACTAAAAAGGAAAAAAATCATTTCTTTAATTGTTTGACATAGGTTATTCTGTGAGTAGCAGATTCAAAAGCTTGCCCTGAATATAAATTAGGTATCCTTGCGCGGCAAGCTTCCCTTAAAATTATTTTTTAGTCATTGTCGTGTTCCATTTTTATTAATGATTTGTTCCTGAAAACACACATTTAAATTTCGCAACTGTTTCATATTCAAAATGATTTTTCAGTCACTGGATTCCATAAAATAAACTCAAAACTGCAACCATTATTTTGAACACCCAGTAAATTTTGAATAATTTTCATGTGATCTGGTGCATTTCTGAAGACTTTTCCTATAATTTCATTGAGATACAGAGAGGATTCGTTTGTAAAGTATCTTCAAAAATGGTCTTTCTGGAAACCTTACATTTTAAGGAAAATTGCAATAACTCCACAATTAGAACCTTTTTTCTCAAAAACTGGTATAATCCTTGAGTCTTTGAGAATACTAGGTAAACACATGGAGAAAAATATGAGTTAAATAGTAGCATTCTTGGTTCTAGTAAGAACTCCATAGTTTTTTAATAACCCCGACGTTCAAGTTATTTACATCGCCTATTTCTATTTTTAAAAGAACCTATGTCACCTTCTACTTCAAATGGTATCGCTAGCAAAAAAACTTTCAATGGCTGGAACACAGTGTAAATAATGCCTTGACCCTGATTTTCGGGTAATATTGAATTAATCACGATTGCAAAAAAGAGACATAACTGATTGGAACCAAATTTATTTAATTTTTTTCCTCCCTTTTTCGATTTCCCTCGTAATTAAAAACTTGATTATTTTATTGTTTCGATTACATATGGTTTTTCCATCCGCCAGTTCGTTATTTGAGTCATACATACATTTGTTAAATTGATGTTAATGTTGAAAAGGGAAACATTCTGAATTGAATATTGAATAGGAAGATTTTTCTGTGAATTGAAAAATCCACGATAAAAATTAAGTTATTTTTTGGGAATATATAACAGAAAACAACTACTTCCCTGGCTAAAGCCACGCTGCACATTGAACTACATGTCGCAGATGAGTGCACATCTGATTTTATGGACATCTTGTTCATATTTTCAAACAAATTGATGTTAATGTGTTTCAACAAAAAAAATCTAATCTAGAGGTCACCGCTCTCAAAGGTGGCAGCATATTTTTTAGAAAATGAAATTTTCGTTTCCATGAATTTTCCCAAACTCCTTCGATACCGTACGCCCCTGCTTTGATATAAATGAGGCACTCATCAGTTGACGTTGGCTGCTGTATTGTGGATGTAATATGAGATGTTTGGGTTTCATAAATATCCAACCAGAGTGGTATATCAAAAGTTCCGGTTTACATTCTTGAATAAATAAATGGAATTGGAATAGCAGTTCCTGAAAATGTAATTTGACGAGTTCAAAACAAGACGAATTCCCCAAATGTCACATTCGTGCTGTTTGGATTAGTTTCCTTGAAATTATTGAAATTTTTCTCGAACTTTCCTCTTCTGGAAATGTATCCGATACATATCCATTATCAAATGGAAAGTTTTTCCTCATGAGCGAGAATTAAACACTGCCTGCCTATCTTAGTGAACTCTATACAATATTTAGGTTGAACTTTCATTCGAATGGGCGATATCGAGTTTCAATTTAACTTACGAACAGTTATTTGCGGGGTTATTTGTGTCGAAAGTAGTTGTTCTCATTGACGTTTTCTTTAAATAAATAAATTTTTGAATGAAAAAGTAAAATATTTCCTCGCACTTCGTTGCCAGGCATCGGAAAATAACTGTTAGGAAATATGCATTTTTGTACTGTACTGTACTGACGTAGGTTATTCCGTGAGTTATAGATTCAGAAGCTTGTCGCTTTTGTATCCGAACTGAAAACTTTGCACGACAAGCTTTTGAATCTATAACTCACGGAATAACCTACGTCGCACATCCAAAGCAATTATTTTTTACTTTTGAGCGGATTTGAATGAAAACTTGTCTTCAAAGAGGTTTTTCCAATTAATAATTTTATTTTGTGCTTTTTAGTGAGTATAATATAATATAATATATATATATATATATATATATATATATATATATGCATTGTTAATGCATCGTCATTATGAGGCATTTTTCCTGTAAGTTTTGAGCTATCTAGTTCTTCAATGAGGATACCATCTAAAGATTAACTCGTTTGCCATCCTGGAGCTGCCATCTTCAATTTATGAATTCTGACAAAAAATCATTATTCTTCGACTAAATTCATAATCTTCGACCCCAAAAAACACGACATACCAATTTTGAATAGAAACGGTCCATTATCACAAAACTTGTCCACCGTCTTGAAGCGGCCATCTTGAATTTGTGAATTTAGACAATGAGTTAATAATCTCAGTCCCCGAAAACCTCCACATATCAATTTTGAATAGAATCGCACCATAATCATAGAGATCGTCCGCCTTCAAGGAGCCGCCATTTCGATTTTATGAATTTTGACAAAAAATTTATAATCTTAGATCCCGAAAACTCCCACAAACCAATTTTGCAACAAATCGGACCAGAATTACAAAACTCGTTCGCCATATTGGAGCCGCCATTTTGAATTTGTGAATGTTGAATAAAAATTCAAAATCTACGACTCAAAAAACCCCTCCATACCAATTTTGGATCGAATCGGACCACAATCACAAAACTCGTCCGCTATTTCGACAAAATAATCATAATCTCCAACCCCAAAAACCTCCACATACCAATTTTGAATAGAATTGGACCATAATCACGAATTTCGTACGCCATTTTGGAGCCGCCATCTAGAATTTTTCAATTTTTACAAAAGAATCATAATATTGGACCCCAAAAACTCCCACATACCAATTTTGAATAGAATCGGACCATAATCACAAAACTCGTCTTCCATTTTGGAGCCGCCATGTTGAATTTTTCAGTTTCGACAAAAGAATCATAATCTCTGACTACGAAAACCCTCAGATACCAATTTTGAAGCGAATCGGATCATAATCACAAAACTCGTCCGCCATATTGGAACCGCCATTTTGTTATTTTTTCCAACCAAAAATTTCTTAATGCATTGTCACCGGAATTATGTACACCTACCAAATTTCAAATCATTCGTACGTCTGGAAAAGGGTCAAAATCGCGCCCAAAGGAGTCGGTTAGAAACAAACATACAAGTGAAGCTAATATAAAGCGTGTAAAAAAAAAAGTTACATCCCTATAAAATGAAATTCCAGCATGCTTTCACGGAGGATGATCCAGACCGGAGGGTTGAATTTTGTGAGTGGTTAAGAA
Source organism: Gonioctena quinquepunctata (assembly GCA_018342105.1). Taxonomy (NCBI): domain Eukaryota; kingdom Metazoa; phylum Arthropoda; class Insecta; order Coleoptera; family Chrysomelidae; genus Gonioctena; species Gonioctena quinquepunctata. The sequence goes on along the minus strand of JAFIRS010000639.1, from coordinate 469,194 downwards.
GAACAATTGAAGGAGAACGGGGCTTCCTAAAACGTGTATGTTTCGCAGACGAATGCACGTTTTTTCTTAATGGAAAAGTCAACAAACAGAATGTACGATACTGGAGCGATACTAATCCGCATATTTTCAGAGAGGGACATACCCAGTTTCCTATAAAGGTGAATGTTTGGGCGGGGATTTTGGGCAATCGCGTTGTTGGACCGATTTTCATCAGAGGCAATCTTACAGGAGTTCTTTAGAGAGATATTTTAGAAACTGAAATTGAACTTCGACAAAGACAAATTGTATTAAACAATCAGGAAGAGTTTGAGAATCGTTGAATCATATTTCAGCAGGATGGGGCACCTCCCCATTTCGATCGCATGGCTAGATAGTTCGTCGATACAAACTTTCCTGGGCGATGGATAGGTCGCAGGGGAAGTACAGAATGGCCACCAAGATCTCCGGATCTTACACTTCTAGATTTTTTCATTTGGGGGTATCTGAAGTCAAAAATCTACGCCACTGAATGCCAAACAATAGAAGAGTTGGAACGCAGAATAATAGATATATGTGAAGAAATAGATTAACAGACTTTCATCAACGTGAGAGAAGCTATTTATGATAGGGCACTTTATTGTCAAGATTTAGGAGGGGGCCACATTGAACACTTGATGTAATGATTGTTGAGGTTGAATAAAAGTGTTTTTCAAAAATTAATTATAATTTTTTAGCTAACTAATTAGTTTTGATTGTGAATTTACAGAACACATTCGTAGGCTTCGAGATTTCCTGGTAACCGGTACTGTTTATCCTTAATAAACTCTCTTTACGCCTCTTATTAGTCGAATTCATTAGGAGATTCAACTACAAATTAATACCAACGTTTAGTTAGCAAAATGTTTTACTGGAAGTGACCAGAATCCATCCTTCATTTTAAACCGGAATGTCACTTTTCAAACGTTAATATTTCGAAAACAATTGAATTTAGGAGTAAAGTGTATTAGAGAAAACTGTTGAGAATTATGAGCAGATTTCGAAAATGGAATAATATACGGGGTGTTCTATTAAAAAAAATATTGAAGATGGCGCTCAGCCGCCATTTTAAAACTTTCAGCTGTGATTTTTTCATAAAAAGTAGGTTTCTATCTCCTATTCGAGCCCTCCAAATTTCGTTGCGATATACCAGGTGGTTCAAAAAATAGTAGGGGGGGAACGGACTTTAGACGAGCACCGTATACAACCGTATAGACTGAGAAACAATGTTCGGAAATAGAAATTATTTTGAAATGAAATACCGGCTTAGTGAAAACCACAGATGTGTAGAAACATAGCAAATTCCTCTCTTATTCACTCTTAGATGGAGAGCTGGCTACAAGGACCCGGGTTCGATCCCGGGCTGGGTCACGCATTTTTTTTTTAATTTCTATTACACTCAAATCAACCACAAATCTCCGACCCCGAAAACCCTCAAATACCAATTTTGAATCAAATCGTACCATAATGACTAATCTCGTCCGCCATCTTGGAGCCGCCATTTTGTTTTTTCTTTAACAAAAATTCCTTAATGCATTGTCACCGGAATTATGAACACCTGCCGAATTTCACGTTAATAGGACAACTAAAAGTGGGTCAAAATTCACTTGCAAAAGTTGAACTAGACATACATATATAGAATGTGAAGTTAAATGAAAGCTTGTAACAAGTGATTCTTTATCAATTCCACACTTAGAAATTCAGACAGACGGACACCGGGACAGGTGAAACTAAAAAAAGCTTGTAAAAAAAATCTTCGACCCCAAAAACCCTTATATACCAATTTTGAATTGAATCTGACCATAACAGAGATCGTCGGCCCTCTTGGAGCCGCCATTTTTATTCTATGATTTTTAATAAAAATTTCATAATCTTTGACCCCGAAAAGATTTGGACCATAAACACAAATCTCGCCCGCCATCTTAGAGCCGTCATTTTGTTTTTTTCTCTGAAAACAATTCCATAATGCATTGTTACGGGAACTCTGAACACCTGCCAAATTTTGAATAGAATTGGACCATAATCACAGAGATCGTCCGCCATCTTGGAGCCGCCATTTCGATAGTATGAATTTGGACAACAAATTCATAATCTTTGACCCCGAAAACTCCCACATACCAATTTTGCATCAAATCGGACCAAAACGCCATTTTGAATTTGTGAATTTTGAACAAAAATTCATAATCTCCGACCCCGAAAACCCCCACATACCAATTTTGAATAGAATCGGATCACAATCACAGATATCATCGGCCCTCTTGGAGCCGCCATATTTATTCTATGATTTTTGACAAAAAATGCATAATCTTCGACCCCGAAAACCCCCACGTACCAATTTTGAGTCGAATCGGACCATAAAAGCAAATCTCGCCGCCATCTTAGAGCCGCCATTTTGTTTTTTTCTCTAACAACAATTCCATAATGCATTGTTACTGGAACTATGAACATTTGCCAAATTTCACGTTAATCGGGAAACTGGAACTGGGTTAAATTTAAGTTGCAAAATTTGATTACAGACAGACATCGGGACAGGTGAAACCAAATATAAGCTTGTGAAAATGATTGAAAACAAGTTGTTTCGAAAACAATTTAATTCTTAAGAATTTCCACCCAATATAAAATACATTTTAAAATTTATTGTTTGTTATATTTACAGGTATTTGACAATTAGTACCAGCATTGAACACTGGAAGAACATGCAACTAGTGGGATTATTTTTCTGAATATTTTCCACGCTGATAATTTTATTTATCTAAAGCTTCCTGGATAAATTCGTTGATTCGTATGTCATGTTTCCGATTGGCCATGCTATCGTGCTTTTTATTTTTATCAGCGTTTTATCTGTCCACTGATGGTTATTTTCGTTTTTCCACAGCTCTCTTCAGCTGCTGTCACCTATCTTTTTAGAAAATAATATTATAGAACATCTCATCTGTGAAAAATAATCCTTATATCAGGTCAGAATGTTATCCGTTTATCAGCAATCGTTTGTGAAATCTACCTCTTTAATTTGACGCACTATCGGATTTTCTCAAGATCATGTATATGATATTTTAGGCCATTGGATTTTTTCCAAACTCAGTACCACGGATACTGATTCATTCTAATCTAAAACTGTGCGATGAATCATTATTCAATTTGTGTTTGTAAAATGAGAATATATGTGAAGTCTTTTGGTATCACAATGTAATTATTATGATAAAGAATGAGGAAATAACACAATCATGACTTTGAAGCAGTAATAATGACTGCAAATAACCAACCTGTCACCTGTAGTGACTTCGATGACTGATGAAAATATCCTCAAAATAAGCATATCGCTGTGGAAAGCATGGAAAATAACCAAATACATAAAGATAAAATTCCATTTGAGTTATTTCGTTTTCCCCCAATATATATATATATATATATATATATATATATATATATATATATATATGTATGTTGTTTGTTGTTTTTAGCCGCTTTCTTAGTTGTTTGACCAACCCTCAGAAGTTAATGAAAACTTGTACGAGTTAAGATCACGGGGACCTTACCTTTTATAGTGGGATCCGAAACCACTCTTGGGACCTTGAAAAAATTTTTCACCAGCTGCGGGAATCGAACCCGCGCCAGGTGGAAACAGTTGACACAAGACCGACGCTCGTTCCACTGAGCCACATATTCTTCTTGTATCACATATTTCAATCTGTTTGGGGGTGATTATTTATCCAACTTTTTTATTTGTTTTTTTTTCTCATCTACTCTCGACCAATCCAGTATTCTGTGTGTATTTTCTTGAACCCATTTCCTTTTCACAAAGTTTCATGTAGTTTCACATGTCTGTCTGGTTTGTAATCAAATCTTGCAAGTTGAATTTGGCCCATTTCTAGTGGTCCGATAAACGTGAACTTTGGCAGGTGTTCATAATTCCGGTAACATTGCATTACGAAATTTTTGCTAGAGAAAAAAGAAAATGGCGGCCTCAATATGGCAGACCAGTTTTGTAATTATGGTTCGATTCTATTCAAAATTGGTATGTAGGGGTTTTCCGGGATAGAGATCACGATTTTTTTGTCAAAATTTGTATATTCGAAATGGGGGCTCTAATATGGCAACGAGTTTTGTGGGTATAGCCCGATTCCAATAAAAATTGGTATGTGTGGGTTTTTGGAGTAGGAGATCATGCTTTTTTGTCAAAATCCACGGATTCAAGATGGCGACGAGTTTTGTGATTATAGCCCGATTCCATTCAAAATTGGTGTGTGGGGATCTTTGGGGCAGAACATCGTGATGTTTTTGTCAAAATTCATGGATTCAAGATGGCGACGTGTTTTGTTTTTATGACCTGATTCCGTTCAAAATTGGTATGTGTTTTTTTTGGGTCGGAGCTCAATTTTTGTCAGAAGGTGACGGATTTCATGAATAACTAAAAAGAAGTGAACAAAAATTATTAAAAAAATTAAGACAAGCTCTTATACTAATGCACTACTGATGCAACGAATAGTACTTTTTCGAATACGAATATTAAACCTACTATTTGGCGGATACGAATAACTCGGCATATTAATAAAGAAAAAACTCATTTATTTATTCGTTTTCTATTTATTTTATTACTCTTGTAATTAAAATTACAACTGGCAAATTTTTGTGTAGAAAACAAAACATCTGTAGATTCGATGGCCACAGGCTATTTCTTTTTTCAGTCTGGATATTCCCAGCCGTTGAAAAAAGCCCTTCCGAGGCAAATGTACACGGTTTCAATGAAACATCTTTTTTTAATTTTCTTGATTATTTATTCGGGGATCACGAATATTCGATAAGTGTTTATTAGTCGGCGAATACGGATATTGTATTCGTTGCATCACAAAAATTGAAAAAATGAAAAATAATTTCTTTAATAGTTTGGCATAGATTATTCTGTGAGTAGCAGATTCAAAGGCTTGATTTTGTTCTTTTCAGTGCATTTGTATAAAAGCTAGTCTTAAATTATTATTATTTTTAATTTTTTTTCTTGTGTTTGTGATTCCAAATATTTATATGTTTTGTTGTATTATGTCTCCCACAAATTGTTTTTTCTTCCCCCATTACTTACAATATCTTTATTTTGATTTTTTTTATCCCTATTGGGTTACTCGTTTCTTCTTTCATTCTCTCCATTCTCTCCTTTTTCCATTATACATTTTCATTATAATTTATTTTTCCTTCGTCTCTGTAATTCTAATATTTTCTCTTCCCTTCGCCATTAGCTTCTTACTGTTTGATAGTCTTTAAATTTTCTTTCAATGTTTGCTGTTCTCTGTCCCATCTCTATTCTTTCGGGTCGGTTGCGATATTTTGGTATCCCACTCTTGTTGTTTTCCATTCTTTCATCTTCCATTTCTTGCAATTCCTTCTGAATTCCATGTTCCTTTCATGTAATTTCGTTGTTTATCCGTTTTTTTCTTGTAGTTGTTTTATCTTAATCTTATTTTTCTTAACTTTTTCCTTTTTTGGTGTTCTATGAGGTTTGAATTCTATTATTCTAGCTATTATTTTCATCGCGTGTTTTCTTTTTCAACCGACGAAACCAAAAAGGAGGAGGTTCTCTAGTCGACCCGTATATTTTTTTTTCCATCATTTTTTTTATGTATGATCACGCATAACTTTTTACTGAGGCGTCCGATTCCGATAATTCTTTTTTCAAGGGATAGGGTGTACTTTGAAGGTGGTCCCATTTGAATTCAAGAGATGAAATCCACCCCTAAGGGTAGCAACATGAAGGATATTGATCACTCACCCTCTGAATTCTGGTCCGTTAACCGATTCTATCAGGCATAACTTTGTACTGGGTTCTTCGATTTGGATGATTCTTTTTTTAATAGATAGGGTATACCTTATATCTAGATTTCAAATGGAATTATATACCCTTACAGGTAGAAAAATAGGGAATAATTGATTTTTCACTTATGAACATTGGCACACACATACGTAGTTGACAGATCGCTACTGACATTATTTCTGTTCCACATCCGTCAAAACCATTATATTCTATGAGAGGATGGAATGATATACAAAGTAATCAAACAAACTAACCAGAACAACAAAAATAATTTATATTACGACAAATAGTAAAAATAGATAATCATATTATTTAACTGGTAATAGTTGAAGTAAGGTGGGTAAGTAAGCATTTTGGAAGTAATCAAAAAACAAGTAGGTAGTAATTAATATATATTAGCCATGAAGAATTTAAAAATAAAAACTTTATAACAAAAAATTAAACCGACGAAATACGGAACTGAAAAGTAAAAAATAAAATAAATCTTCTTAGTCTCAGTAACTAAGCTCCTAAACTAATGTAATTAACTAATTTTGAGTCGGCGCCAAACAAACAATCAACGAACATCATTAACTTACTTCAAAAAAATCATCAGAATGTCACCGCGCAACTCGATGCCATCATTTTACGCCTTACCTAATTCATTTGCTTGTTTGTTTGGCGCCGACTCAAAATTAGTTACTTACATTAGTTCAGGAGCTTAGTTACTGAGACTAAGAAGGTTTATTTTATTTTTTACTTTTCAGTTCCGTATTTCGTCGGTTTAATTTTTTGTTAAAAAGTTTTTTGTTCCTCTCCTCTCTAGATCAGTCACGACGATGTTTTTTTAATTCTATATTTACCAATTGATCCAAAAAATATTCTCAATTTTTTTTGGCACAAACTGGAAATTCAAATTGGAAATTCGGAAAATTTGTTAGACTTTCCAAAATTCGTCAATGGGAAAATCGAGTTTGCAATTTCGGCATTGTGAAATCAAAATTTTATCAATGAACTCATGACACGAGCTACGCACTCGTATAAACAACAACTAAGGGTCCGCGAGAATAAAGAAATAACAGCCAAATCATTCCATTTCCTATCATTCCCTTCAGATCGAATTATTGAGAGCTCACAGTACAAATCGAACACGGCGATAAGAGGGACGAAAATCCCCGTAGTGATGTTGCTTGGATATTTTACGAAAGTTTCTCCGGACATGTAACCGGCTAACTTTGTTGACAACGGAATAGGTCCATTAAGAACTTTTTTTCCATCTGTAATCCTCTTTCCATCATTCCACTTAGGAACCCATAAACTGATTGAATTTCGTGGGGGACCTTTACGTAAACGGTAAGTGGTTGTAACGGGATTTCCGGAGAAACGTGTCTATTTAATATATCGTAAAATCGATTAAATGATACTATACGATCTTCAGATTGGTTTTGTAGTTCGTGATCAAGTTCGTCACAACATGACTTTATAGCAATCGAAGAGATTTCAAAACGAACAATCGATGCTCTATGGAAGTAAGGATATCAAAACGTTATAGATTGTAAATCTCGCAAGTATATAATTTTCATCATCAAGCAAAAACGTTGCTGAAAAATAAAAATTTGTGAAATCGATATTACATCTCAAATTTAATTTTTACAGGTATGTATTTCTTGAATTCAATAAAATTGTAATTTACCTTTCCACTCGACTTTCTTACTACAATTGTGGTTCAGCGTGAAAAATTCCATTGAATCCGAATGGAGGACTGAAATTTTATTGACACGTAAGAATAATTTTCCTAATTTGAAAAAATATTGAAAATAAATAGGGGAAAAACACTAATGTTTTTCAAATCGCAATATTTGGAGTGCGGCACCTAAACATATCCTGAGGCTATTGGATTCTGTCCAAAAAAGGGCAATTCGTCTCGTCGGTGATGCCTCGCTTACAAACTCGCTCACTTGTCTGGAACACCGTAGAAATGTTGGCGATTTGTCTCTATTTTATAGATATTTTCATGGGCGATGCTCTTCTGAAATATCAACAATCGTTCCTGCTTTGGCAGTCTCTTCGAGATTAACCCGTCAAGTTCAGTCATCACACCCCTTCGTGGTCACTTTGGAGACCTGCAGAACATCACTTTCCAAAGACTCGTTCATCCAACGAACAGCGAGGCTTTGGAACTCATTGCCTAGGGAGGTGTTCCCCGAGGCATACAACCTTCAGAAATTTAAGAAGAACACCAACTCCTACCTTCTTTCCCTAGGTTCCCACGATGTTCTCTGAACATTACAGGATATCCCTTTTCGTGGGAACCAGAACATAAAAAAAAAAATAAAAAAATTTCTTCCATTCTTTAATGAATCAAGAAAATTATTAAAATGTGTCGAAAGATTCTCGATCCTCCATCAAACGTACTCGGAGGATTTTTTTATGCAAATTCCTGAAATTGTAATATGATGTTATGAATTCATATCGAAAACGTTAGCTTTCAATATTGAATGATTTCACCTACCATTGACGAGCTTCTTCTTGGTTGATAGTTAATTTGGCAACACAATGATTGTTATTTATTAGTATATAAAAATATTTATTATTTAGATAACACGTGTGTTGCAAAATAAAAAAAAAATTATTCCTAATGTTTCGCATTGTAACATAGTATGCAAAATATTGCAGTAGAGGTTGCAAATTAATGAAAACATTGTACGTCAGGACATCTCCACTTGATAAAAAAAAACAATTTAATGAAAAAATATATTTTCCGTTTGACGCAAGAGGTTGCAAATTGAAACTCGTCTCAAAAACATCATTTTAGTTATTTTTTCGACTTGTCTGAATGAATGGTTGCTAATTCATTGGGGGATGTAAATTGCTATTTTTCGAAACCTCGAAAGTTTGCAGAACTTTTGCAAATTTTTCCGATCTAATAATGTGAAAAAACCTTTTAAAAAAAGGGTTGCAAAATTAGATAAATATCATTCGAACGTACTCGTCACTCTCCTGAAGTTTCACAACTTTTGTAATTATTATTAAATTTTGGGAAAATCATGTCTATCTCTACTGGCCTATCCCGTGAGTTGTGTCAATTTCGTAGAGTTAAATGAACTCACCTATTTTGTAGAGTTACGAGAGTTAACTCTGTAACGAATACTTGGGTATTTTCGAACGATAGTCTCATAGTAAAATATACACAACTTTGCGATTTTTGAACGCTATTTAGTAAATCATACTCGATGGAGTGAATAATCCCTCTGGGTATTTTCTACAAACCATCTAATATATCCACTCAAGTAGCATTTCAAGTGGACGGAACGTAGCGGCCACGATTCTGGAAATTTTGGAAGTGTTTGACCACAACCACTGCCACGTAATATACACGGTTCTATCACGCGGCGGCTACCTAAATGGGGAACACTTTTTTGGTGGCTGCTACGTTCCGATCTACTTTCCTGGATCTCAGATAGCCACATTCCAACCACGTTGGGGTCACCTGGCAAACACGTGGATATGTAGTGGCCGACACTAGACACGTTAAACAACTAACTTCGTTTGTGTGAATAATATGTAGCTCGATCTTTGTTCAGCAACATATTTTTGTGATAAATGTTCCTCATTCTTCCATTTAGCCTGATTCGTTTCTAATACTCGATCAACTATAAAAATATATAACATATAAACATACAAACGCGTAAGTAAGTATATTGAATTTGGATACTTCTGATCGGGATAAAATTAAAACGATTAAAATTTTTATGTGAAATATGGGTGTTGTAGTTCGATTGTGAGCAAGCGCCATCTGAATACACTTCATTTAAGGAAAACATTATAATTTTGGAAATAACTCGCCTCTGAAATTATGTACCTAAATACCTCAAACATTGTTTTATCAATCTCGGTCAGTTGAAACAAATACTTACGTAACAAATTACTACGTTTTATGCAGTGCTGATGACAAATAAATCTTTATTGAATATTACGATCATTTCTCTGATAATGGCGACTCAGCATATTCCTGTAAATATGGCGGGGTTTGGAGAATATTACTTTAAAGTGGCAGAAAGTGTAAATATACCACTCTAAAGCCCCTCCCATCATAAAGTGCCCAGTGGAACTAAATTATTAACTTTTTCACCACTGAAAAGTGGCACCCACGTCGCAGGCCCATGACTCACCACTTGAAAGTAATAACCTAAAAATTACAATAAGTCTTACACCCTTGAAAGGGGCGAACACTTCGGGCTATTATAACCTACCACTTCAAAGTTATATCCTCGAAATTGCGGGTACATGTTCATTAATTGTTAAAAAAGAACATGTATCAAGTATAGTGGATTTATGCAGCTCCTATCAACAATTATCAAGTTTCAAGTAACAATTAACAAGTAATGAAAATGATGGCATTTATGAAAACAGAATGAACAATTGAAGTATAAATATTAAGCAAGAGCCAAGTCAGAGATCCGATCTATTTAAATTAAACTTTTTATACAAAATCAAGAAAAATTGTCCATGTAAAACGCATAACCCATTTCATATTGAATGAATATCATTCACGTTTCACGTAACGGAAAAATCAGGTTAGTTTTCGTCATCGCATGGACCAATCACGCTCACTTCAAAATCAAGGGAAATTGTCTATCGAAAACGCATAACCCATTTCATATTGAATAAATATCATTCATGTGTCACGTAACAGGTTAAACAAACTTCTTGTAAGCCACAATAAAATAATTTGAGAAAACTTAGGTTAGCTTTCGTCATCGCGCGGAATGGTGAATTTTGAAGGTTATTGTAATTTGTAGTGACTTTTATCAAATACGAACTGTGGATATCACTTATGGAGATAGCAATAACGTGGCAACCATCACCACATGTCACAATCAAGTGTCTGCCACATTGAAGGTTTTATGAAAGGTACCAAAACGTCACCAAACCTATCATACTCTCTTGAAAGGGACTGTGACTTCGAAGTGATATTTAAATGGTACAGGATGGTTACCGCAACCGTTATTTTCCACTTTCAAGTTCGAAAACCTTTAAAGTTATTTGCTCAGTGGCCAGCTGGGGTCTATTGTATCATTCTGTCGTCAGTGGTTCCTCATTCAAATAGGTTTGTGCCTTCAATTAGGTTTAGTAGCCTGTTGATAAGGTTCTTCGGTTTCATGCCTGTTTCCGTGCTGATCTCTCCAAAGGTTCTGTGTCGCCTACTACTTAGGGCGTCACAGTCGAAGATAATATGAGAGGCTGTTTCATCCTCCACATCACATAGCCTACACTCCACGGTTTCCCTGCGTACTCCCATGGTGTTCAGGTGTTTCCTTAGGCCGCAGTGTCCAGTCAACAGACCTATTATTATCCGTGCCTTCGTTCTGTTCAGGTTCAGAAGGTCAGCCGTCAGGGTCTGGTTTGGATGCCCCACTATGACTCTGCTGTGTATTTTCCCGACAGTTTGATCCCAATATTGTTGGTGTCTTCTCTTTATCCACTCGTCGATCAGGGTCCTGCATCGGTTTTTGCTAATCCCGTGTACAGGTTCTGGCCCTGTGAATAGCGTTTCAGATGCTTGTCTAGCTATCTGGTCCGCTTTTACGTTGCCTTCAATGCCTCTGTGACCTGGCACCCACATCAAGGTGACCTTGTTGTGTTTTGCCAGCTCGATGAGGTTCTGAAGACAGTCCCAGACCGGTTTAGACTTCATCTGTATAGAGTTGAGTGCTTTGATAGCACTTTGACAGTCAGATAGAATGTAGATGTGTTTTTTCCTATAACCACTTTCTAGATTCTTCTGAATGCATACCATAATAGCATGTGTTTCAATTTGGAATATCGTGGAGCGTTTGCCAAGTGGTATTATGTAATCCCTTCTTGGCCTCACCCCATGTATTCCTGCTTCCGTTCCTTCAACTTTCTTTGAACCGTCTGTATACCAGACTATGTCCGCAGTTGATTGTGATTCTATACTCGGAGCCCATACAGATCCGCCAATTCGGGTTTCTAATGGTTTTTCGGGTTACATGTAGTCTGAAATCATTTCGAGTTCTTCGATGTTGATTACATGAGTGATTCTGGTATGTCCAGTTGTTTGGATTCTCCAGTTTTTTGTTTGTTTCAGTCCGTATGCACTCATCATGGCCTCTCCAATGACATGTAAGTCAAGGGGTTCGAGGTTTAGGATGATTTCCATTGCAGCTGTTGGAGTGCTATTCATTGCACCCGTGATACAGAGACAGGCAAGCCTCTGGATTTTCCCAAGGTTGGTTTATGCTGTCTTTGATTTGTTTTTGGCCACCATAAGAGTGAGCCATAAGTTACTTTTGGTCTTATTACCGCTGTGTAAAGCCAGTGCATGGCTTTCGGTTTGAGCCCCCAGGTTTTTCCAAAAGCTCTCCTGCACATCATGAAGGTTATCTTGCTTTTATTGGATACATGTTGAAGATGCGGGTTTCAGGTTAGTTTCTTGTCAAGAATAAGCCCTAGATATTCCACCTGCTCTACTACTTGTAATGTTTCACCGAATAGTCTGGGAGGTATGAGATCTCCCATGTTTCTTTTCCGGGTGAACGGAGTTAGTGTTGTTTTGTTCGGATTTGCCCCAAGGCTCTCTCTGTTACACCATTCCTCTACTGTCCTCAGTGCATTTTGCATTAGCTCTGAGGTTGTTCGAGTATTCTTTCCTTTGATGAGGATGCAAGTCATCTGCATACCCTTGAGAGTGATACCCTTGGTTATTCAGAGAAATGAGCAGTTCATCTACAACCATGTCCCACAGAAGGGGTCAAATGACACTAATAAGTTATAGAACTGTGGAGTGGCTAGCATGGATGGAAATTAAGTGACTACAACCATACACATAAAAGTTTAGTTATTCTTTCTGTATAGTGGTAGATTTAGTGGTGATTACGTGATAACCACCAAGTCGAAGTTGCAGTATCAGTTTCCGTCATTATAATGCTGCTTGGGCAATGATAAATTTTTTAGCGAATTTGGAACATCTGAATATCCCAAACACGTCCATCCTGTACGATCTCGAATAGAAAATCACCGGTCGAATTTCGAAGTTGTTACCGAGAGAATTATCTCCGGTCGCTCGTCGGCCGTTCCAAGTTTTTCCGATTTTCCGATAGTCAATCAATTAGAAACCCGATTCGTTGTCGTTTTGAAGGCGTTGTGACACTCGATTGCGAGTTTTCCCGGTGAAAAGGGTCTCGGAGACTCCACCAATGTTGGGAAAACTGCCTCAAGTAGTGGAAAATAGTGGTGGGAAATGAGTGGGACACTGATCGATGACGGAGGTCATTGATGCTTTGGAACTTCGAACTGGCGATGGGAATATTGCTTTTCGTAAAGGATGTTGTTTTCAGTTTTTTTACCTACTTTTGGAAGGGGCGATGTTTTTCTGGAAAATATAAGCCGTCAGCTTATTTTTATGATGTACCGGGTTATTCGTAGATGATACGGCAATTATCTTTGAAGGGAATATCTTGTCCGAAAAATATGACAACGCAGAAATTGAAATGCAAAAAATATATAACTGGCTCAGTGGCAGCCTGCTGAGTGTTAATATTGAAGAAACCAAATTTATCATTTTCTCATCTACCGCCAAAGACCAACGAAGGATAACCGCTTCATGAATACGATTGTCGAAACTTTCTTGATTGCCCATGTCTAGCAATCCAGAAAACCCACTCGACAAAATATCTAGTTGTGATAGTCGATCAACATCTGCGCTGGAACGAACATACAGTGCTTTTCTTCAATGCCCCCCCCCGTTTTATTTTTTGAACGGGTCAACTCAAAAAATTGAAATTTGGGATAATCAAATTGATGCATGAATACTATATTTTGAAGTAAAATTGACAGATGAAACTTTCAATATGGCGACTGGGCACCACATGGAAAAAAAAAATTGAAAGGGGGCTCTTCTGATATATCTTTTTGAAGCTCCTGACGAATACTTCACAATCCTAGAATATAAAGTCAATATCTTCACCTACTACAAAATGGCGGAACATTTAATAATCATCTGAATACAAACACATTAATATCGATACATCTAGAAATATTTGTTTTTCTCTGTCATATGGCAATCCCAACAACCCGATAAGGTTTGATAGGTTATTTTTTGTTCAAACAAAAAATGGCAAGAAATGTCAGTACGACAACGAACATCATTGTTCAGTTAAAATATTCTCATTTAGTTTTCGGTTTTAATAGTAAATAGGTACCACGTGAACTACCTCTAAAATGGTCAATTCTCGTCCATTGGCAGAAAAAATCGAAGCGATTTTTATATACGTTGCGACGCGTAACGTTCACAAAACCGAAAGAATTTTCAATGATCGTTTCCCGAATCGTCCTATCTGTAGAAAATATTTAAGGAAACTTGTAACCAAATTCACAACTACCGGTAGTGTACAGAACAAAAAGCCCCCAGGTCATCCGTCCATTCCGGAAGAACAGCAAGTTCAAATAATTGGTGAGATGATAGTAAATCCTCAACAGTCTACTTCCTCCGTCGCGAATGTTTGTGAGGTGTGTCCTTCTACTGTGTGGATACTTTCGAAGAGGAATAAGTATCATCCATACAAAATCAAAATGGTACACCAGTTAACTGAAGATGACCCTGATCGAAAAACAGCATTCTGCGAAATTATGACGGAAACCATTGCTAGGCATCCTACCTATCTCCACAATATTTGTTTCAGTAACGAATCTACATTTTATCACAGACAAAATTGCCGTTATTGGAGTGACACCAACCTCACATTTTTCGGGAAACTCATACTCATTATCCAGAAAAAATTAACGTCTGGGCAGGAATATTGGGAAACCACATTGTAGGACCTCTATTCATTCAACAAAATTTAATGGGGGAACTGTATTTGAATATGCTGGAAAATACTGTTGACCCTCTAATCACCGAAATCGTCGAAGCGAATCCTAATGAATTCGATATGGATATTGTATTCCAACAAGATGGAGCACCACCTCATCACTACGGACAAGTAAGAAACTATTTGGATAATACTTTCCCCGGTCGTTGGATTGGCCGTCGAGGTCATACGGAATGGCCAGCCCGCTCGCCAGATTTGACACCTGTAGACTTTTTTATGGGGCTATCAGAAGCAAAAGGTGTACGAAACTGAACCTGCTTCAATATTGGATATATGGCAGAGAATTACAAATATTTGTAGAAATATCGACGTTACTGTGTTCGAAAATGTTCGACGTGAAATATCGGATAGGCTGTTCTTATGTCAAGCAGTTCAAGGCAACCATTTCGAGCATCTTCTGAACTGAACTCAGCTTCTTTCCTCAAATTATGAAGTTTAACGTCGATGTATTCAGGCAATTATTAAATGTTCCGCCATTTTGTAGTAGGTGAGGATATTGACTTTATATTCTAGGGTTATGAAGTATTCGTCAGGAGCTTCAAAAGAATGAGTCACAAGGGGGGTCTTTTCAATTTAAGTTTTTTCCCAGGTGGCCCCCAGTCGCCATCTTGAAAGTTTTATCTGTCAATTTTACTCCAAAATATAATATTCATGCATCAATTTCATTATTCCAAGTTTCAATTTTTTGAGTTGACCCGTTCAGAAAATAAAACGGGGGGGACATTAAAGAAAAGCACTGTATAAGCTATACAGTTAAAAGATTGAAAAAACTTATACAAACAAATTTCATCTGCTTAGAAATCTATTAAACAAAAAAAAACTTATTGATGGTATAGCGGAAGCGGAATCTATATTGCGTTACTGTTTAGTTATATGGGGTGGTACCTTTAAAACTTCCCTGCACAATCTGGAAATATTACAAAATACTTTGTTAGAAATCACACTGCCACTATAGAGCTATACAAAAGATCAGAAGTTCTCACACTGAGAACATTATATATTTATCAATCCATTTTATGGGTAAGTAGCATTTATTTTCTTTGTAGACAAATATAAATTTGTATAAGAATGGCCCGCAATGGCCCGCGTGACTATGTTTCACATCCGCATAATACTCGCAGAATGGCATGTCAAGCGCTCAATATTTCCCCCTGTAGGCTTACACATACCCAGAAATTCATAACATACCACGGACCCAAATCATATAAGCGGCTTCCTTCTAACATAAAACACTAAACCGGTAAGAAGACACAGAAAAAAGAGATCAGAAAATTTGTTATTCCTCACCAGGAACTATTGCTTGAAATAATCGATAATCAGGATAATTGAAAATGTCATAAAAATGCTAACGTTTTTTGCCTTTCCTCAATGTTTCTCATTTTTAATCAACCTTGAACAGACAAAAGAAAGTTTAATATTGCAATGTTAAGAACTCTCTATGCATAGTATTTTTTTTCTCTCTTCTTTCTCTCTTTTCTGAAAATCACTTTATTATTTGTGGGAGATAGATCCACAACTCAAGCCTAGCTTAGGTGGCGTCTCCTGCTTTTAATTTTGATTTCAATTTAAGTTGTATACCTTACGATATGTACATATTTTGAGTTGGGTACTCTATGGAATTAAATTGAGAGATTATTACTATGTTATATCACTTGTACATTATTTTGTAACTGAAGTACTACTATATAAAAATTGTAACTGAATTTTTCCTATGTAAATAACTATATAACTATGTAACTGAATAAATTTCATTTCATTCATTTCATTCATCACCCTTTATCATCGTTATTATTGCCAATAGAAAAAAAAAAGTTGAATGTAAAAGTTTTGTGGATATGACTGAATTTTGATAAAATCCTACCAAAAATACAGTAGCGTGCAGATTTTAGTTTTTTTTTTTGAATGGGATACCCTGTATATCATTGAATTTTTGGAATTATCTTTTTTTTCCTGATTTCAAAAATATACCATACCCAAGCAGCATTATAGTGACGGAAACTGATACTGCAACTTCGACTCGGTGGTTATCACGTAATCACCACTAAATCTACCACTATACAGTAAGAATAACTAAAATTTTATATGTGTATGGTTGTAGTCACGTAATTCCCATCTATGGTAGCCACTACACAGTTCTATAACTTATTAGTGTCATTTGAGGTGTCTGAAACATTATGGCCACTGAGCAAATCACTTTAAAGGTTTCCAAACTTGAAAGTGGAAAATAACCGTTGCGGTAACCATCCTGTACCACTTAAATATCACTTAGAAGTCACAGTCACTTTCGAAAGAGTATGCTAGTTTCGGTTCCTAAAACCTTCAATGTGGCAGGTAGTTGATTGTGATATGTGGTGATGGTTGCCACGTTCTTGCTATCTCCATAAGTGATTACGATAACCTTCAAAATTCACCATTTCGCGCGATGACGAAAGCTAACCCAAGTTGTCTCAAATTATTTTATTGTGGCTTACAAAAAGTTTGTTTAACCTGTTACGTGAAACATGAATGATTCTATTCAATATGAAATGGATTATGCGTTTTCAATAGACAATTTCCCTTGATTTTGAAGTGACCGTTGATTGGTCCCTGCGATGACGAAAACTAACCTAACTTTTCTGCAATTATTTTATTGTGGCTTACAAAAAGTTCATTTTACCTATTACGTGAAAGATATCCATTCGAAATAAAATGGGTTATGTGTTTTCAATAGACATTTTTTCTTGATTTTGTGAAAAAAGGTTAATTTGAATAGATCGGATCTCTGACTTGTGCTCCTGCTTAATATTTATACTTTAATTGTTAATTCTGTTTGCATAAATGCCATCATTCTCATTACTTGTTAATTGATGATTGTTACTTGATAATTGTTGATTGGAGCTGCATAAATCCACTATATGTCCTTTTTTAACAATTAATGAACATGTACCCACAATTTCGAGGTTGAATCTTTGAAGTGGCAGGTTATAATAGCCCGACGTGTTCGCCCCTTTCAAGGGTATGAGACCTATGGTAATTGTGTGATAGAACCGTGTATATTACGTGGCAGTGGTTGTGGCCAAACACTTCAAAGTTTTCCAGAATCGAGGCCGCTACGTTCTGTCCACTTGAAATGCTACTTGGTTATGTTACCCCTAACTTATACCATTTTTGAGTTATTGAACGTCGAATAACTTAGTTAGACTAGTTGTTACTGTAAATACCTATGAAAATTACAATTAAATTAATTTTGTTTAGTGACATTTCTTCAATGGAATAATCAAAATGGTTTACAGTGAGGAAAAAAAAGTTCGAATATTTATACAAAAATAAATAAAAAATAATTATTTAGGAAATTTAAATAATAGATGTTCAATGTGTCCACCATTATTGTCAATGCATAATTGATAACGTCTACCTATATTCATAATTGCATTAATAATTATAATAATTTATTGAATCCTTTAAGATCAAATACATGATATAGGATACGTCAAGAGCACAAAAAGGTAGACAAATAATCAAAATACCAAAATACAAAATATAAATGTCACATATACACAGATAGAACTAACATTTTATCTGGAATTTAAAACAAATCAAATGTAAAATATAAATGTCATATATACACAGACAGAACTAACATTTTATCTCGAGTTTAAAAATTCAGAAATGCTGTAGAAACAGTTTTCTTGCAGATATCTCTTCAATTTCGATTTGAATATATTTTTGTTTTGAATTTTTCTTAGATCAGTTGGAAGATTGTTGAAAAATGTAATTCCTGTATATGACGGACTGTTTTTAAAGAATGATGTGTTATGAGTCGGGATCCTGATGAGATCTCCGTTTCTAGTGGAATAGTTATGTTGTTGGGAAACAGTGTCGTACATATGTTTCTGTTTCAGAAATAACATTATACATTTAAAAATATATATACATGTATATAATAAGATATTGAATCTTTTAAAATATTCTCTACACGAATCTCTAATCTTTGGTTGAAAATAAGTCTGATGACTCTTTTCTGTAGAATAAATATTCTGTTGGAGTTGCTGGAGCTGCCCCAGATGTTGATATTACAGGAGATGTGGGAGTAGATTATGGCATAGTAAATATTGATCAATTGAGTTATATCAAAAATATTTTTCAGTTGTAGAATGGCATTATAACCACTATTTAACTTTTTACAAACAGCATTTATATTTGCTTCCCATCTCATATCACTATCTACGAAAGTTCCGAGAAATTTAGTATTTTCAGAGAGATTAATCACATCATCCATCACTCTTACTTGAAAATTTGTTACAATTTTTGATCTGCGATAGAACTGCATACACACTGTCTTGTCTGAGTTCACAATTAAAGAATTTTTTTCACACCAGGTTGTGAATTCTTTTGACAATATATTCAATTTACCTTGGAGTTCCTCGGGACTGTCAGCATCAGCAGCCAAAGTTGAATCATCAGCATAGAGAACTATACATTGTGTGCTTATAAGCTAAAGGTTCAGCGATGTACACAGCGATACTCTTAATGATTTCGGTGGACATGCAGTCTATCTCAACTGAGTTAGAATTTTTCAGTGAACCTATTGCATCTAGGACATCACAGCCCAAAACAGGGAAAAAATAGAATGTATTAGTTTCATACATCGAAGTAAAATCGTTGAATACTTTCGAGCCGAAGTGTTGCTCTATGGATTTTTTTGCATTGTTTGAGAAAAAGGCACCGAAAGCGTTTGCAATGACTTTCTTGTTCTCAACTATTTTATTTTCTACTTTTATTTGAATATTTGATGTAGATCTTGAATTTCCTATGTTTTCTCTGACTATATTCCATATTTGTTTTTGTTTCTGGTGATGACCTGTTTCTTAAATATTTTTTTTGTAAAATGCGCTTTTTGTATTTTGAATTGTTCGTTGATAGACTTTTTCAGATTCCTTGTAGATTTCAGTTACATGGCTATTATTTGAGTTCCTCATCACCCAGAATAATTCTTTCAATTCTTTACCCATAGAAATGATATCTTTGTTCACCCACTGGTGTGTATTTGAGTTTCTGTTTCATTTTTTTACAACTGTAGGACATGATAAGTCAATAAAATACTGAAGAGTATTTAGGAAAGTCTCATATATTATATGAATATTTTCAGAGCATTCGAAAACTAACCAAAAGGTTTCTTTCTCTAGAAAGGATTGTAAAATGCCAAGATTCTCGTCACTTGTATTTCGGAAGGATACGGTTTCATGGTTAAACCTGTGTTCATTTATGGGATTCATGTCCAGAATCAATCCGAATATGATACCAAAATGATCAATAGACATTGCTTCATTATTGACAGTCAGATTCTCTATTTCAAGTCGAATCGTGTTTTTAATAAGTTGAATATTATTATTAACAATATCTTTTTGAAATCCCCAGAAAAATTGATCCATTGTGGTTAAGTCCGGACTGTTAGGTGGCCATTTAATACTTCCAGTATTTCGTATCCATATTGGGAATACATTGTTCAACGGGTAGGACAGTATGCGGGGTTGCCCCATCTGGCATCCAAATCATTCTGGCAAGCTCGGCTTCCGAAAAATTCTGTTAAAGAATATTGTTTACTTCAGGTATGAGTATTTCTCTTTGATAGGTAACTCCTGTTAATATATAATCATAATGTTATGACTGCTCGTAAGTTGTTTACTGGACGTTATTAGTCTATTGACCAATAACTGGACAACCTCCCAGAGCGGCTTGGAAAGCTATCACCCTCAGTTTATAATGAAGCGTGGAGCCTCAATTTGACAGTACAGTTACCGATCTCTAATAAGTCAGAAGTAATAAAATTTTATATTTTTTCCTGCATTATTTCTTCGAAGATCTCACTAATACTCGATATTAAGGTAGTTCCGCCACGAGACAGTTGAATTATGAAATTATCTTCGACGGAATCGAAAAATTTCAGAGGACTTTTCGATTCGAAACGCGAAAAAAATATTTTTTTTTGAAGGGGGGCATTTGCCCCCCCCCCCCCAATCGACTCTAGAAAATTTCTTTGTTATAGAAAGTCGGCGACTCAAAGAATTGATGTCCCCGAAAAGCGCAGCAAAAAAAAAAATTCAGACCCGGGCCCCCCCTCCCCCCCTTACTAGAAATCATACGTCATGGGAATAAATTATCGTTTTTCGATAAAACTTTGAAGGACTTTTTTGTAGTACTCTTTTTGAACTTTTTTTTGGGGGGGGGGGAAGGGGAGTATCGTTAAAATCGATAGGGTCAACTAGGAGAAGGAGGTTTTTTTCGCGTTCAGTCCCTCAAATGGTCCCCCGTCCTTCTTCAAAAAGTTTCCTGGCACAATCCGCGTTTCTCTACGACCCCCCCTTTAGGCTATGCGCTTTCCCGTGGACTATTTTGAATAACGAGAATAGTTTTGATTATATCTGTCAAACTAGATGGTCAATCATTTTGATTTTTTTTCACAATATCTATGATATCCTGCTCTAGCTCTTCCTCGTTTTTCATAAACTTCTTAATTTTAGTACTAACGGTAGAATTAATAATGTGCGCTTCCCCGTGGACTATTTTGAATAACGATAGTAGTTTTGATTATATCTGTCAAACTAGATGGTCAATCACTCTGATTTTTTTTCACAATATCTGTGATATCCTGCTCTAGCTCCTTCTCGTTTTTCATAAACTTCTTAATTTTAGTACTAACGGTAGAATTAATAATGTGCTGTTTGCCTATGCATGGTCCATATGTTACGTGTTAATTGAGTCAACTTAATTTACATGTATCTCGGGTTCGGGATGGTGAAACTTATTAAAATTTTATAGAGGTGTTGTTCACATGTAAAACAATACGTATGCCAAATTTCAATAATTTCCTGATTCAACTGTCTCGTGGCGGAACTACCTTAATAAGATAGGACGGGTAATTGGCGATATCAAGTGTATCACCAGTTTTGTAAAGAGATTTTATTGCCGCGGTTTTCAAAATGTCTGGGAATTTTTCATCATTCATGGATTTGTTGATAATGTAAGTTAGGGCTTTGCTATTTCTCCTCTGATGTCTTCAGAAGTTTGGGATCTTATATTGTCAATGCCTGGGGACTTATTATTTTTCAGATTATATTTATTATTTCCTTGGCCCCTGTTTCGTTCGTCCTTGTAAGAAAGATTGTATCATAGTTTTTTTGTACAGCTGATTTTGTTCCTGTTTCTTTTTTCTTGTTCTCTGCCATTTTTGAGTAAAGTATTCACATAATGTTTTGCATAATTCTTCCGGGTTATTTGTTTTGCTCCCACCGGATTTTTTATTTCTCTATACATTCCCATAAGTTTTTTCTAACATACATGTTGGCTTATATTTTGTTGTTATAGTAGTCACTTTTGACTTTTTCATCAGTAGTTTCTAAATTTATGTCTTTTTTTTTTTTTGGTTTTTTCCAAATTATCCAGATTTTTTTTTGTTTTCATGCCTTTCAAATTTTATTCGTGTCGTTGAATTGGCTATTTTTCTATTATTATTCAGAAATATGTGTTTCTTTTTCTAGAAAAGTTGAATTGTTTTTATCGACCGGAACGATAACCAGCGATAACAAATCAGTTTTACTCCCTGGTCCTAATTCCCATTAAATCCAACTATTCACCAAAAATAACTTTAAATATTCAATCGAGAAAGTTTCTCGTTTCAACAAAAATCACACATCGCTTATTAGTTATATTCAAACCATCATTTGATACAGAAGTTGAGGGGGATAAAAACTCTGCCTCCCGGACTATTAGTTGTGAACATGATTACAATGAAACAGTGCATACAGTGTACTCATAAATGGTCATCTCCATGTAAACTGTAATAAAAGTGTCTATTTGGCGTTGCTGGATATATTCCAGCTTTTGAGTACCATACAGTGTTCCACCACAACCATTACGCGCATATAAAAACACATCCATACCCATTAATAGTGGATTGAACTCATACTTTACTCTTGCAGTTTTACCGGGTTCCCATTCCCTGGCATGTGAATTTTATGCTTTTTCATTTTTATCCATACGTTCACGTTGAAATCGCGTTCATTTTTTATTCGTCCCTTTCCAAATCTATAATCGATACGTTGAATATAGACTGTTCATAGGAAAGTATAGCACATATAGTTTAGTCTCTGTATTTGTGGAGCTTTCTGGCAGATTATTGATTTTGACTAGTTGGAATGCATGCTTTGAATATATCGAAAGTTACTTGGAAATAACGCGCATAAAAGCAATGATTGATTTTTTTCTTTTCCTTATTCGCTATGGTTACTATCAAATTTTAACATTCATGATATCGAGTGTTGCCTGAAAGGGTCTTATTTTTTTACAAGCTTTTATTTAGTTTCACTTGTTAGTTAATTAGTTAGTTCGTTCGTTAGTTTGGGTCAAATCTTGCAAGTGAATTTTGACCGACATCTAGTCGTCCGATTAATTTGAAATTTGGCAGGTGTTCATAATTCCGTGACAATGCATTATGGATTTGTGGAAAAAAACAAATGGCTAAAGGCGGGATTTGTAATTATGGTTCGATTTGATTCAAAATTGGTATGTGGGGTTTTCGGGGTCGGAGATTATGATTTTTTTGTCAAAATTCATAAATTCAAGATGTCGGTTCCAAGATGGCGGACGAGTTTTGTGATTATGGTCTGATTTGATTCAAAATTGGTATGTGGGGGATTTCGGGGTCGGAGATAAGAATTTTTTGTCAAAATTCATAATTTAAGATGGCGGCTCCAAGATGCGCACGAATTTTGTGATTATAGTCCGATTCGATTCAAAATTGGTATGTGGGGGTATTCGAGGTCGGAGATTACGAATTTCATAAATTTAAGATGGCGGCTCCAAGATGGCACGAGTTTTGTGATTATGGTCCGATTCGATTCGAAATTGGTATATAGGGGTTTTCCGGGTCATAGATTATGAAATTTTTGTCAAAATTCATGAAATTAAGATGGGGCCCCAAGATGGAGGACGAGTTTTGTGATTATGGTCCATTTCGATACAAAATTAGTATGCGGGGGTTTTCGGGGTCGGAGATTATGAATTTTTTGTTGCAATTCATAAATTCAAGATGGAGGACGAGTTTTGTGATTATAATCCTATTCGATTCAAAATTGGTATGCGGCGGTTTTTGCGGTCGGAGATTTTAAATTTTCTGTCAAAATTTATAAATTCAAGATGGAGGACGAGTTTTCTGATTATGGTCATATTTCATTCAAAATTAGTATGTGGGGGTTTTCAGGTTTGGAGATTAGGAATTTTTTGTCAAAATCTATGAAATAAAGATGGCGACTTCAGGATGGCGGACGAGTTTTGTGATTATGGTTAGATTCAATAGTTCAACAAAAAATAATTAAATCATTTTCAGCGATAACATAAACTTATTCTATACGTTTTAGTACACGGCTTAGATAAAAGCTTGTATTCAAAAAGGTTTTTCATTAGTTATCTCATTTAATTACAACTGGGCAGACGCCCACTCACGGGTGGTTTGAATTTTGATTAACAGCAATTACACTAATCAGACTGATATTATACATTCGAAAGTAAGTCACTCTGTTTGTTTGTTACCTTTCACCGCTAAACCTCTGAACCGATTGTAATTAAATGCGGCAAAGAGGTAGCCTGGAACCTGGAGAAGGCCTAAGGCTACTTCCCATCCTGAATATGTATGAGGAAAGAGAATGGAGGAAAGTTTTTGTCAATGAAGTCGAAAAAAAATTGCTTCTACGCGTGCCCTGGCTGAACCATTTGATATATGTGAAAAAATTGTAATAACGAAAATATCGGCAGGAATATGCTTGCCTGGAATGTAAGTGGGTATTTAAAACTTTGTTGCGTTTTTTGTAAACATTTTTATTCGAAACTTTCAGGTAACACTCACTCGTCTGGTAAACACAAAAGAAATCCATAAAATATCGACATTCACAGTTTAAAATTGTAAAATTGTAAAATTGTAAATTGTAAAATTGTAAAATTGTAAAATTGTAAAATTGTAAAATTTTCACAGTTTAAAATTGTAAAATTGTAAAATTGTAAAATTGTAAAATTGTAAAATTGTAAAATTGTAAAATTGTAAAATTGTAAAATTGTAAAATTGTAAAATTGTAAAATTGTAAAATTGTAAAATTGTAAAATTGTAAAATTGTAAATTAAAATTGTAAAATTGTAAAATTGTAAAATTGTAAAATTGTAAAATTGTAAAATTGTAAAATTGTAAAATTGTAAAATTGTAAAATTGTAAAATTGTAAAATTGTAAAATTGTAAAATTGTAAAATATATATATATATATATATATATATATATATTTACAATTTTTCAATTTATATATATATATATATATAGTAGTTTTGAATTTCTTGTACCAGGAATATACAATGAAGTTTGAGTTTCTTGGGGTTTTGGTTCTTTTTGTGGATGACAGTCTTCTTTTAGGAGATAAACATTTAATTTGTCGACGTTTCGACCGGTTCCACGGTCTTCTCCAGGGATTACAATTCTTTATAATATAATTATGAAAAATAAATCATCTGCTGCTTTTAACCTTTCCTTTTTTCAAAATAATGGTCCAGTTAATTATTCTTAGGTGTCCATTTCATCATTGATATTGTATCTTTGTATCAACGAAAAATATATTCGTAGTCCCTGAATAAGACCGTGGACACAGTCGAAACGTCGACAAATCAAATGTTTATCTCTTAAAGAAGACTGACATTCACAAAAAGAACCAAAACCCCAAAAAACTCAAACTCCGGTATATATATATATATATATATATATATATATATATATATATATATATATATATATATTTATATATACAGTTTCCGTCATAAAGTTGGCTTCATATGGGGAAAAATTTATTTTCGAAATTTCTGAAAAACTCTAATTGCGGTTCGTGTCTGCTTGTCTGACAACTAAAAAATCCGTTGCGACTCATATTACGTGGACTCAGATTTGGCAGGAATTTGAAAAAAACTTGTCTGTGGTGCCGAAAAATGTATCAAATTGACAAGATATCGAAAAAATTCATTGAGAAAATGTGCTTGGAATCCAACGATGACCCCATTTATTAATTTTGAACCAGATTGAAGAAAAAACAAAAATACAATTTTATTCCTCTACCTTTTTTAACAAACATTATACATTCTTGTTTTATCTGGAAACAGCTTTAATAACCTAAATCACAAGACTTTGGGTCAAAACTAATCAAATATTTGTGGAATAGACATTTTGCGGGAGATTAGTTATGAAAACCCGATTTAGTCTTGTCACTAGGTGTAGTCATGCCCTGTATATTGATGCACATTTTTATTCAATATTTTCAACCCGTAAATAAAATTTTAACCAACTAATATTTGTAATCAAAACTCAATAATACATTATTTATCCTAATTGAATTCAGTATTGTTTAGGTGGATGTGGAAAAATAAAAAAACCCAATAAACAAACAATGTACAGATTTTCTATATTCTACGTGACCACCTCCGCGCTCCATACAAAGAATTGTTCTGGAAAACATTTCGCGGCGAACATTTTTCAACATAGTTCTGTTGATCAGTGCTACACAATTCCTTGTACAAATTTCTAAATGTTCTACATTTCGAAATGGGCGTTGTTTATATACATTGCTTTTCAGGTAACCCCATGAAAAGGAATCACACGGCGTTAGGTCTGGAGACCTAGCAGGCCGAAGATTACCTGAATATCGACCTATCCACTGCTCACAAAAGTTCAAATACCGTTCGCCATTTGAATTTTGTCTTAAAGAGAAGGGACCTACAATTCGCTCATTTGAAATTCCTCACCATACATTCACTTTGAAACTATATTGGTCGTTGGCTTCAATAATAAAATTAGCACTATGATCTGCCCATCATCTACAACTTTGAGAACTGACGACACCATTTGAGGTGAAAGTTGCTTCGTCAGAAATTAGCACATTTTTTGAGAAATCACGATTGTCTTCTAACATTCCCTGGAATCATGCACAAAAATAAAATCCAGCGTCATAATCCCTGTCTCGCAAGGGTATTTTTGTTTTTTTCTCCAATCCGGTTCAAAATTGGTACAAGAGGTCCCTCGTTGGATTCCAAACACATTTTCTCGTAAATTTTTTCGATATCTTGTCATTTTGACCTATTTTTTGGCACCACAGACAACATTTTTTTAAATTCCCTCCCAATCTGAGGTCACGTGATATAAGTCGCAATGGATTTTAAGGTTGTCAGAAATGCAGAAACGAACCGTCATCAGAGTTTTCCAGAAATTTCAATAACAATTTTTTCCCATATGTAGCCAACTTTATGACGGACACTGTATATATATATATATATATATATATTTATATATATATATATATAATAGTGAAAGATAGTCGTTGCTGACTAGTTAGGTGTAACAAATTGATTATTGGGGTATGCAGCAAAAGAAAAAGTGTACTCTTTAAAGTTTGTCCAAGCTTTCGGAATGTTTTATTTCCATCTTCAGGGATACTACAATGAAGAATTGAACAAATTAGTGTGTCATTCAGACCTCAAGGTACTAATAACTTACATCTTTGTTGAGATTAGTTTCTATGTTGTTTATGAATGTTCTTCATGTAGAGTACGGTGAAATATAAGTTCTGAATTTGAAGTTGGCAACACATGTTTTAAATCGTCAACTAATTATACACATTAAAATTCATTGAAACGTTACTAATTAAAATATTAAAAATATAAAGTCTGAAACCTGTGTCTTGAAAAAGTACAATGGGTTATAAATTGTGGGAAATTATTTATTCACTTGTCATATGCTTTGACAGTCACTGGCACCAACTGAGGGTAGTACCAACCATTTCATATCAGTTGGTACTACCCTCAGCTGGTACCAGTGACTGTCAAAGCATATGACAAGTGAATAATTTTAAGTATAATTAGTTGACGATTTAACATGTGTTCCAACTTCAATCAGAACATATTTCACCGTAGAACATTCATAAACAACATAGAAACTAATCTCAACAAAGATGTAAGTTATTAGTACCTTAAGGTCCAAATGACACACTAATTTGTTCAATTCTTCATTGTAGTATCCCTGAAGATGGAAATGAAACATTCCGAAAGCTTGGACAAACTTTAAAGAGTACACTTTTTCTTTTGCTGCATACCCCAATAATAAATTTGTTACATATATATATATATATATATATATAACGGCATAATGGGATAACGAGAAAACTGAATAACGGAAAAACGGCACAACCGGAAAGCGGGATAACGAGAATAACAAGATAATGAGAAAACGGGACTACATGACTAGAAAACGGGATGACGGGATAAGGAGAAAACGGGATTACAGGAAAACGGGATAACGAAATGACGGTATAACGGCAAAATGGGATCACAGGATAACGCTAAAACGGAATAACGGGAAAACGAGATAACATGATAACGGGAACACGGGATAATGCGGAAACGGTATTACCGGAGAACGGGATAACAGGAAAACGGGAAAACGGTATTATAGGACGAGAAAACGTGACAACGGGAAACAGGATAACGGAATTAGGGAAAGACTGGATAACAGGAAAACGACAAAACGGGAAAACGGGCATAACGGGATAACGGGAAAACGGGATCGCAGTATAACGGTGGAACGAAATAATTGTAAAACGGAATAACGAGAAAACGGGATAACGGGCTGATGGGAAAACGTGAAAACGGGAAACGGGCAGCGTTAAAAGCATAAGCTAACACAAAGAAAAACATAGAAAAAAAGACATTCTACGCGGACGACAGTTTTCAGGAAACAATTTGAGGGAATATAGAAATTTGGACAGGACAAGGCTTTCGTGTCAGCTAGTTGTGCGATAAAATCCACTATTATATCACCGTCGATAGAAAATTATGACGAATAGAATTTTGTTTTGAAATGAACCCATGTCACCTTTCCATTAGATTTTACTAGGCGTGTAATATCGCAATTAATGTGTAACATCGCAATTGAACCTGTCACAGTATTTCAGTTTTACCCGCGATATTTTTCATCACACTTCGAAAGCGTAATAAAGCCCATGAATGCATATGGCAAGCGCTAAATTGGAATAATGGATGAGTGATTTCATTTTACGCTTTGGCAACATGGAATCTACATTTTTGAATCTGGTGAATTCGCGCTGATTGTGCTTATTTTATATATCGCTTTCAGCAAATTCACGATAAAATACAATACAGTTTGTTGGGCTGTGATTTTGAAAATGTTTTTTTTCAAGTAGAAATCCAATGAAATTAGTTAGTTTGAGGTCAAACAGATTCCATGGTCAAACAGATTCCATGGGCTGTTTTCACTCTATTACGCTGCTATGGATACATTTTGATTTATTTCGATTTTGACGTTTCAAATATTGAATAATGTCACGATTTGGTTGTAATACTGATGGAAAGATTAATGAAATAATAGAATCATATATACCAAAAAATACTGTTTACCTACGACCACTGTAGAAAATAGGTAAAAACACAAGACACACAGCCTCAGTAAATAGCTCATTACGCACGGTAAACAAATCGCACAGTTTTCGTAAACAAAACGCACAGTTTTCGTAAACAAAACACAGTTTGAATATATTAAAATTTATACGTAAAAGTAAGCGGAACATTTAATAATTCCGCAAGTAGGTCATGATCGCGCAATCATAGCAACTGTCAAAATTAAAATAATACAAACTTTTTTGAAAGACAAATAAGTTCTAGTTAATAATTATAAGATACATACTGTTTGAAAAAGAATACCTACATTTCACATGTCAAGTGATAGTGAGAACGAAAATTTAACTCCTCTCAACGCCAACGTCATGGCAATGGCAAAAATAGCAACGAAGGATTTACTGCCAATAGTCTACTAGACAAGTTGAAAATGGTCTAAAATAGAGATACTGCTCTTAAAATTATGTGTGATAGCTCATTGGATCCGAAATAACGCCTAGAAAAATGTGCCAAAAGCGTGTATTAGCACATACAAAATTGCAAACGTTATAAACAATTGAAGATGAAAAAAAATGGCATTTCGTTTTTTGCCACTATTTCATAAACTATTAATATTTAAGAAATTTCAAAAAAAGATTCTGAAAGAAGAGGAAATTTTATAATAAAAAACTCTCAACTCCCGGAACTCTATCTCCATTATTTATAATTTCAATTTAACGCTGAAAATGGGTCTCCAAGCGGAATTTTTAGGTTGCGCGCGGCGTCATTTTTTTTTTTTTTATTTGAAAAAATTATGGTGTATTCGTAACACTATAAATAACTCATTCCCGTTGGGAATTTTACTTTATGTTAATTTTTCAACAAGTTAAACGATTGTTAACTAACAAAATTTTCTCGAACTTCTGTCTTAATTGTAAATGAAAAAAATGTTTAAATAATTGTCGTAAAAATTTTTCGCTTCGTAGAGCCTTCCTTATATACATACTTAACAAGATCACGCCATGAAAGTTAAAAAAATATTCATTCTTTGTTTATAATAATTTTTGTACTTGAACAGAAACAAAAAAATCCAAGTAATGTTGTTAAAAAAAAAAAATTTTTCAAATTTTTGATTTTTTTTTTTTACAATCCATTTATTAAAATTTTTATTTTTGCGAAAAAAAATTTTCTTAATAACAATTTTTAATTGTTTATAATCGTTTTTTTATATTTCTATTATTTAAATAATTAGTTAAGATTTTTTTTTCTAAGAATCATAATTGACGGTCCTTATGAATAACATAATTTTTTTATTTATTTATCAACAATTCCATTGTTTATTAACTTACCAATTTGTTATAAATTTTTTTTAACTTTTAGATTTTTTTTCTGAAACTTCTAAAATTTACAAAAAAAAATATTAACAAAGTATAGAAAAAATGTGTTCCCATGTTTCATATTCCAATTCTTAAAGTACAATAAAAAATTGGAAAAAAATGTTTTCCATACTTTGTTATATATGGTTGTTTTTGTAAATTTTAGAAGTTTCAGAAAAAAAATCTAACAAATTAAAAAATTTGTTTATAACAAATTGGTAAGTTAATGAACAATGGAATTGTTGATGAAAAATTTTTTTTGTTACTCCATAGGAGACTGTCAATTATGATTTTTAGAAAAGAAATAATTTCTTAACAAATTATTTAAATAATAGAAATATAAAAAAACGATTATAAACAATTGAAAATTGTTATCAAGGAAAAATTTTTTTTCAAAAATCATATTTGTAATATAATGAAGTTGCGAAAAAAAAATTTTCATAAATATTGAAATAATCAATTTATTTATAAAAAAATTATCAACAAAAGGCAAAAATTTTTTATTTTGCAAATCAATTTATATCTTGTATTAATAAAAAACGATAATATGATGATTAAGAGAATAACATTTTTTTAACAACATTACTTGGATTTTTTTGGTTTTTGTTCAAGTACAAAAATTATTATATACAAAGTATGAATATTTTTTCAACTTTTATGGCGTGATCTTGTTGAGTATGTATATAAGAAAGGCTCTACGAAGCGAAAAATTTTTACGACAATTATTTAAACATTTTTTTTCATTTACAATTAAGACAGAAGTTCGAGCAAATTTTGTTAGTTAACAATCGTTCAAGTTGTTGAAAAAATAACTTCAAGTAGAAATTCCAACGGAGATAAATTATATATAGAATATACCATAATTTTTTCAAATAAAAAAAAAATTAATACCTTAAATAAATAAATTAATGTGTCGTACTCGCTTTTGACGCCGCGGGCGCAAACAAAAAATTTCGCTCGGAGATCCATTTTCAGCGTTAAATTAAAATTATAAATCATGGAGATAGAGTTCCAGGAGCTGAAAGTTTTTTATTGGAAAATTTCCCCCTCTTTCAGAATCTTTTTTTGAAATTTCTTAAATATTCATAGTTTATGAAATATTGGCAAAAAACGAAATGCCATTTTTTTTTCATTTTTAATTGTTTATAACTCTTGCAATTTTTTATGTGCTACTACACGCTTTTGGCACATTTTTCTAGGCGTTATTCCGGATCCAATGAGCTATCACACATAATTTTAAGAGCAGTATCTCTATATTAGACCATTTTCAACTTGTCGAGTAGACTACAAGTAAATCCTGCGAACGCTACGAAAATTGTTACAATAGATTCATGGACTGGAGACAAAAAATAAGGTGAATTCTTTCTCTGAAAATGTTTTGGTGGCATTTATTAACACTTTAGAAAAAATGAAACCTAGCTCTCTATTGGCCTTTTACTCAATGCTCTTAGATCGACTGAAAACAACATAAATATAGAAGCCTATTCCAAGTTAATAGCGCTATCAAAAAGAAAATCGGATGGCTCAAGAAGCACAAAATCAAAAATTTTGACGGCCAATAATATCCAAGATTTCCTGGAAACGGCTCCTGACAAGCAGTACTTGTTTATGAAGGTAAACTATGTCCACTAATACTATTCTCCACACTTACAATAATTTTTATTTTTAGACTGTTCTTATAATTGGCGTAAGTGGTTGATGCCGAAAACAGGAACTGAGAGATATGAAATTCGAAGATGTTGAGGACACAGGAAAATCCTTCATAAAATTTCGAATACAAAAAAACCAAAATTCAACGTTCTTTTGTGATCTCTGACCATTTTTACATGGTCAATACCAAAACGATGTTATATTGCAAGTTTGTCGGTTTTTGAAAAATGTTCGCAGAAACTATCACACAACAATTTTTTCATCAACAGTAAAAACACAAGAGCTTTTTTTTTATCGGATAAATTTCTTTTTGTAACGAAATAATTTTGCCAATCAAATTTTACGAGAAAAACTGACATGACAAAATCGCGAGACCGAAGGTCGAGTGATTTTGTCAAATGTCAGTTTTTCGAGCAAAATTACCGATGGAAAAATGTTGAGTTAAAAAGAAATTTATCCTTAAAAGAAAAGTTCGAGTGATTTTTGGCAAGATAAATTAACGACCGAATATATGAATGAACAACAACAATAATTATCTTTATTGATACAATTAAATTATTTAAATGAACAGTTATTAAATACACAATTGTTATAAATTGTTTGGTTTGGTGTACTGATTTCAAAATTTTTTCTCTGGTATTCACACATGTAGAATATTCATTTTGATTTTTCTCACTCGAGGCTCGTAAGGAACTAATAAGATTTTCGTGATGTTCAGGATCAATTTGGAGGTAGGGTTTAATAGAAGATGATGATGAGTGTCCCGTTATCTTTATAAGTTGTTGGTCACTTACTCCTGCTTTGGCTAACTGGGAAACTGTACTAGCACGGTTCGAATGATTGGTAATTTTATTATTTGTTATGTCGAGTCCAATTTCAGTTGCAGAATATTTGGTCCAAGTAGAAATCGTATTGATACCCAGTGGAACATTTTTGTACCAACCTTTATAGTTTTTGTTTCTCCAAAAGGGATTTGGAGTTAAAAAAAGTCGTTCAGATGTTATGTTTTCATTTCTTTTTTGTAACAGTAATTTTAACAATGCAACGGAACAAATACCTTCATCCATTTCATTTTTTGTTATCCATTTGCTGTCTGCCAATTTTTTCAACCCACCCTGTGTCGTTTTTGAAAATATTGTATTGTATTCAAATCTTCTTATTGAAGTTCCATCTTGATT
This sequence comes from Gonioctena quinquepunctata, assembly GCA_018342105.1. Classification (NCBI taxonomy): domain Eukaryota; kingdom Metazoa; phylum Arthropoda; class Insecta; order Coleoptera; family Chrysomelidae; genus Gonioctena; species Gonioctena quinquepunctata. Next base: position 435,857 of record JAFIRS010000639.1, on the reverse strand, counting down.
TTTTTCTCTTTAAAATGGTAGATTTTACAGTTTGCAGCTTCTCCCCCCCTCCAATCTAATTCATAAGAAACTATATGAAAGAATCTTTTTTGTAATCCCTCTGGGTTGTCTATATTCCACAAATTTGCCATTTTTACTATATCCTTCTTGTTCAATGCTACAGAACTTACTTTTCTTTTCTCTGGAATAACTTGTAATTCTTTCCGTTTACTATTTCTTGCATCACGAGCTTCTTTAAAAGTTATGTCGGCAAAAGGATCAAATTTAATATTGTATTCATTGAAATATTTTTTTCGAATCATCTTCGCAGTTGAATTCCAAATTGACTTAACTGCATATTCTTTATAATCTTCTCCATTCCTCTTTTTCATATTATAGGCCCAATCCTTTAATATATCTGCTACTTTTTGTAACGGAGTTATTTTGGACAGTTCGTAATTTCGTAGTATTTTTTGTGGATTGCGGGATTGCTGTTTTTGTTATTTGTTGAGTCGAAACTTCCCCAAAACGACTCATGTTGTAATGTTTCAGTATCAATTATCAACAATACTTAAATAACTGACAGGGCAGACATTAAAGTGATCTAAGCATACTGGATGTAGACGCTTAAGAGGAACAGGCGTTTTTATCAGTGATAAAAAACGTTGCACCTTTTTTATCGCTGTCAAAATTACAAAACAGTCATCTTTAAATGACACATTTTATATAGGAGTTAATTTATCATCAATAATTTCATTACCAATTTTCAGTTCGATATTTGATTTACTTTTCGTTTTACCAGTTTTTCCTCTTACTAGTTTAAAGACGTGTTTTTGTTTATCAACATTGTTGCTAATATTTTCAATGTCAATATACCTACTATTGTATTCTGCTTTCAAGAGCCAAGTTTAGGATTTCATCAGCGCCTATAAGCTTAATCGTTCCCACCTTTGAACATATTATCAGTAGTAATACCACTAGTGACTGAATTTTCGCGATAAGTCTGTCGATTTATTTCTAAACGAAACTGAGTTGCTTGAAAACACCACGAGTCCGCAGGACGAGTGGTGTTTTCTTCAAGCAACTCAGTTGAGTTTAGAAATAAAAGACAGACTTATAAGATAAATTCAATCACGAGTGGTATTTTATTAGACTATTTCACGAACAAAATGAAAGGTAAAAAAATTTAAATTCGGCAGAATGAGTGGAAGAAATTTAATAATAATAAATAATTCAAATTTAATTATAAGCATGAAATATTTATTTAAACTACAAACGATTTGTTTCAATTATAATTTGTTACCTATAACAATGAATATTTTTTTTTTATTGGTGCCCCTTTTTACCCATTTAAAGCACGCCTCAGCGTGTTTAAATCGAACTTTAAAAAACGCGCGTTTTTTAAAGGTAACCATGACAACATCAACAAATCGAGAAACGTGAAGTCTAAATGACAAATTTTTTATTATTGATCTGACAGGAGTACCTTGTAATGTCAAAATAAATATTACTCACAATTCGTTCATTTATATGTGCTCCTCCATCCATTTGATGAACTTTTCATATTCTTTTTTATATATATCACTGGATTTTTGCGGTATCAACCGCGATTCTGCCTCACTATTCAAAAAATCGATATTAGAATAATTCATTTTTGATCTCTGGTGACAACAAATATTGATCTTCGGTAACAAATTGCAAATGAATGTTTTTCTCATTTCCATGACAACGAAAGGTATACTGATGTCACATCACGAATTCAACCTTCTTGCATTATTAGTTCTTATTTCTATTTTTTGTAGTAATAATACCAGTATATATGATTTCAAAGTGCACCAATAAAAAAAAATAACGTAAAGTATTCGTGGATAACTGGGCTTAAAAACACTTGCTCTATTTCGAGCACTCCGGCTGCGCCGTCGTGCTCGAAAAATCGCGCGTGTTTTAAAGCCCTTTTTATCCACTTATACTTTAATATACTATTATGAACACGAACATAATATATTATTCTCGACTATAATTATTATAAATGGTGCAATTGAAAAAATTTGAATAGTATGACCGTTATTAGGTGGCTACAATGTATTGTTGGTATTATTACTTGATGTACTTGAAGTACTCCTAAAAGTATTCACTATATTCTGATGATTTTCAGCACTAAGATGTAAATACGGTTTCATCGAATTCGAACTTCCATGTCCAGTAATTTCCATAGCTTGTTGTTCACTAACGCCGGATTGTAGTAACTGACTAACTGCAGTGGCACGATTAGAGTGATTTGTTATTTTTAGTTTTCTAGTATCTAATCCTATCTTTTCTGCAGATAGTTTTGATATTGTATTAATACCAATAGGGCAATTCTTGTACCAGTTATTATTATTATATTTATTCCACTTGCCATTCACTGTCAGAAAAAGTCTGTCATTGGTAATAATTCCCGTTTTCGATATAAGTTTCCGGTATAATCTCACAGGACACATTTCAGGATTTTTCAAATTTTGAGTAAGCCATTTAGTATCTGCACAGTTTTTATCACCACCGTGGCGGGTTTTGGAGAATATCGGGTTATATGCAATTCTGTTTGTTAAACAGCCTTTGTTGTCAGTCTCTCCCTTAAAAAAATGTAACTTGGAAAACGTTGCTTCGTTACCTCTCCAAGCTAGTTCTACGCAGCTATGTGAAAAAACTTCTTTTGGAGTCCCTCTGGCGTGTCTTCGTCCCATTGTAAGCACATATTTCTATATTCATCTGTAGTCATAGCGACAGAACTCATTTTATTTTTTTCGGGTACAGCTTGCAACAATTTTTTCTTGCTATCTTGAGCCGCCCTCGCCTCCTTGAACATTATATTTTGAAGGATCATATGTCTCTGATACTCAAAAATATTTTTCTTGTACTAATTTTGCAGTAGTGTTCCATATGGTTTTGATAACAGTCTCCTTGTAATCACTACATCAATTTTCGCATATTGAATGCCCAGTCTTTTAGAATGAATGCTAATCTTTCGTTGCTATTTTCTGCATCTAATTTGTAGTTGCGTTCCGCACAGAACGTCATAAATTGTCTCCATATATAAGATTTTGATTTTTTTGTGTTACTGGGTATATTTACTTCAAAATTTTGGTTTATCACTTCATTTGAAGTAGCACCGAAGCGACTCATTTTGACGTTTGCAGCTACAATTATTTTTGGTCAAACTGTCAAACTCTGCATTGCGATCCGTATCCATGGTTACGTTGTTGAAAACACCATGCTGATAGACCAATCAGAATTGAAAGACAGCTGGTGTTTTCGCGATCATACAAGCTGTCTCTGGTTTTTGATTGGTCAGATTTTGTGAAAATTCCAAGGTGCGTGGAATAGTCAAGTGAATATGTTGTATATTATTGTGATGGGAAGTAAAATGTTCGTGATATTTTCTGCCAGATGCGTTTCGCACCTCGCCAGTTTCAATATCTTCGTGGACTCTCTCCAATTTCCATCATTAATAACGGAAAGCAGTGGCTCTGTGAAGAAAATCCAATTATATTGTTTGTCTCTGAAATTAAACCGTCTAATTTCCAATTGGCTTTTCCGATGTATTTAATTAGGATTGTTTACAGAGGAGATACATCCGACTCCGTTTGCTAATTCGTAATCGAAAATTTCATTAGATATGTAAATGGATACGTCGCTTTCTGGATTTTCAGAGCTTTTCATTACTGTAATCGGATCCGAATGTGGATATTCAAAGTAAAGGTGGGCGTCTGTTACTTTGAAATTATGTGCGTTGGAAACTCAAAGGTACTTGTGCCAATGACAAATCAAGCTTATACACTCCTCATTTACAGGGTGGGGCACAATTCTGAGAGGTCAAGTTGTAAATCTTTGTCACATTCATGAATACCTCCGACAGATGCAGAACTCCTAAAGATTATTAAGGAAATCACTTATGAGGATTTACCCGATGATAAACAATATGTAGTGCTACGTTTGTAAAGTATTCCGAACTATGCTACCTTATCATTCAATACAGAACTATTTCTGATTGATTTCAATATTTTTTATAATCATAAGAAGTCTTTTTAATTCATATTAAAAAAAATTACCATTTTAAGGTACTTACAAATGCCTGCCGGTACTCCAAGTACCACCCCTATTGTTTTTAGAAAAAATGTCTCAAAAAATCTAACTCATTTCATCATTTCAGTAGACTTGGTCGCAAAAAAATGGAATACGTTTACTTTAGAAAAATCGAATTTAAACGGTTTTCTTCACATAAAGGATTCAATATAAGATTGAACCAGAGAAAGGTAGATCTCAGGTGAAAAACAACTACTTTCCTGGCAAATACACAGAACGTTGAATGATATTCACCTGAAAATCATTCATACTTCCATATAAATATCAATGGACATTGAATGCAAATGTTTCTTTCTGATAAGCTCGATTATGTTTAATTTATGTCGTGTTCACCTAACAATCCGCATACCGGTTTCAGGCTTCTTGGCCCTCATCAGTACGGAGTAGTCAACCAGCCAAAGGTGATGAGGGCCAAGAAGCCTGAAACCGGTATGCGGATTGTTAGGTGAACACGACATAAATTAAACATAATCGAGCTTATCAGAAAGAAACATTTGCATTCAATGTCCATTGATATTTATATGGAAGTATGCATGGATTTTCAGGTGAATATCATTCAACGTTCTGCGTGGTATTTGCCAGGAAAGTAGTTGTTTTTCACCTGAGATCTACCTTTCTCTGGTTCAATCTTATATTGAATCCTTTATGTGAAGAAAACCGTTTAAATTCGATTTTTCTATTCATTCCACTTCACATGGCACTTATCTCTCACGTTTACTTTAGTTAGTAAAAATCCTCACTTCCCCAACAAATATTCGAAATAATTTAATATCCGTTTATTACACTTCGAAACACAATACAAAAATGTAGGCATGACCTTGATCTCGCTATGACTGAATTACTGATCGTACGCCTGACCCAATATATCCTCATTTTTGGCTTCCGGAATCATCGAGTAGTTCGAAGAAACGTCTAGATCATTCGATGGGAAAACCATCGTCACATTCCTGGAATTCCGACTCGGTAAGCAATCGTTAAGTACAGGGTCTGGCTTGTGCGGTATAATAACGCAGGTGCGTACTGTACATATTTTCGTAACAATATGCAGGTTTCATTGACTAATGCATGACGCACCTCGCCATGTTTTAACGAACTGCTTTTGTGGCAGTCTTTCATTGGTGGAGACAGGCATGCCCCTACAGACGTTACGATTTATTGGACCAGATCACAGTGATCTGGCTTGGCCAAAAAACTGCCAAAAGTGGCCAAAACCGACATTCTCATATCATCTTCGAAATATATTGATTGAATCTTCAAATGACCCCAAGGATACGCTGCATTGAAAGTTAATTCCTAAGTTTATTTTTCTAAAATTGAATTTGCATAATTTTGGAGCGAGAAAAAAAGAGGAAACAATCTATTGGCTATAACTGAGGCAAAAAGCGTTTTTGCAGAAAACTAAAAACATCTACGTGTAGGGTAAGGACCTTGCTTTCACTTAGTATAGGAACAAATGTTGAGGCCATTATGTTCTTTACACTAAAAAATCGAAAGTATAGTATAGTATAGTATAGTAATAGTGCGGAAAATAGGATATTTCATACGAGTTATGAAATATCCAATTTCCGCACGTGTTGTACACTATACTTTTCCGACGACCTACATGAAAAACATAGGTATGTCGGATTTTAATTTCGCATGACTGTATTGCCTACTTACAAATCATTTTTACAGGAAACCAATTCAATTGCCTGAAGAAGCATATAAGAAAGATGTATCACACAAGAGAACAAATTTTATTGAACATTTAACAAAAATATTTGGGTACATTTTTAGTGTGTATTTATGAAATATTGGAAAAATAATTATTGATGGAAATATTCGAACAATTGTTCGGAATACTATTATTTTCTTTTATCAAACCTTGAATGGCCTGATTATTAATTTCCGTCATAATATTATTATTAGTTTCCAAAACTGTAGTGGAGGTTGATAGTCTCGCAGTAGGGACTGATTGTGATTCCGAGCTAGTTCCGAATAGTTCTGGTGTGAAGGTTGTTGCATGTTCAATGGATTGGGTTATTTGATTGGATATTTCCTTTTTTTTATTGATTGATTCATCAATATAACCCTCTGCGACTGTGCTGCTTTTCCAGCCGCCATGCCTTTTCAGAGTCAATAAGTCACTGCCATTATCCACTGATATTGTGGCTGAAGAACGCCTAAATGAATGACCAGTGTAGTTTTCTGGGTTTGGTAATTTCAAGAATGTAGCGATTTCTTTGGCCATTGCAATAAACTTGTTAATTCCCACAAACTGGGAGGTACATTTACCTTTCTGGTAATTAATGAAGAATCTGTTATTTTTATCCACCATGGTTTTGGGTCGTAGATCAGCGTACTTTTTATATATTTCATAAAATGTTCCTGTCAATATAAAAGTTCGTGGTACTTTATTTTTGGTGTCCGGAACCTTTACAATTAATGCAGTTGTTACATCATTCAGATCGTTTATTTTCACATTGGCCAATTCAGCTCGTCTCAGAGCTCCGTTTATAGCGAATGCTAAGGCAACCTAGAATAATCAAAATACACATTTATCTTGACAAAAAAAATGATAATTCAGACAATTTGTATAATATATCTACTATAAAATGAGATTATAAGTGACATGTTTATCACTCCTTAATTATGAAACATTCAAATAAGAAAAAAAAAGGTACTCCGTCAGAATTCGAACCAACGCCATACATTCTATATTGTGTGTTTGTCGATACATTGACGCATTGAGCTACTGAATGACATCAATATTATTTGTCATAAACAACGATTTATTGATACAAAATATAAGTAGTAAATTAGTAAAATTTCAATATTCTTCAAAAAAAAATTCATTCTAAATAAATCAACTGTAAATGCAAATCAAAACATACCTTGATTAACAAATATTTCTCATCCGGAGCAGTCTCCATAAATTGTTTAATTTGCTGGGAATTTAAAATATTTGATTTTTTTGGTTCATATCCGTCTGAGCGTCTTTTGAGTACCGCTTTCAGTTTCAGGTAATTTCCAATGTTTATGTTATGTTTAGCTATCGAAGATGTTCGTAACATAGAATATATTGACCAAACATAAAAAAAAAACAGTACTTGGCTTGTACTTATTTCCCAATTCTCCTATGTAAGCCAATAAGACAACCTCGGAGAAGCTTTTTGCGTTACTTCTTTCTTACCATGCCATAAAATTATCGTACGCCAAATCATACTTCTGTTTTGATTTTTCTGGCAGCAATTGCTTCGTTGCTTCGTTTGCTAAATTGCATTCTTCTGGGGGAGTAGAATCTACCATTTCATCGTCGGATGACATTGCAGCAAAGAAAACTGAACAAATTATACGATTCGGTACCTATCTACTTGGTAAATCACATTGACACTATAATGTTATGAATTCTTTTGTAGATATGTCATAGTCACATGAGTGAAAATCAGAGTATAGTTAACTATATTAGGTAATCGCACCAATCGCAGAGCGTGGAGATGAATATTTCATTTCGCACTATTGCGAAATGAAATATTTTGCACTAGTGCGAAATATCTTATTTTGTGTACTAGTTTACAGTGCGAAATGATATACGTATTTCAGGTAGGTCGTCGGAAAACCTTATTTCTGAAAAAACTATGCAAGTTATATAGACTAGATCTTTCAAGGACCACCTTGGACCAGCATGCTGACATATAGATATGAAATCTTATCTGAAGGCTTACCCAGTGAGTCTCACATGGAAATTCACCCGCCCCGTCCCGCCCCTGACAACGACAGGGCTACCAATAATTGATGTTTTTCTCACTGAATTCTATGAAAATTAAGGATTAATTCTGAAAATATTACATTACATTCTTATGTATAGTATTCATGATGAAAATGGAAGAGCTTTTCATAGGAAGTGGTTTGACGAATCAGTCAGGCAACAAAGGGTTAATAACTCAAGAACGGTATAAGATAGGGGTTACATATGGTGTATTTTTTAAAATCAGAAAAAAAAGATGTTTCCAAAAATTGAATAATATACTGGGTATCCCATTTGAAAAAAATATCTCCTGAAAGCTGCTACTGTATTTTTGATAGCATTTTATCAAAATTCAGTCATAACCACATATATTTTACATTTAACTTTTTTCTATAGACAATAATAAGGATGATAAAGGGTGGGTAATTTATAGTGGATAACCCGGTACAAATAATGGTCCGTTACAATATGAGCCAAGGAAAGAAAGAAGTCACAACAAATGTCGAAGATGAGAACGGAAATGTTATAACCTACAAAAAAAACAGAGGTAGGTAGAGGGAGTATTTGAAGAACTTGATGTACCTCATGAAAAAATTAAAAAAATATGTTGAGAAACCTACAGGAGAATGTAAAACATGGAAAGCATCTGGTCATGATGGGATAACCGCAGAAACGCTCAAAACCATTCCATGAACGAAAGAATGAGCGGATGTGCAAAACGAATAGCACCGGGCCCAACATAGAACTCTAAAGAACTGCCACTATCACCATATTAGACACCCCTATGATATCCTAATCATTACCATGATTCGTAACTGTGTATATAGGTTTTGCCGCAGGCGAGACTGTATCAAAGCGAAAATTACAACTCGAGAAGCATCAGAGCCCAGAATTCCTAATTTGTCGAAGTTTTATTGAATATGGAAATGGTGCCCCTGGCATTATGGGTCCCGCAATACTACTAATCGATTCTATCACAATGGGATTGTAGAAGATCATTCCAGTGTTGTATTTGGAGTTCAAATGGAATAGTGTTAATTTTCTTTCTAACCTACGAAATCAAAAAGGAGGAGGATCTCTATTATAGTCGACGCGTATGTTTTTTTTGTTTGTATTATCACGCATAACTTTTCACAGAGCAGTTCGATTCCGATGATTGTTTTTTCATTGGATTCGAAATTGATCCTATTTCAATTTGAACAGAAAAATATCTCCCTAAGGGTAGCAAAATTGAGGATATTGATCGTTCACCCTTTGAATTTCGGTTTGTTAAACGATTCTATCAGGCATAACTTTGTAGTGGGTTTTCCGATTTGGATGATTCTTTTTATATGAAATAGGGTATACCTCATAGTTGATCATATTTTGATTAAGAATGAAACTAATTGGTAGAACAATAGGGGATGATGCCAAACCCCAGAATTCATTGGGTGGCATTCATTCATCTTCCTAAGTTCATGTATGTGCTCTTCCTCGCTGAAATAGATTCTTTGAGCCGGCGGGGGCGAACAGCCCTTATATAGGGGTTGAACCGTAACTTTGATCCCACAAATACAACAAGAGGGGGTGGTGTGCTAATTGCCGTAAACTCAAAGTTTCACACATATTCTATGGACCTCAATTTCATAACTGAATCTTTCCCCAATATTGACATTGTTGGTATTAAAATTGTTTTCCATAATTTTACTACCTACATTATAACGTTCTATATACCTCCGAAAACATCTATCGTTTCATACGTTGGTTTCTTTGAAGCTATTTGTAGTCTGCAATGTTTGCTCAATGATGATAGTAACCTGATCGTAACTGAAGACTTCAACATCCCTAAATATGTTGTTCATGCTAGTATCAATTCTCACAATGTGAAATCAATTATTCTATGGAGAACTTTATTAATTTTCTAGGCCTAGTTGAATATAATGAGGTATTGAACGCCAACAATAGAATCTTAGATCTATTATGTAGTAGATATCCAATGAATGTCATCATTTTCTCTCGCTCCTATTGATATGCACCATCCTGCTTTAGAATTTTCTATCTCCTTCAGTCTGAAACCTAACACATTCAAAACGAATACGATGAAAACCTTCAACTTTATGGAAAAAATTTTCCTCAATTGTTTGACATCCTTAATACGGATTGGGCTTTTGGGATAATGATAACGTGAATATAGCTTGCGATAGGTTCCACAATCTATTAAATAATATTTTAACAGAACGCGTTCCCAAAACAGTTGGTGAAAAACTTTCCTACCCACCTTAGTTTACCGGCGATATTATAAGAAAATTGAAAGCAATTCACGCAATTATGAATCAACGGGTAACACTGAATTTTTCGAATTGCACAAAAATCTTCGCAGAGATATAAAGAAAAATATCGCCATAGCCAATTATATCCGAACAGCGGAGAAAGATCTAAGAGATGATACCTCCAAATTTTGGGCTTATCTGAATACAATTAGGAGCAGCTCAGCTATTCCTGATTCTCTAAACTATGAAAAATAGTAGTCTATCTGATCCCCAACTTTTAGTCGATCCTATTCCCCTTCTTTGAATCTTCTTCATCAAATCATCCAATATCGACAATCTGAAAGCACCCCAAATTTCCACATACCAACTTTGTCCATTCCTAAAATAACTAAAGATGATGTGCTGGGAAATCTTTAAAAAATGTAAACCAAAAAAGACAACGGGACCTGATGGTATTCCATAATTTCTCCTGAAAGACTGTGCTGTCTTTCACAAACCTTTATCCATCATTTTCAATCTAACACTGACAACACTTTGTTTTTGATGTCTGGAAATATGGTAAAATATGCCCTGTTCTCAAAAAAAGGGGGACAAACATATGATTGAAAATTACAGACCAATCGTTATACTATGCAACTTCAGTAAACTCTTGAAATGGTCTTATATGATATTATATATGCACATGTGAGATGTCAGATTGTCGATAATCAGCATGGATTTGTTAAGGGCGTTCGACCACAAGTAATCTTACATGCATTACTCAATACATAGCAGGAGCTTTGGATATGTCTTCCCAGGTTGATGTCATTTATACAGATTTAATAGTATACTTTCAAAAACTGAGTTCGGTTTGGGTTTTGGGTGACAACCTTACACTTTTTGAGTCTTTTTCTAACGGATAGACGTTCAAGAGTTCAACACCGCGGTTTTAAATCTGTCGAAATAATGGCCACCTCCGGTGTTCCTCAGGGATCTGTATTAGGTCCCTTGCTAATCATTATTTTTATAAATGACATTTGCCTTGGTTTAGACTCTGAAATTCTACTATATGCAGATGATTGTAAGTTATTTCGTCAGATTTCCAATGTAAACGACTGCAGCTACCTAAAAAAAGATATCCAAAAATTGAATTTAAGGTGTGGAGCCAACTCACTTTCTCTTAACATACAAAAATGCAATCTTGTCTCTTCTAGTCGCAAAAAATCACCCACTGAATATCCTTATACAATAAATGGAAACATTTTGCAAAATTGGCAGAATTCAAAGATCTGGGGTCATCTTTTGACGAAAAATTCACATTCACTCATCCGTAAATACAATTGTTTAAATTTCAAAATCCCGGTTTCATCATTGAAACCCCCAAAGGGTTTTTTTTGATATCAACACTCCTTCCCCCCTTTTTTCTCCCTTTTGGATAAGGTTTGGTATTGCTGTGTTTGTGGAACCTTTTTTCAAAAACGTCTAAATTTAAGAATATTAGAACACAAAACATTTGTTTTAAGGGGATGGATTCTACCCCAACCGAGATATTCCCATGAAGTGCTATTTTTTAATTCCAGGTTCCCTTTTAGAAATCTTGTAAATACCTAGGTAATTTTTTTTTTCAGAAGGTTATATTTTTATAATTAAATTTTCCATACTTACTTTCATATAAATTTGATTTCCCCGGCCCTTCAATAGTAATACATTTTACCCCCCCTTTCCTCAAACAAATTACTTTCACGCCCCTCTGTAAAAAGATGCTTTATTACTTGTTTGATATTTTTTTTAACTGCAACCAACGACATAAAATAGCCCTTTTTAAACATTGATTTTTACTGAACAAAAAGGGGTTTTCCAAAAAATCCTCTTCCCCCCCATTTACGGAACATTATACATAAACAAGAAAATTTGGGAAAAGAATTTAAAAGGTTGTAAACTTCCCCACTAGTGATGATAGATAAAATTTAAAGATGCCCCCAAAGGCCCGCCAAAATTTTAAAGGAACCCACGGCAAGCGACCCCTTTTTAAAAAAAGGGAAACAAAAAAACCCATTCAATATACAATTTTGTTTGTGTTTATGGCAGTTTTTAAAGGCTCATTATTAAACTTAAAATTTAAATTCCAAGTATGATTTTTGATTCAAGAACGTATCTACCAAAGAAATTGTTCGAAGTGACCTCCATTAACGCCCCAAAGGGGAAAATCCTTTTTTAAACTTTCCGTACTTTTGAAATTGTCTGCGGAAACAGCCCCACATTCTGCAAAATCGTTTTTTAAAACGTCAATATTGCGGGCGGGCATAAACTTTGTTTAAGGTACCTCCACAGAAAAATTTTTTTTTAAAATTTTTTCCTTTTTTGGAAAAAAATTTTTTCCCCGGGGGGGTTTTTAAAATTTTTTTTCCCTTTTTTTTTTAAAAAATTTTTTCCCCCAAAAAAAAAAAACCCCCCCCCCCCAAAATTTTAAAAGGGGGGTTTGGAACCCCCTTTTTTTTTTTTTTTGGGGGGGTTTAAAAAAATTCCCCCTTTTTTTTTTTTAAATTTTTTTTTTTTTTGGGTTTTTGGGTTTTGGGCCTTTTTAATTTTTTTTTTTTTTTTCCCAATTTGGAAATTCCGGTTTTAATTTTTTAAAAAAAAAAAATTTTAAAAAAAAAATTTTTTCCCCAAAAAAAAAAAAAAAAAATTTTTTTTTAAAAAAAAAAAAAAACCCCTTTTTTTAAATTTTTTTTTAAAAAAAAAAAGAAAAAAAAACTTAAAGGGGGGGGGTTTAAAATTTAAAAAAATTTTTGGAAAAAAAGGGGGGTTAAGGGGGGAAAAAAAAAATTTTTTGTTTTCCCGGGAAAAAATTTTTTTTTTTTTTCCCCCCTTTTTTTTTTTTTGGGGGGGGGGGTTTTTTTTTTTTTTTTTAAAATTTTTTTTGGGAAAAACCAAAAAAAACCCAAAAAAAAATTTTTTTTTTTGGGGGAAAAGGGGGGAAAAAAATTTAAAAAAAGGAAAAAAAATTAAAGGGGGGAAAAAAAAAAAAGGGTTTTTTCCAAATTTTTTTTTTTAAAGGAAAACCCAAAAAATTTTTTTAAAAAAGAAAAAAAAAATTTTTTAAAAAAAAAAAAAAATGGGAAACCCCCGGGGGGGGAAAATTTTTTTAAAAAAAAATTTTAAGTTCCCCCCGGGGGGCCCCCCCGGAAGGGGGCCCGGGGGAAAACCCCCCCCAAAAAAAAGGGGAAAAATTTTTTGGGGGGGGTTTTTCCAAAAAAAGGGGGGAAAAAAAAAAAACCCCGGGGGGGAAAAAAAAAACCCAAGGGTTTTTTTTGAAGGTCAAAAAAACCCCCCCAAAAGAAAAACCCGCAAAAAAGGGGAAAAAAAAAAATTTCCCCAAAAATTTTTTCCCCCCTTTTTTCCCCCAAAAACAAGGGAAAAAATTTTTTAAAAAAAAAAAATTTTCCCCGGAAATTTTAAATTTTTAAAAAATTGGGGGCCCTTAAATTTTTGGGGGGGGGGAAAAAAAAAACCCCTTCCCTTTAAAAAAATTTTTCCCCCCTTTTTTTTTTTTTTTTTAAAAAACCCCCAAAAAAAAATTTTAAAAATTTCCCAAAAAACCCCTTTTTTTTTAAAATTTTTGGGCCCCCAAAAAAATTTTTTTTTGGAAAACCCCCTTTTTTTTTTTTTTTTTTTCCTTTTTTTTAAAATTTTCCTTTTGGGGGCCCGGGAAAACCCCCTTTTTAAAAAAAAAAAAAGGGGGAAAAATTTTAAAAAAAATTTTTAAAAAAAACCCCCCTTTTCAAAAAATTTTTTAAAAATTTTTTAAAAAAAACCCCCCCAAAAAAAAAAATTCCCCGGTTTCCCCCCCGGCCCCCCAATTTTTTAAAAAAAAGGGAAAAAAAATTTTTTAAAACCCCCAAAAAAAAATTTTTAAAAAAAAAAACCCAAAAAAAAAATTTTTTTTCCGGTTTGGGGAAAAAAAAATTTAAAAAAAAAACCCCCCCACTTTTTTTTTTTTTAAAAAATTTTAAAAAAATTTTTTTTTTTAAAAAAGAAAATTTTCCCCCTTTTTTTTTAAACAAAAGGGGGCCCCTTTTTAAAAAACCCCGGGGGGTTTTTTTTTTTCAAAATTTTTGGAAAAAACCCCCCAAAAAAAATTTTAAAAAAAAAGGGCCCCAAAAAATTTAAAAAAAACAATTTTTTAAGTAAAAAAAACCCCCGGGGGGAAAAATTTTTTTAAAAAAAAAAGGGGGTTTCCCCCGGAAAAAAAAAAAAGGGAAAAAATTTGGGGGATTAAAAAAAAAAAAATTTTTTTTTTTCCCGGGGGCCAAAAACATTTTAAGGCGGGGTTTTTTTTTTTTAAAAACTTTTTTTTTTTTCCCCCCCAAAAAAAAAAAAAATTTTTTTAAAAGGGGGGCTTTAAAAAAATTTTTTTTCCCAAAAAGGAAAAAAAAAAAAGGGGGGGGGGGGGGGGTTTTTTTTGGTTTTTGGGGGTTTTTCTGGACCCCAAAAAAAGAAAAACCCCCTTTTTTCCCCCCCCCAAAAACCTTTTTTTTTTTCCCCCCCCAAAAAAAAAAAAGGGGGGTTTTTTTTTTAGGGGTTAAAAAAATTTTTTTTTTTTTTTGGTTAAAAATTTTAAAAAAACCCTTTTTGGGTTTTTTTTTAAAAAAAAAAACCCCCTTTTTGGGGGGAAAAAGGCCCAAAAAAAACCCAAAAAAAAAACCCCCAAAACCCAAAAAAAAACCCCCCCCCAAAAAAACTTTTTAAAAAAGGGGGAAAAAAATCCCCCCCAAAAAAAAACCCCCCTTCCCAAAAAAAACCCTTTTTAAACCCCCGGAAAAACCCCCCCTTTCCCCTTTTTTTTTAAAAAAATTTAAAAAAAAAAAAGAAAAAACCCCCAAAAATTTTTGGGGGGGTTTTTTGGGGGGGGGTTTTTTTTTTGGGGGGGGGGGGGCCCCCCCCAAAAAAAAAAAAATTTTTTTTTAAAAAAAAAAAAAAGGGGGGGAAAAATTCCCCCGAAAAAAAAAAAAACCCCCCCCCCCAAAAAAATTTTTCCTTTGGGGCCCTTTTTTTTTTCCCTTTTTTTTAAAAAATTTTTATTTTTTTTGGGGGCCCAAAAAAAAAAAAAAAGGGGGGTTCCCTTTTAACCCTTTTTTTTTAAAAAATTTGGGGTTTTTTTTTTTTTAACCAAACCAAAAAATTAAATTGGGGAAAAAAAAAATTTTTTTCCCCCGGTTTTTTAAAATTTTTTAAAAAAACCCCCCCCCAAAAATTTTTTTTTTAAAAAAACCCCCCCAAAAAACCCCCCCCCTTTTTAAAATTTTCCCCGGGGGCCTTTAAAAAAATTTAACCCAAAAAAAAATTTTAAAAAAACCCCGGGGGGAAAAGGGGGGAAAAAATTTAAAAATTTTCCCCCCCCTTTTTTTTTTTGGGGGCCCCTTTTTTTTTAAAAAAAAAAAGAAAAAAAAAAAATTTTTTTTTAAAATTTTAAAAAAAAAACCGGCCCCCCAAAAAAAAAACCCCCCTTTTTTTTAAAAAATTTTTCGGAAATTTTAAAAAAATTTTTTGGGGGAAAAAAAAAATCCAAAAAGGGGGAAAATTTCCCCAAAATTGGTTTTTTTAAAAAAAAAAAAAAAATTCCAAAAAACCCCAAAACCTTTTTCCAAAACGCCCCGAAAAGGGGGGAAAGGTTTTTTAAAATTAAAGCTTTTTCCCGGGGGGAAAACCCCCCCCCCCCCGGAAAAAGTTTTTAAAAGGGGGGTTTTTAAAGGGGGAAAAAAACCCGTTTTCCCCCCCCGGAAAAAGGGCCTTTTTAAATTTTAAAAAAATTTTTTTTACCCAAATTTAAAAAAAAAATTTTTTTTTTTTTAAAAGATAAAAAAAGGGAAAAAAAAGGAAAACCCCCCCCCCAAAAAATTTTTTTTTAAAAAAATTAATTTTTTTTGGGCCTTTTTTTAAAAAAAATTTTTTTTCCTAATTAAAAATTTAAAATGTTTTTTTCCCCCAAAAAAAAATTTTTTTTTTAAAAAATTTTAAAAAAAAATTTAAAAATTTTTAAAAAAAAAAATTTAAAAATTTTAAAAAAAAAATTAAAATTTTTTACGCCTTCGTAAACCCCAAGCTTGAGATCAAGAACGTAGGGAAAACCCCCTGATTGCTCTTTCTTTTGAGAGGCGCGAAACTTCACGCACCACCACCCCGTTTCCACATGGCGGAATTGCTTGCACCATTGCGCCGACAGTCATAAAATTTTGGGAAGTAGCATCTAAACTTGTCAGTATTCACCGGGAAGACGATTGTATACAAGCATTCGAAACGTGGGAAACCTTATAAATACATTAAGACGATGGACGTCCGAAACGATAGTAACAAGTTACCACATCGTCCAAAAACCTTCAAACATCCACTTTATTCATTTTGTTTAATGAAAAACTCGCCCCCTTGCCATAAAATGCCCTTTTTTGAGAGGCAATTAATCTACTATCAATTTTTATTAATATTCATTTTCCCTCACTAACTACTAGACTTATTAACTTTTTGGGAACTGTTTCTTCCAGAGAGGGTATTGGAAAGAAACAATAGGTTGATTTTTTTATGCATAAATGATGAATCTTTATTCGAGCTCTTATTCAAAAATGAGAATTTAAATTTTTAACTGACGGATTAATGATATTCAAAAGTATGAGAATTTCCCAAATTAGAATTCAGTTAAGATTCTAATACGAGCAAACAATAGTCAGCAGTTACAACTTCCAAATCTTCATAAAAATCAAAAAGGGAAAGTACATTATTTCTGAAAAAACCCCCCCCCAAACCCTCTTACAATGGGAACTCTCGCCCATAAAATGAAACGGATACTTTGGTTTACGCTAGAATGTTGAATGAATGGTCGTTTGACAACGCTATAGTACCTGAGCCTACATAAGAAAAAAATTCTTCTTTGAACATAAGCCCAACTAACATTAAAAGGAAAAAATTATACCAAGCAGGGGGGTAACATTTTTTGGGAGAAGTCCGAGTTATGAAAACCGTAATTGCGACCAACGAATCTCCTCCAGAAACCATAAACTTAATAGGCGCAGTGCATTGGTCAATAGAGTTATTTTTTGGTAAATAGGTTGAATCATCAAAGGAAATGAACATAATAAATTCCTGGAGATGTTTCAATGTTATTTTGGGGATCCAAAAAACAAGAAATAATTTATTTTCACAGGAGGGGGGGAGTCCAGTTCTCTCCGAATTAGATGAGTTTTCACTTATTTAAAATATACATATGCATTATATCGTAAAAACAGCATAATTTTACAGTGCGGTCAAAATTATGGAACAAATTGATATTTCGAAGCCATGTACTTTTGACAAAAATCCGAAATAGGTCGGGTTTTTTATTTTTTAAAAATTCCCGATTTTTCTTTTATATTCCCAAAGAGGTTATGTCACTGGTTTTTTACAGGTGACGTAATCGGTAATTTTTTTTTAAAATTGGGAAAAGATTTCTTTGGGTACCTCATCTGAAAGGCCTTTCAATACTTTCATTTTGATGATAATAATAAATAATATTTTTTTGTACAGAGTGAACAAAAATTAATATTTTTTTTCAATAAGAGAATAAAATTTATATCCAACAAAATAGAACAGTTGAATAAGATGTTCCCAAATGCTATCTCCCAGTCTCTTTGGGCAAAAGCAAATCTACGGACACATTCCCTCGCACATTGCGAATAAGTTCCGGGGTAATTTGTTAATTTCTGATCCTAATTGGGTTTTTTAACTCTTGTAGATTTTGGGGCCCCTCTACAAAAGACCTTCGATTTCGAATAACCCCACAAGAAAAATCCAGGGGGGTAAGATCTGGGGATCTTGGGGCCACACTATCGGTAAAAAGTCTACCAATCCAATTTCCCAGGAATACGTTATTAAAAAAAATCACGTATAGTGCGGGGTACACCATTCCCCGTTTTCCCCAAATACTTTCATTTGGTGAGTTAGGATTGTTGGCGTTTGGAAAATGATCGGCAAGGCTGGGTATGAGTTCATTTCTTAAACATTCCAAGTAACGCTCCCCTGTGAGATTTCCTTCGAAAAAATACGGGCCAATAATCCTGTCGTTTATTATCCCTGCCCAAACATTGACTCTCTGAGGGTATTGAGTATGCCCGTCCATCATCCAGTGAGGATTATCCCTACTCCAATATCTGCAATTCTGACGATTTACTGAACCATTTAGGCAAAACATAGCCTCATCGGAAAACATAATTTGTTTTATAAAACGTGGATTGCGGTTACACAAATCCTGCATTATTTCACAGAACTCCACACGGCGATCGGGATCATCATCATTGAGTTGTTGATGTAGCTGTACTTTGTATGGATGGTACTTCTCTGCTTTTAGAATACGTAATACAGAACTTTGGGATATGTCAAGGTCTGCTGCAATTTGTCGTGACGTATTGTGAGGATTATTCTCTACACCCAATAAAACATCAAGTTTCACGTTTTCTTCTATTTTAGGACGTCCAGCATTCGGAATATGTTTGATATGACCAGTTTCTCTAAATTTTTTCTCAATCTTACTGACTGTTGAACGAGATAGGTCTATTTGGATACTTCGCATTGAACAAGTCGCATACCTCTTGCTGAGTTCTGGTTCTATCTCCGCATCCAATAAAAATTAAAATTTCTATGCGTTGGGTTCCACTTAAAGTAGCCATAGTTTACTTTTAGAACCTTTTCACTTAGAATTTGTGAAGAATATTTGTTGATATTTCAACGTACATTTATTTGACACTAACTTGCCTATTATGGCATTAATTTGTGATTGTCTTTTGTTTCCATTTCAGACTAGGAAATAGCTAACTATTAATATTTGGAAAGGATCCATTGGTGTAGTAGAGCACTGACACACTAGTCTGCCAGGGCAGTCTGAGGGATCAGAGCCTTGGCTCAAAAAAGTAAAATTTTGCATTTTTCAACACGCTTTTTTCATCTCCACTTGTAACTAAATGACTCATAATGTAATAAAATCTTGGAAGTAAATATTCACCCACTTCCAATCTTCCGAATAATCTGAAACTTGTCACACATATCAAGGACCGATGACAATACAAGAATTTCATAATCATAATGTAATAATAATAAAAATATATTTTTCCAAACGCCAACAATCCTAACTCACCACATGAAAGTATTTGGTTGCAACAAGATGGTGCACCTCCGCACTATGCACGTGATGTTCGCGAGTTTTTGAATAACTGTTTTCCTAGGAGGTGGATTGGTAGACGCGGACCGATAGAGTGGCCCCTGAGATCTCCAGATCTTACGCCCCTGGATTTTTTCTTGTGGGGTTATTTGAAATCGAAGGTCTATGTAGATAGGCCGCAAAATCTACAAGAGTTGAAAAATCGAATTAGGATCGAAATTAACAGAATTACTCCGGAAGTTATTCGCAATGTGCAAGAGGAATGTGTCCGTAGATTTGCTTATTGTCAAGAGACTGGTGGATGGCATTTCGAACATCTTATTTAACTGTTCTATTTTGTTGGATATAAAGTCATTCTCTTATTGAAATAAAATATTAATTTTTGTTCACCCTGTACAAAAAAAAAATCCAATTAATTATTATCATCGAATGCAGTATTGGAAGGCCTTTCAGATAAGATATCACGAGACATCTATTCCAATTTGAAAAAAATTACCGATTACGTCACCATGTCAAAACCAGTGACATAACCTCTTTAGAATATACATAAAAAAATCGGCATTTTAAAATATAAATCGGCCTATTTAAGGATTTTTGTCAAAAGTACATGGCTTGCGAAATATCGAATTTGTTCCATAATTTTGACGCGCACTGTATAAACTCTAAATAAACTAATTTTGGATTGCACCCTCGACCAAAAAATGCACATTTTCCCGCCTTGCTGTATAAATAACTATTATCAATTTCACAGTTCGATCAGGGATGCTTATCCATCAATCTATCTAACCTCTCCACTTGCTCCATAATACCGTACAAGCCAGGAAACCTCTCCAAATTCCCCATACACTGTTTATGATCAGTTACAGTGTAATTAATCCTTCGAATGTAATACCTGGAACGGTTGTTAGCTTCTGAGCAGTTAATCGATATCGATTGCCCGTAATTGAAAATTAATAATCCTCTAGTATCAGTGCTAGAGAACGAAATTGGCACATAAATATGTTACATGATAGTCGTTGGCTTCAATATCAGCAGGACGAGGTCTATTCGACGATTACATCATGCATTCATTGTGCTCTGAACATTTATGAGCGTTGGATTAGTTCCTAGAACAACATGTACTCTTTACATATTGTTTTCTACGAATATATATAGCCATTAGCTCTCTAACAGAAATGGGGTCACTTTGGTCGAGCTTATAAACACCAATCCCGGTCACAAGTGAATTCATTTCCAATGGAGATTTCTGTGAAGTTTTTCTATCTTTGAAAGCGTAATTGAAATAAATACAAATAAAAATTATTTGAAATGAAAAATAATTTAAAAATTCAAAATAATGAAAGTATCAGCTGAACACTTGAAAGAATGTTATTTCGTTGGAAAGAAATGTTTTCATTGAATTTTGATAATGTGAGGCTATTGTTAATCAAGTAATTTTTTTGGAAGCGCCGATTTTATTCAAACCCAAATAGTTGTTCACTCCTTAATTTGTTTGCTTCCTGGAGCACATTTTACATGTGTACTCAATAATATCACGCTATAAAATTGTTTAAAAATTGATTGTTTTGTTAATTATAAATTTCTAAAGTTAACAAAATATGAGAAATTGAGTAAATGTCATCTTTTCCATTGATATTTCACATTATTGTCAGTTTTATGACTGACAAAGGCATTCTAACGTTTTAAAAAATACGCAGTTTTTTCCATAAGTTTGCAATCAATTGTTTTTTTTTCAATTGTTGTTGAATGTTTTTCTTTAAAATTTGTGATTGGTTATCCTCTACACAATAAGTTTCTTTTTATTTACAATGTAATTGTTTATTTACTTAACAATTAGTTATAAACAAACTTCGATTGACATTATAATTTTTGTAATCATAATAAACTCTCAATAACCTTATGCAAAAAAACTTTTTTTTATATTCAACTTATCTATTTGTTTAGAAATATTTTATAAACATGTGATATTTCACATTATTGTCAGTTTTATGGCATTCAACGTTTTTAAAAAAATACAATGTAATTGTTTATTTACTTAACAATTAATTAAAAACAAACTTTGATTGACATTATAATTTCTTGTTATCATAATAAACTCTTAAGAATCTAATGCAAAAAAACAATTTTTCGAAAAATATTTAATTTATCCATTTGTTTATAAATACTTTTTTTTAAAAAATTTTTTTTTTTTTATTTTTTATTCATTTTTTTAAATAAATAAATGAATTGATGAAAATATATTGAGAGTGTTTTTCTTTAAAATTTGTAATTGGTTATTCTCTACCTAATAAGATTTTTTATATTTACAATGTAATTGTTTATTTACTTAACAATTGGTTATAAACAAATTTCGATTGACATTATAATTTTTGTAATCATAATAAACTCTTAACAACCTAATGCAAAAACAATTTTTGAAAAATATTCAACTTATTCATTTGTTTATAAATATTTTATAAACATGAAGCGTATTTTTTTAAATGTTGGAAAATGCCTTTGTCAGACATAAAACTGATAATAATGTGGTATATCAATAAAAAAAATTACAATATTTACTCAATTTCTCATATTTTGTTAACTTTAGAAATGTATAATTAACATAATAATTAATTTTTAAACAATTTTATAGCATGATAGTATATATTTTGTTAACTTTAGAAATGTTAATCGATGGTTTCAAACAAACTTCTCAATTAACAATAGCCTCACATTATCACAACCCAATATAAAAAAATTCTAACGAAATTACATTATTTTGAGTGTTCAAATGATGCTATAATTGAGAATTCCGAGAGTTGGAACTTTTTCATGGAAAATTTCCTCCTCTTCAAGAACCTGTTTTTTAATTTTCGATAATTTTTGAGCTATTACGGCCTTATTTTATTTTGGTTTTGTTTAAAAAAAATTGCAAATTCTCGTCGGCGGAAAAAATCGAAAAAAATATCTTTCTCAGAATGACATATTTGAGTAGACTTGGAACACTTTTCGACTAAGTAGATTGATGAGAACATGCCTATCCCCAATACCCCCCACCCCCTTGAATACGTGTTTGATAGTGACGGAGACTGATACTGCAACTTCGACTCGGTGTTTATTACCACTAATCACGCAATCACAACTAAATCTACCACTATACAGTGAGAATAACTATAATTTTATATTTGCATATTTGTAGTCACGTAATTCCCGTCTATGGTAGCCACTTCACAGTTCTATAACTGTGTCAATTGAGGGGTCTGAAACGTTATGGCCACCAAGCAGAATCACCTTGAAAGTTAAATGTGGAAAATAACTGTTGCGATAACCACCCAGTACCACTAAAATATCACTTAGAAGTCACAATAACTTTCAATCAAATATGATAGATTCGGGACGTTTCCATCAAACCTTCAATGTGGCAGGCTCTTGATTGTGATATGTCGTGATGGTTGCCACGTTCTTGCTATGTTTATAAGTGATTGCCACAGTTCGTATTTGATGAAAGTCACAACAAAGTTACAATTACCTTTAAAATTCACTATCAGGTGACCGTGGATTGGTCCGCGCGATGATGAAAGCTAACTTAATTTTTCTCAAATTATTTTTTCTACGACTGTCACAAAATACCTTCATTGTATGTTCAATGATGATTTCTAAATGTAGTACATTGTAATACTCCTTTTCATTATGCACTAGTTGCTGGGCAACTAGTGTAAATAAAACAAAAGACGCCGTAACCAGGTAAAATTGCCGTAACCATACAGACAATATAATCACAAATATAAGTGACAATTCAATATTTCTTTGACAGAACGATATTATAAAGGTATTTTGAAATTAGTTCAGCATGGAAAGTAGTGTTTCCGCCGATCTTCAGCTACAATATTGATAGATAGTGGCGAAGATATAACGACATTAAAACGGCATGGTGGCTGTCGCTCTACAACAGTAGCTGAGGGTTACATCGAAGAGTCCCTGACTAGTCGAAATAACATAGCCAATAAAATATTAGGGTCGATCAATAAGTTGTCAGACCTTCCATCGACATGAGTTACAGAAAATGTTAATAATGTAATGTCGCTCTACAACAGTAGCTGAGGGTTACATCGAAGAGTCCCTGACTAGTCGTGATAAGATTTTCCCTTAAAAAAACGGATTCTATTTCCCCACAATTTGTTTTTGATAATTGTACCAATGTAACATTGAATATTGTTGATAACAAGTGAGAAGATTTTTTTCACGATTATTGTAGTAGGTGCTTAACACATTTACCTAGTACGTTATTTTTTTCAAATAATTAAAAAAAGTACATTTCTCATGTTTGTTGTTTTTTACTTACACTGTAAATTATAATAGTCGTAGAAAAAGTATAGTGTAAAACTCGCACGGAATGACCATTTCCTACTCATATGATTTGCAGCTCGTGCTGCAAACTTTCATACTCGTAGGAAATGTATGTCATTCCGTGCTCGTTGTACAATATACTATTATTGTGGCTTACGAAAAGTTCATTTCACCTGTTACGTGAAACGTGAATGATATTTATTCAAAATGACATGGGTTATGCGTTTTAAAAAGACAATTTCTTTGATTTTGTACAAAACTTTAATTTAAATAGATCGGATATCTTGACCTGTGCGTCTGCTTAATTATTCATACCTTAATTGTTAATTCAGTTATGAAAGTTATCACAGATACATTTTTTATCTGTATTTTATGTTTATTATAGGCCCTGAAGAAGTTTATACTCAATAAACGAAACGTTGGCTGAAAATTAGAGAATAATTATTGGTCCTAATCCGACAACCTCTCCACCACCTAATATTGATATTATTATTATTTGTTTTTAAGCAAAAAAACACCCCTCTTTTAAACGGACTTTTTACCAGAATTTTTACCATTACAACTTTTCTCTAAAACGTAATCGTAAAATTTAACGGCCCGAAAACTGAATTTTTCGACTTTGATCGTTGTTTATAAAAAATGGGGCAAAACTAGCTGTACGTTTATATATATTTATCATGTACTAATCATCCACTATCACCTAAAACCTTCAGATACCTGTATTATTTTTTGCGTGAAATTGATCAATTTTTGAATTACTGACTGGGCTAATATCCTACCTTCATGGAAATATTACAGCGAAATATTTCTCTTTGAATGCTTTCTCCACCCAGAAGATGGAAGACATTCTGCCACGCCTATGGCATCGATTCCATAATGCTGCAACATCTCACATGAATTTCTCAGATGTGTTCGACGTTATTAATTGGATCAAAACTTGTTAAATGATCTTCTTGATGTAATTAGATCAATTTTGGTGGGATGTTTCGTAGTCTGCGCTCATCAAACTTGCCTCCATGTTATCACGTTTTGATTGATCATGCGTTTGAAATCCTGTGGGATAGAGTTGTGAGGTAGATGTATTTATTTACTACTATTTGTCCGAGACGCATTTGCGGTATGGATATTACACAACTAACTGATTTAAAAAATATAGGTGAGCAAGTGGTGAATTGAGGATAGAGAAATAAAATAAACACTGGTACTGAGTTAAAGAAAACGTATACAGGATGAAACCGACAAAACTTATGGGGTTATAGGGACCAATCAATCAATGAATCAATCAATTTATTTATCACAAAATATACATATAAATTCAATCACAAGGACCAAAGACAGATGCATGTTTATGACAAGTCACAAATAAATATCAAAACAAAATAAAATAAGATAAGATACCTACCATTAGATTAAAATACATGATCAAAATTGAGAAATTAATCTTCACAGGAACATACTTTTCGGACAATATAGCATAGAAAGGTAGAAGACGTGTATACACAAGAGACAACAAGAGAGAGAGTCATATATATATAAGTATACTATCTTCTTCTGCAGGTGCCATCTCCATTTAATGAAGGTTGGCGACAATTTCGGCATACTTATTGCGGTCCTGAGTGGTACGAATTAAAGTTGATGTGTTCATACCGGTCCAGTCGCGTATGTTTCTTAACCATGAATGTTGTCTGCGTCCAGGACCACGTTTTCCTTCGATTTTTCCTTCTATTATTAATTTAAGTATATTATACTTGTTATTATATACTATATTGAATAAAAATCAAATCAATTG
Source organism: Gonioctena quinquepunctata (assembly GCA_018342105.1). Taxonomy (NCBI): domain Eukaryota; kingdom Metazoa; phylum Arthropoda; class Insecta; order Coleoptera; family Chrysomelidae; genus Gonioctena; species Gonioctena quinquepunctata. The sequence goes on along the minus strand of JAFIRS010000639.1, from coordinate 410,508 downwards.
CATATATCGCGAACATAACACAAATTATACTAAGTACTCATCTATAGTGTAGCAGGCTCTCTGAACTAGCTGCTGTTTCAGTTTTCAGTCTTGTTTTGAAAATATTTAAATTGAGGGAGCTCTTAATATGCTCATCAAGAGAGTTGTATAATTTACAACCAGTAAAAAAAAAACTTTTTTGGTACAGCGTAGTCCGGTGATTCTCAGGTTCTAGTTGGCCTTTGAGACGTGTGTTATGGTTATGCTTCTCAACAGTATTCAAAATTTTTATTTTTATTTTTATATACGTATGTACAAACTTCCAGTATATATAAGCTTACAACAGTTAGGATTTTGAATTTTTTTAAATAATCTCTGCAGCTCGTTCTAGTATCGATACTAGCAAGAATTCTAATCGCATATTTCTGTACCAATACTCTATTCACATGTGCACAATTTCCCCAAATCAAAACTCCATACTTTATATGGGAATGAAAATTTGCATAGTACAATGACAGTAGTGTATACTCACTACAGTGGTTCTTCATAAATTTCAGACTATAACAGCTACTCTGTAATTTTCTACAAAAACAATCAATATGACAATCCCAGTGAAGTAACACCCAATAGATTTACTACTTATTATTTCATCATTGGAACCTTCAAAAAGTTTGATTTCATCAGTCCTGCCATTACCAAAAAGAACAGTTATTGTTTTATGATGATTCAGTTGTAGGTTATTATTGTTGGACCATTTTACAATATTGGCATATACCGCTTCAGCAGTAGTTTTCAGCTTATTGAGATCCTTGTCGACAACCAAAATATTCGTGTCATCTGCATAGCAGATAACATGAACATTCTGAACCCTTTGAATATAGAGAATGAGATCGTTAGCAAAAATATTGAAAAGTAGAGGATCTAAGACAGAACCTTGCGGCACACCTTGCTCTACATCCATTTCTTCAGAGAAAATGTTATTGACTCTTATTATTTGTTTTCTTTTACTGAGGTATGACTCGATTAAAGTTAAAGTTAAGCCAATATGATTGCAAAATGCCATATACAAATACAAACCGCTTCGTTACTGACATACAGAGTGATTTGTGAATTTAGACAAAAAATTCAATCCGCCATATTAAATACAGGGATTAGCCGATTTGGTTTAAATTTGGTACATGAATTAAACTGAAAGGCCTCAACAAGTAGCCCTTTGAACGAAACCAATATCTGGACCGGAAAATTCTTTTGTTGTATTTTCATAAATTCAAATTTATTAGTAAGCAAATATAATTTACCAAAAATTCAGTCCAGTCCTTTTTTAACAAAGTTCCTATACGTTTTTTCAGTAGATTCCGGTCCTGTTACGAATTTATTCTTCAGTTTTTTTGGGTTATGGGAGTATTTTATAAAATTCTACCACGAACTTATCAAAGAGAATAACAATATTTATGTCTTGGTTTCGTAAATATTTATCATATTAACCCATTTTTGATGGGTCTCCATCCGACAATTAGTTTCTAGAGTGAAAAAATTTAAAATAATAATTTATTACGGCATAACTGAAATGGTGCCAGAAACTTTTTTGACAAGTTCCTGTAGGATTTTTTCCGTAGATTTCGAATCTGAGCTCATATTTTTGATAATTATTGTACAGGGTGAGTTATTCTTACAAGAAATTAACATGGAAAAAAAAGAATATTCCGGTTCTGATATTGGTTTCGTTCAAAGTGCTACTTGTTAGAGCCTTTCAGTTCTATTCGTGTATCAAATTTAAACCAAATCCGCTAATCCCTGTATTTAATAGGGTGGATTGAATTTTTTGTCTAACGAAGCGGTTTTGGACATTTGTATATGGCATTTTGCAATCATATTGGCAGTCCCTATAACCCCATAAGTTTTGTCGGTTTCATCTCCGGACACCCTGTATAACCCTAGTTGAACAGGGCTGCATCAAATACTTGTTAAATACTTGTTAAGGGATTGATATTTTATTTAATTCTAAATTCGAGAATGGAGAATGAATTCACTTATTGAAAAATGATACTAACATAACAGCAGGAAGGGGGTGACTTGGGCACATGTCACTACGAGCGCACCTCTCCGGTCATCGGTTACTCCACATGGTCCCGGAGAGCGGATGAGTGTTGGCCAGTGGCTGTGGATTGGGGGTAAATTGGGGGTTGGCCCACCTGGGAAACGTGTTCCATGACGTAATCCTGGCGGCGTCGGTAGACGTCAAAGGTCAAAATGACAACGTCAGACTTCAAGGCATCGTTGGCGGGTCAATTGGTGACGGAATGTATACTTCAACGGTCGTTGGTGGGTTCATGACGGGGTGGCCCTGACGGCGGTGGAGGTTTGGGCGGATTCGGGATTGATTCTGCTAGTGGGTGCGTACGTCGCTGAAACAATGGCGCGTGGCATAGGTGTGGTGGTCCATGGCTTTGGACCGTGGAAATTGGGGGTTGCCCCACCGTGGCTTTGGCCTATGGGAAAATTTGGGGTCATACAGAGTGGCTCAAATTACCATGAAATATATGAATTCATATACGTTTTGTATACAGGGTGTACCAAAAAAGTCGATGTCACCGATTCAGCTGATTTTCAACGAGGCAATGTGAATCGATGTACTTGAGCCATTTTGGCACTTGAAAATCGATTAAAAAAATAAAAAATCCAGTTTCCGTCCTATCATGCAAGTGAGGTGTCAAATGAAAGGAGAACACCCATATAATCTAAATTCATCAAGCTCCGCCCTCCAACTTTATCGTAGAACAATAAATCGCCATTTGATAGCCTTAAATGACTTGAAATAACAAACCAATACCTAATTCGTGATCACGGCATGGAACTATACCCAAATCCACCAAAATCTCATGAACCGAAGTGACCACTGATTTCGATGCGATAAGGGAAATTTCGGTGTCAATGGATTCGTCTCGATGCCAAGAATCATATTGCGTATTTTCCGATGACAAAAGGGCACTAGGGCTAACTTCGTTATGGGGTGAGATACAGAAGGGTGCGAGTACTCTAACAAGACAACTTTGACTAGAGAACGTGGATATGAAAAGTTTGTATGTATATCATGCGGAATTAAACAAAAAAACGGAAATGTCAAGCATGGGTTCGAACCAGGAACCGCCAGATCATCTGTTTATCGGTGTTTCGACTTATGAAACAAGTACTTTCACGTCAATAAAAAATATTTTTTTCATACATTTTATTTAGGCAATATATCATATATTCAATTATACAAAACTCAGCGAGGAAAAGCTTTGATTTGATAATAGTAAAAAAATTGTTGCATTGATCTCAATCCGAATGGCAATCTTCTTTGGTTGGAGACAGCATCAACGACGAATGCTTGAATGGCAATGAAGGCAGACATTCAGTTCAGTTTTCTAATAATTTCGCTGAGTGGCATGTGTTCGAGGATGGTATCGTGTACGATGACGCAATAGGCTCGGGTATTGTCGGGAAAACCAGTTGATGCTTCGATCTCCAGCTTAACATCGACACTGGAACTCTTGATGCTCTCGTCTCTTCTGGAACAATCGATGACGAAAAATGTTTTGTTTGCAAATTCGGCATAAGACAGGAGAGGCGTGTGGGTTGGGAATTCTTGTAGCCAAATCAAATTGTGTAATTGTGGATAGGCTTTGAAAGTCCCCATTGGTGAATTGCGAATGCATCTTTTCCTTGGGGTAAGTTTCACCGTTCAACGTCAAGTTATTCTCGATATTTAAGTTACTGAATTCTTGGGATCATTATTGGTGATGGTATGATCACGATTCTTCTGGAAGCATACAATAACGTATCGAGGACTTTCGACAAACGACGAAGTTTTCACTGCCCACATTTCGGTGGTGGAACCGACAGTGAGAGTTGGCAACATGTGCAAATCCCATTTCTGAACGAAATCCATAATGGAAGTGTCGCTTTGATACCTTTCAGCAGCTGTATTGATGCATCGCTGGGATATAGTCGTTTAATTTTCAGTTCAATATTTTCAATTTCCAATTTAACTTCTGTGGTATTGTAGCATCCTTCTTCTCATCAATTTTTTAAAACAATTATTATCGTTTCCAGCTCTGACCAATCGTATAGCATGCTTTCCATAAGAAACGTATTGATAGTCGTTGAAAATGTTCAAAAGTGTCGGAGCGGAAATGAACATATTTGAATGTCAGGCGGTGGGTGAAATGATGCCCACATAGGGGTAGGTCCACCAGAGTTGGAGAGGAGTTTCGTTTCGTCGTTTTGTAGCACAAAGCCTCTTACCGTACTAACGATACCAACATCACGTACAGTCTCCAATTCCTTGCCATTCTGTTCGTAGCCGGCCGATTGAACATGAAAGCGCCAGCGTTGTTAACAAACGTTACTTTTCCATCGCCTCGAATTTTGGTTACTTTCCCGCTGATGTACAAGTGGCTATCGTACAAAGCATCAAATGCATCCGATTGGTTGACACTGATTTCGATGACGTCATTATTTCGAAATGATTTGACATACGGTAATACGTTCTCCATTCGACTTTCTGTATTGTTTCGTCCATTTGAGGGTGTTCGGAAAATGTTGAACACCTGACTCGACAACATGATGACCGAGAGATTTCAGGAGAGGTATATACTCTGCAGACAATTGACGAATCGTTGTCGTGTATGTCTTGGTGAAACTGAAGGTTCGAATGTAGATGCAGGACTTTTATCGATGATCAGGACCATAGTTTCTTCAATTCCAGACGAACAATAACTTCCCTCCTCGAAAATCAATCAACTGGAAATTTTGATCCAACACCTCAGCGTAATGTTATCTAAGCACTTTGATGATGGATAGGCAGATATATGAGATGATTGGGAGTTTCGTCAATGGCGTAACCAGGGTCGCGTCTATAGCAAATTCATATATCGTATGAGACGGTCTGTCGTTGTAGAGGCTCCGGACGTATTGTTGCTGTCGACGGAATCGTACGTACTTGTATGATGTTGACGGGTCGATCGGATGCATGATGAATGTTGGGTGCGGGATAGCAGGCGAAAATCCCAATATATGAGCCAGAATTATCTCAGTCGGAAGTCGATGGCGTGTTTCGAGCAAAATATTTCGCTTTTCGCGTATTATTGTGGGACGGAGATAGAAGAGCATCAGGACGTTCAACGAATTGTTTTGGAACAATGTTTTTTGCAGCAATGCTTCAATATCTTCAATTTCGTAGGCTCCACAGGAAATCAATACTTTTCTCTTCTCTTATCACTGTTCTCCGAAATAATGGAACTTTGTACCCTCCGATATGTTGGGTATACTGTTGTACGAATGAAAACTCAATAAAGTAATCCGTATTCTGCATCACCATCCAATTGGGGGGAGGCGGAAATTGATGGAAAGCGTCGATGAGCGACCGTTCAGGTTAATATCATAGACATGACTGAGTCATTCGATAGGGACAAGATATAAATAACATAAAACAAAGAGATTATAATTTATTCACACAATAATAACATTCATTTTGTGAACTAACATAACCAAAATACTGCATGGGAAAATCTTGCTGCTGCTGCGACATTCTTTCCGATGATGGATGAAAGATGGTAGACGAACTTGCAGTTCAGAAACAAACTTTGTATTCTTCAGGTAATTTTACGCCACATCTAGTAATTCCCAGGTCCAGCATATTGTATCAGATAATTCAGAGGAATAGCTTTCAATTCTGCATCGCACAAGTCCCTCAGACATATTTCAGACATTGTCGAGTAGGAAGCGTATGACATAGATGTCCACAACTGAACTGGTTATAATTCTGATAACGATCGTTTGTTATATATAATTTCAACATTGATACCAAAATATCTTGCAAGTTCCAATGGTGCTTCAGGTTCCAAAACTATCGAAATAATTCACAGTGTTGCCATTTTTTATGTAAAGCTACCCAATGTGTACCGTATTTTCGTAGAGTCCAAATTCAGTACAGCACACTCCTTTTGTAGAGGGCGCTGCGGTAGCGAGTCTCGCATAAAGACTCCTCTAAAAGGTATTTGCAATTGACGAGCGCACTTTTCTATATCCGAGTCGTACAACGCTCTATTGGGCGCTTCAAAAGAGTTTTTTTTGCTTCCAAAAAAGAGACCACGTTTCCTTGACGCCCTGCTGTTTTTTTTCAAGAACAATCCAAACCTCGGGGTCTTGGTAAATACAACCAGATCCCAAATGCCCCTACTTTTTGGGCGCTAATTTTCCCCGAGTTTCTTTTGGATTCTTTGTATCAAAGAAATGCTTGGCTACGGCTTTGCCTCCCACCAACGTACCAAAAAGCCCAGCAAATAGGGTATTAGCGGTGGAAACCTCCGGATTTTGATTCGAAAGGTAATTCCGGCTGACTTTTTCTTACGTCCTCCCGCTTGTTAAACGACCATTTTGCCCTTTCCCCGAGGCGATGGTTTTTTTAATTATTATTCGGATGAGGCTTCCATTTTTGTTTTTTTTTCCAATAATTGTTGAATGATTTCACCCCCATCCGAATTGCTTTAAAATTTTTCATGGTTCCAGTAACAATAGAGCGCGGTTTTTTTCCCCGGACGCGTTTTTTTTTGACTTCGTTGCCACCCTTTTTCTTCGAGAACTCTGTGGCCCCTTTTGGGCGTGTTCCCCGAGATTTTGAGTTTGGGGTGAATAGGCAATAGGGGCCTTTTTAAAGCGGTCCGATTTCCCACCCTTCGTCCCCGGGGGGCGAGGTTTAACCGATTCCCCAAGGCCCCCTTTACTGATATCCTGGCATTTTAATTAAAAAGGAAATTTTTATTGATGGGTATTAAAAACCCCTTTTCTCCGTTATATCGTCAACATGAGGACTGACGTCCAACGATTACATCATTTGGTTATAAAAAAGGGTTCATTATGTATACCATATTTGGGTTCATCGTTCCTATAACATGATTGATGTGACAGGGGAATCCGTTGAAATTGAGACTTTAAGCGTCAACATGTCTACCCCATTTTTTAAACCCCTTTTATGACATCAATACGGATGGGGAAATGTTTCATGGGAAAACCCCAAAATTGAAGGCAATACGTTGAAATTTGGTCAAGACACCTACAACCGACGAGGGCTTAAGAGATTTTGACTGAAAACCAACCAAAAATTTCAAGATCGATCTTATAAACTAAAAACGATTCTGATGTCGACCGTGCCTCAAAAGATAAAAATGGGAAAATCAAAGCCAATAAATCTTGGAAATATAAAAATAATTCCAAGATATTTCCCCAAAAAAAGGGTGGGTGCAAAAATTTTCCAGGCAAAACAAGATAAAAAACCACTAAGTGATCGAAAAAAAACGATGAACAATGTGAATTTTGATTCTGATATGGAGATTGTTCAACAAAAAAAAACGCTACCAATCGACAACTGGACGAATTTAAAACCCCTTTAAACGTAGAAAAACAAATTATTGCCCTCCTTCAGGCCTTCATCTCTGGGGGAGGGATGTGGGGAAAACAAAATAGGCTTATAAATTTACTGTTCGGTCCGAATGGGCAAATTTTGAAAACGTTTGGTCTCCCCTAAAAAGTCTCTATATCAACACAAGTACCAATTGCCAAGATGCATTAAATGAAGTCAAAGAAATCGGATATTTTCCGTTCGAGAAAACGAGGAAATTATGAGTCCCTCCGAAGCCAAACCCAACTCAATATTCATATTCGATGATGTGGCTTGTGATGGTCAACAGAAAAATTCGAGAATATTTTTTCAATGTGCAACCAAAGGACATTGACGTCATATATATATCCAAACGTACTCGAAGATACCCAAACAACTAAATTCGAGACAATTGCAATTTGATTGTGTTGTTCAAGCAGGATGAAATTAACAGCAGTATTCGATGAACACGTTTCGCCCGATATGTCATTCGAACAATTCAAACGTTTGTGTGCAGAATGTTGGCGCGAAAAATATGGCACACTCGTAATTGCCAAAGGATTTCTGATTTGAATGCAGGTAGATATCGACGGTTTCGATAAATATATCATGCGTAAAGATTAGCATGTCATCAGTAAACATGAAACCGTTCAGCAAAGAAGTTGACGTCATTCGAAAAATAAAACCTTCATTATCGAAGGAAATCAGAAAACGACACTTAGCTTACAAATTGGGTAAATCCAAGAAGATCATCCATAACTAAACTCTTCAACCTCTGTCCAAACCCCTCGAAGAAATAGTCAAGTCATCGAAGATCTATCGACGTTCTCTAACCTCAAACGTATCAAGAAGGAGAACTCAAAGAGAAGAAGAAGAAAAAAGAAGAAGAAGAACAATCTCCAGAAGAAACACATTCCTTCTATGATGGACATTGCCGAAACACACGATGATAGTGGATGAAAGCGTTTTCTGAGTGCGAAACCATCGCGGAAGAATCCTATTCCAGAAGAAGGATGCTCGAATATGTTGAGCAATATCCCCATGTCACAAAATACATCCTCGAACACTGGAGTAAAAATAGAGGTCGATAAATTATACGGACCTGTTTATGATGAAGTTTCTTCCTAAATGGTTTCTAGGCAAAAAATACATTGATTTCGATAAAAATAACCATATCATAACGGAGGGAAAGTATGGAGAGGGACTCCAGGACTCTATCAGCTAATATTCTATGATGACCTCCTACAATGCAGAGGATTTGAACATATAAAACTATTTTAGAATTGACGGGGGGCTCATCTGAATTCAGCAGGCAACATGAAGGGTAGTCAGAAGTAAATATACAGATATAATACGGCCTATGTTCCGTCGACACACCACTGGCAAGGGACTCCTTCCCCAGCAATCTCATCACGATATGATGACCTTCAATAGCAAACCCATAGAATATATTTCTGGGATGATCCGGAACGAAGTTGTGTGAACGATTGAGGCTGCTGATAGCTTCAAAAGATCCGGAAATACTTCTCACGACAACGAAATATTGGCAATAATAAATGAACCCGGAAGCAGGCATCATTAAAATAACTCGCTCCCTCATGTACATAGCACATTTCACAATGACTGTCGACAAGTTTGGACGTAGTTCCAATAGAAAGCGGAAACATTATCGAAAAGTGATGGTAGTGGATTGCATACAACACCAGACGGCGACTATTGATTTTAACGATTTGAAATTGTGTAATGTTAAGAGACCTAAGAACAGAAAAGATGCGGCCAACAAAGGGTATTGGATGAGATCTTTGCATGAATTTACGTATAAATTGAACAACAACTCAAGTCTCGCTATCCTGAAAATGGGCATCATGCATGTGAAAAGGCTATAAATAACCTGAACATCACCACAAAGACTTTCGAGGAAAATCTAAAACAATCAATATGAATTTCGTTGACATGATTACAAAACATGGTGCGAACGTCGGTAAACACGTGACAGATTGCAGCAAATCAGAAATCCCATCAACACTATGACCACTAGAGGACAACAAGTGGACGTTTCCATACATAACCTCGAAACTGGATTGGTGACCGCGAACAAAAAATTATGAAATCTCCAGCGGAGGAACCAAAGGATTTAACGAATAAACATTATGTTGATGATCGTATAGCAAGTAAAAAAAACGAAACATTGATGATCTTGCTCAGAAAGTTTCGAAAACTGGGATGCAGATATCCAAAAGCTAGTTCAAATATATAATGCCTTGAGAAAATCTTCCACTTAATTGTATACATGTATATTGAATAAATAGTTCCTGACTGTTATGTCGTTTCATTTATATTACATCACCTTTAAATTACTACTCATACAATGACGTCATCCAAGAAGATCAAGTCACGGACGTCTCGACGTTGTACCGTAATCTAGGTCCCTGCATTCTCCTCCGAAAAGGCTCAGTTGGTGTCGGAATTACATCGACCCGCTCGAAAATACCCTCGACGTCGTACCCTCCTCAAAGTTTGGGATGATTTATATAAATGGATTTTGGCGAAATGAGACAATACGCTCGCCAAAATCGAAATTTCAAACTAATTCGGTCATCGATTGTTTTCGAAATTCGTCTGACTCGACCATTGAAAACCAAAACTGGCGTTGCAGTTACCGAAGCCTTTACAGATATTTTGTCACATACGAAAAGGTGTCCGAAAATTTGCAACTGATCGGGAAAAGAATTTTTATAATGGTAAATTTCAAAGTCTCATGAAAACACGTCAAATCATTCATTACAATACATTCAGCGTGATGAAAGCTTCAATGGCAGAACGCGTAATAAGAACCTGAAAGAAAGACTCTACATGTACTTTGTTTGCAAAGGCCCCTACAATTGGCTGAAAATATTACCTGAAATAACCGCCTCCTACAATGATACTGTGCATCGAACGACCGGCTTAAACCGAAACCAAATCGACAAATCTAACGAAAAGAAAGTTCTACGTCAAACATATAGTCATCTGAAGATTGTCGGACCACAAAATTCAAATTGGGACATGGTACGCATCTCAAAATCAAAATACTTTTTGAAAAGGTTACACCCCAAGTGGACAACAGAATTATTCAAAATCGTCAAAGTCAAAAACCCAATCTACCACCTATCTGTTGAAGATACACTAGGCACACCCATTCAGGAGCATTCACGAAGAGGAATTACGAAAAACTGCCAATCCCAACATCTATCTCGTGGGGAAGGTAATCAAGAGAAAAGGAAAGAAAATGCGGTTAAATGGCTCGGCCTGGATAAGACTATAACCCCATGGATTGAAAATTTTGATCTTGTCTAGAATGTTCTGAAACAAATTCGTGGGATAAACATTCATTATCTTGGTGGTGGTGGGGGTGATGGATATAAAGTGAATTCTACAAGCTATTGGGCAGTTGAGTTTCAAAGCAGCAACAGTAGAATGTCCCACGATAGTGGTTATACAGCGTCGGTAGTATGTTTGAAAGTGATTGTGATTCCGATGGAATCGATCAAGCTCTGAATCGATACGAGGCTGCAGCCCAGCGTTACTATGGTGACGTTGGTATCATTAAACGATACGAGCCAGGCTGAAGAAAATCATCTGCTACTAATGGTGTTTCCAACGGAGAACTATGAAATTCGTTGCGGCCTTAGCCCTGCTAGGATTTCGACACCTGTGGTATCTTGAAACAAAGATTTTCGACTAGACACATATCTTTTCTCATCCAGCGACTGGTACAACCCTCATACACATATTGGACAACATATTAAAATTTTTTCCGTGACGTCATCACTGGTCATCCATATGAGTATGAACCTGTTACGACTTTGTTGTGGTGATTTCGCAACCGTCCTCAGTTCATTGAGAGTGATACGAAGCACTGACCATCATCAAGGGCGACACTGAATTGAACCTGACTGAGAGACATCCAAGCATTCTTCACACCCAAAGGGAAGTTGTGTCTGATCCGCATGGCCATGTTGGGTTCTCTCAACTTTTGTGCTTATTATAAAATGTATTTGGGGATGAAATCATGGCTGGTGATGGACTAAATGTAACTGTGGATGAAATTATCAAAAGGATTTTTGCAAGCATCATCCATAGATAGTTTGTATGCAAATGGTCTAAGGGAATATCTATTTTATTATGAATCGCAACTCATCCATAATTTATGTAATAAAATGATGTGAAAACCTTTTTTTTGTTTTTACAGATCAATTCATCACATGAACGCATCAAATATGAGAACTTAGTTTATTAACATTGAAAATCATAGTAGCAGGGTTTCTTTGAAAAGACACATGTAGTCCGATTTTACTTTGGTCAATGCGTAGGAACGTCTAGTCTGTAAAGGTCTTCTATTCAACATGATCATCGAAAGTGATTTTATTCTTCACCACACATTTTGTTATTTCAGTTTCCCGAAAATCCCTATGTAAATCCACGTCCTATTCACACCGGCAGTCGTTTCCGCTAATTGGGGATAAGAATGCGTCAGTGATGATTCATTGTTCTAATTTGAGCTGTCAACAGGAAGTCGTCATCCGGTGAATAATCATCGACATGAAGTCGTTTCCGGTTGATAATTATTCACACCGGACGTCGTTTCCGCTATTTGTTGATGAGAATGCAATGAGTCAGACAAAGGGGAATGACATCATAGTTTTGACTGTACATTTTCAAACTGTTTTTCTGGGTGTGTGGCCCAAAAGTAGGTTATGATACGATCTGAGGAAACCACTCATTTAAAGTGAGGTTATGGAAACGCATTATTGCTTTCAACATTTATTCAAATCATTTGAATCGACATTCATACATATTTTTTCGATGCTTTTCATCTAGAATAGGTGTGATTATATTCTTGGATTCTTCAATACGTCTCTTGAAGCGACATCGATCAATGGCAACATACTCCCAAAATTTTCTTCGTGATTTGTTGTAGGCGAATGTCCATGTGAACATGTAATGGATGTTGTTTTCCTCTCGAAAACTGACTTTTTTCATTGTTTCTTTTTCAACTTGTATAGATATTTGATGCACAATTTGGACATCTGCACCAGTGACACACTCGTAATGAAGTAAATCAATCCCGCCAAAGTTCTCCAAGCACAAGGTGGTGAGGTGGGGGTGATCGTCGTCATCGCTCTTCTCCAATCCGAATCACCGACAGTTCGATCGGTAAAAGCAAGTCTCAACTTGTAGAAATTTGACTTTTCCGGTATTTCAACACTCAAAACAGACAAATGTCCCCCATTGACTTGAGATGGAGTCATTTTCACCCAGTTTGAAGGCCATGTTTCATTTCTATATCCAGTGACATTATCGAAAGTAATGAAAACATCTCTTACATTATATGGAGAATTGATATACAGAGTATTTGAAAAAACAGCTGTCAATATAATGTAACTTGATGTTAGCATGCCAGATCACAAGAGAACTGAATGCAATCAATGCAAACTTTTGAATAAAACGCACACACGCACATACAATTCGATATTTTATTTCCAAGGTATAGGTACAATTCTACATGTAAGATATACTGGTGCAATTACATCTTTTTGGATGGAAACATACAACTTTCCATGCAGCCATTATGTCCACAGTCCTGAGTCACCCATCCCCATATTGCGAAACAATGTATCAAACTGCAGCAATGTTCTTGCCCTTGTGATTCATGCAGAGCGATCCTCCTTTCGGAAAAACTGGTGGTGGGGGGTTGTTTTGGCATTTCTCGATATTGATTAGCTGTGGCGGCATAGCACGCATGCACCACGTGAAATAATTCTGCAGAATATCTACATTTTGATGTCCTTTCACATAAATAATATCAACATCTTCGAGCAGCTTCCAGATGTCATCTAAACCAGCGTAATCGACATACCCATCGGAATATCTCAAACCAAGGATGTTCTGCTCTTCATATCTGACTTGCTTCTTATCGACAGCTGAAAGCAAGTTGAATGGCTTCGGAGGTTTGATTAGAAAATGATTCGTTTTCTTTCCATCGCAAATAGTTATTTCTTTGGGGTAAAACTCACGAGTCAAAGTGAAACCTTGAATATCCACTACAACGATCTTCATCTTTCAGAGTCTCCCTGTACAACTGAGATACATGTCGTACAATCTCGCTCAGTGGTGGTGTTCCATTACGCAGTCGTGAATTATGATGCAATAGGCTGGTGTGTTGACTTCCATTAGGACATTGATATATGACATATTATTGTGGAATGCCGAAAGCAGCAGCAGAGACTTCAGAAGGACCATTGTAGAGTGTTGTGGGCTGAATACGACGCAATGGATATGATGTGGGAGGTAAATTTCGTTTTCAAGTTCCCCACCTCAACTTGGCAAACTGTTTCATTACGTTTTCTTTTTCTCATAAAATTGGATATCTCTGGATAATTCTCGGACCCTTCTATCAAATTCTTCAACTCTACGTCTGTACTCTTCAGCAGACATTTTCGAAAAAGACGCTCTCCACAACAGATATTCACATTTTGAATAGCGTGGAGTGGGGGACGATAAACAAATGATCTGGCGGTTCCTGGTTCGAACAAAGCGGCCGTTTTTCTGATGACAAGCGGCCACGTTTTTTTTCCCATGACAGGTGGCCATGTTTTTCTCACAATGACAGGCGGCCATGTTTTTCTTACAAAGCGGCCATGTTTTTTTTCTTACGAAGCGGCCATGTTTTTTCCGATAACAGACGACAAGCTGTTATGTTTTTTTCTTACACAGTGGCCATGTTTTTTTTTTTCGATGACAGGTGGCCATGTTTTTTTTTCCAATGAGAAGTGTTTATGTTTTTTTTCTTTCAGTTGTCAATGAAACACCCTGTCTATCTTTACGCTCCGCACCAATTGTTATGTTTTTTCTTTCTCATTTCGTCGTTTCGATTTCTCGTCGTTTGCGTTTCGATACGCCATTCTCGTCGTTTCGTCGTTTTCGATACGCCATTCTCGTCGTTTTCGTCGTTTTCGTCGTTTTCGATACGCCATTCTCGTCGTTTTCGTCGTTTTCGATACGCCATTCTCGTCGTTTCGTCGTTTCGTCTTTTCTCGCTTTTTTTGCTCGATACGATTTCGTCGTTTTCGCTTTCGATACGCCATTCTCGTCGTTTCGTCGTTTTCTCGTTTTCGATACGTCATTCTCGTCGTTTTCGTCGTTTTCGATACGTCATTCGTTTTCGTCGTTTCGATACGCCTTCCGTGTTTTGCGTTTGTCGATTCACGCATTTCTCGTCGTTTTCGTCGTTTTCGATACGCCATTCTCGTCGTCTTTGCGTCGTTTTCGATACGCCATTCGTCGTTTTCGTCGTTTCGATACGCCATCTCGTCGTTTCCGTCGTCGTTTCGATACGCCATTCTCGTCGTTTTCGTCGTTTTCGATACGTCATTCTCGTCGTTTTCGTCGTTTCGATACGCCATTCTCGTCTTTCGCGTTTTCGCGTTTTCGATCATTCGTCGTTTCGCGTTTCGATACCTTCTGTCGTTTTCGCGTTTTCGTACCATTCTCGTCGTTTTCGTCGTTTTCGATACGCCATTCTCGTCGTTTTCGTCGTTTTCGATACGCCATTCTCGTCGTTTTCGTCGTTTCGCGTTTTCGATACGCCATTCTGTTTCCGTTTTGATACGCCATTCCGTCGTTTCGCGTTTTGATACGCCATTCTTCGTCGTTTTCGTCGTTTGTCGTTTTGATACGCCATTCTGTCGTTTTCGTCGATTTGTCGTTTTCGATACGCCATTCTCTCGTTTTCGTTTTGATACGCCATTCTCGTCGTTTTCGTCGTTTTCGATACGCCATTCCTCGTTTTCGTCGTTTCGATACGCCATTCTCGTCGTTTTCGTCGTTTTCGATACGCCATTCTGCGTTTTCCGTTTCGATACGCATTCTCGTCGTTTTCGTCGTTTTCGATACCAATACTGCGCCATTCTCGTCGTTTGCGTTTTCGATACGCCATTCTCGTCGTTTTGCGTTTTCGAACGCCATTCTCGTCGTTTTGCGTTTTCGATACGCCATTCTCGTCGTTTTCGCGTTTCGTACCAATACTGCGCCATTCTCGTCGTTTTCGATACCAATACTGCGCCATTCTTGCGTTTCGATGGACCAAAGCCACGGTCCAACCTCACATGTCCCTCTGTCAGCGTCACGGTTGACCAACTCAAAACACAGCCCAACTCAACCCAAATACGGCCGTTTGCACCCACTAGCTGGATCAACCCTACTTTCGGTCTTTGAAGAAGTTTCTGGCCATGGGCCACCGGAAAAAGCTTCGCGCAAAGCAAGACATATTTACCAGGAGCGATTTTCTAATCGAGTACTGCTTTCAGCTCCATCATTTACCAGTCTCCACCGTCGTTTGGCTGAAATCGTTTAATTCCGCATGATATACTACAAACTTTTCATATCCACGTTCTCTAGTCAAAGTTGTCTTGTTAGAGTACTCGCACCCTTCTGTATCTCACCCCATAACGAAGTTGCTCCTAGTGCCCTTTTGTCATCGGAAAATACGCAATTATGATTCTTGGCATCGAGACGAATCCATTGACACCGAAATTTCCCTTATCGCATCGAAATCAGTGGTCACTTCCGGTTCATGAGATTTTGATGGTTTTGGACTCTGTTCGATGTGGCCTATCCGAATTGAGCATTGGTTTTGTTATTTCAAGTCATTTAAGGCTATCAAATGGCGATTTATTGTTCTACGATAAAGTTGGAGGGCGGAGCTTGATGAATTTAGATTATATGGGTGTTCTCCTTTCATTTGACACCTCACTTGCTATGATAGGACGGAAACTGGATTTTTTATTTTTTTAATCGATTTTCAAGTGCCAAAATTGCTCAAGTACATCGATTCACATTGCCTACTTGAAAATCAGCTGAATCGGTGACATCGACTTTTTTGGTACACCCTGTATACAAAACGTATATGAATTCATATATTTCATGGTAATTTGAGCCACTCTGTATGACCCCAAATTTTCCCATAGGCCAAAGCCACGGTGGGGCAACCCCCAAATATTCCCAACGGCCCACAGACACGGACCAACACACCTATGCCACGCGCCATTGTTTCAGCGACGTACGCACCCACTAGCAGAATCAATCCCCGAATCCGCCACCAAACCTCCACCGCCGTCGGCCACCCCGTCATGAACCCACCAACGACCGTTGAAGTATACATTCCGTCACCAATTGACCCGCCAACGATGCCTTGAAGTCTGACGTTGTCATTTTGACCTTTGACGTCTACCGACGCCGCCAGGATTACGTCATGGAACACGTTTCCCAGGTGGGCCAACCCCCAATTTACCCCCAATCCACAGCCACTGGCCAACACTCATCCGCTCTCCAGGGAGTAACCGATGACCGGAGAGGTGCGCTCGTAGTGACATGTGCCCAAGTCACCCCCTTCCTGCTCATAACGCGTTAATTTGATGGGAATTTTGTTATGAAGAGTTGAAATTTATTACAGAAACTATTTTATTCCGATTCAGATTCCGAACTTGAGGTGCTGCTGATTCCAACAAATATAACAGGCTCCAATTGGGTCTCCATTATCCCAATGCCACACTTGTGTTTCTACTTCGTCTTCTATACATTTTTTCCACTTATCAGAAATAATAATAGAAACTGCTTCATTAAAAATCTCCAAACTTGAATCCTCTCTGCCAAATGAGTTCAATTGGATTGAGCTCGCTTTGGAATGGCGGCAATCCCAAAACAATCTTATTTTGATTTTTTGCCAGTTCTACGATTAAGTAATTATTGAATTTGATTTTGTGTTGTTTTACAAATGCTAGAAGTTCAATTTTTTGCATTGGGTCATCGAGTGTAAAAGGTCCACGAAAAGAGAAGGTCCAAACAAAAAAAACCCTATGGAAGAAAACACCAAATTCGAATTTTCCTTCTCATAGAAAGATATCAAAGAGCAAAATTATTTAACCCCATTGGCTTATAGCAACGCGAAATAATAAGCCCTATATCACCCATAAAATCACAACAGTATATGATTCTAGAAAACGAAAATTCATCATGAAATATCAACCCCAAATTATCATTGATTTAATTGAATCACCCTGTATCAGAATAACCATACATAAAAGGAATGAAATATTCAACTCCTAAACACGAAGCGCATTCAGAATCATTATAATTCATGATAACTATCGTTTCGGACGTCCATCGTCTTAATATATTTGAAAGGTTTTCACGACGTTTCGAATGCTTGTATCTGCAATCGTCTTCAGGTGAATACTGACAAGTTTAGGTGCTACTTACCAATTTATATGACTGTCGGTGCCAATTCCGCCATGTTCAGCGGTGCGTGTAATTTCGCGCGGTGTGGTGGTGCGTGAAGTATCGCGCCTCTGCAGCCCGCCAGAAAGAGCAATCAGGGGTTTCCATACGTTCTTGATCTCAACGATTGGTTGACTAAAGGCGTTATTGGCTTCGATGTAGGCGGCCTCTTTGAACTTTCGTTCGAACCAATGCTCCTCTCTATGTAGAACACTTGCGTCGTCCCATAGATATCGATGGTGCTCAGTCCAGGCATGGTCAGCGATTCCCGATCTTGATGTTTCTCCACGTTGAGTCCATTTCTTGTGCTCATCCAATCTTACCGATAACGGTCTCTTTGTCTCTCCAATGTAGGAATCTCCGCATTCACATGGAACTTCATAAATGCAATTCTTACTGATTTCATTTTTGTTGTCAGGTTTGGTCTTGGTCAGGAAACTCCGTAAAGTACTGCCGGATTGGAAGCAGCTCTTGATGTTGAACTTGTTTCCGATCCTTCTGATCTTCTCGGAGACACCTCTGATGTACGGAAGGCAGATCACTGTGCTTTGTTGTTGCTCTTCAGATGTCTTCGTTCTCCGGAGTTGTTTCAATACTTCTTCTAGGAGTTTCTTGGGATATCCATTCCGGTGGAGGTCCTCTCTGATGTGGTTCAATTCGGCATCTAGTGACTCCGCGTCGTTGCAATGTTTTCACGATCCCTCTCTTCGTCGAACTCGGATGGTTGGAGCTGTAACTGGGGTACTGCCCTGTATGTGTCTTCTTTCTGTAGACGGAGGTGCGAATTCTATTACCTATTATATCAACGTTCACATCGAGGAAGGGTAAGGCACTGTTGGTTTCCATCTCCATCGTGAACTTGATCGAATCCCTGATTCTGTTAATTTCTGAGAAGAAATCCTGTAGATGTTCGTCTCCGTGATTCCATACAATGAAGGTGTCATCCACGTACCTCAACCACAGCTTTGGTTTGTATTCTGCCTCCCGTATAGCCAATTCTTCGAACCACTCCATGTATATGTTGGCGATGATTGGAGAAAAGGAAGATCCCATCGGGAGTCCCTCGACTTGAGAGAAGAATCGGCCCTTTTCCTGGAAATATGAGTTCTGTAGGCAGCACTGCAGTCATTCCAATATTGCGTGGGTAGGAAGGTCAGTCCTCTCGTGCAGCTGGTCATCCTCTTCGAGTTTCCTTTTGATGATACTGAGAGATTCCTCTCTAGGGACATTGGTGTAAAGGCTCTCCACGACGAAGCTGATGAAACGATCTTCTGGTCCAAGTTCAAAATCTGTGATGGTGTAACGAAGTGCTTGGAATTCTTGACGTATGAACTGCTTTTCACTTGTAAGGGTTGTAGTATCGGTAGGAGGTATTTCGATAACTTGTAGGTTGGTGAGTTCCGTGAGCTGGTGATGGGTCTCAGTGGCATGTCTGGTTTGTGGATTCTCGAAACGATAGTAATCAAGTTACCACATCGTCTACAACCTTCAAACAAACATTATAATTCACTCTAGTGATCGTATCACAAGACGAAAATGACCTGCCCATCAAATCTATCAATCTATCATTTCATAATGAACTTCGACTTCCAAAGTGGAATCATATACACATGAATTATTTCTTAAAATCTACGCACTTTACTAGGTGGAATTTTTCACTGGCAACACTGCCACAAATGGAAATTCAATAACATTGGATCTCCGCGAAATAAACTAACTTTCTGAAACAAAAAAAAAAATAGGCAATCACAGAATTTCGTGAGGTTGCATGACGAAAAAAATCATGAAAAATATATGAATTTTGTTTTTCGTCAGGGGTGGGTAGGGTGGTTGAAAAAAAGCATTTTGAGTTTTTCTTTTCGCGGAATTGCTCTGAAGGCTGACGAGAATTATATAAAAAAATCTTGTCACAAAGGGGTGGTTTTTAGAAGGGGTTATTCGGGAAAAAATCTGATTCGAGCCTTTTTTTCGCGCGCGAGATTGCGTCTAAGGCCGAAGAGAACCATGAAGAAAATATAAAAAACGTGTCTCAAAGGGGTGGTTTAGCAATAAAATCAGATTCGCTTCTAAGACTGACGAGAAGCATGGGTAATATTTGTGAAATCTTGTTACAAAGGGGTGGTTTTTTGAACGGTGGTTCGAAAAAAAAACAGATTCAAGCCATTTTTTCGGTGGTTAAACAATATAATCAGATTTGAGCCTTTTTTTTGCTGAATTGTTTTCAAAACTCACGAGAACCATAGGAAAATTTGTCGCAAAGGGGTTGGTTTCAAAAGGGGTAACTTTGGTATTAGATCAAATGTTTCGAATGATGACTTTTTGAATGTTTAACTTTAATTAGCGAGATGAGTCTAATCGATATCTGTAGCTGCAAAGCTGGGCGCGACCGGTTTACTTGAATGGGTCACCACCTGCCAGAGAAGACTTACGTTTAAAAACATATTCACAGCTACATGCGTCATATCAATGAGCACGAGATGTGGCATTAGATATGCCGTCCTTCGGAGGGGACGTTAAGATGGCGGTCTCAAGTTCATGGATATTGAGCTCGTAAAGATCCCTACCTCTGGTTGAAATAGTCATTTGGAGTTGAAGTTCTACCAACCACATTTGAATCTGAAAGTCATGAAGTACCTTTCTCTCAACATCAATTGATTATCTATTGTAAAACCCTTTCGATATTTTTTTGCATGATGAATGTTTCGCATCGAAAATTTCGAGTTGTGCCTCTGAAAAAATGCCAATGCAACAATGAAAACATGTTTGTCAAACACGAAATACGCACATTTCACAATACAGCGGCCCACGTTTGAATTAATTCCACAACATCACGAAACATCGCTGAACGAATATGGTATATCGAATAGTGGGAGTTGACGGGACCTTTCACAAACAGAATTTTGTTTTAACAAAAGCCTGTCTGAACAATCTAATGGAAGCGAATTGGATGTAGGTCCGCTTTTCTCTTTATATTCGGTTCTTTCAGCTACATGTATAGCCTGATTTCACGTCAATTTAGGCGGGGAAACCAATGCCATTTTTGTGGATATCAACCCCACACCTGGTTTAATTTACATGTGTTTTTGTTCATTTTCCCACTGAATAGATATCCTGAATGATTTATTAGGAGAGTCATTTCGCAATGTGATTTGATTTTCCAAAGGAGCGTCTGGCCAAAATTAGTGAGGTCTTCGCTTTCATCAGATGTTGGTTCCAGGTCAGTTTTACCCTGATATATCTCATCCAACCCTTGTACAGTTGCTTCTCTGAGTTTACTAGGCTCTGGGCATTTTATTTTATGTCTTTGATTCTATGGTGGCTTTTTCTTCCATCAAGGCCAGATTTCAGAGGACTGAGAAAAGTACTCCTCCAAGAGTATATCCTCTGGTAGCCTGGGCTACTATAGTGTTTTCCATCAAAGTTATGTGAATCATCTTGTTTCTTAGTCTAGGCTATGACACACATGATTTCTCTATCCCTCTTGGTCTGAGAAACCTGATGAAGTATGTAGAAGTGTTGTTGAAAGCTCCGTCCATGTCTAGCTAGTAATAATTTTGTTCTCCAGTTTCTCAACTAGTGGAGTGCTGCTTTTGTTGTCTTTTAGGCGTAGTTTTTCAATCCAAAGGGCATAAGACTGATTCGAGACTTTGCCTCCAGTTTTTCCATGGTTTTGGTATACACTCAAGAGCCAGACTGCCTTCAGTATTCCACAGAGCCTACAATGCAGTGGTTCTGTTCTTCTGAGTAAACCTTGTCCAGTCCCAGAGATTTGTACGGTTCATATGAGCTTTTCGCTCATTGTAGGTACTTTGACATAGGTTATCACCTTTTTGTGTAAATTTTCCGGAAATGTCTTTTCAGGGCTTCCTCTTTATTTGTATTTCATTAGTTTGAACCCCGCAAAGTTCCTCCATTGTGTTTTCTCCTGTAGTGGGATGTTTTGGAGGAAGTGTATCACCCTAAGTCTATCTTCAGAAGTTATTCTAATCCCAATTGGAACGGCAATAAAAATAAGAGCACTACGAGGAGTGTTCATATGCACTTCCCGGTAAATGGGAAATTTATATACTACCAGTGTTTTTACTTTCAAAGCGTTCCTGGTACAATCATAAAAAAGTTCAGTCGTGTGGAAGAGAATTCCTTCGCGGAACGTTTTATGTCGTTCCAATTGGGATTAGAAATACTATACCTTCATCAAATATTTTGTTGTAATTTTCGCCAAAATTGCTTCGACGCCGCCTACGGATCGATGTTTGCTTTAAGTACACGCTTTTATTTAGTTCCACTCGTTAGTTAGTTTGCGTAAAATCTTGCAAGTGAATTTTGACCGACTTCTAGTCGTCCGATTGACTTGAAATTCGGCAGGTGTTCATAATTCCAGTGGAAATGCCTTATAGAGTTTTTGTCAAAGAAAAAACCAAAATGGCGGCTCCAAAATGGTGGATGAGATTTGTAATTATGGTCCGATATGATTCAAAATTGACATGTGGGGGTTTTCCCGGTCAGAGATTTTGAATTTTTTGTCAAAATTAATAAATTCAAGATGGCGGCCCCATGATGGAGTTTTCTGATTATGGTCATATTTTATTCAAAATTGGTATGTGGGGGTTTTCAGGTTTTGAGATTATGAATTTTTGTCCAAATTTATAAATCCAAGATGGATACTTCAGGATGGCGGACGAGTTTTGTGATTATGGTCAGATTCTATTCGAAGTTGGTGAGTGGGAGTTTTTGGGGTCGGAGATCATGCTTTCTTTCAGCTCAAAACTTACAGGGAAAAAATCTTGTAACAACGATGCTCTATAAGAAATGAACAGATTAAGACTAACTCAATAGCAAAAAATAAAATAACCATTAAAAAAACGTTTTACAGACAAACTTACTAAAACGTATAAAATGTGTTTAAGTCATCGCTGACAATGATTTAATTATTTTTGGTTGAATTATTTGGTTTCAAAAAGCTTTCGCGCGAATTGTAATAAAATTAATAATTCGGCAAGTTGTTATTTACCAACAAATCATTGTCCAATGAAATTAATTGGTACCTACTTCCATGAATACTTTGTAAAAATTAAATACTTTGACAAGTTCTTACTTACCAACCAATCGCTGCCCAATCAAATTAATTGGTACCTACTTTTATGAACACTTCTAGCGACAAACTTTTTGAAACCAAATAATTCAACAAAAAATAATTAAATCATTGTCAGCGATGACTTAATAGTTATTTATGTAATAAGGATCATAAAGACGATCATTATGGTACAAGTCGTGAATGTTATTGGGCAAGGCGTAGCCGAGTCCGATAACACGACGTGTGCCATAATGATTGTTTATGATTCGTATTACATACAAAATTTTATCTGATGGCATTTATATTAATACATTTTCGAAAAATTAAAAACTGCATTTTTGACATGTTACAATGACAACTATTTTTAAAGGAGTAAGTAAGTATATGTGTAGTTTCAAATATTAGTAGGTTAGTGAGCTGTGCTTTGCCATTTCCTTGACAACGTCAGGTTGTAACGTCAATATTCATTTATCTGCTGTCAAACACAATTGTCAGGTAGAATTGAATATAATGTAAATAATAATGAGTGTTTCTGAAACTGGTAGTTTACCTTCTGATTTGGAAGAAATGACGCAAAATATCGTGGACTCTCTTTTGCCGGAAAAATCACGGAGTGTATATGAAATAGCGTAATTTCATTATGATACTTAGTACCATAATGAATTCATTATGGGTCTAAGTACCATAATGAGCTTCCTTATGTCATCAAAATTGAGTGACATAACGTTGTCATTATTACATACCATCAGATAAACTTATTTTATACGTTTTAGTACTCGGCTCAAATAAAAGCTTGTCTTTAAAAAGTTTTTTTATTAGTTATTTTTATTTTTTGTAAAATTGTTACAATTAAAAAAAGATTAGAGATCATCTGCTCAAATCTGCTATGGCAATTTTCGAATGATGATGAAGTTGAGTGACAGGCAATGGATCTCGACGGCCAGTGATGAGTACGTTTGATTTTCGATTCACTTCCCACATGAATATTAAATTATGGAAGAAAAGTGTTCGCGAGTGTGTGTCGATTCCTATGTCCTCGAATAGCTCAGATGATAGAGCATATGGCTGGAAATCATAAGGTCGTGGGTTCGACTCCCACTTGAGGATGCTTTTTTTCTTTAATTTAATAATTGGTCCTCTATGCCATAATATTCCACCTTTTTCATTATATATTTCGGACATAATATTTCCACTTTCACATTGTTACAATTATTTATTAAAAAGAACTTTTGGAGAATTAGAAGAATCTTTTTTTTTAATTTTGACATATTCTCCCGTTATAGTAAATTTTCGATAAGATTTCGTTTTAGTGTTCGGAATGTGAACCAAACTTCTTATTGAACATATAATGAAGGCATTTTTCGAATGTCGTTAAAAAACACTATTGTGAACTCGTGAGTGACGACGAATGAAAAAATATTCCCAAATGATCCAGTGAAATTCAATTATTTGAATTGTGAAAATGAATTCTTGAACGTACGACTCACGAATAAATTGGGATTATTCAAGAAAGTAGTGCATTATCTATCCTTTCATATGGTTTCAACTCTTGAGAATTTGAATCTGAAGACAAATCAGACATTATTTCATTTCGTTCATTGGGGAGTTGATAGGAAATTTTCAATGCAACTCTTGATTAGTCCGAAAGAGAAACCCGAATCTAGAGTCTGAAATAGACGAGAAAAAGGAAGCAGAAATGGTTTCTCCGCGTTGTTTCAAACAAGAAATAAAGTACGAAACTTCTGCGTTTTCGCGGACATATTATGATGGAAATTTGAGGAACTTGTGTAGGAGATATTTATCATTTCAATTCGAAATTCGTAGAATAACTGACTATTCCCCAGAATTATGTTTGCATTAATTTATCATATATAATGATAATATCGAAATGAGTGGACTAAGATGGGAAAAAGTTTGATAAAAAAATAACTGACTTTTTTTTGAGTCTATAACTAATCGATAAACAGCAAGCTTTTCGTTATTGCTCTTCCAAAGGCAAAATGAAATATCCATCTTCATAATAATACTAATATTCATTAATGTTAGTGTCTAGTGACAACATAAGTCAGTAAATGAAATAACAGTTCAAAACTTTTTGACAAAAAATCAAACCGACGAAAAAATCAACTGAAAAGCAAAAAATAAAATAAACCTTCTTAGTCTAAATGATAATTGAGCTCCTAAACTAATGTAAGTAACTGATTTTGAGTTGGCGCCAAACAAACAATTATCGAAGATCATTATCTATGAAAGAAGTCATCAAAACGCAGCCGTGCATCTCGCTGCCATCATTTTACGCTTCACCTAATTCAATTTCTAGTTTGTTTGGCGCCGACTCAAAATCAGTTACTTACATTAGTTTAGGAGCTCAATTATCATTTAGACTAAGAAGGTTTATTTTATTTTTTACTTTTCAGTTGATTTTTTTGTCGGTTTAATTTTTTGTTAAAAAGTTTTAATTTTTTACTTTTCAGTTCCGTATTTCGTCGGTTTAATTTTTTGTTAAAAAGTTTTTATTTTTCAATTTTTTGTGACTAAAATCTACCAATTACTACCTACTTGTTTTTTGATTACTTCCAAAATACTTACTTACCCACCTCACTTCAACTATTACCAGTTAAATAATATGATTATCTACTTTTACTATTTGTTGTCATATAAATTATTTTCGTTGTTCTGGTTAGTTTATTTCATTACTTTGTATATCATTCCATCCTCTCATAAAATATACTGATTTTGACGGAACAAGAATAATGTCAGTAGCGATCTGTCATTGTCAACTACGTATGTGTGTGCTAATGTTCACTAGTGAAAAATCAATTATCCCCTATTTTTCCACCCGTAAGGGTGGCTAATTCCTTTCGAAATCCAAATATAAGGTATACCCTATCTATTAAAAAAAGGATCATCCAAATCGAAGAACCCAGTACAAAGTTATGCCTGATAGAATCGGTTAACGGACCAGAATTCAGAGGGTGAGTGATCAATATCCTTCATTTCGCTACCCTTAGGGGTGGATTTCATCTTTTCAATTCAAATGTGACCAAAGTCGAAGTACACCCTATCCACTGAAAAAAAAATTATTGGAATCGGACGCCTCAGTAAAAAGTTATGCGTGATCATACATAAAAAAATATGATGGAAAAACATAAAATATACGGGTCGAATAGAGAACCTCCTTCTTTTTGGTTTCGTCGGTTAAAAATCGGGTAAACCAACATTAAATACGACAATACATTGACATGATAAATAGATTGTTAACTTAACTAACACACAGAGACGAAAAATCAGCAATACAGCCTAAATTTCTTTTCAAAGGTTCTCAAGTTCTTTACCATGACTGAGGTCGGTAGAACATTGAACATGGTAACTCCATAATGGTTTGCATCATCTTTGGTCTTTTTCAGCCTGAGAAATTCTGTTACTAGATTATGACGACTACGAGTATCATAATAATGTATTTGCTGATGGGAAAAATTTTTATTCCCATTTTTTTTGCGTGAAGAAGACACTGTAATATGAAGATTGATGGTAGATTTAGAATTTTTAATCGTGTGTATTCATTTCTACAATCATCCCGGTAGCCAATATGAAGTGCTTTCCGCTAACCAAAAGTTCATTTCTGCAGAAATCAACGAAGATCATTGTATTACTTTCAAGAAATAATCAAAATGCCGCTGCCATATCATTTCATGCTTTACCTAATTCACTTGCTAGTTTGTTTGGCGCCGACTCAAAATTAGTTAGGAGCTCAGTTATTATTGATAATAGGGAGGTTTATTTTATTTTTTCCTTTTCAATTTATTTTTTGGTCGGTATAATTGAGAATAATATAATAACCTTCAAGTGTGTAAGTCTAATAGTTTTTGAGTTACGGGGGGGTCGAAAGTATCTTGAAATGGTTCTTGTAATATTACACACTGCCGGTGAGTCGCTCTTTTTTTGCGAACTTAGATGACACTGCCGTGTGTCCAGATATAGATATGAGAACCTTGTATTTGCTGCTATACTTAGATTGCAGTAATTGTTATTTTTCTCTGTGATATTAACGCCAGGGCCGATCCTAGGGTATTGGCCGCCCGCGTGCAAATACCAGATGTGCCGCCCCTCCAGAGATTTTTTTCTTATTTTGACTAATATTTAACGTTGACGTTATAAACTCTTAAACTCATCTACCTGTGTAACGTCTATTTCACACACAACGATTTTGGACATACTCAGTGCGTATACCAACGAAAAGTATATAAATCAGTTGTTCTACAGTCTACAGACTAGGTACCTTATCATTATAATTACCTAATTATAAAATAACCTTTCTGGCTTTCTGAGTGGCAAATGCATCAATAATTTCCGTAAAATCTATTTTTTCACAGATTTCGGATTCAATAGAGATGATGGCCAAATCTGAAAGCCTTTCTTGTGTCATATTATTTCTCAAGTAATTTTTAATAATTTTCAATTTGCTGAAACTTCTTTCTCCTGAAGCCACAAAAACAGGTAAGGTTAAAAAAATTCTTATTGTTAGAGCAAAATTAGGAAAACAGGAAATGAGATCATTTTTGACTATGATTTCTAATACCTCAATTGGCTGTTTCTTACCTGGAAAAATATCTTTGAATGAAGTTATTTCATTAAACAGTTGTATACCGTCTATATCTTTCACGATACTTCCTTCCTCCTGTACCTGTAACTTAATATTTAAGTCCGTGCAGGCTTTCATGAGATCATCACTAGAAATGTTGTGAAACTCGTACAGAGAGCAGAATATTGAAAAGTACTCAGATAGTAATGTAAATCTTTTATTTACCGAAGAGATCGCGTGATCAAGAATTGCAAAATAGAAAGAAGTCTTGAATTGCTGGAAGGGATTCAAAAGGGGTTCATCAGTGCCGTCGTAATCAAATAAACGGACCTTTTTCCTGAGCCTCGAACTTGGAAATTCGGGATCAATACCTAAATATCTAGCAAGTGTTGTGGCTGATTCGACAAATATTTTGAAATTATCGTGTGATCTTTGTGAAACAAATAAATTTTTTTTTATTAATTATCTAAGCCTTCAATGCATTCCGCGATGTTTAATTTAGGATTTTGAAGCATTTTACTCAGAACATTAATTCTTGATAATAAATCATGCCAAATCGAAATTGAACACAAAAATTTGAATGATTCAAGATTTTTAATTATTGATTTTGCACCATTTTTTGTTTTCGCGTCTCTGGTGGAATCTTCAATTAAGGCATTTAATGCGGTAATAATGTTTTTGAGGTCTTGCTTTAGAGGTCTAATAGCATTGATACGACTTTCCCACCTTGTTTCACTTAATGGTTTCAAAGTTAGACTTTTCACGTATTTTTTTAGTAAATCCCATCGATATGGGGACGCAGAAAAAAAATTATATACCTCTTGTACCATACCAAAAAATCCAGAAATTTCACCACTGGAGCTGGCAGCGTCATTAACGACGAGGTTTAAGGTATGAGCCGCACACGGCACGTATAATGCTCTAGGATTGATATCGAGAATCCGTTTCTGAAGCCCTATATTTTTCCCCTTCATGTTCGATCCATTGTCGTAGCCCTGACCACGTATATCTTTCACTTCGAGCTGCAGACTAGGTAATAGCTTCTCTAATAGAAAATTGCACAGACCTTCAGTATTAGTTACTGAAAAAAATCCTAGAAAAAATTCTAAAATATCTACTTTACTTTTACCATCAGTAGTGTTCACACATCTAATTACAAACGTTATTTGTTCTGTATGACTAATATCGGGCGTAGAGTCGAGAATTATAGTGTAATATTTGCCTTTTTTGACAATGCGTGTTATCTCATTACGAATAGATTCGGCTAAAATATGAATTACTTCATTTTGAAAATGCTGCCCTAAGTAGTGTGGAATACGTGTTTTTTTATCTTTGTATTTACTGATATTATTAAGGTGTTCTGAAATAACTGGATCAAATTTGGCCAACATATCTACTGTCTTTAAAAAATTACCATCATCTCTATGATACAACTCCGTACTAGTTCCTCTGAATGCTAAATTTTGACTGGCTAAAAATTGTACTACAGCAATCATTCTTTCAATGATAGCGCGCCATCGCTTTTTCTCTCTATTGTAAACATTTTGTTGTTTCGCGTCAATAGTACATTTTTTTTCCATCCTCGTCTTTATTTCGCACCACGATCTTATAGAGTGTTTTAGAGTATTTTCATGCTTATTGAGGTAATCCGAACAATGACGCCAATCAGAAAAGCCAGTACTTACAAGTTGTGTTGAACTATCTCTACTTAACAATTTACATGCAGAACAAAAAATACAATCTAGTTTTATGGAATAGCAGAGCCACGCGCGATTTATTTTCTCCCCGTTCACTAAAGTTTTGTTATAATATGAACAGCCAAATTTTCTGCCACTCTCATCAATCGGAAATTTGAAATCTGCAACTTGTTTGGGACCGTGTTCTACCAATAAATAAAATATATTTTTTTGTCAAAATGTTAGGCCAAGTACCTGGAACATCTAGTGCTACTTGAGCAGAGCCCTCTCCCTCTTTGCTCTCATCTTCACATTCGGCTTCACTGGGAATGGGACTGCTTGATGATGATCTTGCAGCTTTATCACCTTCATCGGGTGTGAAATCTATTGATTTATTGTTTGTTTCACTAGTACTGGTGGATGTTGATGGTTGAGAATAATCAAACTCCGCGATTTGATTCAAACCTTTTTGTTCGGGCTCACTTTTATCCGGTTTTCCAAAATACTTTTTCAATGCTCCCGCTTGTTTTGAGATTTCTTCTATTCTTCTCTTTTTTATAGAAGGCACCTGACTCTCTTTTAGTTTTTCTGTTTTTGGACAAGGACGACATCTAAAGGTAAAAGATAAGAAGAACGATTAGTATATCATGGCTCACAGATGCAGATAAAATAAATAGGAATTCTTCAGAAATTTTGAAATTCATCGAAATGACCTCTAAAAAGTACCTACCATTGTTAATATCTTTTTTTACTTAAAGTGTAAGAATATGGGTTATTCATAAGAAATCCCCATTCCTGTTGAAAAAGTTAGAGCAAATTATTTAAAATAAATAATGATTCGTATCGCTCTTTCAAAATCTGGGTAGAAATTAAAATTTTCATAAACTCCCCCGGTTGGTAACCTATAATTTTTTAGGAAAATAATATTTTGTGCTAACGAATTTTGAAAGAATTGAAAATGAATTTTGAATTTTCAAACATTCTGTAGTTATTTTCAAAACGAATCATCGCGACAAAATTAGTTTAAAAATATGCCCACTTTTTTTATCTAATTAGAAAACACCCTGTACAACATTTCATTCGTTCATAAATCTAGTTAAGAGCTTTGGTACTTACCACAGTTCTGATTTAAATATTTGAAGGATACTCAACAGCAACACCTTGTCACTAATTTCCAATATCAACTTACACTTGCACTTGATTGTGTTTATGACCAGTCTTATTGTATGTTGATTCAAAATTAAATGAACATTTTGAAATGAAAATGGTTTACATATAGTGGTGAAGTAGCAAAAAAAATTCTGATGCCGCATCCCTTTAAATTTGTCGAAACAATCCATTTCTTATCTATAAAGAAAACCGCTAAAATAAAGTTTATATTGACCATTGACCTGCGAGCCGCGTGCCGACTGTGATATATATAGTCTTTACAAGTAAGTTGGCACGGCGAAAAAAAATTCAAAGGAGGCCGCAGCGGCGAAACTTTTGAAAAAAAGCCGCCCGGCGAACAGCAGCACGTTTTTTTCAAAGGTTTCGCCGCTGGTACCTCCTTTAAAAATTTTTTCGCCGTTCCAACTGACATCGTAAAGACTATACGTACATAAATGAGCCGCCGCGACGCACACAAGAACCAAATATACTTAGTCGAGTCAAAAATATGGCCCTTGGTTTTTTTTTTTATAGAAATTTCAATTTTTTATGCTGCATTGCCGGCTCTGCCATGAATTTTGCTCTCAAATGAAGAATGTGTGTAGATGAGAGTAGGAGAAGATACTAATGGACAATAGACCAACACACAACACAACTGAGCACTAACGTTTCATTTTTCTTCTTTCAAAAAATAGCTGATTGTTATAACTGAATGCGGCCTGCGGCCGCCTCGCGGCCGCCCCTTAGTTTGGCCGCCCGCGTGCGGTGCACGCGCTGCATACCTGCTAGGATCGGCCCTGATTAACGCATTGCTTTTTTACAACGTTCACACTCTCTGAGGTAACAAGGCAAATGTTCTTTCCATATATTATCGCTCAATATGTCATGATGAATGAATTTGTGTTTTCAGATTTTATCGATCATTCTGATCACAGAAAGCAATGAACATTGAAGACTGAATTAAAACCGTACCGCAATACAAGTTTAAAAATAACATGTGAAACTACCAAAATGAATCGCATTTGCAGAAAAAATGCATGCTCCACGCCACTGGACTGGAACCGAAGGAATCAGCGCAACCTGTACCGAGAAATAAATTCAACATCCAATCAAATTGAAGGTGAGTTATCTCTGTGAATTCGATGTCAACGAGTCCGTGCTTCTTTGCAGAAACGTTTTTCTCATTTCTCCATGTAATCATCCCCTAATGATCTACTTTGAAGTATCCCGGACTGTAGAGTCGGCGAATACAAAAAGAGTTCAGCAAACCGAGAAAAGCTGTTTCATCAATACGCCTGAATGTTCTGCAACACTGTAGGAATGATAGATTGAACGCATAGATTTTCGAGGAATAAAGGAAAGGAAATTTGTCCCACTGAAATGGAAAGTCAACGATTACTTTCTAGGCGGAGAATCCTTAGTCGATTTCTCTACACATATTTTCGAAATAAAAAAACTCTCTTATTATATCTTAAGGTAGTTGTCGTGAAATCCACTTCCAATCAGATTGCGGTTATATTCATACCACTTTTAGTTAACATTATTACCTGTAGAATATTACTTTTTTGTATCATTTTACCACACGGAAAGCGAGATATAAGGCTTTAAAGTTGCAACGTTTAATACGTAATCCCTATAGTGAGCTACGGCGGACAACACATTTTAAGGTATAACCAAAGACCCTCCATTCATACCTTTTTGAAAAACTAGTATATTATTAAAAGGTAAGTAACAAATTTTACAGAAAAAATTAAACACGCGTAGCCATACAGTTATTTAGTTATTGCTATAACAAATTTGTAAATTATTGCGTATGACTTGGGGATGCTTTTTTCTTCAATTTAATAATTTATCCACTATGCCACAAAATTTCCTTCTTTCCTGTATATTGTAACATTTTTGGATTTCTGAGACAATTCTGGATCAGAATGTAACATTTTGAAAGGTTTTTATGCCTACTTCGTTTTTTTAGAGTCACTTTTGATATTTCATCTAGGTGGCCATGATCGGACGTAAACTAATTTGAGAACAGAAGATTACAATCGCAAAGTTTTAGTGACTAGTATGATAGATAGGAATAAGACAAGTTAGAAAAATTATATTTTCGTGTCTACCTATAATTTTTCAAACGGCGACCATTTTTTGACAAGGCACTTTCTGAAAAAAGGATTTTTTGGCGAATCTAACGATACTAATTTATTTGCGACTGGATTGAAAATAAGAAGTCCAAGAGAGGGAAGGCTGAGAATCGTGGCAACGCCCCAAGCGAGCGCTCGTGATTCAAATAAGCGAGAGCGCGAGGGTCTTGGGGGTTTGAATTGAACTGTGTTTTGGAATGCACATATTTTTGAATAATAATTGTGAATAATTGCGTTGATATATACTGATGCATTTTAAACATATTACAACAGGAATAGATATAAAATAAATGGTAGTTTTCGCGAGTAACGGCAAACAACAGTGCATAAACTTCATTTTATTCATACATTTGTACCACAAATGTACGTATAACATAATTCGAATATTTTTGAACATATACAAACATGATTCAGATTTCCAACAGGCTGATAAAATATAACGTATAAATCTACCAAAAATATAAACAACAATGAATGTAATATTATTTATTTTTCTAACTATTATATTAAATAATCACTTGATTGACTTAACATTTATTTTTGAATCATTAATGATTTTAGTAAATGCTTTCCTATTTTAAGTAACTCTATGTTTTCTATTCCCCAATGTTTCAGTTAGGTTATTAGCTTCTTCTCCTTCATCGTGATACATTTGTTTCAGAAAATCGTATGTTATATTTTGGTGCGCAATTTTTTTCAATAATTCCCGTGATATACCATTTTTTAAGGCACTTAAATTAGGTAAATTTCAAAATATTCTTTCGTTCTAAGGACGCTCTGAAATACATTCTCTATATGATTTCATGTATGTTGATAATTCTGACTCTTTACCAATGAAGCGAACTAATTTTTGCAAAATGTGTACATCATACATCGCTTCGTGGAAATTATCTGAGTTTCGGTTGGTATTGAATCTTTGGCTAATTTTGATGGCTCGAACATTCCTGGCCCTTTTCAATCTAAGAACATTTTTCTAAAAATAATTGAGCTATCCACAAATCCTGCTATCATGGTAAAATCTTCTATTAAATTATTATCAATGATATTCTTAGTAATCTTATCGGATCTTGCATTATGCACAACGAGTAGATTTGGAGTTGTAGATAAATTTAAAAATTATTTAAATGCTACCAAACAATCCAATAAATTTATTGAATAGACTTGTTCATCATTCAAATATAATTGACCAGAAATTGTAGTACATCCCGTAATTTTTGTCGCCACAGAATTGATACTTCGAAGGGCTAACATATATATATATATATATATATATATATATATATATATATATATATATATATATATATATATATATATATATAATTCTCTATTTTCACATTTGGCGGCGATTTGTTAAATGTCAGCACTTTTGCACAATCCAGATGTTTCTAAATCAAAATAAACTATGGAATAATTTATTGATATTGATTCGATGTTTTTTAATAATAGTTATGATGCTCTTGATTCGTTAACTCCAACGATTGGTTGATATGTTACACCTTCTGACTTTTCCTTCGATTTTCTTGACATTCCTTTTTTTTGCCAAGATTTTTTTTTTTAATCAAATCGTATCTTTGAGCATATGTATGACTACGTTCCAAATTATTATTTTTTCTTATACTCAATAACGATACCTCGCCAATGTTTTCAGAGCAAACTGCACTGTATCTTTGAACAACTAAATGCGAGCGATCGTTGGATTGCGACGTTGCCAGCTGTCCAGTAATGTCTTATTTGCTGTGTCACGCATGCTTCGTGTTTATGAGTGTACAGTTCCCTTAAAAAATATCCCACTAATTCAGCGTTTGAACATGTATCGCGTCGCGCTACAATCGAGCCTAATTTTTGACATTGTTTGTAGAACGACAACTACCTTAACATATCGTAGGATTTTTTTTGCTCATGAAATTTTCACAATGTTCAGTAGATTGTAGATGGCAGATGGTAGGGGGTCGATATGTTTTTTTTGTACTTTACCCTTCATCTATTCATGGCTAGGGATTCCGAGGCTCCTTGCCAAGTCTATCAGTTTCCTGGGAGCTAAGTTCCCAATAGTGCTTGGCAGTTGCAAGCAGGTGTTCTCCAGTTTATACTCTATATTGGTTTCTTTCAACGTAGTAAACTTATTTCCCAGTATACCACCTGAAGACTTGAAATGTCTCCTATCTTTTCTGAATACCCTACACACATCTATTTCTGTTACTATGGAGATGGAATCTAACAATTGTTTACCTTTCTTAGATGTTTTGATCACTAAATCGAACCACGAATTTGATTTCTCCATATACAGCAAGCCGACACACACTGATAACATATACCGTTTACATCATGTCTACCCTTTCTCCCACAAACTGAATTCTTCCAACGCTTTGTTCCACATACTTTTTGCATACCAATGAACTAACAAAATTTCAACAAAAAGTTAAATATTATCAAACAAATTGGCCTCAATAATGATTTTCCTTTGGATCTTATCAACATAATTATTATAGACACTTATCTAAATTCACTAATTGATTTTTATATAATCCCCGTTAAATAGTTCTCTATTCCTCATTTCAGCAAAGTCTCACAAGACATAAAAACGTTTTTTCAACGTTTTAGTGATGATGTAAACATTTGTTTTTACACTGATAGCAACTTACATGAAAAACGAGTTGACAACAAGGATAAAGTTAACCCCCTTGAAAAATCAGGCATTCATGAGATTTCTAGTTCAAAACCTAATTTTGATGCCAAATATATAGGTCAGAATGGTCGAAAAATTATCACAAGAGTTAAGGAACATTCCAAAACAATTAAAAAATACAATTCAAAATTTCCCACGTCACGTTCCCATGAAATTAACAGTTCATTTGCAAACCATGTGATTAATGCTAATCACTCTTTTGACATAGATAAAGACATAAAAATTCTCCACCTTGCAAATGAAGGTTCCCTTGTGAATATACTTGAAATTTTCGGAATTAACAACTACAAAAAAGATCCTTACATCCATTCTTTGAATGAACAACTTAACTTTGATAGCCCACACTTTTTTGACTCGTTATACACAGTAAATATAAAAAAAATATATCCTACTATATATATATTTCTCAAGTAAATCTCATCTGACGTTTGTTTTTTCAATGTATTTTCAACTCAACAGACTAAAAATAGTGTCTTTTCCTTATCTTCAGATCAAAATAGTTGAGAAATACTCTCATAGATGTCTCTTCAAGCCTTTGCATTCACATTGTTTTTCAACCACACACAGTTGTTATATACCATCACTAGAGGTCACTTTTTGAATTTAAATCTTGTACCCAGCCATTATTTGCTGTCATTCTTCAAACGTTTCAGCTTTTATTCATCCCAAGATGATGTTCATTTTTGTCATTGTAACGAATATTATGATCATGTTGTGGTTCCACCCATTCCAAGGACGTTAACAACTTTCTCCTGGTTGGGATCGCAACTCAACATTTTGTTAATTTTTCAGTTTTGTCTTGATTTATTTTCGTGTTCCACATGTGAGTATAACCTCCACGCCGGCCGTTACTGAAAATGTCTGTCACTCAAAACAAAATAAATAAATTATATAATTTTACAGATAATTCCTTTGTATGTTACTGAAGATGAGACCGATTAGTCCTGAAACGTGTCTAAGATAATTAATATCTACCACTAAACTGTGGAGACGGCTTTGAGTCTACTCAGTTGACTCATCATCTCATCCACTTTGAGAAATGGACTTTTTCCTGAAACTAGAAACATTCATTTGGCCGTGTTCAAGGTTCAGTAACTCAATGAATAACGCCTAACTTACCTGCTATCCCCCTCGATTATCCCTCCGTGTCATTTGGTTTGAAAATGCCAAACCAATTTCTATTATGGGTTATTCGTGAGAAAAGGTGCAGGTGTTCTACAGTTTTATCAAAGTTCCCGCAGTAACAGCACAGTTCACGGTCAATCCATTTTTTGAAGTGATACCTCAGTCCTGTGAGCGGTCCCGTTACCAGTTTCAAGTCTTTCTTGTCCAACTCGAGAAACTGTCTAGCTTTGTTTGGGGATGGGCTCAGAAGCTTTTTCATTTGACTTTGTCCTGGAACCTTATTCTAGTGGGTTTATATTTGGTCAGCTTCCCAGCGATGAAACTCTTCCGTTGGAAAGACCAAAGAAGGGTTCTGGACCAGAAAATTGAGTGTTTGCCCTTTCCTTGTCAAAGCTGCCTGCTTCCCCATTGCCTTTGATTCCCTTTTTACCGGGCACTTACATCAGAGTGACCTTATTTAAATGAAAAGTGTGACTGTGTGCACGTATCGATATAATCTATGAAAGGAAATTGTATTTCGTGCATAAAATTATTTATTAAAATCTTAGCAAAGCGCTTCCGACCCTTAGGTCATCATCAGTGCGTACCTGAAAGTAAGTAATATTGATAGAGAACAGAAAAGTTTTCTGAGAAAGTTGACATATTTTAAATCTGAGGTTACTTACTTGTCAGGTGTACAAGCAGCCAAAAAGACCATAAAATATCTCATGATCAATGAATGTTGTAAAAGTTTACGTGACAAACATGTTAAAAAACATAACCTAGGCCAGGATGAAAATTGAGATACCATTTTCATTATCTTTAAAAGCCATTTTTTTGGTGTGATAGCTGGACTAGTGACAGAGAGATACATGAACATAGAACTTGAGATCAGAATCAAGAATATCCAATGAAAAATGAGATATCAGATCATTCGTCATATAGTTCCAGTATTCCAGAAGTCTCTGCTGGTCTCCGTGGAATACTGGAACATATATTTGACAGATGACAGTCCTCATTAGATTGATCATCTTCTAGTGTGTTTTCGTATGACAGGGATATTCCTTTCTTGATTCTGATATCTCCATGGTTCTGTGTTCCATGCCAATCTACTTCATCGTTCACTTGTCAATCTTGTCACTTGGGTCCAGCTATCACACCAAAACAATGGCTTTTTAAAGATAATGAAAATGTAATCTCAATTTTCACCCTGGCCTAGGTTATGTTTTTTAACATGTTTGTCTCGTAAACTTTCACAACATTCATTTATCATGAGATATTTTATGGTTTTTTTGGCTTCTTGTACATCTGACGAGTAAGTAACCTCAAGATTAAATAATGTCAACTTTCTTTCTCGAAAAACTTTTCAGTTCTCTATCAATATTACTTACTTTCAGGTACGCACTGGTGATGACCTAAGGGTTTTTAATAAATAATTTTATGCACGAAATACAATTTTCTTTCATCGATTATAACCTTATTTACTCTTTTCACAAATAGAGCTTTAGAGTACATAATCTTTGATTGGATACACACTTTACGAACGAGAGCTTTATGATACACACACACACACACATATATTTCGAATGTATCCTTACTTTTTCCAAGTATATCTCATGTCTCTAAGAAACCATTCTCCAAGTAATAACAACGTCCAATCAACGCAACACTGCGAAAAGTCGTTCTTCTGTTATTGCTACAACCCAAATTGAGATGCTCTTATATCGTTCAACTTTACGAGACCATTTCATGAGCAATAAAATCATAAAGGAAATCCGCACGTTATACCCCTTATCTCATTATGGTATCGATCAAGATAATATTCGTGAAAAACAAAGTAAATCATTCTACCCGGAAAATAAGAGCACGCACACTCGCATGCTGATATAGACCAGTCGAGGAAGGTTTCTTGTTGCTGGGTCATTTTACGAATCGAATTGAAATAATGTTTTTTCTCTAGTTTGAATGAATCCTCCATATAATAATAAAGATTCTCTATTGCTCAAACATAGTTTTTTTACAATTTAATTTAGGGTGCAATAGGTGGGCATATCGCTAAGCGATATCTTCCTGCCGACCCTTACAAGCATTTCACCGGAAATGACTCCGGTTTTGAATTTTTAAATCGAACACCCTGTAGATTGTAACATTTTTGGATTTCTGAGAAAATTCTGGATCAGATTGTGACATTTTAAAAAGTGTTTAACGCCTACTTCAATTTTTTAGAGTCACTTTTAATATTGCATCTAGGTGGCCATGATCGGACGTAAACTAATCTGAGGACCTCAGGTGATGTCAGAAAATTACAATCGCAAAGTTCCACTGACTAGTATGTTAGATAAGAATAAGACAAGTTGGCAAAATTACATTTTCGTGTCTGACTATTATTTTTAAAATGGCGACCATTTTTTGACAAGCACTTTCCGAAATGTGGATTTTTTGACGAATCTAACGATACTAATTTATTTGCGACTGGATTAAAAATAAGAACATAAATTAAATATTACTGAGGAAAATACTGTATAATAATTTATTTACTTTTGTAGTGCAATGGATAATGATTTAGTTACTTCCACTTTAGTAAATTAAGTGCATTTCTCAGCTCGTTCAATTGTTTCTCTCAACATGTTTCGTAAAATTTGAGGTGTTATACTTCTAAATGCCCGTAGAATTCCTTCTTCTAAGATTTCAATAGTGGCTGGGGATGTTGCATAGTAAACTTTTTCTCAACATATCCTCAAATAAAAAAATCGATCACAGTCAGATCCCGTGAGCGGACAGGCCACTGTACTGGACCATTGGTTGCAAAAACTTCATTAAAATTTTCTATTAGGTAATTAACAACTTCTCTGGTATTATGAGGGGGTGCTCCATCTTGTTGGCACTAAATTCGCCGTAAAACTGCTAAAGGTAGATTATTAAGATGATCCTCGATTTCATTTTGAAGAAAACCCAAGTACCTATCCCCTGTTAACTGACCTTGGAACAATATTGGCCCAATTATTTTGTTTCCAACGATACCAGCCCAGACATTGACGCCAAACCTTTCTTGAAAATTGCACTCTCTCATTGCATGTTGATTTTGTTGGGCCCAGTACCAAGTATTTTGCTTATTGAACATAACATTATTTGTAAATCGTGATACGTTGGAAAATAGAATAAAGTTGATAAAATTGGGGTCAACTCTATGATTTTGTAGCAGTCAATCACAAAACACTACCCGTCTATCGCCATCGTCAGCATACAAATGTTAATAATAATATAATATATGCTTTATTGTCCAAAGAGTAATAATCTTATTGACAAAGTAATTTATCGTTGAGGAAAGAAGTGGTTATTAAAATTATTTATGAAAACACTCTGTTAGTATCTCGAGAAAATTAAAATTGTAGGGCACAGAACAAAAAAGAAAGACTATGCACTACAAAGTATAAAACGGCAATGTCATGTAAATTATAAAATATAAAAATATGATAAAAGAAAAGAGTATAAGGTAAAAAGGTATAAATATATTTTCAAAAACTGTCGTTGTAAAGCTCTTGCAGACTATAATAGGGTCTAACACTGAGGAGGTCTTTTAGAGTTTTTCTGAAACGAATGTAATCCAAAGTTTTCAAGTGATGTTTTAGATGGTTATACATCTTGAGGCCATTGAACACAATCGAGTCCTTAATGAGGGATGACGTAGGTAAAGGTAGTCTGAGATCATTGGAATGTCGGGTGGCATAGGTAAAGGTGGCAGAGGGAAAATTTGTTTTATGTTTGTGTAATAGACAAACTGATTCTAAAATGAAGATAGCATGAACCTTTGAAATCTTGATGTAACCGATATTCAAATGCTCGATATCCGTGCTTTTTCAGTATTTTTCTTGCTGATTCGTGACTTATCTGCAATTCTTGACTGATTTCTCTTAAAGAAACCGTTTTATCAACCTCAACCACTGCAAGAACGTTAATCTCAGTCTCTTCATTTATGAAAAACCTCTGTTCCACCTCTCGATTTCCTTCTTGCCTAAAACGATTTTCAACATTCGGAAAATACTGATGGGCTGGATGTTGCCGATTGGGATAACTCTGAGCATACAACTCAGCAGCATTCTTTGAATGTCTATGACATTCTCCAAATATTAATAACATATCCACTTTTTCACTTTGAGTATACATTATTTTGAAGAAACTTTTATAGAATGAAAATACATTTTTGTTGTGTATAAAGTGTATATTTCATCAGTTATGCAAAGCGCTTTCGCCTTTCGTCATCTTCAGTGCTCCCTGGCCAAATGCATTTTTTTTTCTGTAAACGTTCTGGGGAAGTATATGTATGTCGATCTGAACTACATTTTAAAAATAATGATTTTTATACAAGATATTTGAAAAGAGTGACAGTACATATCAAAGTTATATTTTATTAATGGAACACACTGTATTTTCTTGCATTTTTGAATTATTTGTGAAAAAATAAGCTGACTTTGATAAAGTATCCCTATACCTAACTCTCTCCATTTGTGAGATATTCAACTTTTTCACAAAATGTAACGTTGTCAAAGAAATTCAATATCATTGGAATTAGCCATGGCAGGTGTACGAAATTTTGACCGATCACTCAAATCCTTTTCAGCTAGTTACTGTGGCATGAGTAAACGATCAATAGTATACAGTGTGTTTCATATTATCAGGAACACTTCCACATTTTTGAACTCCAATAACATTGTTATTCCGAATGTAACACTCTATATTTTTCCACGTGACAAGATTCACCTTTTCATTTTCCTTCGAACCATATAATATTTCCATATACCTAAATGTGGTGCTTCAGGAGTTATCGAAGCCTTTTCGAAATCCGATGAATTTTTTGAATTAACATTATTTCATCTAGTAGTCTGATGTCGAATACTGAAGAATATTTCTTCAATATTATTAGCAAACTGAATTTGAACACTCCCAACTTACAGTTGATTTTCTTTAGAGCATTGTTATATCGGTCCACCTGTATCTACTAGTTTTGGGGTTAATGGTTTTTATTAAAAAAAGACAATATTGAAAGATTAAAGTTCAAGGGAAAATTAAAAAAATTATAATACATGTTCGACATGACCACCATCTACTTCAATACAGCATCTAATTCTTTTTTCAAATGAGCTTCTGACATTTTTCAACATATTTGGAGTTACTGTTTGGAAGGCATTTCTAATCCTCACTTCCATATCATCAGGAGTAGTGGGTGGTGTACTGTATCCTTGATATATCCCCATAAAAAAAGTCTAAGGGCGTAAGATCAGGCCAGTTATAAGGACCACCTCTCTCTATCCATTCATCTGTAAATTGTCTGTCCAGATAGTTCCTGACAACACGTTTGAAATGTGCCGGAGCACCATCTAATTGTATTGTCATCCAGTACTTAGCCATTTCCGGAGTTTCAAGTTTGTAGCTCATCGGGAAGTCAGTCTAAAATCGTTTTCAAGATTTGTACCGGACAGACATAAGCGAGCTAATAAAAACGTGGTGAAAAGCATCATTACACCGTGCTGACATAATTTTTTCCCATGCTTGCGAATATAGTACTGTTATGCATACTCTTTCTTTTGTCGATGTCATCAGCGACTAAATATACTAGTCTACTCGACAAGTTGAAAATGGTCTGAAATAGAGATACTGCTCTTAAAATTATGTGTGATAGCTCATTGAATCCGGAGTAACGCCTAGAAAAATGTGCCAGAAGCGTGTATTAGCACATAAAAAATTTCAAAAGTTATAATAATTAAAAATGAAAAAAAAAGGCATTTCGTTTTTTGCCAATATTACATAAACTATTGATATTTAAAAAAATTCAAAAAAGATTCTGAAAGAAGAGGAAATTTCCAATAAAAAACTCCCAGCTCCCGGAACTCCATCTCCATTATTTATAATTTTAATTTAACGCTGAAAATGGGTCTCCGAGCGACATTTTTAGGTTGCGCGCGCGGCGTCAAAAGCGAGTACGACACATTAATTAATTTATTTAAGGTATTAAATATTTTTTTTTTAAATTGGAAAGAATCATGGTGTATTCGGAACACTATAAATAATTCCGGTTGGAAATTTCACTTAAAGTTAATTTTTCAACAAGTTAAACGATTGTTAACTAACAAAATTTTCTCGAACTTCTGTCTTAATTGTAAATGGAACAAAACGTTTAAATAATTGTCGTAAAAATGTTTCGCTTCGTAGAGCCTTTCTTTAATACATACTCAACAAGATCACGCCATAAAAGTTAAAAAAATATTCATACTTTGTTTATAATAATTTTTGTACTTGAACAAAAACAAAAAAATCCAAGTAATGTTGTTGAAAAAAGTTTTTTTCCTTAATCATCATATTCTCGTTTTTTTATTAATACAAGATATAAATTGAATTGCAAAAAAACAAAATTCCTGCTATTTGTTGATAAATTTTTTATAAACAAATTGATTATTTCAATATTTAAAAAAAAAATTCCACAACTTCATTAAATTACAAATATTGTAATTTTTGAAAGAAATAATTTTCCTTAATTACAATTTTTAATTGTTTATAATCGTTTTTTTTATATTTCTATTGTTTAAATAATTAGTTAAGAAATTATTGTTTTTCCCAAAATCCTAATTGACAGTCCTCTATGAAGTAACAAAAAAATATTTTTTTTTATTAACATTTTATTAAAAACCATATAAAACAAAGTACAGAAAATATTTTTTTCCAATTTTTTATTGTACTTTGGGAATTGGAATTGGGAAAAATTGGGATTTTTTTTTTCTATACTTTGTTATATATGGTTGTTTTTGTAAATTTTAGAAGTTTCAGAAAAAAAAAATTATAACAAATTGGTAAGTTAATAAACAATGAAATTGTCGATAAAAAAATAATTTCTCAACTAATTATTTAAACAATAGAAATATAAAAAAACGATTATATAAATTGAAAATTTTTTTGGGGAAAAAATTTTTTTTCAAAAATTATGATATTTGTAATATAATAAAGTTGTAAAAATTTTTTTTTCAAAAATATTTAAATAATCAATTTGTTTATGAAAAAATTATCAACAAATGGCGAGATTTTTTTTTTTGCAAATTAATTCATATCTTGTATTAATAAAGGAACGATATATGATGATTGAAAAAATAGAAATTTTTTAACAACATTACTTGGATTTTTTTGTTTTTGTTCAAGTACAAAAATTATTATAAACAAAGTATGAATATTTTTTTAACTTTTATGGCGTGATCTTGTTGAGTATGTATTAAAGAAAGGCTCTACGAAGCGAAAAATTTTACGACAATTATTTAAACATTTTTTTCATTTACAATTAAGACA
Source organism: Gonioctena quinquepunctata (assembly GCA_018342105.1). Taxonomy (NCBI): domain Eukaryota; kingdom Metazoa; phylum Arthropoda; class Insecta; order Coleoptera; family Chrysomelidae; genus Gonioctena; species Gonioctena quinquepunctata. Next base: position 367,051 of record JAFIRS010000639.1, on the reverse strand, counting down.
GAAGTATTTATAGTGTTCCGAATACACCATAATTTTTTCAAATTTAAAAAAAAATATTTAATACCTTAAATAAATTAATTAATGTGTCGTACTCGCTTTTGACGCCGCGCGCGCAACCTAAAAATGTCGCTCGGAGACCCATTTTCAGCGTTAAATTAAAATTATAAATAATGGAGATAGAGTTCGGGAGTTTTTTATTGGAAATTTCCTCCTCTTTCAGAACCTTTTTTTGAAATTTCTTAAATATCAATAGTTTATGAAATATTGGCAAAAAACGAAATGCCATTTTTTTTTCATCTTAATTGTTTATAACTTTTGCAATTTTTTATGTGCTAATACACGCTTTTGGCACATTTTTCTAGGCGTTATTCCGGATCCAATGAGCTACACACATAATTTTAAGAGCAGTATCTCTATTTTAGACCATTTTCAACTTGTCAATTCTTTTGCAAATTTTTTATGCCCCTCCGAATATTCATCGACGGGCCTCATATCGAGCCGGCAAAAAACATGTAACTCCCGACATTTAAATTAAGCGTCAACTTTTATCGCGCGATCTCGCTTCACGATTTTTACGAAGGTAATTTAGAAGTCTTTGTGAATCGAGGTGGTTTTCACTATGCTGCGATTTTTCACCTGCTTCACGTGCACCGTGACGGAAGTTCGCTTGGAATTGTCAGAGAGTGGAAGAATGGAACACAGAGCCTCATTATGCAGGCGTACTTGATGAAGAATGGAACAAAAATGGGGGTAGGTTGGGGTTGAGATCTCTCCTGCTGTATAATTCAGGGCGTCTTAGAGCAGGAGGATTTATGCGAAATTTTACTGGCCCAACATTATGCTCGAACTAGCGCGTGTTTAAAGGGGGGGAGGTAATGGGGGTAATTCCCCCCCAAGAAACAACAAAATGTTTAAATAAATGGAATGGGCACCACACTCTACATCTCTCCTCAAATCTAAAACGTCGTGGCCGCTATTGTCGCTAGGCATGTTCTCATAGTCTAGTCGATAAGTGGGTTTCCTGCGAAAAATCGTTCCAAGTCTTCTAAAAATATGAGCGATGGCTCATTCGATTCGGGATGTCTTTCTGAAAACGACATATTTTTCAATTTTTTCCGCCGACGAAAATTTGCTATTTTGTTGAAGCGATTGATAACTTGGCTACGATCAACGATCAACAGGAGCGGTTGGTTGGATTAGGTCTCTACTTCATGTGGATTAGGTCTCTACAAGATGTGCAAATAGATGTTTCAAATGTTATTGAACTGTTTGCAAATAAGAAATACAGGAGACTGGATTTCATTTTGTGTTTTTTATTTTTATTTTAACGGAAGAAATCTTTGTTATTGTACCTCTTATAAGTATAAGTATAATTTTTTTTATTTTATTGCATTTTGTATTTTTGTTTGAATTTGAATGGAAAAAAAATTCCTATGTTTTTTGTACCTATAAATAGAGGTAAATAACTTTTTTAGGTCCTTATCTCCCCAAACAAAATTTCTATACAGTGTTCGTCTAAAGTCCATTCCCCCCCTACTAATTTTTGAACCACTTGGTATATCGCAACGAAATTTGAAGGGCTCTAAAAGGAGATGAAAACCTACTTTTTCAGGAAAAAATCACAGCTAAAATGGCGGTTGAGCGCCATCTTCAATAATTGTTTTAAATAGAACACCCCGTATATTATTCCATTTTAGAAATCTGCTCATAATTCTCAACAGTTTTCTCTTATACACTTCACTCCTGAATTCATTTGTTTTCGAAATATTAACGTTTGGAAAGTGACATTCCAGTTTAAAATGAAGTATGGATTTCGGTCACTTCCGGTAAAACATTTTGCTAACTAAAGGTTAATTGTTATTAATTTGTAGTTAAATTTCGAATTCGACTAATAAGAGGCGTAAAGATTTTTAATATAAACGGTACTGTTTACCGGAAAACTCGAAGCCTACGAATGTGTTCTGTAAATTCACAATCAAAACAAATTAGTTAGCTGAAAAAATATTTTGCTAACTAAACGTTTATTGTTATTAATTTGTAGTTAAATCTCTTAATGAATTAGACTAATAAGAGGCGTAAAGAGAGTTTATTAAGGATAAACAGTACTGCTTACCGGAAAATCTCGAAGCCTACGGATGTGTTCTGTAAATTCACAATCAAAACAAATTAGTTAGCTAAAAAAATTATAATTTATTTTTGAATAACACTTGTATTTAACCCCAACAAATATTTCATCAAGTGTTCAATGTGGCCCCCTCCTAAATCTTGACAATAAAATGCCCTATTATAAATAGCTTTTCTCACGTTGATGAAAGTCTGTTCATCTATTTCTTCACATGTATCGATTATTCTGCGTTCCAACTCTTCTATTGTTTGGCATTCAGTGGCGTAGATTTTTGACTTCAGATACTTCAAAAAAAAAATCTAGAGGTGTAAGGTCCGGAGATCTTGGTGGCCATTCTGTACTTCCCCTGCGACCTATCCATCGCCCAGGAAAGTTTGTATCGAGGAACTCTCTAGCCATGTGATCAAAATGGGAAAGGGCCCCATCCTGCTGAAATATGATTTCACGATTTTCAAACTCTTCCTGATTGTTTAATACAATTTGTCTTATTCGAGGTTCAGTTTCAGTTACTAAAAGATTTCTGTAAAGAACTCCTGTAAGATTGCCTGTGATGAAAATCGGTCCAACAACGGATTGCCCAAAATCCCCGCCCAAACATTCACCTTTTTAGGAAATATGCGGATTAATATCGCTCCAGTATCATACATTCTGTTTGTTGACCTCTCCATTAAGAAAAAACGCGCATTCGTCTGCGAAACATACACGTTTAAGGAAGTCCCGTTTTCCTTCAATTGTTCTTGTTAACCACTCACAAAATTCAACCCTCCGGTCTGGAATTTTCTCCGTGAGAGCATGAAGGATTTTCATTTCATAGGGACGAAACTTTTCTTTTTTTAGGACTCTTTGGACACTTTTTGAACTTACTCCACAGGATTCAGCAACTGCAGACATCGACTGAGTCGGATTGATTACCATTCCAGCAACAATTTCTACCTTTTTTTCTTCTGAAAGAGGCGGTCTTCCTGATCTTGGAGCATTTTTCAGCGTACCAGTTGCTTGGAGTTTATTTAAAAGTTTGCGCAAATAAGATCTCGAAATGGGATTCTCGGGAAATCTATCATTAAACATACAAACTGCTAGATGATAATTTCTTCCAGCTTCTCCAAATATCAAAACTGCTTCAAATTTATCGTCTAAACTACGAGCCATGATCACACTTTTCATAAAAGGATCTAGGTGCTCAACGGACTATTCGACAGTTAGCAGTTCAGTTTGACAGTAAACAAGATCTTACCGCGACAACGATATTTTCCAATGCAAACTTGATTGAAAGCAACATTAGTGTTTTTGGTTGGGTTTGACAAATTGTCACTTTTCAAACGTTAATATTCCGAAAACCATTGAATTTGGGAGTAAAGTGTTTTGGAGAAAACTGTTGAGAATTATGAGCAGATTTCTAAAATGGAATAATATACTGGGTGTTCTATTCAAAAAAATTATTGAAGATGGTGCTCAGCCGCCATTTTAAAACTTTTAGCTGTGATTTTTGCATGAAAACGTAGGATTTTATCTCCTATTTAAGCTCTCCAAATTTCGTTTCGTGATATACCAGGTGGTTCAAAAATTAGTAGGGGGGAAACGGACTTTAGACGAGCAGTGTATATGCCACTGTGCTCGAAGTTTGGCCCGTGTGATTTCCAGAATGGCCATCATATTTTGGCGATTCGATGCGAAGATAGTGAGATTTCGATTCCCTGAAAGTTGATTAATATTGAATATATTTCCACTATGACGAATGTTTTTTCAACTTTTTTGGAATAATCCTTTATATTTTCTTCTATTCGTCGATAGTAGTCGTTTTTACTAAAGCAGCCATGTTCATCTACAAATTAACCCAGGGATGCGTGCAACCTCCATAACTTGTTTCTATCCTAGCTGTCGACTTGCTTTTATTTAGTTTCACCTGTCCTGGTGTCTGTCTGTAATCAAATCTTGCAAGTTAAATTTGATCCACTTCTGATAATAATAATAATAATAATAATAATAATAATAAATCATCTTAATTCACCATAGGATACAAGGCCAAAACTAATGGTAAAAGTAAAATGAAAGGTACGCGCCTTAATAGAAAACATGGTGAATAGGTGGAGTGTCAGCCTAGGCTGTTTTTAAACTCAACCTTTACAAATAGTAAAAATAATAAGAATGTATGGATAAGAAGAGAAAAAAGGATAGTAAGCTATGGTCATGGTGTGGAAAAGTAGGAATATAATCATGGAAATGCAGTTTCAGCCTTTTTTTGAAATTATTAATTGTATAGGACCTAAATTCACTGGGTAGCATATTGTAGTATTTTGTTGCAAAATAAGAAAAACTGCAACTAAAGATAGATAATTTATGCTTGGGGATGACTGAAATTGACTCATTGCGTGTAGCAAACCTATTTATTCTGAGTTTTTTTGCAAGATAATGCGATTTATTAATAAATTATGGGTGGTGGTTAAGAAGCTTCTCAAGATTCAGCCAGCCTGATTCCTTTAGTACAGGAGATAAATGGTCGTATTTTCGAACACCGAACGAAAAACGCAAACAGCTGTTTCGAATACGTTGCAAATGCAAGGAATCAGATTTCCTCAGAGCCGGTCCATAAACACTGTCGCAGAAGGAGACTTTTGAGATTATTAGCGACTCACATAGTTTGAGTTTAGTTGATAGAACATCCCGATTTGGATATACTTGTCTGAGAACATTGAAGGAAGTTTGGGTTATGTGACTGACATGTCTTGTAAAGCGGAGCTCTTGGTCAAACCACAAACCTAGATTTTTATTTTGGAAACAGTTGTAATGACGTCATTATCAATGCGAATTTGTAGTAAGTTCTGGGTTCTGGGTTCTGGATTCTTTTGGGTCCAAAAATCATCACTGCCGACTTCTTTGAATTGAGTTTCTTCAATTCATGGACTGAGGTAATGTCGAATATTGCGTGAAGGTCTCGATTTATGAGTAGCTGAGCAGTGTCAAAATTCTGAAATTGGAAGGGGAAGTAAAGCTGGCTGTCGCCTGCGTAGTGATTTATTCTGCATTCCTGAACGTATTGGTAAAAGTCGCAGATATACAAGCTGAAAAGTAAGGGTACGAGTATTGAGCATTGCGGAACACCTTTGGACAGAGATACGGCCTCCGATCCTTCGATAACGACTTTCTGTAATCGTCCGATTGATTTGAAATTTGGCAGGTATACATAATTCCGGTAGCAATGCATTATGAAATTTTTGTTAGGAAAAAAAACAAAATGGCTGCTCCAATATGGCGGACAATTTTTGTGATTATGGTCCGATTCTATTCAAAATTGTTTTCGGGCTCGGAGATTATGATTTTTTTGTCAAAATTAAAAAATATATCAGATATAAATCACTCTAAACTAGTTATTCAACAGCATAAATACAAAAAAAAATAAAGGAAAAAAAGATTAAAAACCAGCTTTCATTAGTTGTTAATAAAAACGGAACTAAAAAGTTGAAAATAAAAATTATAAAAGAAACATTTTTAAAGACAAGCTGTTATACCAATTCACTAAAAAGGAAAAAATAATTTCTTCCATTGTTTGATCTAGGTTATTCTGTGAGTAACAGATTCAAAAGCTTGCAGCGGATACCAAATACAAGATTTTAAGTTACTCAGAGAATAACTTAGATCAAGTTGAGAAGGGAAACATTCTCAATTGAATATTGAATAGAAAGATTTTTCGATGAACTGAAAAATTCGCGACAAAAATGAATTTATTCTTATGAATACCCAACAGAAAACAACTACTTCTCCAGCTAAAGCCACGCTGGACATTCAACTACATCTTATAGATATTTTGAAAGGACCCTAGCTCGAAAGAAAAATCTGCAAATACAAAATTTGATTGTCTATCCCAGTCTTAATGAAGAACTCATATTGTGACTTAAGTTTATCTTTGAGTCGCAGATTATTCCACATCTGATATTATGAACACCCTATTCATTTTTTCAAACAAATCAACCTAGATCAAACAATGAAATACATTATTTTTTTCATTTTCGTGACTAAAATGTGACATATTTCAACTCGAATCAGTGAGAGAAGTTGTATTTTCAATCACTAGTGATTGAAAATCTTTTTTTTAACAAGCGATCGAAAGTGTTACCTAGGTTACCGATAAACAACCATCATACACATTGCTCATAGCGCAGCAACGGTTTCGAATTATTCGTATTTACAAGCTTTTATTCAGTGTGGATTCATGCAGCACAAAAAACAATTATCAAATAAGAAATAACAAAGAACAATTATCAAATAACAAGAATTGAAATGTAGCATTCATGCACTCAAAATAACAATTAAGAAATAAAAAGTAAACATGCGCACAAGGCGGAGATCCGAGGCATTTAAATTAGGTAACCCTACTTTTCCAAAATTCCATGTTTCCGCGATAATAAAAAACAAGTGAAAATTCAAAATGTCCAATAAAATAGAAGAGGCCGAATCATTGTACTTATTACTGATGTTTCCCAAGCATTTCGCTGGATATTTTTGTCTTCGAAATTATCATTTCCTTTGTCGTATAATTCAGGAAATTGCCGAACGAGGTCTGCCAAAACGGCAACACCAATTTCCATTTTAAATGCAATAGATAAACAATAAACAATATGGAACAAAAACAATACCTCAAATATTAGAAGAAGTGAGGTTATTCTCATCATCGGTTTGACTAATCCGCGGTCATCTGCGTACTAGTTGCGCACTAGAAGAAAATCTCATTCAAATAATGTGAAAAGATAAAAGTTGGCCAACTTCTACTTGTTATTGCTCAAATGGTAATTGTTATTTGTCTGCATGAACATAGTCATTGAAAACTAAGAGTTCAACTCATATTGCTAAATGTTATTTCTTATTTGTTATTTGATAATTGTTATATTGTGCTATATTTTGGAACACTAGGTAACAACAGGAAAAATAAAATGGATATCATAGAAAATGTCAAAGTCAAAATACCCCACTCATTTGGTAGTTTTTCTGGAAAGTTTTCCGGGAGTTTTGAAAATTGATATTTTTATAGATTTCGACGTGCTCTTTTCGAATTTTTACTTTGGTGCTCGCGACTATATTGAAAAAATGGCACCCAAAAACAATATCTCTTTTCCGACTCATTTTTGAGCAACACATGACTGAAGTAGAAGAAAGGAAATTATTAACAGGAGAAAATATCAATATCAATATACCAAGAGATAAAATGTAATAGAGGCGATATTAAAGAGGCAATAACAAAGCCAGGATGGAATAGTTACAGAAGTGAGAGAAGCCTAAACAGATTTGTCCTTAGATAACTCTAAACGGGGCATCCCAAAAAGGAGGAACGCCGAACGATTGGCGTCTGGAAACAATAAGACCAATATAAAGAACTAAAAGATAGTGAAGATCGTAGAAATTAGAGGAGAATCACGCTAAATAATATAATCGCAAAAGTATGTGCTTGTTAGTTTGGCTCAAATCGTGCAAGTGGATTTTGATCGACTTCTAGTCGTCCGATTAATTTGAAATTTGGCAGGTGTTCATAATTCCGGTGCCAATGCATTTGTTAGAACAAAAAACAAAATGGCGAACGAGATTTGTAATTATTGTCCGATTTGATTCAAAATTGGTGTGTGGGGGTTTTCGTGGTCGAGGATTATGAATTATTTGTCAAAATTCATGAATTCAAGATGACGGCTTCAGTATGGCGGACGAGTTTCGTGATTATGATCCGATTTGATTCAAAATTGGTATGCGGGAGTTTTCGGGGTCGGAGATTATGAATTTTTTGTCGAAATTCATAAATTCAAGATGGCGGCCCCAAGATGGAGGACGAGTTTTGTGATTGGGGTCCACTTTGATTCAAAATTGGTTTTCTCGGTCGGAGATTCTGAATTTTCTGTCAGAATTTATAAATTCGAAATGGCGGCCCCAAGATGGAGGACAGTTCTCTGATTATGGTCATATTTTATTCGAAATTGGTATGTGGGGGTTTTCAGGTTCAGAGATTATGAATTTTTTGTCAAAATTTATTGATTCAAGATGGCGGACGAGTTTTATGATTATGGTCAGATTCTATTCAAAATTGGTGTGTGTGTGTGAGTTTTTGGGGTCGGTGATCATGATTTCTTTCAGCTCAAAACTGATCATGATTTCTTTCAGCTGGAAAACTTTTTAAAGACAAGCTGTTATTCAAGCCGTTTACTAAATTAAGTTTATGTCGTCGCTGGCAATGATTTGATTTTTTGTTGGACTATTTGGTTTCAAAAAGCTTGTCGCTCGAATTGTAATGAAATCAATACTTCGACAAGTTGTTACTTACCAATCACTGCCCAATCAAATCAATTGGTACCTACTTTTATGAACACTTCGCGCGACAAGCCTTTGAAAACCAAATAATTCAACAAAAAATAATTAAATCGTTGTCAGCGACTACTCAAATTTATTTAATACGTTTCAGTCCACGGCTCAAATAAAAGCTTGTCTTTAAAAACGGTTCTTCATCAGTTATTTTATTTGAACGATAGGTCCGACAATAGGACACATTATAAAAATGTTTATATTTATATACGGGAAGTCGCAAAATAAGATGCACAACTGAGTTCGGTTTTTTTAAACGGCATTCCCCCATTTTTGTAACTTTTTTGAATTCGCCACTAAATTATTAATATAGCACATCCAGGTTTCTCAGACAAAATAGCATCGTGCATGTAGACCCACAGAAAATTTCATAACTTCAGAACCATTCAAGATAACTTAACCAACTTTAATTCATGTTCCATCGCCTACTACGTTTATGACAATATTAATGGTAATAACTCGACTTTTTCAAATGCAACACTCTATATTTTATTGCATCATTGCATGGCAATTTTTGTAATTTTGAATGGTTTTTTTCGAAAAAAAAAGGAAACGAGTAGAACCCTGTCGTAAAATTTGACACATCCGTGTACTTTCAATAATTGTACACGTCTAATGGTTGATAACGAATTTCAGCCGCAAATAAATATTGTGTTTGTGGTCGATGAAAAAAAAAGGTTCAGGGCAAAGTTTATTGTGAAAAATATCGATATCCAATCTTCACAATCAACGACAATGATCGGTTCGAGTCACATTGTCGCTCCTTGGATTCTACATAGAAACTGTTAATGTTCATTCAAAAACGACAATGGCAGAAACCACCCCTTTTCAAAATCTCAAATATTGTGGTCTTCCTGAATTTTCCTTTCTACATGGAATATCATCACTGACTTCAAACCATCAACCCTTTCCTACAATGCGCGGGAATAGACGAGAGCCGTTTACATAATTTATCGATTCCAGTTTTAATTAAGCGCTTTCGTCTACGCATTTCGTCAAGTTATTGGCGTAATGATGCCTAATTTCTCATCACCCCACAGCTAAATGTGCTCTGCAATGAGTTAATTCACGGTTTGATATATATATATATATATATATATATATATATATATATATATATATATATATATATATATATATTTGAGTTTCTTGGGGTTTCGGTTCTTTTTGTGAATGACATCCATATCAACCAGCCTCCTTATCAGATTGCTCACGTTTGATTTTAATAAAAAGAACAACAACAAAGTCTCCCGGTTATTTATACACAATGAAGAGGAGAAAAAAAATTGTATAATTATGGAAAATAAATCATCTGCTGCCTTTACACTTTCCTTTATTGGTCCAGCTAATTATTGTTAGTTCCTGAAGAAGACCGTGGACACGGTCGAAACGTCGACGAAATAAATGTTTATCTCCTAAAAGAAGACTTGTCATTCACAAAAAGAACCGAAACCCCAAGAAACTCAAACTCCATTATATATATATATATATATATATTTTTTTTGAAGTTTCCTTGGGTTTCAGATTCGTTTGTATTAAAATGAGAAGAAAATTACATTTATTTAAACGTTTCGCCCTCGTTCGGGGGCATCTTCAGTAAAATTTATTAAAAACATTAAAAACATTTGATCTGAAAATAAGATATTGGTATGGATAACATCATATGTGGAAAGTTAGGTTGTGTCTAAAAATAACTTTAATTACCTTTTGGGTTACGTACCTTGGTTTTACCATGCTTGTGTTTTGTAACCAACATTTGTTGGATTTTGGGGCGGTGTTAAATTTTGTTGTACCATTGTTTTAACAGAAAACCTTCGATATTTTGTGGTTTGCTGTTTTGTCGATTGTCATTAAAAGCGCCTGAACGACGTAGTGTGGAACTATTTATGGTTATTTTGTTAGTAATATTTTGGGGCGGTGTTAAATTTTGTTTAGCGTGTCTCGCTGGGATGGTGTAGTGTACGAGTGTGGGGTGACATGGGTGAATTGAATAATGATTTGTTTCAGCTGGGCTTTATTTATTTGTTTTTAAATTAGAGGTATATTTGGCTCAAATTGTTTATGTCTGTGCGGTTGTTCATGGCTTGTTTGTTTTGTTTTATATGTATCATTTCTTTGAATGTTCTTTTATCTTTGTTTTTTTCGTATGTTAGTACTTTTACGTTATTGAAATTGGGGTTATGATTTTCTGTAATAAGGTGTTTGTTGAGAGCGGTACTTGCTTGTTTATTGCACATTATTACAGAAAATCATAACCCCAATTTCAATAACGTAAAAGTACTAACATACGAAAAAAACAAAGATAAAAGAACATTCAAAGAAATGATACATATAAAACAAAACAAACAAAACAAACAAGCCATGAACAACCGCACAGACATAAACAATTTGAGCCAAATATACCACACTCTAATTTAAAAACAAATAAATAAAGCCCAGCTGAAACAAATCATTATTCAATTCATCCATATCACCCCCACACTCGTACACTACACCATCCCAGCGGAGAGCACTACGGGCCTACCAATTACTAACAAAATAACCATAAATAGTTCCACACTACGTCGTTCAGGCGCTTTTAATGACAATCGACAAAACAGCAAACCACAAAATATCGAAGGTTTTCTGTTAAAACAATGATACAACAAAATTTAACACCGCCCCAAAATCCAACTAATGTTGGTTACAAAACACAAGCATGGTAAAACCAAGGTACGTAACCCAAAAGGTAATTAAAGTTATTTTTAGACACAACCTAACTTTCCACATATGATGTTATCCATACCAATATCTTATTTTCAGATCAAATGTTTTTAATGTTTTTAATAAATTTTACTGAAGATGCCCCCGAACGAGGGCGAAACGTTTAAATAAATGTAATTTCCTTCTCATTTTAATACAAACGAATCTGAAACCCAAGAAAACTTCAAAAATACAATCACCAAGATTCAAGAACCCACTATACCCAATATATATATATATATATATATATATATATGTATATATATATATATATATATACATATATATATATACATATATATATATATACATATATATATATATACAGGGTGTCCCTGGACTTCCTCTTTTTCTCTCGGGAATGTATAGATGGTATCAAAATATCACCGGTTCTTCATATAACTTTTGTTCCTAAAAGTCTTCGTTACCAAGTTACGGGCCCTCAAAGTTACAAAATGAAAAATTTTTTTCTTTGATAACTTTCAAAGTGAATATTCAAATATTCGAAATAGGAAAATGACAACTTGAAGTTGTCATTTTCCTGTCTGAATGCCGAATAAATTGTTTTCATAGATAATAATTACAGACGTTAATCTCCACTATATATATATATATATATATATATATATATATACATATATATGAAAGGGTAGTTTTGCTGACTAGTTAGGATATAAACTAGTTAATAATGGGGATTACAGCAATGTCAAAAAGAAAACTCTTGTAAGTTTGTCCAAGCTTTCGGAATTGATTTCATTCCATCATGAGGGAACTACGATTGGAAATTTTCAACATGTGAGAGATTATCATTCAGTGATGTAATGATACTCACAACTCAGGTGAGATTGGTTGACTCGGTGTTAAGTAAAACTTTTGTTATTGACATTATGGTAATAAATATAGAGAAATGCTAGATTGTGTAACACTAGTTTAAACAGAGAAAAAAAAATACTCTTCATTACAACACTTATATGTTAAAAATTATACATTATGAAAACTTTTTAACAAAAAATCAAACCGACGAAATACGGAACTGAAAAGTAAAAAATTAAAACTTTTTAACAAAAAATTAAACCGACGAAAAAATCAACTGAAGAGCAAAAAATAAAATAAACCTTCGTAGTCTAAATGATAATTGAGAGAGAAAAAAAAATACTCTTCATTACAACACTTATATGTTAAAAATTATACATTATGAAATTTTGAGTCGGCGCCAAACAAACAATTATCGAAAATCATTATCTATGAAAGAAGTCATCAAAACGCAGCCGTGCATTTCGCTGCCATCATTTTACGCTTCACCTAATTCAATTGCTAGTTTGTTTGGCGCCGACTCAAAATCAGTTACTTACATTAGTTTAGGAGCTCAATTATCATTCAGACTAAGAAGGTTTATTTTATTTTTTGCTTTTCAGTTGTTTTTTTCGTCTGTTTAATTTTTTGTTAAAAAGTTTTTATTTTTTACTTTTTAGTTCCGTATTTCGTCGGTTTAATTTTTGTTAAAAAGTTTTTATTTTTCAATTTTTTGTGGCTAAAATCTACCAATTAGTACCTACTTGTTTTTTGATTATTTCCAAAATACTTACTTACCCACCTTACTTCAACTATTACCAGTTAAATAATATGATTATCTACTTTTACTATTTGTTGTTATATAAATTATTTCCGTTGTTCTGGTTAGTTTATTTCATTACTTTGTATATCATTCAATCCTCTCATAAAATATACTGATTTTGACCTGCTCGCTTACGTCTCACATATATGGCAGGTATCTATTGAAAAGTATGGAGAAACTTTAGCTGTGGCATTAGATATCTCCAAGGCGTTCGATCGAGTTTGGCACCAGGGACTCCTCGCCAAGCTTCCGTCTTATGGCTTGCCCCCCCAGCTGTGTTCTCTGCTTGCTAGTTTTCTCTCAAACAGGTCTCTCCATGTAGTGGTCGATGGAGTTTCATCTGACACTCTACTCATAAATGCTGGTGTTCCGCAAGGATCTATTCTCGCACCAACACTATTTCTACTTCACATCAACGACCTGTTGAAAGCAACTTCATGTCCAGTACACAGCTTTGCCGATGATAGTACCCTCCATACCGCTTTCTCTTCCAGGGCCCCTATATCAGCCCGTGAAACCAGAAATGAACGAGGAAGAAATGTTAATAATATAAATATGGACTTAGCAACAATTCTCGAGTGGGGATCTAATACCTTGGTAGAATTCAATGCAAACAAAACACAAGCATGTCTTTTCTCTAGAAAAGCCGATCTCACTGTGCCTAACATAACTTTGTCAGGAGTAACCATACCACTGAAGTCATCCATATCGATGCTTGGTATTACTATCAGCAATAACCTTTCCTGGGAAAATTACGTGAGGTCCATTGTCAAAAGTGCATCCCAAAAACTTGGTTTTTTGTTTCGTGCCAAGAGCTATTTCACCCCCACTCAGCTGCTTATGATCTATAAGGCACAGATCCGACCTGTCCTGGAATACTGTTCCCATATTTGGAGCGCGGCACCTAAACATATCCTGAGGCTATTGGATTCTGTCCAAAAAAGGGCAATTCGTCTCGTCGGTGATGCCTCGCTTACAAACTCGCTCACTTGTCTGGAACACCGTAGAAAAGTTGGCGATTTGTCTCTATTTTATAGATATTTTCATGGGCGATGCTCTTTGAAATATCAACAATCGTTCCTGCTTTGGCAGTCTCTTCGAGATTAACCCGTCAAGTTCAGTCATCACACCCCTTCGTGGTCACTTTGGAGACCTGCAGAACATCACTTTCCAAAGACTCGTTCATCCAACGAACAGCGAGGCTTTGGAACTCATTGCCTAGGGAGGTGTTCCCCGAGGCATACAACCTCCAGAAATTTAAGAAGAACACCAACTCCTACCTTCTTTCCCTTGGTTCCCACGATGTTCTCTGAACATTACAGGATATCCCTTTTCGTGGGAACCAGAACATAAAAAAAAAATGTCTGTAGCGATCTGTCATTGACAACTACGTATGTGTGTGCTAATGTTCACTAGTGAAAAATCAATTATCCCCTATTTTTCTACCCGTAAGGGTGGCTAATTCCTTTCGAAATCCAAATATAAGGTATACCCTATCTATTAAAAAAAGAATCATCCAAATCGAAGAACCCAGTACAAAGATATGCCTGATAGAATCGGTTAACGGACCAGAATTCAGAGGGTGAGTGATCAACCCTTAGGGGTGGATTTTATCTTTTAAATCCAAATGGGACCAAAGTCGAAGTACACCCTATCCACTGAAAAAATAATTATCGGAATCGGACGCCTCAGTAAAAAGTTATGCGTGATCATACATCAAAAAATATGATGGAAAAACATAAAATATACGGGTCCTCCTTTTTGGTTTCGTCGGATAAAAATTAGTTTACATGTCAGCAATCATGTGGTTGGAATCAAACTGACAGGTTAGAGATTCTCTGTAAATAATTCTTGGACATAGCTTCCCCACTGACGCTTTCGTCCATACCCCCTCCATTCTTCACAAATGGCGGCTTCGCCGTTGAATGTAGTCTTGCATCCAAAATTAATTCACAACTATACTATTCTGTACAGCTTATATTTACACTTAAACATATATCTTTGTATTTGTGTCGTACTCCCTCATTCCGAAGATTCCGTCCTCATCCGGCCTGGTTACCGGCGTGGAGAATAAAGGAGTAGCTTATCTAATAAAATTAACTCCCCCCAATCCCAAAGAATCCGTCAGAGATTAAATTCAAAAAACAGACAGCTGTACTTGACAGTGACAATGACGCATGTCCTGTTTTATGTATGACAACCAGTGGTGCCAACTAATACAGGGGTACCAACTCGTGTGGTTCTTTTTGACATATGTTGAGGTTGGGTTTTATATACAGTGTCCGTCATAAGTTGGCTACATATGGGAAAAAATTGTTATTGAAATTTCTGCATGTCTGACAACTGAAAAATCAGTTCCGACTTTTATCACGTGACCTCAGATTTGGCGGGAATTTTGAAAAAAGTTGTCTGTGGTGTCGAAAAATGGGTCAAATTGACAAGATATCAAAAAATTTCATGGAGAAAATGTGTTTGGAATCCAATAAGGACCCCATGAACCAGATATAAAAATAAATCCATTTTATTCCTCTATCCTCACTAAGAAACATTATACATTCTTGTTTTATCTGGAAACAGCTTTAAAAACCTAAATCACATAAGTTTGGGTCGAAACTAATCAAATATTTGTGGAATAGACATTTTGCGGGAGATTAATTATGAAAACACGATTTAGTCTTGTGACTAGGTGTTGTCATGCCCTGTATATTGATGCACATGAGCTTACTCAATATTCTCAACCCGTAAATAAAATTCAAACCAACTAATATTTGTAATTAAAACTTAATAATAATAATAAATTATGCGAAATTGATTTGATTTTAATTAATTTATGGAATTATTTAGGCTAAACTTTCAATTCTAAACAACTTTTCTCAATAACATATCGCTGAATTTTCTGAAATAAGGGTACTTTACTCTTGTACAGTTTTTTTATTTTTGGACCTGCTTTGTTTTCTGTTTGACTTTCTGACGATTCTAATATGATTATCAAACATGCACCAACTTTCAGCAATATTTGCACACTTAAATGACCACACTGTATATTGTTCTTAGGATCTTGAACCATTAAAATTGTATAATACTGAGATTTTCTTGGGTATTGGTTCGTGGTGAGAGTAGAAAAACTAGTAGGTTTTCACCTATTTTCCAATGACGTTTCGCTTGAGGATTCTTAGCTTCATCAGATAGCATTATTATTTTTTCCTATAAAAACAAATTTGGGTAATAGTAGCTTGCTAAAAATTGAATTGAATGTTTATTTTTAGATATATTTCAATCAATATCGAGTAAATATAAGATGAACCGCCTTATTGGGATAATATTGATGGAGGAATTGTAACGAACAAGCATTTTTCCATCAGTTCACCTATTCCCTCTTCTCCACTTGTCGGTCTCCCCATGCATATATGAATTCCCCTCCGTATATCAAAGTAACTACCGAAAACAACTGAAAATCCCAATAAGATCCGAGGGGATATTGACAGAAGCAGCACAGACTGAAAAAATAGGGAATGCGAATGGATGCTTATTACGTAGCTTTTTCCATATAGGTAAGCCCTGAATGTATCCCGAAGACTCCGTCAATAGAGTTTGAAGAATTTTCCATGGCGCAAATACGATAACTTATTCAAGTCCGACGGAATTTGCTTTGATCTCGTTGACCCTGTTACGAAAGATGGAAGTCTCTTCTGGGATTTTGGAATATTTTACACTTTTTGAGCTTTATAGGATATTTTCCTCTGCTAAGGTCTCTGTTTCGTGTTCGAAATAATAAAGAAATCTTTTCTGCAAATGGAATATTTAAATGTTTCTCGCAAAGCCAAAGGCGGTTTTTCGCGGGGATATAAGCCATATTCCATTTCCGTTTGCCACCAGTGGCGTGTAGAATCCAATCGAATTTTCATCTGATGCCTTGATAGTATGAATTTGATTCTCTATATCCACTCGCTGAAGTAAACCTAACCCTACCAACAATTTGAAAAGAGCAAATTTCATCGCGGATTGATCTGAAATGTGGAACTAAAGGTAAAGTAAAGCAAATCTCTTTGCGGAACACTTTTCTAATGTTCATACCAATGGAATACTCGATTTTGATGATTAGGGTCCATATTTGCTGTGTGCATTAGGCTGGAGGGGATAGATGAAACTATGACAGCGCCCATGGTGGCAGGAGTAGGTAAGAATCCTGGTGAAACTAGTAGTGTAAATTTCCAACGTCATCACATAAGCTGCAGCAAAGAGATAAGTGTTCTGTTACTCCACGATATATCAGTATCTAATTCCCGGACGTGAGGTTTTCATTCGATAAATATTTCAGATGTTTTCCGTTTTCCATTTGATCACCTAGAAGTGGACATTAAAATTATAACCAAGTTCCATGGGACGGTGTTGAGCCGGTGATAAAAAGCAAATAGCGACTTAGCTGCGAGTTTGGGAACGCCTGGACGGTGTTGTAAACTGATCAGCCTTATGAGCAGGAGACAGAGATACTTTTGATGTTTTCCGAGTTGTCTATAATACACTGGAATTCTATCAGGACAAAAGCTAGGCATAGACAAACACATTTTCTGACAGATTTGCACGCGGCGAGCAGAAGTGACGGATAAATCCGTATATTTATGCGGACTCAGCACGCCACATCACGAGCCGTGCATATCCGGCAACATGCCCATGCCACAGGTGTACCCCATAAACGTACACATTTGCTCGGCGTGAACTTTAATGCAGTTAGCGTGCCTTGCGACCTCTTGAAATTTCCCACAAGCCATGCAAATCCGTCCCGGAAATCATCAAATTCTTCCATAAACAGGCAGATTCACTCGTGGTGAACCAGCACGATGGATAATTCGTACGACTGGCATGGATGTTTATGGTGTCGGTCGTAAAAATGCTCGACGTTGCTCGCCACGAGTAAATGTGCCACAATTTTCACGAACTGGTTTCGGTTACAGAACTAATGTTAAATGTAATGCACTTTGAGTACTAAGAGTGAACATCGTTACTTGCTCTGTATAATGATGACATTTATACGCATGTAAAGAATCAAATCACCCCTAGACAACATGTTTTTTTCAAAAGAAGGTCAACGATAACAAACTTAATTTGTATCACGGAACAATTATCTGATACCATCGATGGAAGCTCTCAATGTGATATAATTTATACGGATTTTTCGAAGGCCTTCGATAGGCTTGATCATGGAATTCTTCTTCACAAACTGTTGAATTTCGGACTAACCCCAAATCTTACATCTTTACTTCAATCCTATCTTCATAATCGTAAGCAGCATGTCAGTTCCCATGGTCAAAAGTCTATTGAAGTCCTCACCATGTCAGGTGTCCCCCAAGGGTCTAACCTCGGGCCATTATTTTTCATAATGTTTATTAGTGACATTGTAGCTACTGTATCCGTCGCTCACGTACTGTATGTCGATGATCTTAAGATATACCATAAAAATATCATCACAGAAGACTGTACTCTTCTCCAAGATAATCTAGATCGCCTCAATCTCTGGTGCATCGAGAATAGCTTATTCCTTAATGTTTCTAAATGCCAGGTTATGTCCTCCACCGCCAAGCTGAATCCAATTCTTTACAACTATAAACTGGACAATGTCGTATTGAAAAGACCCGACACTTTCAGACCCGACAAAAAACTCTCTTTTGCAAAACATATCGAGCTAGTCACCAAAAAAACATATAGATCAGTAGGATTCATGATTAGATTGTCAAAATATTTTGGAAGGTATGAGAATACTCTTCTGCAATTATATTTTACATTTGTCAGATCAAATTCAGGGTATGCATCAATCGTTTGGGCACCATATTATCAGGTATATATATATATATATATATATATATATCTAATTTAGAAAATATTCAACGAAAATTTTTGAAGTATCTATGTTTTAAACTTGATGGCAACTACCCAGACGTAGGTTATCCACATGAACAACTAATTTCTAGATTTTCAGTTGATTTACTTGAATCTCGTCGAAGTAGGTCACATGTTACATTCCTTTTCAATCTTATTCACAACAATTTGGACTGCAGCTGCATTTTGGATATATTGAAGTTTCATATTCCTAGACTCACATCTCGGAGAAACAATACTTTCTAAATTTTTTTGTTGCAGTGTGGCTTCCATAAAAAAAATGGACTGTTCTGTTTTCAACCGACGAAACCAAAATATGCTCCCATCACTGTTTCTATACAGTTGATGAATTTATGGCCTGCAATATATTTTTTTTTCTTTCCTCTCTTTCATATACTTATGACATATACTCACAAATTCGCCTTTCCTAATACATTCCGCTAACATTTACCTGCTTGATTATTGCCTGTTTCCCAACTTTTATTTATATTTATAATGTTTTTATGCTCATGTGATATTTTGTCTTTTTCATTTTATACATACAAATTGTCCACACCTCATGACCTGCTACAATTGTAACTTTTATATAATATTCAATAAACATCTATCTATCTATGAAATACCTTCTTACTTTTTAATGTGTCTAGACTTTATCCAAACCAATTTACTTCTTCGCTTAAATGTCAAATATTTTCCAGTATTCGGAAAACTAGCTTTGTAACACCTTTTTTCAAGTGACAATTCCGACTGATTACCAATCTGCCAGCTCTCCCCAAGCTGTTTGAATTTCTCCTCATTTCTCATCTTACTTGCTACTGTAAAAACACTATCGTTGACCAACAACATGGCTTCGTGGGTGGTAAATCAACAGTTGCAAAATTATCAAAACGATATAGCTATAGTCGAAAGTGGCCTTCATGTCGACTCGGTCTACACTAATTTCAGTAGGGCCTTCGATAGAGTTAACCATAAAATTGTTTTTTTTTGACAGATCACCATGGCAACGTATGTATTTGAGTAGTTTTTTTTTTTCTCTTGGGTACCCAAGAGCGAATTCAATCGGAAATTGTTTGACGTTTTAATGACAGAATAATATATTTTGACGAAACTGGTTATCCTTTCTTTATTTCATTTTGATACATTTCAATAACATACTATTTTATTCACCATTTTTCCATTTAGCACTTTCAATTTTGAGTAGTTTAGGAGCAAATATTCCTGAACAATTCGAAACAAATTTTCTTCCTTTAAATAGAAACCACAATCTTCTATTAATGCGGGAAAATAAGACATACTACGATGATTCATCATTACATAGACAATTATATGCATATTTTACATACAGCATGATTTTGAAATCGATACATTTTTAAAACAAAAAAGTTTGCGTTCGTTTTGACTGCACAATATTCTTTTTACTACAAAACACGAGTTTTTGCTGAAGTTTTGTACTATCAAAATACGATGATCACAGCCCCCTATGATGTTCTGTGACGCTGGTTATGCAATAAAGCGCGTATAGAAAATTAATAAAAACACAAAAAAGCAATATTCTACCACTTGTGATTACTCAAAACTTATGTAAAATGAACTATGTTCAATCTTAAAATATGATTTTCATCCAAGGAGAAATCAACAATTTAAATGCTTAAATCGCTGCCGAAACTGTGACGCAAATTAAATCTGTGATATACCGTCAAAATTATAATTTTCTAACCCTTGTAGTAGCTCTGAGTAACTCTAAAATGAAAGAATATGATATTTTACGTCCTAAAATATTGATTTTGTGCTACTACAATAAGTAGAAATCAGCAATTTATAGGCTAAGAATCCATTTGTGACAAAACTAAACATGTTCATGTACCTATATGAAAAACTAATAATTTCTTTATTTTCTATCACTTGTAGTAGCCCAAAGAAAAAATCTTGTAGGCTGAAAAGCCATTGCTGCCGAAACTGCAAAGCACACTAAATCTATATATGTACCTATATGAAAAATTGATAAAATAATAATTTTCTACTACTTGTAGTAACCCAAAATTGATATAAAATATTGGAATATAATATGCTACGTTCTAAACTGGTATTTTCATGCAACTACAATAAGTAGAAATTAAGAATTCATATGCTAAGAATCCATTGGTGCCCAAACTGCATCTATTATAATATTTACCTAACTATGAAAAATTTATAAAATTATAATTTTCTACCACTTGTAGTAACCCAAAGATGATGAAATAGAAGAATATAATATGTTACGTTCTAAACTGTTATTTTCATGCAACTACAATAGGTAGAAATTCAGAATTTATAGGTTAGGAATCTATTGGTGCCAAAACTGCGACGCAAACTAAATTTGTTCATGAACCTATATGAAAATAAATAAATAGAGAATGCTCAACTATTTTTGTTTGTTGTAGTCAAAGAAATAATAAAAAGAATCAGCTTTAGTTTTTAATTCAGGTAGCTATAAATGACAAAATATTCAAATAATAATAATAAAATAAATCAATTATTTATTTATATCATTTTGATTATTTAATTATTGTTTATATGAAAACGCAATTATCATAAACTATGGCAGGAGGTTGATTGAAAGCGGTGGCTCGTTCTTGCTTCAGAGCTTCATGACTTGACTTTACAAAAGTTGAAACAGACCTCATTGCATCAATTATTTTCTGATGGTGACGCGAATCTATCGGCGGATATGATTTTATTGAGTGACTACTCCTGTGCGTGATTTTAATTAATTGCTGTTCACCATCCTGTTTTGGCTTAAGTTGAAACAGCAGTGGTTCTTGCAGAGTGATTTCTTATTTTACTTTTTGACGTCAATTCCAATTGATGATGCCGCCGATTTGAACCAGGTAGAGACCGTATATTGTCCAGCCAGACTGTGCTTGTACCAACCTTTGGAGTTGGGGTTCTGCCAGTTTGGATTGGGAGTTAAAAATGAACGGTTGGTTTTGATGACGCGATCTCGCTTGCTTGTTAACTTTTTGAAAAGTCTTACTGGGCATATTTCTTCATTGAGTACATTTGGTACTAACCACTTCCTTCAGCCATTTTTTTTTTAACCGCCTTGGGTATTTTTTGAGAAAACTGGATTATATTCATTGCGACCTATTGGTTTTCCTTGATTATCAATTTCCTCCACAAAATATTCCATGCATGCTGCAAAAAAGATGGTATCTTTTTACACCCAACAGAAATCATCACTGAACTGAACGAAATGAGACGTCGTGAAAAAAACATCCTAATTTTTGGAATCCCCGAAAACGAACCCAATCTCGATAACTTCATACAGGGTGCATTCAGCTCGATCGATCCCATGATGGTAATGGACAGCCTACATTTCAGTAGGATAGGCAGATTACCTCCAAATGATCCCAACAAATGTCGTCCTGTCAAAGTCGAATTACCTGGTACTACCCACGTCTTGTCCTTGCTCAAGAGAAACAAAAAACTACAAGCTAACAGGAAATATCAGGACATCTATTTTCGTGCAGATCAGACTGTTAAACAACGCGAGCATTTTTTGAAAACTCGTCAAGAACTCAACGAGAGAGCGCAACGGCGAAACAAATTTAGTCATTAAATACAAGAATGGACTTACCACAATTTGTTCAAAAAATGCTTTAGTACCTCCAGTAGCTCCTCAAAATCTCAAGATACTTTAGTAATATGTTATCAAAACTGCCGTGGCCTCAATACGAAGACTCATACTTTTTTAAAAAGCGTTTGTGAAAATAACCATAACGTAATTGCCACTACTGAAAGTTGGCTCAGAAGTGACGCTGTCAATAATAGTGAACTTTTTCCAGGTAACTACTCTGTATATCGCAAAGACCGCAGTTACGGATCGCGTGGAGGTGGTGTACTTCTGGCGGTAGACAAGGACCTCTTCAACTCAGAGGAGTTTCTGTTAACGTGTTCAATAGAAAAAATTGATATATTAGGAGTTGAATTTTTAGAAAACGCACCACATCAGTTATTATTCTTGTAGTATACATACCACCGAGTATCTCTTATGATGAATACGATGAATTATTCGAATTTTTCGAGAACTTCCAAGAAAATCATAAAACCATCATTATTGGAGATTTTAATATGAGTGAGCTACATGATCCTGAGAATCCTGATCAACACTCTAATCTTGTCCCTCGTCTCAACGCATTTCTGAATTATTGCGATTCTACTCAACATAATAAAATTAGTAATGCCAATAATCGGATACTCGATTTAGTTATCGCCCCAAGTGATTATGCCCTTGAAGTTTCACGAGACGAAAATACACTGGTACCCATTGACGTGCATCATCCAGGACTCCTAGTAAACATTCTTCTTGAATGAGAAAATTCCAGCTTCACATCAAATTTGCAACGGTTCAACTTCAAGAAAGCAAATATCCGAAAACTGTCACAACTGTTTAGTGAAGTGAATTGGTGCGACTTACCTAATTTCCCAGATGTAAATTCAGCATCCCCCTTTTCAACAATACCATTCAACGTATTTTTGAACAATGTGTTCCTTTAAAAAATGTCCGTCAGTCAAATCCCAGTTTGGTTCACAAGAGATATTATTACTGAAATGAAAGTGAAAAATCATTATCTAAAAATGTACAGAAAACGTAGATATCTATTTTACCTAGAACGCCTGAGGAATGCCCGACGTACTCTTAAATCAGCAATAAATAGTGCTTACACTCTGTTCGTGAAAAATGCCGAAAAAGATTTGAAAGTACACCCCCAGAATTTTTGAACTACATCAATTCAAAATGAATAAATCACGTATACCTGGTAGAATGCTTTACAAAATCTAAACTTCAACACCTAACACCATTGTCAACGCATTTGCGAAATACTTTGAAAGTATTTATTTACCCTCTACTACCTCGGATCATAACGACTCTAATGATGAAGAACACTTAAGCAATAGTTTCAACTTTTTCAATATAAATTATATTTCCATCGAGCAAAATATTATGCGCAAAACAATTGAAGAATAAATTCACCTGTGGACCTGACAATATACCAATCAAATTTGTGAAAGACCATATTGAGCACTTATTGAACCTATTCACATTATCTTCAACATAATCATCAAAATAAAACTTTTCCCCAGCTATGGAAAATTTCTCGTGTATGTCCGGTATTCAAAGCTGGAAAACAGACCGAAATTATGAACTACCGACCTATTGTCCTAATCTCAGTATTCTCCAAGCTGTTTGAGATAATCCTTGGCGACCTTATGTATGCACATGTAGAAATTTGATCTCAGACTCTCAGCACGGATTTGTTAAAGCCCGCCTACCTCCACTAATCTTTGTACTTTACTCAGTTTGTTTCCGAAACCTCGACTCTAGAGATCAAGTTGATGTTGTTTATACAGATTTTAGTAAGGCTTTCGACCGGGTTTCACATGAACAATTGCTAAGAAAGCTACCTACTTTGGCTTCTCACCTGATATTCAGCAGCTTCTAAAATCTTATTTATCAAATAGAAATCTATTTGTCGAATATGAAGGAGTCAAATCATCGACATTTGTTGCTACTTCGGGTGTTCCTCAGGGTTCTAACCTAGGACCTCTTCTATTCCTTCTGTTTATTAATAACATAACACACTGCATTAATTCCCATACATTATTATATGCAGACGACATGAAAATCTTTAGGAAAGTAGATAATTTATCAGACTGCAACTTACTACAGGAGGTTATAAAAAATATCTGTATTTGGTGTGAGAAAAACAAACTAGGATTAAATATTAATAAATGCAAAGTTATGTCATTCACTCGGAAACAAATTCCAGTTCAATTTAACTATCAAATCAACAACTCTGACTTAACTCGTATTTTTGAATTTAAAGACCTTGGCATTACATTTGATCCTAAGTTAACGTTTTCGAAACACATTGATAATACCATCTCAAGTGCCACCAGGTCATTGGGATTCCTGATAAGGAACTGCAAGGAATTCACCTCAATAGACACTCTACGTACTTTGTACTATTCTCATGTTAGAAGTAAGATCGAATACTGTAGCCATGTGGAATCCCAATCACTTGAAATTCATCTCAAATATTGAAAGTATCCAAAAGAAATTTCTAAAATTCTGCTACCTGAAAAAACACGGAATCTATCCTGAAAGAGGATACAACTACAACTTGCTTCTCGAAGAATTTGATCTGTGCTCGTTAAGAAAGCACCGTGAAAAAGGCAACTTGATATTTATGTATAAAATTGTCAATAACCTAGTAGACTCATCAACCTTACTATCTTTTTTTAATTTCAATGTTCCGCGTGTGACATCTAGATCTCGACTACTATTCAACATTGGGGTTCCGCACACGCTTCATCATTTTCACTGTCCCATCTCGACAATGTGTCGAAGCTATAATAACTTAAGCAACGTAGATATTTTCTTTTCGAGCCTATCAAATTTCAAACATACAATAAATCGCCTATTACCAAACTAATTAATGGTTTAGATATAGTTTTATGTTTTATCTTTGCTATTCGAATTTTCTTTTCTTTTAATTTTTCTTTTTGTAATTCCTACCTGATTATGAAATCATGTTCGCAATAGACATTATGTACACCTGTAATTGGGTTTTCGAACCTGCTGGATGTATTCAATAAATAAATAAATAAACTCCTTCATTCCCTCTCCAGGCCAATTCATGACCAGCGATGTAGAAACTCTTTTTTTGCAATCCCTCCGGGTGTTTTCATCACAAAGCCCAATAATTGTTTTTAACTCGTCTGATGATGATGCGGATGAACTTGTCTTTCTCTTGGCTGGGTCCATCTGTAACTTCAGACGCTCAACATTTTTTGCAGCTCTTGCGTTTTCAAATTCTATATCAGAAAATGGATTAAATTGTCGATTGTACCTTTTGCAAAAGTATTCTTGCAACTGCTTGGCTGTGGAATTCCATAAAACTTTTACTACACTCTCCTTGTAGTCTTCGGAGTTCTTTTTCCGCATATTGAACCCATAGTCTTCAAGAATAAGCGCCAGTTCTTGCACAGGTATATCCACTCTATCAAAATCATACGATTTTTCTCCGCAAAAGTTTTTAAACTGCCTCCATATGCTTGACTTGGATTTCTTAGAATTCGCTAAATCTCCTGATGAATACTTTCTTGCCCAAAGTGAAACATTTTTTTTCACGTCGTGTCGCTTGACATATTCGGAACTCAAGTACATTTTAGGTTGAGGTTTTACCTAGTTGCCAATATTCATTTGATAGGGTATTTGTACTGCAAAAAAGAGGAGTTAGAAATATGTGTAAGGCAGGATTCAGGGACTCCCCAACTAACATTATAGGAAAATTATACCAAGCAGTGGGGTAAAGCGGCTTCAAGAAGTCCGAATTTACCCATTTCTAACCAAATATTTCACCTTCAAGTACTAACTAACTCCAAAGTTATAATTGGAGTTATAAAAACCATAATTGAGAGCACCAAATCTCCTTCAAAACCAAAACTACAAGGCGTAGTGCGTAGTAATGAAATTACTTGTTATGGACTTCAAATATACCTTCACAGCCTCATGGGTTGATAGAGTTATTTACTAGGTTAAATTTCACCTAAAGGTAACCAAGCAAAATGTGTTCAAAATACTTGGAACTCTCAGGAAAACCCTTCTGGTGAATATTTACCCATATTACCTCGTGTAATTTATATAGTCAGGGAATTACAAGTCAGTAAACAGGTCTACTATATACTTTCATTACCTATTTTGCACCAATTGCTTAAAGGAGTTTCCTGACATTTCTTGACCTATTTTATACCTACTGCTCTACAATGAGGGCGAGATTACCACAATATTTGTCTAATCAGACTAAATGTCTACAACGAAGTCAAAGTTACCTAAAAAAAAAATCCTCAAAGTAACTTAGTCTATCATCAGATATTAAAGACCACGTCGATTCAGATGAGGATGACATGATACAATTTACTTCTTTAAATTTTTATTGTGCCCTACATTCTAGAAATCTATAAAATGCGAGCAAAATTCGGAATAGAGTTAGTAAACCATAGCGGTATACCCCAACTATTATCGATCAGCTGCCAGAATGAGAACAAATGAAAATATAATCCGAAACCATCCTATCTTTCCGATGTCCAGAGATCAGAGCCATCATCTTCCACTCAGTCATCATAACTACAGAAATTAATGTAGAGTAAGAAATTGCTTTTACCGATGATGATACCGGGGAAAAATATGGATCACAAGACGATGAGTTCAATGGGAATGAGGCACAAAGCTTCGAAGATAACCTCCCATTGTTAGAGGAGTTCAGACATTTGGGCCTTTCCATAGTCTCCACAAGCAGTTGGTAGAACACTCCCCTTTTTTGTTCCACATAGGAGTATTCAACTATGGTGTTGCTTCACGTCTTTTATGACGGCAACTATTTTAAAACACTCATCCATTATTGAAATAAAACATGAAAGCGTTAACCTTAAACTTTGGTTAGGTCTCAGGTCATGTCGGTAAGAGATACTTAAAAATGAATGGGCTGGTTCAGAAAGTTCGTCTGTCCCCAAAGCGGTAAACTACAGCCGCGACGTTTTCAATGATGCAGCGACAAATTGAATTCAATGAAGTTCATCCTTTTGAAGTGAATGGATGAAAAATGGTATTGAATACGCAAAAATCAAATCAAATAGAAAATTGATTTTAACAAAAATAAGAGATTGATGTGTTGAAATGATGAGTTTCCATGGCTTCAGAATTTTAAAACCAATCATTGTGGTTTCCGGAAAAGTAAAAATCAAGCGAATCATAATTGGTCGATTTTTAATGGTATTTACAGTTGGTTGATAAATTGTATATTTTCCGGGCACCGAATGCGGAACGCAGAAATGTCAAATCAAAATTATTCAGCCAATCACAGCACACCATTTTATATTTGAAAAGTTATGATTGGCTATTTCTCTTCGGAAAGAGATTCCCCATTAGACAATAACATTAATCATGGTTTCTATTCTGGAAGATGTGCACTGAAATATAAATATCGCACATTATCAACATTACTGATGGTTTTTGATATTTAATTTCAGAATGAACACTCATTACGGGGTTTTCTAGTAATATCCATTTTTTGAGTAACTATAGGTTACTGGCCTTACCATTAACATTAGCAAAACATATTGACTTTTCACCCCGTATTGACATTTGAGTGTTTTGCACAGAACATATAATAAGTAAAATATAAATTTATTATCCACGATTCGCAATCCACTCCAGAGAACGTAACGTATAGACGTGCATCCATTAACATATATTGTATTTCATCACGTGACCACGATGTGAAATGGTTCGAAATCCCAAGATAAGGAAAATGGACTTCAAAGTCAGGAATAAGGTTACTTTCGACTTTGAACAAAGTCTATGTGTTCTCATAGTCAAAATTTTAAGGAATTTCGACATATAGGTCCCATATGGAATCTACGCCATATTTTTTCGGTTTGAATCGTTTCCGCCATTGTAAAAAATAATACATAATTTTCTCGAATCGACCACATTTTAATGAGTGGTAGTCAAAAAAATAGGTGAATATGATATGTACACACATACTTCATCTATAAAATCAGTTTTTGAAGTGTTTGATGGAAAAGTTGTCAAAGTAGACATGAATTAATGTTTTTTTTTCATACAAATCTAATAATTTGATGGACCCACTTGTTTTAGACGAGTAAAAATCAACATTATCACAGAAAAGTTTGTATCGCAAATGAAATCACAGCTAGGTGTGGATGCGAAACCATCACTTATTGCATTATCTGCTATACGTTTATTGACAATTTTTTCTTCATACGCCATGTTCACGTCAACTTCAACGCTTTCACGCATAAGCATGTTGGTTAAGATACACAATATACAGTAAACTTCTTATCATCTTTCTCTAACCTGCCATTGTTTGTTGTTTGTTTCATTACAGTGTTTATAACCTGAAATTGGTAAAAATGATCACATTTTACCATCAGTCGACTAGTCTGGAGGCAATTTTACCATTTATGCCTTCAACTTATGAGGAGAAATGTCTTAATTTCCCAAATTTCGACTTCTGAATTACTTCCATTTTTTTCCCCATAATGGTAAATTTAAGGTAATTATAACGTAATAATTACCTTCGCCAATTAGGGCGCTGACCTATTCGAAAGTCGAAATGACGTTAATTTTACCTATAATGTTTGTTGGGTCCTGTAGGTCCTTATTCAAAAAACACAATACCCTGACCTTGCCTTGCATTCTTATTTTGGAAATGGTATGCCTAATGCAAAAAAAATACAAAGATGAAATTTCTACTATATCTCGACGTCATACTAGAAATACGTTCAATATAAGTTTACCAATTCCAATTTCTTCAAAAATTAAGAGATCGTTCATTTACAACGGCAAAAAAAAAAAACCAAAATTTAAAAAAAAATTTTTTTTTTAATTGAAAATGTTTAATCACTTGTCAAATGTATTTTTATTTTTTATGTATGATATGTTTTATATTTTTTATGTTTCTTATGTTAATTAACAATTTTTGTGACTACGTATGTTAATAACGTGATTGTGACGCTATATGTATATTTTTTTCCTATTTACATTGTTATTTATATATTTACATATTTACCTTTAAGTACTCGCTTTGTCAACAAAAAAATATTTTTTCCGACAATAAAGCATATTTTGATTTGATTTAAACAATTAAGTCAATCAAAACATTCTGTTTTGCTAGTGTCTTGTCGAAGAAAAAAAATTGGCATTACTGAGAGTCAAAAAATAAAATTCTTTATTTTAAACACAATCTGATATGAATTTTTTTTACCGAATACCACACAAAGTTAAAATTATTTCCGGGATTTTTTTAACCTCTAGTGGTATTACAAGTGAAAATTTGGGAATCCTCTCCTCAAACACCCACAAGCCATCAATTGCTCGGCCTATAAATCAAGTAAATAATTAGTTCGTCGAGCTGTTCGTCAGTTATTGATTTTGGGGGACGTTAAAATGAACCGAAGTCATCAAAAAATTAATTTTGCAGCCGGCTTTAGTGCGTACTAAAAATGTTATGCCTAAATTCGTAATAATGAAATTAGCGACGCAGCGAAAGCTCCGGAAAAACTGTGCCGCAGCTATTTAATTTACATTTCAGAATCGTTTGATAGTCAAAATGAAACGATCGGCTCTTTATGTGTTTGGTGTATTATGGAACTGTTTATCCATTTTAGGAAAGGAATTGGATTTTCTAAATTGAATTTTTAACCAAAGATATACTTGTAATGACAGAGGCAAAAGAAAGAAAGATGTATGGGAAAAATGCAGCAAAAAAAACACGTATGATTAGCTCAAAGCTAAAACTTTTTGAGAAGTAAGCCAGTGTTATAAATAACAAGGCAGCGCAAGCATGGCGGCTCGTATGTGTCGGCGTTGCGCATCGCAATTTTTTTAATACGTAAAAAAAACTGCTCTTGGGGAATGAGCTCAAAGCTAATTCTTGTTTTACAGGGTGATTCAAAAGTACTTTGACAAACTTCAGGAAGTGATTCCTCACAATATTCTAATATGAATTGTTTAAATAAATATATGTCTGGAAACGCTTCGTTTCCAAGATACAGGGTGTTAAAGTTTTATTTTCGTTTTTTTCAAATAACTTTCGAAATACTGACCTTAATTAAACGAAAATTGGTATTGAGAGGTTTTTTGAGGTGTCGAATTGGAACCTGATGTTATTATTGCTCTTACTCGCAGGGGGCGCTACCTACAAGTCTTTTTCTTTTTTGAAGATTGATAACTTTTTTTAGCGAACTTCTAGTACATTTTTCAGTGGAAAAATCAATTCCTCTATCATATCTACGTAAAAAAGCTGCCCTTGTTACAAGTCGCTATAAACAACCGTTTTCTAGATATTTGGACTTGAAAATTTCAAGTCGATTATTTGATAATCGATGCGTGTTGAAATTATTACCATTATTTTGCATTTTTCACAAGAATCTTAGGAAATGAATTTGACGTTTAAGTAAGTAGTTTTGGTAATTAATATTATGTGACAGTTGAAGTTTTGTTGTTTTGCTGAAGTTTCTGTAAGTTGTAAAACACTTATTTTGAAAAAATGGATTATTTAAACATAATGCTCATGTAGCCGATATGCATTTCGTTTTTGGCCTTGCGGATGGCAATGCGCGCGAGCAAGAGGTATTTACCAGGAGCGATTTCCTAATCGAGAACTGCCTTCAGCTCCAACATATCCACCGTCGTTTGGCAGAAACAGGTAGCTTTAAGAGGACAGCTGATATAATTGGAAGACCACGAGCAGTCCGAACCCCAGAATTGGAAGAAGCTGTTTTGAACGCTCTCGAGGAGAATCCAGAAACAAGTACAATAATAATTGCTGAAGCTCTCAATTCTACTCAGTCCACAGTTTGGAGAATTATCCAGCTCTTTTGCCACGAGACTTTCCCCAACGCATTACTATGTGTCAGTGATTTTTGAGAAAAATGGCTAGAAATCCTCAATTTTTAAGATATGTACTCTTCACGGACGAGGCAAACTTCTCTTGAAATGCTATCACAAACTTTCATAACAACCATGTTTGGGTTCTGGAAAATCCGCACGCAGTTGGTGAAAGACATTATCAGTATCAATGTTCTGTAAATGTATGGGCGGCAATAATTGATAGTTACTTGATAGGTCCTTTCTTTCTTCCGTTCCAACTGAATGGCGCAACTTACAGAGACTTTTTATAAAATGAATTGCCGGGACTACTTCAGAATGTACCACTAGAAATTCGATCCGCATGTGGTTTATGCATGATGGGGCTGCGGCCCATTTAAGTGTTGTAGCCAGGGAATTCCTTAACACTGTCTATCCAAATCGATGGATCGGTAGGGGTGTAGAAGAACCTAACCAGGCGTGGGCACCAAGGTCCCCAGATCTAAACCCGCTAGATTTTTATTTTTGGACACATTTGAGGTCACTAGTTTATAAAACTCCAGTAGCGAACGAGGAAGATCTAAGAAACCGAATAGTAGACGCCTGTGAAACAATAAGAAACACACCAATAATTTTTGAGCGGGTACGAGATTCAATGACTAGAAGACTGAATGTATCTTCGCTGAAGGTGCACACGTTGAACAATTTATTTGAATGCAATTTAGTTCCCTTTATTTTATTTTATTTTATTCTACAAATTCAAAATTTCTTGAAATAAAATGTTGATATTTCTTGTAAATTTCATTAAAATAAATACAGATTTCGCACCCTTGATACAAAAATAATTATTTCAATCGAGTAAAAATGAATAGAATAGGTGGCGCCCCCTACAAAAAACCAAAACTACTTACTTGAACGTCAAATTTCAAAATAACGGTAATAACTTCAACACGCATCGATTATCAAATAATCGACTTGAATTTTCAAGTCCAAATATCTAGAAAACGGTTGCTTATAGCGACTTGTAACGAAGGGAGCTTTTTTACGTAGATATGATAGAGGAATTGATTTTTTTACTGAAAAATGTGATAGAAGTACGCTCAAAAAAGTTATGAATCTTCAAAAAAGAAAAGACGTGTAGGTGGCGCCCCCTACCAGTAGGAGCAATAATAATATCAGGTTCGAATTCGACACCTCAAAAAACCTTTCAATACCAATTTTCGTTTAATTAAGTCAGTGTTTCGAAAGTTATTTAAAAAAAACGAAAATAATAATATTTGAACAATTCATATTAGAATATTGTGAGAAATCACCTCCTGAAGTTTGTCAAAATTCTTTTGAATCACCCTGTATATTATTCATAAGATAGCCAAAGTATGAAGGAATTGTATGCCATACTCAATTAAACATGTAATTTTTTTTTGCTCTCTTGAAATACGAGCTCAAGGCAAATTTATTCACCCAATGAAAGAGAAAAATGTCTCATCACCGATTATGACCATGCCATACTGTTTCGGTGTCCCTGAGCACCCGCCATACTGATTCTAATATGTCAATTTTGTTACTAGTCCATGTATCATAGGTACACACCTGGAAAAAACATGTATCGATGATGTAAATGACATCAACTAAAATCATAATAAGATAAAATATTATTCGGCGAAACATACAAAAAAAGTTAAAATAAAATATAAACAGAAATGGATGACACCCGCGTTGCAAAAGTCAATTAAAAAAAAATATACTATACAAAATTTCTCTGAAATATCCAGGAAATGGAGAAATCAAAGAACGATACAATAACAAAAAAACTCGATAAACTGACAAAACAAGCGAAGAGGAAATACTGCTCAAACCAAATCGAAAAAAATAAATGCTCTTCTAAAGCCATGTGGGAGATAATAAATAGCTTATGTGGGAAAACAAAACCAGAAACGAAAATCCAGGTTATTGAGAAATCGGATGGTACCAATATAACAAAAAAAGTAGACATCGCTAATGAGTTCAATGAATATTCCAGAAACCGTGGAAAAACTTATGCGGAAAAAGTTCCAAATGTTGGAAATTACGATAAAATAGAAATGAAAGTGAAGTCATCTGTCATAAAAAATTTAAAACCAAAAAAATCACCTGGTTTGATAATATCAGATCAGAAATAGCCCAGAAAATAGCTAAGGCGATAACTTTTCTAGTGAACAGATGTTTTGATTCAGGGTGCTTCCCAAAAATATTGAAAAGTGGTATCATGAAACCACTTCATAAAAGCGGAAATGAGTCAAATATAGATAATCATAGACCTATAACCCTTATATCGAATATATCTAAGAAAATTGAAAATTAATCGAAATCAGATTTAGTAATTTCAAAAAAAAAATTGTATTTTATCAGATCGTCAATATGGCTTAAGAGAGGGTAGATCTACAGAGAACGCTATATACAGAATGACCTCTATCATTTATAAATCCATGGATAAAAAAAAATCCCATAATCAGCATATTTCTAGACCTCTCTGAAGCCTTTGACACCGTGTGCCATAAAAATCTTCTTGAAAAACTCCAAAAATATGGAGTTAGGGGAAGTACTTACGAATTTCTGAAAAGCTACTTATCTGATAGGGAACAGAGAGTGGAGTTCGAAGGAACTTATAGTACAGCAAGAACAGTTACTTTTGGATTACCTCAAGGAACTGTCCTTGACCCACTCTTTTTTATTATATATATGAACAGTATGCCTTCTCTCAATACTACCGGCGAAATCATCAGTTTTGCCGACGATACAACCATATCATATACAGCTCTAACTTGGCAGAAATTGAAAGAAAAATTGGAATCGATTTTTCAAATATATCAAACTGTTTACAAATGGATAAATTGACACTAAATTACAAGAAAACAACTACTTAACCCTACTCACTTTGTCAATCCCAACACACTCAAACTCATTTCAACGCTTTTGTAATGGGGAAACTTGAATAAGCCTCCATGGTTTGGCATCCCGGCTATGAATATACACATAAAAAATATCGAGGACGTTTTCTCAAAACCTTATGTTATAGACTTGACGGAGAATATCTCTCAGGAAATATTGCTTGAACGTTTTGATGTCAAATCTTTGCAATCACGGCGAACATATTCATCAATATCAAGTTAAATTCTCCTCAAATACTGTCGCTATTGAATATCCATGTACCTACACGATCACATAACATGTTTTATTCGCCAGTTCCAAAGACGAACTCATATAGCACTCACCTCTGTATTCATTATTCATGTGACTCTGTTTGTAAACTTTTTTTATCTTGTTTTCCTCTAAAAATTTTTTCGGTTCACATACAGAACTGCATGTCCATGTATAGATCTTGTCAATTATTTTTATAAGTATTGTATATTATTCACTATTTATTATAATTAGTACACTTTGTATTTTTCCCGCCCTGCTTAAGGCATTAGCTGTTAAGGTGATGTAATGCTAAATAAATGAAAAGAATGGAATAGAATAGAATAGAACTGTATTTAACTATACAGTGCTTCTCAAAAGTCCCCTCCCCCCCTCTTATTTTTGGAACGATTATACATAAACAAGTGAAATTTGGAAACTGAATATGAAAGGTTGTAAACTTCCCTACTAGTGATGATAGATGACGAAATCGTCAAAGATGACGTCACAAGGCCATTGTGACCAATAATTTAAAATGGAACCCTACGGCAAGCGACACCTCTTTAAAGGTATCGAAAAAACCTATTGAATGATACTAATTTTGTTTGGGTTTATGGCAGTTTTAATGGCTCATTAGTAAACATTAAAATTTAAATTCCATTCAGTATGATATTGATTTCAGATTTAAGAATCAGTATCTACTTGAAGAAATTTGCCGAAGTGGCCTCCATTTACTTCCTGACAGTGAAATATCCTATTTTTAAACTCTTCTCGTACTTTTGCAAATGTGTCTGCGGAAACAGCCTCACATTCTGCAGCAATACGTTGTTTTAAAACGTCAATATTGTCAGGCTTAGTGGCGTAAACCTTCGATTTAAGGTACCCCCACAGAAAAAAATCCAAAGGTTTGAGGTCCGGTGATCGAGCTGGCCATTCCGTTGAACCTCGTCGTCCAATCCATCTACCACGATACGCCTCATCCAAATACCGTCTTACTGGACCGCGATAGTGTGGAGGAGCACCATCCTGTTGGAATGTTATTTCCAAATTGCCGAATTCATCTGGATTATCTTCCAAAGTTTCAAGGATTAACGGTTTTATTGCGTTCTGCAACAGCTCCAGATAAACCTCACCAGTTAAATTAGTATTTCAAAAAAGAGGTCCAACGATGTGGTTTCTCAGGATACCTGCCCAAACATTCACCTTCTGGGGAAATTGGGTATGTGTTTCACGAAACAGGTGAGGATTTGCATCACTCCAATACCTCACATTCTGTGTATTTACATTTCCATTTAGATAGAAAGTACTTTCGTCACTAAAACAAATTGTTTTAACATAGTCTGGCTGTTGATTAATTTCAGTTCCCATATTTTCACAAAATTCTAGTCTTCGGTCTGGGTCGTTGTCCGAGAGTTGATGAACCATTTTCAATTTGTATGGATGAATTTTTTGTTTTCAACACCCTGTGTACTGTACTTCGACTGACTTCACAGGTAGATGCAACGTGAGTTGTTGAGGAAGTAGGATTAACTATTACTTCTGCCAGTATATCAAATTTTTTTCTCATCAGAAATTTGTGGTCTACCAGATCGTTTCGCATCATTAATACTACCCGTTGTTTCAAACTTACGAAGAAGCTCCCTTAAACAAGTCCTCGAAACGGGGCGATCGGGATACCTCTCATTAAAAATGCGTTCTGCTGCATGAATATTTTGTCCAGTTTCACCAAGAATTAGGATCGCTGCTACTTTGTCACCTAAAGCACGTACCATTTCGCTTCTTGAAGCACTTAAACGTTCGGCTCACAACAGTTTAACAAATTATTAAAATGTACAAAAATATTAAAAGTACCAAAAGCTGCTAAAACAGTTAAACGTTCGATCAACAATACACAAATTATTGAATGTACAAAAACTTGGACAATTACAAAAACGTCGAATTAGAGAGACTAACAAAAACGTCAGCTTATTCGACAACTATCCAGAGGCGAGCTTGAATTTGGAATTTAGTATTAACTGATTTAATTCATCACAGCTTTGCGTTTTTGAAAAGCGAGTTGCCAAAACTGCCATAAACACAAACAAAATTAGTATCATTGAATAGGGTTTTTCGATACCTTTCAAAAGAGGTGTCGCTTGCCGTAGGGTTCCTTTTAAAATTATTGGTCACAATGGCCGTGCGACGTAATCTTTGACGATTTCGTCATATATCATCACTAGTAGGGAAGTTCTCAACCTTTAATATTCAGTTTCCAAATTTCACTTGTTTATGTGTAATCGTTCCAAAAATAAAGGGGGGGGGGGGGGACTTTTGAGAAGCACTGTATTATATACAAACATACATTGGTAGCAAGTCAGAATGTGCTAGAACTCCTCAAAACATTCACAAGTGTGTATAAAACAAGGTTTAAAATTTAGCTGATGTAAAGTGTAAAGATAAAACTAATGTGACCAACATTATATAAAACTAGAGAAATCAGAAGTCACTTATAAAAATTCATCTATGTCAGCGATTGTTGACAAATATTCTTCAATGGAATAAAAAAAAATTTGGAGAAGGTATTTTTTCAAAATTGAATTGAAGTTCCCGCAGATTTTATTGTGACCGGTAGTACATTATATGGATATTTTTGGAATTCTTTTGGGATTAGTCTAATCTATAGCGTGGTGTTTGGATGTGATTTGTCCGTCTCGTGTGATACTTATGGATATCTGATTGAAGGGTGAAGCTGACAACATTTTTGTGTATTTCCATAAGCGTATGATAAATGTACAGTGGAGGAAGGGGCAATATCCCTAATTCAATGAAGATTGGTTTGCAATGTTCACGATATTCATCATATGCAATTATACGCATTGCCTTTTTCTGGAAGTCGAAAACTATTCACTGCATACTGTGAGTTGCCCCAGAGAATGATTCCATGGCTCATTGTGGAGTGGAACATGGAAAGATATACTGTTCTGAGTGTAGACAAATTGGTGATACTTTTCAGTTGCCGTAGTAGGAATATGGTGATCAAGTGATCGATATGACTTTTCCAGCTTATTTTGTCATCTATTGTTATTCCTAACAACTCTGCACCGGGAGTCGTTTTTGTTGATTAAATAAATAAATGAAATCAATTATTGACTTTTTCCTAATCAGTACTGATAAGTAGAAAACGATATAGAAGTCAATAGACAGACTGAGATAGGAAGCACTCATTACCTGATCAGAATGGACATGGTTAAAAAAAAGACATTAGATAACATAAGAACAAAATTAAATGAAAAATGAAAAGTTATAAGCTTAATACCCACAGAAATTCAAGGAGATAGTAATAATAAATTAAGGATCAAAGAGAGATAGACGGAAAATGGCAAACATTCAAGAATATGTTATTAGAATCAGCTAAGGAGAATAAGAAGGATTTCAAAAATAATGTGAAGAGAACTGAATGGTGTACATGAGAACTACAAACAAACATTTATACAAGACGAAAGCGTAGAAAATTGAAAATAATTTGACAGATTTTCGAAAACTATTTTATGGAACATCAACTGAAGCAAAAGATGGAATAGAATATGATGAATATAACAAATGAAAAGGAAATATTATCACAGAAGAGGAAAGAAATAATGGAAAGTTAGATTGACAGACATGAAATGAGCTCATATGGAAATGAAAATCTTAACGACATATCAGAAATAAAAGAAAGGAAGTGATGATTGCAATAAAGAAGCACACAAATTATGTATTTGGGAGATGAAGGGATAAAACCAGAAATAATAAACGAAATGAAAATATATCAAAATCATAAAAATTCAATTTTTTTATAATTTCATTACTTATTATGAACTTCTATATTGTTAACTTTTGGCAATTCGTCTATGCCTCTATCTGGCTGATTTATTCAGCACCCATATTTGAATTTATATTGTCTCAGTGAATCTACAAACGCCTACGCTGGATGAATATAAATTTCGTAGACAATGGGCCATTTTATATCCCCCAATCCAACCGAAATGGATAGAACGATTCGTAGAAACAGACATTCAATATATTACCTAGACATACGAGCGCCTTTTCAAACAAACTCTAATCGATGGAGGAGTTGTAACTCCCGAATGGAAGTTGTAAGCGGGACTAATATCTTCGAATTCATTTTGCTCGGGAAAGTCGTACAACTTTCAAAGCCACACTTTCACTTCCCCTCATAAAACTATTTCTTTTCGCAGTTCCATACTTTAGAACGGCCATAAGAGAGGGATGGAAGGTTATGTGTACGATAAAGATAAGATTCTTCCACAGGATTTTCTGGGACATTTTGTAACTGCGATGAGGATTGATTTTCTTGAAAATATGAACAGGATTTTCATAAAATCAGATGTGGAATCATCTGCGACTGAAAGATAAACTTTAGTCACTATCTTCCATCGTTCAAGATAACCTCTTGAATAGAAATATTTTTCTGTGAATTGAAAATAAATATGAAGTAATTTTTTGTGAATGTCTAACAAAAAACAACTACTCCCCGGCTAAAGCTACGCTGGACATTGAACTACATCTTATATACCGGGTGTCCCAGTATACCTGTTCCAATGGATTATCTCAGCCATTTCGAAAGATAAAAATTTGAAAATTTAATGATCTTCAATTCGTTCAAGGAACCTTCAAATGAGAAAAACAAAAATTGAAAGTCACTTCCGGTTTGACCGGAAGTGACACTGACTTTTTTATTTCAAATAACACCTGTATATTTTTTGCAATTTTCCATTTCTTTTCAAAATTATCTTTCCAACGATGTATCACATTTTGTATTTTTCATTTGATTTGATGGAGAAAACGTCAATTGAAATTGAAAGAATTGCAGTAGGCTATGATATTTTGTGTAATCTTCGTCCGTAGCATTTTTTCTTTTGAAGACAGTACGCTTCCTACGAAATGATCCACTTGTTGCCAAATTCGAAGCCAAGTGTGTGAAATACATAGCGCTTGGCATTCGTCTATCAGGGTATTTCTCTCTGAATGCACGTAGGGCAGTCCGACGATTATTTTCGCATTTTCCATAAATCAGTATTATATCCAATTTCTCTTGATTAGTGAAGTTATCATAATTTTCACGGTTATTCATTCTTGAATGTTGGTTTCTCTGACACGCACACAACTATTGAGAATAATTAACTGTCAAAGTTATAACCATATGTATCCAAATGTTTCCATGGCACACTAAGGTTTTCTTTAAGAATTATTAATTCTTCCAGTTTTACTACAATTCTAATAATTTGAAATTTGACATTCTCTAAAAAATTGTCCATA
Organism: Gonioctena quinquepunctata; assembly: GCA_018342105.1. Lineage (NCBI taxonomy): Eukaryota > Metazoa > Arthropoda > Insecta > Coleoptera > Chrysomelidae > Gonioctena > Gonioctena quinquepunctata. The sequence continues at coordinate 327,469 of JAFIRS010000639.1, read as the reverse complement.
ATTATAATTATTATTGAAGTCAAAATCAAGATTACACAAAATATCATAGCCTACTGCAATTCTTTCAATTTGAAATTTCAATTGACGTTTTCTCCATCAAATCAAATGTGAAATACAAAGTGTGATACATCGTTGGAAAGATAATTTTGAGCAGAAATAAAAAATTGCAAAAAATGTACAGAGTGCTATTTGAAATAAAAAAGTCAGAGTCACTTCCGGTCAAACCAGAAGTGACTTTCAATTCTTGTTTTTCTCAGTTGGAGGTTCCTTGAACGAATTGGAGATCATGAAATTTTCAAATTTTTATCTTCCGAAATAGCTGAGATAATCCATTGGAACAGGTATACTGGGACACCCGGTATATTCTGGAAGGACCCTAACTCAGAAAAGAAAATCCATGACCTTTTTGTCAAAATTTATAAATTCAAAATGGCGGCTCCAAGATGGAGGACTAGTTTTGTGATTATGGGAAATGATTTTTGTCAAAATTATAAATTCAAATGGGGCTCCAAGATGGACATTTTGTGATTATGTCATTCGATTCAAAATGGTATTGGGTTTGGGCAGATTATGAATTTTTGTCGAAATCCATAAATTCAAGATGGCGGCCCCAATATGGAGGACGAGATTTGTGATTATGTTCCGATTTAATTCAAAGTTGGTATGCGGCGGTTTTCGCGGTCGAAAATTTCGAATTTTTTTGTCAAAATTTATAAATTCAAAATGGCGGCCCCAAGATGGATGACGAGTTTTCTGATTATGGTCATATTTTATTCAAAATTGGTATGTGGGTGTTCTCAGGTTCGGAGATTATGATTCTTTTGTCAAAAATCTATAAATTCAAGATGGCGACTTCAGGATGGCGGACGAGTTCTGTGATTATTGTCAGATTCCATTCAAAATTGGTGTGTGGGTGTTTTTGGGGTCGGAGATCATGATTTCTTTCAGCTCAAAACTTACAGGGAAGATACTTTGTAATAACGATGATTTATTAGAAATGAACAAATTGAGGCGAACTAACTAAAAAGCAATAAATACAATGGAAAACATTTTTAAAGGCAAGCTTTTATTTAAGCCGTGTACGTATAAAAGGAGTCATCGCTGATAATAATTTGATAATTTTTTGTTTAATTATTTGGTTTCAAAAAGGTTGTCGGGCGAATTATCATAAAATTAATACTTCGACAAGTTGTTACTTACCAACCAATCATTGTTCAATGAAATTAGTTGGTACCTACTTTTATGAACCCTTCGCGCGACAAGCTTTTTGAAACCAAATAATTGAACAAAAAATTATTAAGTCATTGTCAGCGATGACTAAAACTTATTTTATATGTTTCAATACACGGCTTGAATAAAAAGCTTGTCTTTAAAAATATTTTTAATATTATTCGTAGTTAACTTTATTATTAATTTTATATTATATAAATCATATCGAGTAAGTTAACAATATTTCAATCATATAATATATAATGTTCTTATCTTAGTTATTAAGGTATGTAATAATTAACCTTATGTTGTTTTCATCATAAAATTGTATATAATCTTGCATAACCTGTTTATATCTCAAAACGACCAAAGTTCTCACGTTTAGGAACACAGACTAGCTATTGGCTAAAGTGAACCTAAACATGACACAATCCTAGCACCATTTTGGAATATCTGATATTTATTCACAATTCTCAATTTATGTTTTATTTATATCCTTTACCGTACTGTAAATGAAATGGATAAATATTATTATATATCTATATATATATATATATATATATATATTTGGGGAATTTTGTTGTTACCCACACAGAAAACACCCACAAAGAACCTTTTTCAAAAATGTGGAGAGAAGATTCCCAAAAGAACCCAACAATGGAGAAGATGATCGTAAGTGAGGAGGCAGAAATGGATGTTTTGCTTATGTTGATTTTGATCCAACCGCTTCGACGCGGGAATTGGAATACCAATGCAATGTCAGTCGAGAAAACGCTAGAAGAATTTAAAAAAAAACACCATTATCGTGCTTATAAGTATGACTTACACAAGTAGTTGACAAGATTCAGAAATGTTGTTTTCCACAGCTTACTAAGTTGAAAAATTATTCAAACTGCCAGAAAACTCATGAACTAGTTGTAGATTTTTGAATTTATACAATATGTTACTGCACCGAAATACAAAAATGACATTTTTTTCCTTAATGAATGTTCTAGAGAGACAGGTAGGTGGCCCATAGGGGTTTCATGTGAAAAAAATGAATTTTTGATCAAAATGTGATGTGACTGAATTGATCAACCAGTAAGTGACAAACAATTGTTTTTCAGAAAAAAAAATTGTTTTACTGTAATTTGCGACTCATTGTGAATAGCTTCGACTAAATCTCATTTATCCACGAGGTAAAATAAAAAAACAATTTTAATTTCAATTGTTTGAAAAATATCACATCTGATATGAGGTTTGGACTTGATTCGACCTGTTGAACTTGAATATGTAAAAATATACAGGGTGTTCCATTTGAAAAAACAAAGTTACTGGCGGTTCCAGAAAAACCAGTCCGCCATATTGGATTGTAATGTGATCAAATCCGAAATGGTTGCTTATATAACTGTACCAAATTCCAGAAAAATCCGTTCACGAATGAAGTTACAGGGGTGGCCCGGTATATCGCGTCGCGCTACAATGGAGCCTAATTTTTCAGCACAACTACCATAAGGAAGGATTTTTTGGGTTCCTGGGACCATGATATGCAGTGACGTCCGCCATAGGATATGAAATCTAAGTAAAAATGATCAAGGAATTAGAATGTGCTAAAACAGGCAGGTCAATTCCTCAGTATATCCGTTGACCCCTTTGTACATTCGTTCAAATGAGAAAATCAAATCCACATTATTTATTTCCACTTGTCACGCCTTCAACTCCCGAGCACGCTATGAGTGTATCCGTAAATTTGTCAAGAAATCATGAACTATGAACGAGGAAGGAGTATATTTTTTATGACGCGAGAAAACAGATGGAGGATAACTGACGCTAACGCAATTTGCCGGTGGAATGGACAATGGAGCCCTGACATCCAAAATAATGAAGCTTCCTGCTCTGCGGGACATTTTCGATGATGAAACCGATTCTTTGTTTTTACCGGGTGACGTAAATACGACTCAGAAGAGAACTTTCAAGAAGTGCTGGTGCTTTTCAGCTGTCTACCTGAAACACTGAAATGCGAGCCAAATCCTAGGAAATTTAAAAACAAACTTAAACTTTTCGTTCAGCATACTTCCCGTGCAGAAATACACGAGAAAATCGAAAACTAAATGCAAGACTTGATTGACTCTTTCTCATATACGATTGTCAAACACTTATTTATATCACTTATGGATTTATTATCACTATTTTTTTCACTTCAAAATCCTTTAATACCTTAGTTTTATCTTGTGACAGTTATATACCCTGATTTTCACACCATTTTCTTGTTGTTTGTATTACCAATCTTTTAATATTGTATACTTTCCATAGTTAATTATTTATATCTCTAATGAATGTATATTATTGCACAATCTCACTATATTGTCAAACTACTGTATTCTTACACACAAGCAGGCATACCTTGCTTCGTAAGTATTTTTAACCGACGAAACCAAAAAGGAGGAGGTTCTCTATTCGACCCGTATATTTTATGTTTTTCCTCATATTTTTTTATGTATATCACCATAACTTCTTACTGGGCGTCCGTTCCGATAATTCTTTTTCATGGATAGGGTGTATTTTTGGCCCTTTAAACGAAACCAAAAAGGTGAAGGATATTGATCACTCACCCTCTGAATTCTGGTCCGTTAACCGATTTTATCAGGCATAACTTTGTACTGGGTTCTTCGATTTGGATGATTCTTTTTTTAATAGATTGGGTATACCTTATATTTGGATTTAGAAAGGAATTAGCCACCCTTACGGGTAGAAAAATAGGGGATAATTGATTTTTCACTAGTGAATATTAGCACACACATACGTAGTTGACAATGACAGATCGCTACTGACATTATTCTTGTTCCGTCAAAATCAGTATATTTTATGAGAGGGTGGAATGATATACAAAGTAATGAAATAAACTAACCAGAACAACGAAAATAATTTATATTACAACAAATAGTAAAAGTAGATAATCATATTATTTAACTGGTAATAGTTGAAGTAAGGTGGGTTAAGTAAGGTAAAAGTTTTGGAAGTAATCAAAAAACAAGGTAGGTAGTAATTGGTAATTTTAGACACAAAAGATTGAAAAATAAAAAAACTTTTTAACAAAATTAAAAGAACAAAATAGCGAGAACTGAAAAGTAAAAATAATTGATGCTTTAATCAAGAAAAATTAAACCTGTCGATAATATCAACACTGAAAGCTAAAAAACATAATAGATGAGAACACTTTTATTAGTCTAAATGATAATTGAGCTCCTAAACTAATGTAAAGTAACTGATTTTGAGTCGGCCAAACAAACTAGCAATTGAATTAGGTGAAGCGTAAAATGATGGCAGCGAGATGCACGGCTGCGTTTTGATGACTTCTTTCATAGATAATGATCTTCGATAATTGTTTATTTGGCGCCGACTCAAAATCAGTTACTTACATTAGTTTAGGAGCTCAATTATCATTTAGACTAAGAAGGTTTATTTTATTTTTTGCTTTTTTCGTCGGTTTAATTTTTTGTTAAAAATTTTTTTCTTCAATTTATTTACCATTCGCCATTCCAAGAATGCAATTACACTGTAAAATTATGAATTATAAACTTCAGTGAATAAATTATTATTATTACTATTATTTAGGTGAGACGTTATAAATATATTATTTTTCATGTTTATATTGAATGTTCAAACTGACAATGATTGCGACTGATAAAAATTATTGATACCATGGTTTCATCAATCGGTCAGTCGGCAACTGAGTAGTAGCATTGTCCGACGATATATACAGTGTGTACCAGCTAAAACTTGTCACCCCCCTTATATACGAAATCGCAGAAAGAAAACACTGAAAATCGCTCAGACCGTCAATTTTTATTTCGATGATAAACTCTTCCACAAAATACGTCACCATTGTGCTATCAACCCCCTTACCCCCCAACAACCCCTACTTCAGAATATTCAGTAGGACTACCATACTTGTGATACATCATTTTGAAGGGAATTCAATCGTTTACACATCGGTGTAATGCAATTGAGAATCGATCAAGTATTGTGGAAGTTTCAATAAAAAATAAGTGTAAATCAAGTAATTTTTTTTTCATCACCTGAAAACATTACAATTTTCACAGTATTTTGAAATTATTCAAAAATGATTACTCTCGTTTCGGACGTCCATCGTCTCAGTGTATTTTAAAGGTTTTCACGACGTTTCGAATGCTTGTATCTGCAATCGTCTTCAGGTGAATACTGACAAGTTTAGGTGCTACTTACCAATTTATATGTCTGCCGGGCAATGATGCCTGTGATTCCGCCATGTGCAGTGGTGCGTGTAATTTCGCGCGGTGTGGTGGTGCGTGAAGTTTCGCGCCTCTGCAGCCCGCCAGAAAGTGCAATTAGTGGTTTCCATACTTTCTTGGTATCAATGCTTGGTCAACAAGAGAAATCACTAACCCTATTCATGAATGAAATAGTGAAATCGTTTCAAAATCCTCCAAATGCTGTCACTTTTGATATCATTCATAAAATCATAGTTTGGTTTAGATTGGGTTTAGCCAATTAGGAGTCAGGAAAACCTGTCATGTGACATCAAGTGTCGGGGATCGTACACGAGGAAACGCTTCGGACCTTCGGGTGTTTTCGTATTGAAAAAATGTAGGAATTATCAAAGTTTTCGAATGGGATGTGGGATGAAATATTAAGAGAATATGTTCTCTTGGCATGAAATTGAATCGATGAATTGACACCATTGAAATTTCAACATTTCATGATTTATAAAGGATTGTTTTAGTCTTCAGAATGTGTCGAAGAGTTTCACTTATATTGACGATGGATATATAATATGGACTCCATTTTTGTTGGGCCGGTTAGGTTAGGTCAATTTATTTATATTGAATTATGAAATTCTCAAAAAGGACTGGATCACTGAATGTGCAATTGACGATCGAACCAAAAAGGTCTACATCAGATTGTAACTATTCAAAGTTTGGTTTCAGATAAATACATTTTTTATGGTTCTTGCTAAGTTCTTCATGACAAGCTACCTATTCCATGGATACTTCGCTAGGATTGACGAAAATGTGATGAAGACGGTTATTGTTGAGTGTAGTGATTTATATACTGGACAAGTTGATGCATACACAAATAATCCTATAAGGGGATGTGTTTTTGTCAATATGACAGCGGCAAAACTTTGCCCTAAGTTTTCCATGGACAAAACGGAACCTAACTTTTAAAACGGTCTAATTCTAGTATGTCTAGCAGAGTTAGTTAGGATCTAAAATTCAATGAATAATTTCAATACATGAATTCGCTTTCTGAAAAATCTATATTCTAGTCTGAAGGAAGTTAGCGGTGCAGTGTTATGTGATATATCTAAAGCTTTTGACTGTTACGTAAGCTTCATCTCTACAGCTTCAGGGGTACGAAGCTTGAATTGGTTTGAGTCCTATCTGAGGAAAGAACCCAAATTGTGAACACTGATAGTCTCTCAGCTTTTGGGCAAATTAAGAAATGTTCACTATCTTATCGCAAGAATTCAAATTATCTTCGTAGTAAAATGACTCGTATATGTATAAATTAATTTGTATCTTATCTGAAGTACCTTTGCCCATTGTAATAATTTTTTTCAACTTGTGATTGTATTTAATCTAGTAACTAGCAAGTCGAATATTTGTATCATTACTTTTATATATGATTTTATAAAAAAAATTGCCTATGAGATGACAATCTTCTGACTATAAGTAGGTATATTTGATTTGAAGATGGAAAGAACTAAATATAGTGGATACCTTTTTCTAAAGACCATGGAACACTCTGTGATGGTTCGGAATTTACTAGCTAAAATCAAGATATCTTCATAGAATGAAAAGCCCACGCTTACTTGTGAAATTCATGTGTTTATTAAAAAGTGATAATTATACTAATAATAGTAGCCTTATCGATCTTGAGAGTGGGCCTTGTTCCTCCAACCAACTGCTTGGTTTAGATCCCCCTCCTCCGATTATCTCATGCGGGTGTAACTGAAAATTAAAAGAAAAGCTGATTTAGATTGTTTTCTCTCCTTGCCTTACTGACATCATCTATGTTACCTTAAAAAATCAGCATACCTCAATTTTCCCTCTTATCTGTGGTCCTTTGAAATATCGGGGAAATCAATTTGTACATTGATAGTTCTGTCTCGTGGGCCAATGTCAGGGATTAATGTAATAAATGGGATTTGGAAAATCTTCTTGCCGTCCACTTGAAATATAAAGTTATTTACATTCACACCTAATTCACTTGAAAATTGAACGAAGTTTGAGCCCATGTCAGATACAAGAACTCGAACATCAAGTCCTATTTCTCCCATTTTGGTGATAAAATCAAATACTATTGGTTTGAGATCCGAAGCACTACATATTGAATTCAGAAAGAAATATCCCAATGGTTGTTTCCAATTATCGTGGATTCCTCTGGCCATCAATACTAAGGCATTTTTAGCTGGAATAAAATCGTTTCATTTACCTGATGTTTTTTAAATTTTTCAAATAAAAAGCCATCTTCAAGAAACAAAATATTGAAGAGATTACTTACCCAAATCGTGGAACCCAATTTTCGGATCATACTGGAGACCAGCTTTCAAAGAAACTTCATCCATTGAGAGAATACAGATTTTATCCAATTAACTTTTTCCTTGCAATCTCCATTTGAGGCTCATACAAACAAAATCAAACAAACAACTCGTGTATGTCAATATTCGCCAAATCGCTTGAAAAAAACGTTTTGAGGAAAAATTCTTCGAATAATAAAAAATCGCCAGTAGACTTCAAGAAAAATCAAGCTGTCATCTGATAGTTGACAGACAGATGTACACATCGAACTAACCTCTAATCTTTGTAAACATTATAGTAAAATTTGAAGGTCATAACCTGATTTTCGCGCCATTTGGTATGTGCGGGATCTGTTCTAACCTCTAATCTTTGGCTTGGTTGACTGAAGGCTTTGTTGGCTTCGATGTAGGCGGCCTCTTTGAACTTTCGCTTGAACGTCTCTATGTAGGACACTTGCGTCGTCAAATAGAATTCGATGGTGCTCAGTCCAGGCGTGGTCAGCAATTCCCGATTTTGACGTTTCTCCACGTTGAGTCCATTTCTTGTGCTCGTCCAATCTTACCGATAATGGCCTCTTTGTCTCTCCAATGTAGGAATCTCCGAATTCACATGGAACTTCATAAATGCAATACTTACTGATTTCATTTTTGGTGTCAGGTTCGGTCTTGGTGTGGAGACTCCGTAAAGTACTGGCGGATTGGAAGCAGCTCTTGATGTTGAACTTGTTTCCGATCCTTCTGATTTTCTTGGAGACACCTCTGATCTACGGAAGGCAGATCACTGTGCTTTGTTGTTGCTCTTCAGATGTCTTCGTTCTCTGGAGTTGTTTCAATACTTCTCCTAAGAGTTTCTTCGGGTATCCATTTCGGTGAAGGTCCTCTCTGATGTGGTTGCATATGTGCATCGCTCTCTCTACCAATGTTCTCACGATCCCTCTCTTTGTCGAACTCGGATGGTTGGAGCAGTAGCTGAGATACTGCCCCGTATGTGTCTTCTTTCTGTAGACTGAGGTGCAGATTTCATTGCCCATTCTCTCAACGTTCACATCGAAAAAGGTTAAGGCACTGTTGGTTTCCATTTCCATCGTGAATTTGATCGAATACCTGATTCTGTTAATTCTTGAGAAGAAATCATGGAGATGTTTATCTCCGTGATTCCATTTGATGAAAGTGTCATCCACGTACCTCAACCACAGCTTTGGTTTGTATTCTGCCTCCCTTATAGCCAATTCCTCGAACCACTCCATGTTTATGTTAGCGATGATTGGAGAAAGGAAAGATCCCATCGGGAGTCCGTCGACTTGATAGAAGAATCGGTCCTTTTCCTGGAAATATGAGTTCTTTAGGCAGCACTGCAGTAATTCCAATATTGCTTAGATGGGAAGGTCAGTCCTCTCGTGGAGCTGGTTTTCCTCTTCGAGTTTTCTTTTGATGATACTAAGGGATTCCTTCATAGGCACATTGATGTAAAGGCTCTCCACGTCGAAGCTGATGAAACGATCTTCTGGTCCAAGTTCAACATCTGTGATGGAAGTGCTTGGAATTCTTGACGTATGAACTGTTTTTTCCTTGTAAGGGTTGTAGTATCGGTAGGAGGTATTTTGATAACTTGTAGGTTGGTGAGTTCCGGGAATTAAAAAATGTTTTGCTGACAATAATAATTTCTAGGCTATTTGTTGTTTCCCAAATCACTGTTGGAACATCACTGTATTGAAAAATAGTATGCTTTTAGAAATAATAATTTGGAAGGTAAGGCAGACGTTTTAATAAAAAAAAACTTTTTGCCCCTGTGTTTTTGTACGCATATATTTGGGTAAGCCTTGGTATCTTGATGTATTCAGTTCACTTCATTCAATCGTGTGAAAACTGAAAATGGTTTATACTATACAAAATAGACTAGCAATTGTGAAAATGCACGATGTGCTAGAGCACAATTATTTAAACTATTAAAGGAGGTTAAGAAGATTTCGAGAACGGGGGCAGATATTGTCCTCGAAACATCAATCAAAAACTATATAGAGAAGTATCTATTGAATTTTTACTCTTTTTTTGATTGGCAAATTCAGAATACGGCAAGTTGCTGACTAATTAAATCATTTTTGTTGTGAACGCAGAAACTTATCGGGGTGAACTAATTAGTTTGCCCTTTCTACACTAGTACAGATTTTCCTGATTATATTTTCATTTTCAGACTGTGGAAGGTTACTCAAGAAACCATGTCAGGAAATGTTAACAATGTCAATAAATGGAAATAAATATTAAATATAGTTTGATTTCTTATGCAAGGAATATAGTATTTCCAATAAAAATGTTAATATTATCGAATTAAAAAATTCCACAGATGTGATATTATCAAACAAAAATTATTTTCAGAAAAAAAATATATGAAATGGAGTAGAAAATATAAATTATTCACAAATGTTCAGTACAGATCTGAACAATCTACTGTTTGAATATCATTGGCATGAAATGTGCAACAGGAATGGATGTGAGCCAGGACTGTTCCTTGAGGTACCCCAAATAAATCAGTTTTTCGAAGAAATATCCAATTTATACATATGGAATATTTGTTTGGGTCTCCCGGTATTTTCCAAGTCTCAAAGAGCAGGTATGAGATCGCTGACTCCTACATCCTCGAGTGTGAGAATGGGCGAAGAACTCCTGACACAACAAAAATAATGAAGCTCCTCTGTCTGCAACGGAGTATTTATTAATAAGTCTGCTCCCTGTTGATATACCCTTGTTATGCGGAAAAGTTGCAGACGTAGGCAATATCACCTGCCTGGAACTTCTTGGAATCCTCAATGATGTCTTTCTGTATTATAATAAGGTCGAGGGAAACTGGGAACGGAGGATAAATATTATGCTGATGATAATCCTGACAGAATGAAGCGTCTGAAAATCTACCCATAGAGAAGGAGTTCTTGTAAATTTGGACTATTCGCTTATTCTTTCGTTTTGTTAGATGTTTTCTCTGTAGACTTCCAATAATGCCAAATATGTTTCATGGATCATCGTTGTTATATAACAGAATTTTTCCAATTCTCTTACAGTGACTCATGTTTCCACGGATAACAAATGTGTATAACTACGGAGATACAAAAGGTTATAGTAAACGTTTTGTAAATAAATAGTTCAGGTACAGTTGACTGAAATCTTCTTCTTCATTACTCAAAACTCCGTTACACGGTCTATTTTCACCTCAGATTTGAAGCAATGTGCGAGCCGTCGAACACTCACAACGTTATTTGAGAGAAAAACTTGTTTTCAAAGCGTCTATTCTAGCGTTAAACGAAATCGATATGACCTTATTTCTCGTAGCTCTTCAGCGGAACGTATGACGGGCTACCAACAAAACTTAATGAAATTTTACGCTCTGTTGTTGGATATCACGTTCGAAAATGTAGGTACACTACAGAGCTGAAATTTATTTCGTTCGATTGTAAAATGTTTTGTTATGGGTAATACAGAAAGCTTATTTAGAAAACCTCTTGCACATCCGTGGATGACGAGAGTATAATGCCATTTCATAACGAATTACTGTGGCTTAAAATAAAAATAAAATTGAAAAAAATATATTTTTGTCAAATTCGCCAAAATTTTGGGAACCACGAAACAGCGGAGTTTTGATAGTTTATTTTTTATTTTATTTTTCTAGCTTATTAAGGACTTATCGTAAAAATTTCCATGGAATGATATATCTATTTTTTTGGGCATTATTGTTGTATCGAGAAAGTTTTTCTGTTGGTTGGTTCTTTTTCTACTATAAATTTTATTCTGGGGTGGTAGTTGTTAAATTTTTCTAGAATTTCATCAAGTTTGTCATTAGGTATACAAGTTAGGCAATCATCTACATATCTTTCGAAGGAAACTGGTTAAAATCTTAGTGAGTTGATGACTTTTTCTTCTACATACTCCATTGCGAGATTTTCACAAACTGGTTCACTAAACCCAACTCATCACATCGCTACACAAACTACTTGTTAAATGCACCACGTAGCATAAAAAAATGTATTTAGAACTTAACCGACCCAGCCATAAAATTTGCTCGCCAAAATTCAAAAAAGTGATTTGGAAAAAATAAAAAGTATCCTAAAAGAAAATAACTCCCCAGATAACTTTCTGGAAGAAATGATCATAAAAAGGATACATGATATTTATAATGATAACAATAAAACAAAAAAAACAACAAAATATATACCCTCACCATACGTACAAAATTATCCAATAAAATCTGCAGAACATTAGAAAAATACAACATAACATTAGCACATCGATTACAAAATACAAATAACATTTTATACTCAAAATTAAAACCTGAAATTCCAAAAAATATACAAATCCGTACCGTATATAAAATTCCATGTAAAGATGGCGAAAGAACATATATAGGCCAATCCAAACAATGCCTACAGAAACGAATTCAAGCCCACAAATACTCAAAAACGGATAAACAGCATTGTCTAAACATGTAAAGGAAAATCAACATAAATTCAATTTTGACAAGGTTGAAATTCCGAGAAAATAGAGAATATACCGGGTGACACAGGATATCGGGCCACCCCTGTAACTTCTGCATTCGTGAACGGATTTTTCTGAAATTTGGTACAGTTATATAAGCAACCATTTCGGAATTGATCACATTACAATCCAGAATGGCGAACTTCTTGTTTTTCTGGAAATGCCAGTAACTTTATTTTTTCGGATGGAATACCCTGTATATTTTTACATATTCAAGTTCAACAGGTCAAAACAAGTCCAAACCTTATGTCAAATGTAATTTTTTTTAATAATTGAGATTAAAATGGTTTTTTCATTTTACCTCGTGGATAAATGAGATTTGGTCAAGGCTATTCACAATGAGTCGCACATAACAGTGAAACATAATTTTTTGTGAAAAATTGTTTTTTGTGTCATTTATTGATGAATCAATTCAGTCACATCACATGTTGATCAAAATAATTTTTTTTTTTCAAATGAAACCCCTATGGGCCACCTACCTGTCTCTCTAGAACATTCATTAAGGAAAAAAAATACATATAATTTTTTTATTTCGGTGCAGTAACAAATTGTATACATTCAAAAATCTACAACTAGTTCATGAGTTTCCTTGCAGTTCGAATAATTTTTCAACTTAGTAGCTGTGGAAAACAACATTTCTGAATTTGTCAACTAATTGTGTTTTGCTGTCATATTTCATCTCAACTCTCGAAAATTAGTTAACTTCCGAGAATTAGATTAGTAGAAATGTAAAATCAAAATTATAGGTTCACAAAATAGTGTTGCCGCTTGTCAGTTATACGCTGAACGATACCCAAACAGAAAAGAACCCAACAATGGAGAAGTTGATCGTTAGTGAGGAGGCAGAAATGAACGTTTTGCTTATGTTGATTTTGATCCAACCGCTTCGACTCGGGAATTGGAATACCAATGCAATGTAAGTCGAGAAAACGCTAGAAGAATTTAAAAAAACACCATTATCGTGCTTATAAGTATAACTTACACAATTCGTTGACAAGATTCAAAAATTTTGTTTTCCACAGCTTACTAAGTTGAAAAATTATTCGAACTGCAAGGAAACTCATGAACTAGTTGTAGATTTTTGAATTTATACAATTTGTTACTGCACCGAAATACAAAAATGATTTTTTTCCTTAATGTATGTTCTAGAGAGACAGGTAGGTGGCCCATAGGGGTTCCATTTGAAAAAATGAATTTATGATCAAAATGTGATGTGACTGAATTGATTAACCAGTAAGTGACACAAAAAATAATTTTTCAGAAAAAAATAATTTTTTCTGTTATTTGCGACTCATTGTGAATAGCTTCGACCAAGTCTCATTTATCCACGAGGTAAAATAAAAAAACAATTTTAATTTTAATTGTTTAAAATGAATTACATTTGACATAAGGTTTGGACTTGTTTCGACCTGTTGAATTGAATATGTAAAAATATACAGGGTGTTCCATTTGAAAAAACAAAGTTACTGGCATTTCCAGAAAAACCAAAAGTTCGCCATATTGGATTGTAATGTGAGTAAATCCGAAATGGCTGCTTATATAACTGTACCAAATTTCAGAAAAATTCGTCCACGATTGCAGAAGTTACAGGGGTAGCCCGATATCATATGTCACCCGGTATACATATAAAATATCAAATGCACATATCAGTTAATTTCTACATATGCTGGAAAATGTCCTGATTACAGTAGGAGAGCTCTCTGTAAGCTAGTCGGCTAATGCCTCGACGTATGTTGGATTACATTTGAATAATCGTTCAAAGTACGATTCTGCAAATGCTCGCTGTGAGGCAGAGCTTTATCAATATTACAGTGTGTTCTGATATAATTAGTATACAATCTGATATATTTGTAGCTGGATATTAGTTATTAAATATTCATAAATGATAGATTCGAAAATGTCACAGTAACGATCTTTTTTGATACACTTCATTAGTGAAACTGGCTACAACTCAAAGACATCGTGGAGGAAGATTTCAAACACATCATTAATTGTATCAGCAATAAACTACTCACGATAAATTTCAAAAAAACTTTATACATTCCGTTCACTTCTAATAGAAATAATATACCACCATTCAAAGAGTTACAATGCAAAAGCGCCAACAACGAACAAGTGATAATTATGTCGGGATATGTTAATAAATATTCAAGAATTTTTATAGGCTCTCACCTAAAATGGGACATCCAGATCGATTTTGTCATGAAAAAAACTTAGATATTGCACCGAAATGCAGGAAGCATTATAGGAGTTTAGCAGCCTGGGTGGATTTTCTGTGAGAGGCTTCTTGGGAAGAGATGTTTCCAGGGATGCCAACTCATCTTTTCTCTTGACGCTTTCGCTGACGGGGATATGGCTCTGCAGAAGATTTGGGTTTGGTAGATAGGTCGTCAATAGAGTACGTACAGTCGTTTATAACTAGATGGTTATGCCTAATCGAAGCCTCTATACTTCTCTTAGCGCTGTTGAGGTGGCCACGTAAAACTTTATGAATCCCTTGGTCTTCCTGACTCGAATCGTTGGCCCTTAAATTTATGTGAATTTTGCAGAATTTCAAGTTTTTTGAAATATGATACGAGCTCGATTTTTTATATTTTCCGATTGTTGTTTTTTTTGAGGAAGGATTGGTAATTCAGATCACAGTAGTCCAAGCTGATGTCCAAAGTATCCTTCAAGAAATTAAGGGTATCCAAAGTATTTTTTGTATGGAGCCAAATATAACCAAATTATTCCTACGGAGTTTGTAGTCCAAACGCTTCACTTCCTTATTCAGTTCCGAATTGTCCAACTCAAGTTCAGGTATTTTATTATTCACAACGGAAAGTTTTTTTCTAATTTCAAATAAGGTGTAGCGGTCTGACTTCTCATCAAGACTTCTTAAGAGCCTATACAGATCTGTTAACGTTATATCAGGTGTGGTAGGCATATCTGGGAGCAGAATCTATATTTCATGCAAAATTTCATGCGTTCAGCGACTGTACTATTTATTCGGATTAGGCACCGCAAAAACTTTGGGCTCCTTATCACCTATTCAACCTTTGAGAACAAGGTGTGAATAACTAACACAATTACTGAGCGCTTACGAAATGTGAGTGCGTTTCTTCACTCGTAAAAAATAATATGGCGATGGCGGAATTTCGATGTTTATGGTCCAATCCGATAAAAAAACGGTATTCATATGTTTGGATGGACAAATTTTTGGTCAATAATTCAGCAGGCTGATGAATGAAACAACTAACATTAATATCATTGGGAAATGTTTTCAAAAATGAGATTGTTGTGTGAATAACCCGTTAAAAAGCTATCCTCTCATTTTTTCATCAGTCTGGACAAAACATATAGTCCAGTCATCTTAGTAAGTTCACCTCGGAATTTGAGATACATAGCTGAATATTTGTATAAACTTGTATTTTGGCATTTTAAAAGTCGTCTCAAAACCTCATATGGTAGGGTGTACGCGTCTATTAAAATTTGAGGTCAAAAGTCACCAAGAATCGATTTTTTGCATTTTTTTGCAAATATCTCATTTCCTATGGGTTTTTCGCTATTTGTATTCATCAACAATATTGTAGAGAATTGTATCCCCTACAACTTTTGTTTAAAAAAAATTTTCATACGCTGAATCGTTTTCGAGATAGGGCGGAGAGCGCGCGGTTAGAGCATAATGTAAAGTCAACCGGTATAGTCCTGGTCAAAACACGGTATATAAAGTTTATCAATTATTGATAAATAAATAATTAATAATAATTTTCATTTGTTATCAAATATTACATTATATTTATTCATTTTTTTACTTTCGTATCTATTTTTAATTAGGTGTTAATTTATTTGAAAACACTTACCTGCCCGTGTAGTTGAGGAAAATACTTAAAGTATATTTTAATTCTAATGTAATTTATATCAAAAACTCCTTGAATAATTGAAAAAAAGAAAGAAAGAAATTCTTAATTTATGATTTTATTAAAAATACCATTCTATTCTGAATATAATAAAAATTACATGAACTGCGACTTATTATAATTTTAGTTATCTTCTTCTTCTTCATCGTCGTCTCCCAACCGCTGTGGTGTTTCGAAGTCTTCTTCTATATCATCTTCGGCGACATTTATCTCCAGGTCTTCCATGATTTCAGGGTCAAAGGTTCTGTCTTCATTTACATCGCTCTGACATGGTGAAGAATTGAGACAAGCTTGACCATTACACTGGCCACAAGCTAAAGAGCACTGCAACCCCGATTTCCTGCATCCACAACCACTCTTGCAGTTGCAGAAGATTGTGTTGAGTTTACGGAGTTTAAAGAATATGTACTCCATTATTGTCTACTTAAATTATAATTAGTGGAGATGAGAATACATATAATCAAAATGTAATTAAAGTTCGTCCCTTAATTATTTTTTAATTTTAGGAATCGGTTGTAAGTATTATTGAATAGATAGATTTAATTGATGAAAAAAATGATTGAATATAATGTAATAGTTGATAACAAATGAAAAGTATTAATAATTATTTATTTATCAATAATTAATAAACTTTATACAGGGTGTCCCTGGACTTCCCTTCTCCTCTCGGGAATGTATAGATGGGGTCAAAATATCACCAGTACTTCATATAACTTTTGTTCCTGAAAGCCTTCGTTACCAAGTTACGGGCCCTCGAAGTTACAAAATGAAAAATGTTTTTCTTTGATAACTTTCAAAGTGAATATTCAAAATCATCTGAATTTTGGTGATTGACTGAACAAATGAATTCCTTCGATGAGCTTTCATGTAGGAGTCAGTCAGTCAGTCAGGAACGGATTACCCCCGATGGTCCACACCCCAAAACTTTGAAATGACTGGGATTTGTCAATATGATTTAACAAAACAAGGTTACGTGGACAATTTCCTGAATAAAAATACTTGTGTGTAAAATCGATCGGAGCAACGATTTTTGATAAAAATGCATTTTTGTTCGACGACATCCAACCTGAGATGTCTACCATTATTCGAAAAGATTAATTTGTAATGAAAATAGAAATGATAGGTACAATGTTCATGACGAATTTTCATCATGCAAACACGTTTACCTTACAAAACTCATGGTGTAAATAATCAATCGCAAGCCTCAAGAGCAAAGAAATGCAAAATCTGCTACAAAACATGTGCAGCCGTTTTTGTAGTTTATTCGTTTGCTTTTTATTAGTTATGTCTTTCGATTTGCGTTTTTTCAGCTAAATTTATCTTCGGTTTAAAGATTTTCTCCCATGAAATTATACTTATCAGTGAAACTCCTCAACATTTAAACTGTGAATACGAATTTGCAACATCCAAATGTTGAGTTTCATGAGATTCAGATAACACAACACGAAACGTGCTTATTCCACGCGTACATACAAAATATGGACTGAATTCGATATTTCATAGTGGAGTAGCTTGTTAGTTCAAAAACACCACGAATCTACATAACTTGATATTTCATTTGAAAAAATATCTAAATTGTGAATGAAACTTTCAACTAGGTACTGTACTTTTTGTTTATGACTTTATTTTAGCATATTATAAATATAAATATTATAAATGTAGTTGAATCAACGTACTATGAAAATTTTTCATTTTAAATAATGGTGGACGATCGGGTTTGATGTCGTCGAGTAAAACTGCAATTTTATTGAGAATCGTTGCTCCGATCGACTTTCCACACGAGTACGTTTATTCAGAAAATTGTCTACGTAACCTTATTTTGTTGAAAACTATTGAAAAATTATCTATCATTTCAAAGTTTTGGGGTGTGGACCATCGGGGGTAGTCCGTTCCTGACTTTGTAGCAAAACAACTGACTCCTGCATGAAAGCTCATCGAAGGAATTCATTTGTTCAGTCAATCACCAAAATTTAGATGATTTTGAATATTCACTTTGAAAGTTATCAAAGAAAAACATTTTTCATTTTGTAACTTTGAGGGCCCGTAACTTGGTAACGAAGGCTTTCAGGAACAAAAGTTATTCGAAGTACTGGTGATATTTTGATCCCATCTATACATTCCCGAGGGGAAAAGAGTCCAGGGACACCCTGTATAGCGTGTTTTGACCGGGACTATACCGGTTGACCTTACATTATGCTCTCCGCCCTCTATCTCGAAAACGATTCAACGTATAAAAAAATTTTTGAAACAAAAGTTGTAGGGAATTTAATTTTCTACAATATACAAAATATGAAAAAATCGATTCTTGTGACCTTTGACCTCAAATTTTAATAGACGCGTACACCCTATCATATGTAGGTTGCGAGACACAACTTTTAGAATGCCAAAATACAAGTTTATACAAATATTCAGCTGGGTATCTCAAATTCCGAGATTCTTACCTAATTTCTCCGAAGATGACTGGACTAATAGCTATTCTTGAGAATCAATAGGGTTTCCAAATAGTTTTTCTTCACTTGTATCCTTCCTATTGGTATCTGTCAAAACACTACCTTCGGGTTATTGATTGTGAACATTTCTGAGGAATACTCAGCTGAATGAATTCGAACGATAATGCGATTTATGGTTCGTTTTATTGAATCTTCCGCGGAAGGTGGAAATTCCCAGTAGGCGGATAGCTGAAAAATTCCCGGAAGACAATTCATCGCTCGCACATGTTGGTGGCGTAAAAATTCCCTTGCGTGCAGGTGGGATTGATTTAATTATATTCTATTATGGGAGAAATTGCAAGGGTGTTATAATAGAGGCGAGGAAATCAGTTTGCATTAATAACGTTATCAATTAGAATTGATACTCTTCCAATTCATGTATTTTTATATACACATGTCTCCAAATACTATTTTTCAGGCTCACTTTGTCCGGGCCTGATGTTGAGATTGTTGAAAGGTGAAGAATATCTAATGGTTAATCAACATACTGGCCATCAGAAAAGATCAAAATACCTGATGCCAAAGACTTATGTATCAGGTTTGGCACGAAGAAATGCAGGGCAGAGTCATGCTTTGATTAGTCATTTCACCACTCACCAGTGATCATAACGGTGAAATGTCCTGAAAATTAAAAAACAGCCAGCCCTCCACAGTTATAGAACTGACTGGGCATCATTTATGGAAAAATTGGACAATTTAATAACATACAGTGCTTCTCAAAAGTCCTCTCCCCCCCTCTTATTTTTGGAACGATTATACATAAATAAGTGAAATTTTGAAACTGAATATTAAAGGTTGTAAACTTCCCTACTAGTGATGATAGATGACGAAATCGTCAAAGATGACGTCACAAGGCCATTGTGACCAATAATTTCAAATGGAACCCTACGGCAAGAGACACCTCTTTTAAAAGGTATCGAAAAAACCTATTCCATGATACTAATTTTGGTTGTGTTTATGGCAGTTTTGGCAACTCGCTTTTAGAAAACGCAAAGCTGTGATGAATTGAATCAGTTAATACTAAAATTCCAAATTCAA
Organism: Gonioctena quinquepunctata; assembly: GCA_018342105.1. Taxonomy (NCBI): domain Eukaryota; kingdom Metazoa; phylum Arthropoda; class Insecta; order Coleoptera; family Chrysomelidae; genus Gonioctena; species Gonioctena quinquepunctata. Next base: position 307,772 of record JAFIRS010000639.1, on the reverse strand, counting down.
GCTCCGCCTCTGGATAGTTGTCAAATAAGCTGACGTTTTTGTTAGTCTCCCAACTTCGACGTTTTTGTAATTGTCCAAGTTTTTGTACATTTGATAATTTGTGTATTGTTGATCGAACGTTTAACTGTTTTAGCAGCTTTTGGTACTTTTAATATTTTTGTACATTTTAATAATTTGTTAAACTGTTGTGAGCCGAACATTTAAGTGCTCCAAGAAGCAAAATGGTACGTGCTTTAGGTGATAAAGTAGCAGCGATCCTAATTCTTGGTGAAACTGGACAAAATATTCATGCAGCAGAACGCATTTTCAATGAGAGGTTTCCCGATCGCCCCGTTTCGAGGACTTCTTTAAAGGAGCTTCTTCGTAAGTTTGAAACAACGGGTAGTATTAATGATGCGAAACGATCTGGCAGACCACAAATTTCTGATGAGAAAGAAATTGATATACTGGCAGAAGTAATAGTTAATCCTACTTCTTCAACAACTACCGTTGCATCTACCTGTGAAGTCAGTCGAAGTACAGTAAGTACACAAGTTGTTACAAAAAAAAACAAATTTCATCCATACAAATTAAAAATGGTTCTCAATGATCTATGTCAAAACAATTTGTTTTAGTGACGAAAGTACTTTCTATCTAAATGGAAATGTAAATACCAGAATGTGAGGTATTGGAATGACGCAAATCCTCACCTGTTTCGTGAAACACATACCCAATTTCCCCCAGAAGGTGAATGTTTGTGCAGGTATCCTGGGAAACCACATCGTTGGTCCTCATTTTTCAAATACTAATTTAACTGGTGAGGTTTATCTAGAGCTGTTGCAAAACGCAATAGAACCGTTAATCCTTGAAATTTTGGAAGATAATCCAGATGAATTTGGCAATTTGGAAATAATATTCCAACAGGATGGTGCTCCTCCACACTATTACGGTGCAGTAAGACGGTATTTGGATGAGGAGTATCGTGGTAGATGGATTGGACGACGAGGTTCAACGGAATGGCCAGCTCGATCACCGGACCTCACACCTTTGGATTTTTTTCTGTGGGGGTACCTTGAATCGAAGGTTTACGTCACTGAACCTGACAATATTGACGTTTTAAAACAACGTATTGTTGCAGAATGTGAGGCTGTTTCCGCAGACACATTTGCAAAAGTACGAGAAGAGTTTAAAAATAGGATATTTCACTGTCAGGAAGTAAATGGAGGTCACTTCGAGCAATTTCTTTAAGTAGATACTGATTCTTAAATCTGTAATTAATATCATACTGAATGGAATTTAAATTTTTATGTTTACCAATGAGCCATTAAAACTGCCATAAACACAAACAAAATTAGTATCATTGAATAGGTTTTTTCGATACTTTCTAAAAGAGGTGTCGCTTGCCGTAGGGTTCCATTTAAAATTATTGGTCACAATGGCCTTGTGACGTCATCTTTGACGATTTCGTCATCTATCATCACTTGTAGGGAAGTTTACAACCTTTTATATTCAGTTTCCAAATTCCACTTGTTTATGTATAATCGTTCCAAAAATAAGAGGGGTGTAGGGGACTTTTGAGAAGCACTGTATATGCCTAGAAATTTGGTATTTCAGAGGTTGAATGATTTCATTATTCACAATAATTTCTATTAGACCTGTTTACTACCTTTCTACCAAAGAACTGAATTAGTACTGTTTTATCGGCATTAACAATCAATTTATTACGTTTACACCATGTGGTAAACCTATTCGAGACTGTGTTCAGTTTTTCTTCTAATTCTTCAATGTTATGGCTTCTTCCGCAATGGAGGTACCATCTGCATTCTGAATTCACATGGAAAGGTAGGTAAAAATATCAGGGACCCAACACTGAGCCTTGTGGAACTCCAAGTTCGACATCATACATATCTGAGTAGGTATCTGGCGTTCTAACAACGATTTTCCGAAATGTGAGATATGATATTATCCATGAAAGAAAATTTCCTCCGAGGCCTATTGCGTAAAGTTTGTCGTATACAATCATGAAATCAACTGAGTCAAGCGCTTTCGACAGATCGAAAAAAACCACTGCAACATACTTTCCAGAGTCCATGTGTTTATAGACATACTCCATGAAGGCAGTTGCCGCGCGCTCTGTTGATCTGCCTGGATACAAACCGTTTTGTAATCTCTTATTATTTTATGTTTCTTGAGAAATGGTAATAGTTTATTATAGATGCATTTTTCTATTACTTGGCTCATTATACAGGGAATAGTTATTGGCCTATAATTTACTAAAGAGAAGTGATCCTTATTTTTGAAAATTGGCATTACCTTTCCTGCCTTTAGATTATCTGGAAAAATATGTGATTCCACAGATAGATTTACTATAAATGATAGCGGTTCACAAATGAAATCTGTTATAGATTTTACTACTTTTGTGGGCAGGCAGTCAATGCCTACAGATGTTTTGTTTTTGATTTTACTGATCGCTTCTGATGCTTTCTCAGGTGTAACAGGGTAAAAATAAAAGGAATTTACTGTAGTACCACATTCCTGTTTTATATTTTCCGCCACGGTGACAGAGAAATTATTCTGCAAAATAATTCGAAATTTCTAGGGAATCTTCTACTGTTTTGTTGTCGTTAATTATTTTTTCTGGATGGAGATCAGGTGCGGTTTTCCCCTTCTCCTCACTGACAATTTTCCAAACTGCCCTCTGTTCCTCCTGATAGTTACTTTATTATTTTGAATATTTGATGTATTTTTTATGTTTTTTAATTTTTTCATCATATTGTTTTTTCAATGTGGGATCTTCTGTGTTTTTCACTAGCCAATACATATCTTTCAATTGCCTTCCTTCGATTTTCATTTCATTTGTTATCCAAGTTTTTTTATTTCCATTATATCCACCAAGTTTTATTTTTTTCATAGGACAGTTATGTCGAGAGCATGACATTTTTTTTGATATAAACAATTATATGCAAAATTCACATGTCGTACATTCATATACGGCATGGAATCTTCATTTCAAGATATTTATGGAATTATGGATATTTTCCTCTCGGATATCGCGTTTCAATATAATTTTCTTATTTGACTTATCTTTATGAAGCTTTGAAGACATATCTATATTCAGTGTAAATAACAACCCATGATGGTCACTGATATTGAAAGGAAAGGATTATTATAATCAATATTTGTGGCAAAATAATCGAGTTGAGATACACTAGTCATTCCAGTATTATCTGTGAACTCTCTTATTGGTAGGCAGTTTTTCTATTTGAGTTCATAGCTGTCTAGAAGGTCCATGAAAATTTTCTTTTCTTTTCCTTCTGTGGATTTCTGTTTAAGGTTGAGGTTGTCTATTATCATATCACCACAAACTATGATATTTATTTATTTTATTTATTTTGAGTTATAATTAAAGAAATCAACTTATAAAAGCCACCCGGATTCTACATAATCTCTGGTGAACTTCTACAGGACATATCTGAAAAATCTTATGAGCTGATAACCTATACTTTCAATGCTATGCTGCGAACAAATCACTTCCCTGCATTTGAAAAGTTGCTCAGATCATCATGATCCCCAAACCAGAGAAAAATCAAGAATATGTCTCCTACAGGCCCATAAGCTCATTATCCATGCTTTCCAAAGTTTTTGGGGAATTGTATGTCAAGAAAGTGCAGATAATAACACACCAAAATATAATCCAAGTGAATCAGTTTGGATTCCGAGACAAATCAATCATAAATTAACTCAAACTCAATTTTTAATATTTCTGGTGGTGTCATATATTGAAGGTATGTGACACAATTCTGCAACACTCCAAATCACTCAAATCGAAATATTGACCATGTCGATTATTACCAAAGATTGATTATCTGACTGAAAATACATGAAGTCGTTCGAATAAACTCTGTGATCATCTATAAAAATGAATTATCACTATATAATAATTGGGAAATTGCAGAACGAAACTGTTTTCTTGCCATGATGATTATTTTCACGTTCGAAAGACGAAATTATTGATAGTAGACACAAAGTAATCCAGTAATGATATTTTATAAAGAGGCATGAGGAGGTCTAATATTTGCTGGATATTTCCGTTTTCCAACAATAACCTCTGCTCATCAATCAAATGCTGTCATCTCTGCAGATATCTCATCCTTAGACTATACATATTGCACGATAAAATTGAAACAAATTTTCTATTCGAAAAATTTAAATACTGCAACAGTTTCGAAATTTTCATTTCCCATTCGTGAATGTGTGTGGACTGGTTATTCTTCACCTATTTGTCACATACAAACAATAAATCGTTGGATTGCTCTTATAATTTAATTCTACCGGGTTATTGACGTTATTCGACATATATGGCAAAAGAATTTGATGTAAAAAAAGTGTTTTCCTTAGGATAGATAGGCACCTATTAGCGCTACATTTGGAAAATATATGTTTTACGGGGTGTGCCAAAAACACGAAACGTATCAAAGTTGTTATTTTTAAATAAATACCCTGTATTTTTATTAATTTTCGCATTTTAAGATCAAAATAAAGCCAAGTTTCATTGAAGTTTGATCCTCCTAGATCTTATGGTTTTTGAAATATCTCTTATTTTGTGAAAATCTAGTATAAGTTTTGATGCTTAAATCTCGACTAGTGTTTTCTTTTTAAAACCAAATTAATACTAGTGGCTACTATTTGAACAAATTTTATATCGCATGTACAAGGTGTGTAAAAATGAAGGCAAAATAAAAATCTTTAAACGGCAATAACTTGTTTAATTTGAATAGAACGACCTGTATTTCATGTCAACAGCAGATGTCAAATTTAATTGTCTATCGAATACTAGTAGCTAACTCTTCACGTTTTCAAGTAAAATGCACATTTTCATTTTGCAAACTGATTTTAAGAAATTTTTTATCTATCAAGTCGCATATGGCGTTTTGACGAATTAGAATTGATTGAAATAAACACCGAGATCTAATAATATACATGCGATTGGAATCAGAATAATAGTGGAAGTTATGCCTATTAACAGTCCCATTGTTATGAAAGGTGCACTCATCACTAAACAGAACTGAATTGAAAAAGTTTTCATCAGTTGCAACTTTATCTAATACTCACATACAAAATTCAACTTGTTTTCCATAATCGTTTTCGGAAAGTTCTCGGTAAAGCTGGATTTTATAAGGATGGTAACTATATTTTTTAAGAACTCTTGATATGCTTCCTTGACAAATGCCGATATTTTCCGCAATTCGGTTTTGACTTGTATGGGGATTTTCGATTACAGAGGCAATCACCGCAACTTCAATTTCTTCGTTTTCTGTCACATATTTCTTTTTAATGGGTTTTTTACACTGAACACTTCCAGTTCGTCTAAATAGTGTCAACAATCTATCGAATGCTGCTTTATTTGGATTATTTCTGTCGGGAAATCTTTCAGCGTAAATTCGTGATGCCAGAAAACAGTTTTGAAGACATTCTCCGAGTACAAAAATCATGTCGATTCTTTCTTCTTTCAGATAATCTAGCATTTTTTATAACAAGATCACAAACTACTGCTATCACTGATAGGACGATTTGGAATTGAACACTTATAAATAACTGACAACCATAAGTAACTAATATTTCAACTTGTCAAAACGTCATAGGTGACTTAGTGAATAATACATTTCTCAAAATCAGTTTGCAAAATGAAAATGTGCATTTTACTTGAAAACGTGAAGAATTAGCTATAGGGATGTATACTAGTATTCAATAGACAATTAAGTTTGACATCTGCTGTTCACATAAACTATAGGGCGTTCCATTTAAATTAAACAAGTTATTGCCGTTTAAATATTGTAATGATTTCGCCTTAATTTTTACACACCTTGTGTAAGTTAGTAAATATTTCACAAGTGCGATATGAAAGTTTTTCAGTTAGCAGCCTCTAGCATTAATTTGGTTGAAAAAAAGGAAACACCAGTTGAGAATTTAAGCATTAACACTGATACTACATTTTCACAAAATAAGAGATATTTCAAAAACCATAAGGTTTAGGTGAATTAAACCTTGATAAAACTTCTCTTTATTGTGATCGTTAAATCCGAAAATGAAATAATTCAAAGGGTATTCCATTTAAAAAATAACAACTTTGAAACGTTTCGTGTTTTTGGCACACCCTGTACAGCATGAAAATATTTTTAAAATTAGGGCATCCTAAGGAGAAAACTTTTTTAAAATCATCATGCGAATAACCCGGTATATTTTTTGTTGGTAAGGTAAAATAAGCAGGTTATGATAAAATGCGACCAGAAACGATAAAATATAATTACCTGTAATGACAAAACTGATTATTTTTTGTTTCCGAGCATCTTCAGAAACTCAGTGATTATGTCGATATTCAAAAGTGGTAAAGAATATGAAGTTCCAAATTATAAGCCAAATTCCCTGATAACTTTCAGAATACCTACGTTGAAGAAACTATCAAAATACTTCTGGCAGAACACTATTAGTTCAGATGAAATGGGAAAGAAGTAATAAAATACGGTGTGCCTCTAGGAACGGTTCTTGGTCCATTTCTGTTTAACACATATCTGACCGTCTTTTTCAGAATAAATTCGAAAAAGAAATAATCAGATAGATTAATGGTATTTTTTTGAGATATAGACTACTGACGATCAACTTCAATGAAACCTTCTTCCTGCCCATTTACATCGATAAGAGAATTAAGTTATGAAACAAATTCAGAGTGTTGTGATAAGCGATATGTTATTTTACCACCTTCGTATGACGTGGATTCTAAAATGCGATTTAAGATTTGTTAAAGAATTACCAAAATAATTTTCTTTACCGAAGATTCTATCTTTCAAGCTCTCTGGAACATTTCGTGACTGGATACTTGGCACTAGTTCACTGACTCCATATTTTTATTGAATTTTTAAGTATGGAAAACTTATTAGATATTTTGAGATCTGTAACTTCAACTGAATAAATTCCAGATTTCCTTTTACTCATACTCTCTCCTTCCTTCAATGAAACAACGTAATTTTGAGCTCTCCGCAACAGATATTACTTGATTGGACCAGCAATGAATCATTCTGTGGCTTGGATTCTTGAATTAACTAATGAAATTCCAGAAAGAAAGGATTTTCCTAAATAACGATTAGTATTTGGTTTGCGAGGAAGACTAATCAAATTCGAACATATTTCTGAACTATAATATTACTTGATTGAATGGAAAGAAATAAAGAATGAATTCTTCGGAAGAGAGATCTGTCGAACAAATTTATCTTTTTGAGTCGCACCCGCCGTTTCTGACCGCAACTCTGACATTATTTTTGGACATAGCTAAAAAATGACAGAAACAGCTCAATTAAACTTTATATTTCCTTGCTCAGGGTTTTTTTCTGAACGTTTTGGTTGCGACTACAAGTGTATCGGATTATTTGAATTCTTGACAAATTTTGGGGGTCCAAAAAATAAACAGTCAAATTTTTCCTCGAAAACCCATAAATATACTAATTTGACAACTCTGAATCGATTAACGTTCTCAGAATTTCTCTATCTATAACGGATTTTGAGTTATAACCTATGATCCTAAAAATTAAAAAAAGAATCACCAAAAATAATTTTCGAGAAAAAAACATCATCATTCTTCCCAATATTTTGTACATGAGTACATCAATTCATCAACTTTGATCCTCCTGAAGCTCAAAATTGTCATAAATATCCATATGTCTGTTAGAAATATATCTTATTGATTTCTAATAGATACATTGGGGGGCATAACCTATTAATTCATCACACGTAATATCAATTTCTGAAATTCACAGTGTTATAAATGAAAATATCCCTTCATTGTGAATATACTTCCTAAAGATGGAAATTTATATTGTAATTTCAGGAATATTCATTTAGTACTACGAGGTACGATGATTTCGCAAAGGTTAAAATTAATGCAGACTACTGAAGAAATTGTTCATATAGCTTTTTTCTTTACTGGCAGTTCTCTCGTCATATATTTACAATTTTTTTCTGTATTGTCAGTTTTCTCGTCATTTATTTATCATTTTCATTAAAAATAAGAACACTTTCTGAAGACACCATTAATTGTCTTTACATCTTCAACTCTTACTGGTCCGTCTTTCCGCCTATTCCTGGAAATATTGTTACAATTACTCCTTTTAATCACAGATGTCAAAACATCGTTGATTTCGAGGTTTTCGCTTCCACTAAACCATATTGGATGTCTGTGAAGAGAGGGGAAGTTAATCCTTTATCCAAAGCTTCCAGAATTCGTTGTTCAAATCCATTGTTTCTTCAAGAAACAGATTTTTTTTCAATATTATGAATATTTTTTCACTCAATAGGTCCTAAGAAGGGCCGTTAGCTTTGTCTGGTAGCATATCTGCTCTTGAAGGTAAAGTAAAAATTTAAAAAAATGCGTCTTGTGGTCAGGAGATCCTAAGATTATCTGACTGCCAGTTTTGCTAGTTCATTTAGCGTTACCCAGGGTGCACGTGTAGTATTCTACTACGTACGCGAACCCAGTCTCACACCCCACCCATCGATAGAATGAATACTTTATATAATACAAGGCATTCAGTATACAGGGTGCATTATGTGAGGAAGTAATCTCGCCTATAATGAGGAGTATGATAAATTTTCCAGATAAAAATTAAATGGTTTACTTTGTTGCGCATTTTAAAGATATTGTGGAAAATAAGATGTTCCTTCGAAGCGGGCAATACAACCATCATTTTTTTAAAAGGATCCCCCCTGTAAATTTTTTCGCCGTTGAACTGAGCAAAATGTTTTATATAAGGAATATTTTCGTTTTCGAAAATTTTGCGGCGTTGTCAAGTTATTGCTGAAAGTAAGAAAATCTTCGGAAAAACAGACCACCACAAATGCCATCATAAAAAAATTTATGGATAGAATTTAAGCGAAATATTTGGGACATGAAATAAGAGTGGGATGAAATGTCGGTATGGACTGAAAATTACATTTCAAAAGGACATTTATACAGAGGCATTAACTTGACAAACTTCGAATATCAAATCTTGGATTTTTTTAAATGAGACATCCAGTATGTTATGTCACCATTCGAAGAACTACTTCATTCCCTTCAATTTTGTTGATATGACTCCCGCCCTAAAATTGACAGATTTTGTGAAATTTGCAATTTTATTTTATTTCGACTAAAACTGCGTGTTTATCACTTTAATATTTACAAAATTCAAGAACTAACAGTTTTCCATAGGTTTGCTCCGTACAAAACGCTCACTTAACCACGACAATATCTACATTGCTAAAATAATACTAACCGGTTGCTTGTAAACTGGTTCATGGTGCGCAAATAAATGCGTCATGCACTTCTCAGTAAGGCAAATGGTGGTTCTCGTGTGCGCCATGCGCAATGAAACTGTTATGAAAGTGGGATATGAATTTGACATTCAATGATCGATAAGTTTTGGCATAAAACAAAAATTACTGTCATACCATTTTGTATCTATCGCTTTATAATAAGAAGCATTTGAAATGAATTTCTCCACCGAAGAATTGACCAATATGATTTTTGTACTGGGGGCAAGTGATAGAAACTGTTTATTAGCGACCAGAATTTATAATGAACGATATCCAGACAGGCGACAACCCAGAAAAGAAGCGTTTGAAAAGTTGCTTCTTCGATTTACTCGAACAGGAAATGTCGCATATGAAAAAATAGAAAAACTCAAAACGTATTAACTGAAAGCAACTGAAAAAAAAGAATGAGTTTCATCCGTACCGTATTCAGTTACATCAAGAGTTATTAGATGATGATTCTGAGAAAAGAGTAACATTTTGTGAATATTCTCAGCAACAGTTGCTACAAGACAGAGATTTTTTTAATTATATTTTATTTTCCGATGAAGCAACATTTTATAAAAATGGGTTTGTAAATAGACATAATTTCCATTATTATTCAACAGATAACCCCCATTTCTTTCGAACCACCAGACAGACAAAGTGGTCCCTAAATGTATGGGGTGGCATAATTGGAAATTTCATCGTTGGGCCATATTTCTTTGAGGGAAGAGTTAATGGCTTGATTTACCTCGATTTTTTGGAAAACCAGTTACCACAATTAAGTAATCATTTACCCATTCGAATCAAACGAAGAATGTGGTATTTACACGACGGAGCACCTGTTCACCACACTGTTCCTGTAAATAATTATTCAGACACTGCATTTCCCAGAAGATGGATAGGTAGAGGAGGTCCTTTCAAGGGCCACTCCAACCAGATTTGACAAAATGGATTTTTTATGTGGGGCTACGTTAAAGATCAAGTTTATAGAACACCCCCATCTACGAAGGAGGATATGAAAAATAGAATTAGGGACGTATTCCAAAATATTCCAGTCAGCATGTTGAGGCGAGTTAATGAAGAATTTCAAAACCGAATACATTATTGTTTGGAAGTAGCCGGTGGTCACTTTGAGCAGTTGTTATAAATTTCTAATATTTTTTTTGTTATCGTTTCAATTATTTACTCTCATAAATAAACAAATAAAAAAAAGTTTTTGCCGCTTACCAGCTGTCCTCCCCTTATGAACGGGCAGCCCTCAGAAGTCGGAACTTGTGCGAGCCAAGGATTAACGAGGTCTTACGTTTTAACGAAAAAAGATTCTGCAGTCGCTAGGCTTTGAACCCACACGACTGGCAGATAGATTGATTGAAAAGCGATGCTTCTAACAACACGGCTACTTGGTCCTGAATACTTCAACGAAAACATGTTTTCCAGACTTTTCCCAACCGATTTTCAGTTTCAAGTTTGACATTGCAATTATGTTAAATTCCAGTAACAGTAACTAAGTGTCAAAATCCTAGCTGGCCTTACGTAAATAGAAAGAGAATTTTTGACAAATTGAAAATTGAATTGCAAATTTCACAAAATCTGTCAATTTTAGGCGCTAAGTCATATTGACAAAAATTGTAGGAATGAAGTAGTTCTTCAAATGGTGACATAACATACCTGGGTGTTTCATTTAAAAAAAATGTATTTGATATCTCGAAGTTTGTCAAGTTAATGCCTCGTATAAAATGTCCTGTTTGAGAAATGTAATTTCAGTCCATACCGACATTACATACCACCTTGGTGTTGATGTCCCAAATATTTCGCTTAAATTTTATCAATACATTTTTATGTGATGGCATTTGTGGTGGTCTGTTTTTCCGAAAATTTTCTTACTTTCACCATAACTTGACAACGTCGCAGAATTCCGAAAACGAAATACCTCCTCATGTGAAACATTTTGCTCAGTTCAACGTCGAAAAAATTTACAGGGGGTCCATTTAAAAAAATGATGATTTGTATTGCCCCGCTTCGAAGGCACACTCTGTATATTCCACAATATTTTTGAAATAAGCAACAAAGTAAACCATTTAACTTTTATCTGAAACATTTTATCATACTCCTCATTATAGGCGAGATACTGTACTTCCTCACACTAATGGGCCACCCTGTAGATATTTTCAATATTTCACTTAGTTTATTTTAAAAAAACTCAAACAAAACATTTGATTTAATTAGGATTCAATTGCATATTCTTTGTAATAATTTTTTAAGAAAAACACATACTGAGCTATCACGAAATATGTATTATACCTTTATACATTGCTGTGGATGTCGATTTAGGCATGTGTCTGTTGATATCCTATATGGTCCTTAAATGAATAAATAAATATGCCCTTCGATTATACACGCCTGACTCTGTATTTGTTACAGAATGACTTCACCCTTGAACCGGGGTTGCCTTGTACCCCGTTGAACCATGCAACGTCTGAGGACCACCTTCAAGCGGTCCCGGACACCAACAGCCTACGAAATGAAGACCCAAAGCAGCCTCGAAGTACCGAAACAAGTGAGATCCGCCTCCTTCGATGAAATCCAACTCGAAGCGAAACGACTGCAAGCAAACCAAGATTCGAATGCTCTCTTGCGGATCCCCCAGTACCCCGGACAACGCTCGCGAAGCGTCGACTCCGGGGGGAGCGATGAGTCCGGCAACTACCTGGAAGTACCGGCGAGGAAGTTCCATCGGAGACGGTCGTCGGGGAGTAAGAGTCCGGTGTGCGTGCACTGCCTGTGCCTTGAGGAGTACAACAGAATCAACTCTAGCAGCGAAACCTCTACAGATCAACCGGAGAAGGAAGAGCAAGAAACACCAGCGCCGTCTTTCAGCATGAGCGAGTCGTCCAGCGAGCCAGATGGCGAAGAAGAAATAATGTCCAACTGTGGGATTAGAGTGACGTTATCTCCAGAAGTACCGCCGGAACCTATCCAATCACCTCCACCAGTGCCAATGACACCCACGCAGTCTAGAAGAAAGTCGATCCACCGACAAGAAGCTTTTTTCGGGGAGCCGTCTGGCGATTCTTTGGAAAGCGTATTGTCCGATGGTCCTTCCGAACCTTTTTCCGATAAAAGCTCGGAAGGTGCTGTGTCTGAAAAAGCAGCTCCGACTGCGGCCATACCTGGACTCGTGGTGCAAGATATATATCTCCAGGTCCCGGATTTGAACAGGGGCAGGGCCGCTTCGGTGGATTCTTGCTTTTCCAAGGTGTCTCAGGTCAAGACTGAAGAATTGCAGCACTCTGGGGTGAGTTTGGAGGTTCCTGTTGGGCCGAATGTGGCTCTGCGGTCCAGATCTGTGGATATCGTCCTGCCTACGGATAAGCAAGCGAGGTACAAAGCGTTGAGATGGCAGCGCCGTGCTTGTAATAACGACTATAGGTACGTTCGACGTCGCATGTGGAGTTGTATGCATGAGATAGCTGTACTTTTTTATGTTTTTTTTTATTGTTCATTTTTGTTCCGGACTGTATTACATGAATAAAGTTTTATGATTCAGTTGTTGCATGATTTTGTTTTATGGTTTTCAATCCGATTTCGAATACATAGGCCAATAGATATAGACAATCAATTCACATTAATTCTAAAAGTTTTCAAACTTCTGTGGTATGTTAGTGCATTAATGAAAACAAACTATAACTTTTTGCAGGAGTCTGTGATTAAAGGAACATTGTTTAAATTGCAAAAATCATTTTCGTGCTTTATTTTTGCACTGAAAATTGTAGAAGTTCTGCAAACTTACTGATAATAATAATGTTTCACGATATGCATTAAGTTTGCAACCTTGTAAGAGTAACGGAACTTCATTTTTGTCATTTGTTTAAGTTTTTCATGGTAATTTGTTCAAAAAAATCACATAAGTTCTGCAAATTGGATAAGTGAACAAAAAAAGTTTAACATATTCACGTACATTTGCAACCATTTCTGAAAAACGCATCATATTTTTATCAATTTTTTTCTCGACGCTGCCATTTTTAATACACACAAGCATTGAAATAATAACAGAAGTTTTTCATTGTGGTTGCAAATTAAAATAATATCGGTCTGAATTTTGCAACCTTTATACGAAAAATGGAATCATTTTCAACAGACGAAACCAAAAGAAGGAGGTTCTCTTGTCGACACGTATATTTTTTTTTTATGTATGACCACGCATAACTTTTCACTGAGACGTCCGATTCCGTTCTTTTTTTTCAGTGTACTTCGAAGGTGGTCCCATTTGAATTCAAAAAATGAAATCCACCCCTAAGGGTAGCAAAATGAACAATATTGATCACTCACCCTCTGAATTCTGGTCCGTTAACCGATTCTATCAGGCATAACTTTGTACTGGGTTCTTCGATTTGGATGATTCTTTTTCATTAGATAGGGTATATTTCATAGTTGATCATATTTGGATTTCGAATGGGATTATCCAAACCTACGGGTAGAAAAATAGGGATAATTGATTGACTTGTAACATTGGCACACATATGTAGTTGATAAGACAGATATATATTGTCATTATTTTGTTCTCCTACATCCGTCACAATCATTATATTCTATGAGAGGATGGAATGATATACAAAGTAATGAAATAAACTAACCAGAACAACAAAAATAATTTATATTACGAAAAATAGTAAAAGTAGATAATCATATTATTTAACTGGTAATAGTTGAAGTAAGGTGGGTAAGTAAGTATTTTGGAAGTAAAAAAAAAACGAGTAGGTAGTAATTAGTAGATTTCAGCCACAAAAAATTGAAAAATATAAACTTTTCAACAAAAAATTGAACCGACGAAATACGGAACTGAAAAGTAAAAAATAAAATAAACCTTCTTAGTGTCAATTACTAAGCTCCTAAACTAATGTAAGTAACTAATTTTGAGTCGGCGCCAAACAAACAATCAACGAATATCATTAAATTATTTCAAAAAAAATTATCAGAATGTCACCGCGCAACTCGATGCCATCATTTTACGCCTTACCTAATTCGTTTGTTTGGCGCCGACTCAAAATCAGTTACTTGCATTAGTTTATGAGCTTAGTTATTGAGACTAAGAAGGTTCATTTTTATTTTTTACTTTTTAGTTCCGTATTTCGTCGGTTAGATTTTTTGTTATATTCACTAATATTCAAAATAAATGTTTTATCAATTTTTTTCATTTTAAATCCGTTTCGTAAAATGCATCTTCTGTGTGTCTCACGGCAACTCTCTATTCCTGTGTCATCTTTTTTAATCTTTGCATTAAAATCTTTAAAGTAGGGACCATTTGTTCCCTATACGTGTCATATACTTTTCCACGAATTATTTCCACATCATACACGTCCAGTTTCTCCTTTTTCTTCTCTTTACTGTAGGCTTATTTACTTCACGCCTCACTGTCTTTACTGGCCTCTGCATTTAGGCTGCAAACTTTATAAAAAAGCTATAAGAGAAACTACTCAAATACAAACTGCTAACTGAATTTTAAAACCACAAACTTGGGCATGTCGTAATTATTACAAGAAAAAGAATTAATAACATATTCCAATCCTAATATGAAAGTTAAAAATCAATCAAATTAGTCATAATTGTGAAATTACGTTGACCAATTTCAATTTGCGCATGAAAGTGTTATATACGAGATTATTTACGTATTTTTAAATCCGTACCTGGAGTCGCTAGACCCTTTCCTACTGATTATCACACCCTGAACAATAGTCCATTATTAAATAATGGGATTGGCATGTATAATAAGTCTCTTAGATCTGTGGCAAGAGTATACATGGACGAGAGTTTTAAAGATAAACAATTTAGGAAATATAGAATTTTGGACAGGACAACGTCTGTCAGGTCAGCTAGTTGTTAATATTATTCACCATCTTCTATTACGGAAAACGTATTCTCTCTCAGCTACAATCCCTACCAATCGGAAGATTTTAAAATGTAATGAAAACCATAAAACATGGCATAATTGAAAATTCAAAAGATTGTGTACATCCAATGGAAAGGAAGCTTTTGTATTTTTCGTGTGTATAATATCCAATTATGGAGAACAATATGTATATACTAGTAGGATGTCATCAAGTTATATCAATATCCCCGGGGAAAATTTCCAACAAGGCACTGCACAGTGATGAGCAAAATTGTTTTTTACGTATTTACGTCAGAAACGGTGGAAGCGGAATATAAAATATAATATGTTCATAATCCTACGTGATTTTCTTTATGACTTTCGCTGATATTGTTAACAGATATAGATAAAAACGTTGAATTGCTTTGTTTTCGGTGGATATATTCACATTTCCGTATAATGGCAAGACGACGGGAATCTACAGAGTGAATATCTACAGTAAACCTACACAAACTGATCATGTGATACCGAGTTTTTCGAATCATCCCCATAAAATGGCTGCTTTCTATTGTTACATCCACAGACTCTTAATTGTACCACTTTCTACTGTTGAGTATCAAAAAGAATTGAATATTTTTAAACAAATAGCTACCAACAATGATTATTATCCTAGCATTATTAATACTTTGATTCAAAAAAATTAAATATAAAAATGAACATCTTATCCAAAATCAAATTCAATCGACAAATTTGTTTCAATTCCTTTTTTAAACAACAACATTTCTAACAAAGTAGCTAGTTTCATTAAAAGTAACTTTGACAACATTAAAATTTCTTTCAAAACCAACAATAGATTGAGTAGCTCTTTGGTCAATACAAATGACAAAATTGACAAACTTTCCAAAAGTGGTATATATAAGTTAAATTGTGAAGACTGCGATGCAGCCTACATTGGTAGAACTTGTAGACCTTCGAAAGTTCGTATTTTGGAACATTTAAATAGTAATAAAGTTTCTGCCTTGGGTCATCACTTAAGATTTAACAATCATAATTTTAGTCCAAATAGAAATTCACAGATCTTACATGAAGTTAGGTCCAAAAATTATAATAGATTTGATTTTCTTGAAAATTTACACATTAGTAAAGAAATACTCAACAATAACCTTTGTCCCAACACGCAAGTCAATTTAAATAGATCATATATTCCACTTCATAGACGTCTAAATGGAATATTTAACTTCCTTAGCCTTTTGCCCAAATTTACTTTTTAGTTTTCTTGTTAATCATGCTAATAATTTTCAATTTCCATTCTCTATGATGATTTTACTTGTATCTCTTTGCAATTTGCCAGCCTCCTCTTCAGTTTTCTCCATACTGAGAACACAAGTCAGGTTCTGGGTTATCACCTCTGTTTTACTCCAGCTGTGGGAGTTGTGAAGTTGGGTCTAGTTCCCATTAGACTTGTATCACACTTCCTATCCCCCAGTTGCGGTACAACTGAGCTATGGTGGACAAGGATTTTAATTTTTATCAATAAAAATTTAAATTCATTGTCCATGGACCCTACCATAATGATTCAATTGTTTGTTTTGATTAGGACAGGTCTAATTAGACTTCTCCCTTGAACTTATATTCAATTACGATGGCTTAAATGTGAGAATTAAGAGTCTTGTCTGGTCTTCCTTGGAATACTGGAACATATTTGACAGATGACAGTCCTCATTAGATTGATCATATTCTAGTGTGTTTTCGTATGACAGGGATATTCCTTTCTTGATTCTGATATCTCCATGATTTTGTGTTCCATGTCTTTCTACTTCATCGTTCACTTGTCAATTGTCAATCTTGTCACTTGGGTCCAGCTGTCACACCAAAATAATGGTTTCTTACAAGAAATGAAAAAAATGAGAAATTTTTTTTTTAATCTCTAGTGTCATCCTGGCCTAGAATACCCATTTAAACATGTATGTTATGTAAACCTATACAATTTTCATTGATCATGAGATGTTTTATGGTCTTTTTGGCTTCTTGTACACCTGACGAGTAAGTAACCTCACTTTTAAATTATGTCAATTTTCTTTCTCAAAAATAAAACTTTTCAGTAACTTTTTTCTATCAATAGTACTTACTTTCAGGTACGCACTGATGATGACCTAACAAGTTACTCATGCTGAACAAGCGTTTTCTGGAAAATGTAAAGGTGCATTTGGTCAACTTTGTTTTAGTAATAGCAGTAGCTATAAGAATAGTAATAAGTGTATGAAAAATAAAGAATAGAAGCCATTCATACAACAAATTTGGATTTGAGTATCCTTAAGAATGACAACAATGATAGTACAGAACATGGCAAATGCAAGTCCGCGCAGTTCTGTGATTTTAACAATATAAACTCTTTCTAAAATTGTTTGTATCTCCAATGATAAACTGAGAACATTCTCTCAGAATATTGTTATAATTCATAATACAGGGTGTTTCCTAACTACGGTACGAAACTTCAGGGGGTGTTTCGTTAGGTCATTTGACAAAAAAAAGTTCCTATGAACATATGTCCGGAGTTGCTTCGTTTCTGAGATACAGGGCGTTGAAGTAAAAAAAAGGCATTCATAAAATATCCTGAATATCCTGAAACCGATGTGGTTGAAATGTGGTACAGCTATTTGAAGTAATAAGGCAATTATTTGGCCCCAAGTAGGTCCAGTGGCGTCTCAGTGGGCACCACAGCCAACAATACTGAGAAAAAAATTTTTTTCTCCTTTTCAGTGCATTTGAATATAAGCGAGGGTTCTAAAAAGTTTTTTATAAGCGTGGTAAAAATACAACTTTTTTTTTCATATTAAGCTTAGTTTTCGAGAAAAAAAAAATGAAGGCACTCTACAATCATGATTACCTGCTATGGAGACCAGCTGACAGTGATAGTATTGTCATATCAGTAAAAGTCAGAGTTGTCAATTAGCAGTGATTCCATCATGAATACTTTTACTAACGCTGAAATGGCTGACATGCACTTTATTTATGGATTAGCAAATGGAAATGCGGAAGAAGCACGGAGAATCTACCAGGATAGATATCTTAACAGAGTAATTCCATGTGCTAAAACATTTAGAACGCTACATGCAAGATTATGTGAAACTGGAAGTTTTAATAAAAATGTTAGTGGTGGAAGACCAGAAACTGTAACAACGCCTGAACTAGAAGAAGCTATACTTGATGCGATAGAAGAAGATCCTTCAAATAGTACCAGGAAGATTGCACTGCAGCTTGAAGTAAGCCCAAAAACTGTTTGGAAAGTTCTAAAAAGAAACCTCCTATACCCATATCACATACAGCGGGTCCAAGCTCTACTGCCTATAGGGATTTTCACCCAAGATTAATGTTTTGCAGGTGATTGATTCATACAATGGCACACAATAGTAATTTTTTACCAAATATTTTATTTACGGACGAGGCAATTTTTTCACGAGATTCTATTATGAACTTTTACAATAACCATTTCTGGGCCGACGAAAATCCCCACATTATTAGAGAAAGTCATTTTCAGCAAAGATTTTCGCTGAACGTTTGGGTAGGAATTATTGGTGACTACCTAATTAGACCCTTTTTTTTACCAGCAAAATTATCAGGTCCATCCTACACGGCTTTATTGCGAAATCATTTACCCATCTTGTTGAAAGAAGTACCCGTACTTGTAAGAGGCAACATGTGGTTTATGCACGACGGAGCTCCAGCTCATTTTAGTGTACTTGCTCGTCAGCATCTCGACATCACCTACCCTAATCGCTGGATTGGACGTGCAGGACCTCAACATTGGCCCGCTCACAGTCCTGATATGAATCCTCTAGATTTCTATTTATGGGGTCATCTGAAGGCTCTCGTTTATAAAACCCCTATACTAGATGTGAATGACTTGAGGAATCGAATAAGTGACAATTGCAATGTCATAAGGAATACTCCAGGTATTTTTGAACGTGTCAGACAATCAATGACACATCGATTGCAGTCATTGTATTTTATCAGACGGTGGACATTTTGCTCATTTACTTTGAGGTCGAAATTGTTTATTTTTTACTCTAGGTTTTTATTTTATGTTGTCCATGGATAATTTGTTGAATAAGTTAAAGTATTTTTTTCTCGAAAACGAAGCTTGAGTTGAATAAAACACACGGGACCACAGAGTTGTATTTTCAGTTGTTCAATCTGATGAAATAAAATACTACAAAAAAAAAGTACTTTTTTTCTCTCAGTATTGTTGGCTGTGGTGCCCACTGAGACGCCCTTGGACCTACTTGGGGCCAAATAATTGCCTTATTACTTCAAACAGCTGTACCACATTTCAATCACATCGGTTTCAGGATATTCAGGATATTTTATAAATATCTTTTTTTTAATACTTCAACGCCCTGTATTTCAAAAACGAAGCAACTCCGGACATATGTTCATGGGAACTTTTTTTTGTCAAATGACCTAACGAATCACCCCCTGATTAGGAAACACCCTGTATAATGTACAAAATATGGAAAAATAACAGTATATTATGCAACGATCATGATACATGAGTACGATGTATTGATAGCCATTTCATGATCGTTGCATACACTATTTTTTCTACGACCAAAAAATAATAAAATAAAAAGAATTTCTGGTGGTGTACAAGATAATTCTTCACTATAGGCCGAAAATTAGTTTCATAATGAAAAGTACGTGTTTTTATTGGCCAAAATCTGTTTCGAAATGAATATCCGTGTTGAAATCCGAAATGGCGTCTGAAACAAAATGGCGGATCATAGAGTTTGGACAGTCAATACAACCCCCTCAATATGGTTATCAAATGAAAGGGCTTGACTAGTGGAATACAGTACACCATGAAAAAATTTCAAATCCAAGATGGCGTCCGAAACAAAATGGCGGAACATAGAGTTCAGACAGTCAATACATTAAAACTGAAATCTAGGTATCTAATCAACACAAAGGACTTTGTCAACTTAGAATCGTGATTCGAGCATGAATCCACCACCCATGTCAAGATTTCGCAACGTTGTCATGGGCTTCCACTGTCCACAAAATGCAAGGCAGTACTGTAGACCACGCAGTTGTGTATTTAGGATCGAAATTGTTTGAGGAAGGACAAGCTTACGTGGCACTGAGTCGAGTAGAGTCCATGGAAGGATTATGTATTGAGGAGTTAGATTGCAACAAACTGACAGGAAATGAACCTTGTAATGATGAGGCACTGAATGAACTAAATAGAATGACAAATATTAGGTAACTAAATAAAAAACTGAAAACTTGAAAATAAGATCGGTAAAAAAATGTTTTTAAGTCAAACGGTTTTATTGTAAAGAAACATAATAATGATGCAGATAATGTACTAAAAGCTAAAAAATAATCAGGTAGGTACCAGGTACCAGTCATCACACCTCTCTCCTCCATCAATATAGGGCATTGATCAGAAAATAAAATCGAAATTTTCCAAAATTGATTCATATTATAAAACACACTCACATAGCAATCTGACTGTTTGGAAAACTTCAAGTGTAAAGCTCAATAATTAAAAAACGCACACAATAGTAGGTGATATATACCAACAAAACGCATGTCAAGTTTGGTCATCACTCGATAGGGCGCGCTAGTGAAGCTCATGGTTTGTATACATATATTTATTAACTACGAATATTGATAACTGGCCATAAGAGCAATACAATGAAAGTAAAGCAGGGTTACTTCTTTGTCATATTGGCAGGGCGTAGTTATGCCAACCGAACATCAACCAATACTTGTCACGCCTCCATTTTCGCGCATGCGCATCAATTCAACGTTGCCAACTAGAAAGAGTCCGAGCGATCGTAATGCTTCATTTGTTTTGACTTCACATTTGCTGTCTTTATCATCGATATTGGTACATTTGTGCAGTGTTGTTTAGACAAATTATGATTCCGGTGTAGCTTTCGTTCGAGAGATGGTGCCGGTATTAACTTCCTTGAATTTTTTTAGAGATATGGATATTATGAATTCCTACAATCCCAGCGAAATTTCTATATCACTGAATATTACATTCTATTTTTATTTTCAACATCTGCAGGGAATTGAGAATTATACATCACCAAATACTAAAAAAGTTTTAAATATGGAAAGTGGGGTTATATCTCCTAACAAGCATTTTTTGCATTTCAACAAAGAACCAAAGAACATAGCTTGACTTTAATCGTGTTTGCATATAATATTGACCTCCATGGGTATAAAATATATGAATTAAGTTGAATTAGATGTCGAATGAAACTAATGTATACAATTATAGTGAGACGACCACTTTCATGACTGCTTGGTTTTGCATACCCCTCCCTCGCTTCCTCCCTAGATAGTGTGCTGAGCTAAGGACCTCCACCGACTACATACAACCTCATTTTTCCTGTTTATCTGCAATTCTTATATTTTAATGATTTTCTATATTCATTATTCATTTTTTTTATGTAACATACATCATTCGTAACTTATATTCATAGCAGTATAAATATTGAAGTTAAAGTAATGCTAATATACATAATTAAAGTTTAAGCTGTACATTACCATGCCTGGACTGGTATGCTTTGGATGCATCTTCTCAATAGACAACTTATGCAAAATGTGTGTAAAAGTAAATCCGTCACTATCATCGTGCGACATCACAGAACGATAATTTACATATTTACTCAGGTTACGCTACGCCCCACGATTTTGTTTTAGTCTGATCAATGGCCTATATTGATGAGGAGAGTGTTGTGACGACTGGTACCTACCTAATTATTTTATAGCTTTTAGTACATTATCTGCATCATTATTATGTTTCTTTTAAATAAAAACGTTTAACTTAAAAAAAAATAACTTATTTCATTCTGTATGTGTATATCATAGCCCGGACACCAAACCATCGAGGCGTATTCAAGTTTCGAACTTAAAAAAACGGTGAATAGGAGTTTGAGTAAGTTGGGATTGACAAAGTGAGTGGAATTTCGCGTCACAAAGCCAAAAGTTTTGTAAGCAGTTGAAACGATGTTACATGCGTGTTCAACAAATGTTAATTTAGTGTCAAAGATGGCACCTAGATCTCTTAAATTGGCACAGTTCTTGAGACATGTGCCATTCATACCATAGTCGAAAATTAAGGGTTTTTTTTTGCGCATGAGGGAAACAATATTGCATTTACTTATATGTAAGGGAAGTGAATTTGGTTCGCTTCAACTGGGCTGTTGGTCTATAAGTTTTCGCCACACTTCATCATCATCATACAAAGCGTGATCTCTGAATGATTTAGTAGATCCAGAGGTACAATCGATCGATCAAAAAAGCAATTTTTTTTAGAATGTGTGGTGTCCCATCAGATTGATGTGTTCGATGGTTTTTTAAATATTTCCATTGTGAACATTTTTCCTTTTTTTTCGTAGAAGTAATTTTCATATTAGCTTAGATATCAACAGAAACATCTCAAAAAGCTTCATCCTAAAATGTGATCTGTTTAAAAATATATTCTTCAAGATCCAGACGAAAAAATACTTATAATATACTCTCTCTATATTTTCATTCAACTGGAGTGTTTTTCATTAACCAGCTGATTACTTCAATTTTATGCAGTTATTGATAATAGTTTCACAAATATAGAGAATTACGTTGCATAAAGGTTTATGAATTATTAATGACATTCATATTTGTGCAAATTTCTGCAATTACATTTGCTAATGAAAATTCCACTACTACCAGTCCGTATTCCAACAATCCTGAAATAATATAAATCAATTATAATATTAAAGCTGGGATTCGTGTTTGAGAGCCATTGTGGTATTCAGTTCTCGTACTTTAATTCGTTTTTTGTCATTAGAATGCGGTCAGAATATAATATTTTCCCTTCTGACTGTTTTTAGGCGAACTGTTTGAACAACCCCAAGAACAATTTGAATATAATTCAGATTCAACTCAGTTTCATAGTCTACTTGACAAGTTGAAAATGGTCTAAAATAGAGATACTGCTCTCAAAATTATGTGTGATAGCTCATTGATCCGGAATAACGCCTTGAAAAATGTGCCGAAATCGTGTATTAGCACATAAATTGCAAAGTATAAACAATAGGGGCATTTCGTTTTTGCCAATATTTCATAAACTATTGTTATTTAAGAAATTTCAAAGAAGATTCGAAAG
The DNA here is from genome assembly GCA_018342105.1 of Gonioctena quinquepunctata. Taxonomy (NCBI): domain Eukaryota; kingdom Metazoa; phylum Arthropoda; class Insecta; order Coleoptera; family Chrysomelidae; genus Gonioctena; species Gonioctena quinquepunctata. The sequence goes on along the minus strand of JAFIRS010000639.1, from coordinate 284,439 downwards.
AGGAGGAAATTTCCGATAAAAACTTTGAATCCATTTTTATAATTTTAATTTAACGTGAAATAGCATTTAAAGCAAAAGCGAGTCACATCAATCAATTTATTTAAGGTAATGAAATATTTTTTTTATTTGAAAATATGGTGTTGACAATGAATAATATTTCCGTTGGAAGTTTTTAAAGTTGATTTTAACAAGTTAAAAAATTTTAACGTATTTTCGAACTTTTCTTATTGTAAATGAAATTTTTTTTAAATAATTTGTAAAATTTTTCGCTTTGTAGAGCCTTTCTTATATACATACTTAACAGTCGTCATAAAGTAGAAAATTCATACTTTGTTATAATATTTTTGTACTTGAACAAAACTAAAAATAAGTATTTGTTAAAAAAAATATTATTTTTTCTAACATCTATTATCGTTTTTTATCAATGTAAGATAGAATTGATTTGATCTCGCCATTTGTTGATAATTTTTTTATAAACAAATTGATTATTTCAATATTTTGAAATTTTTTTCACAACTTCATTATATTAAATATTATGATTTTGAAAGAAAGTTTTCCTATAACAATTTTAATTGTTTATAATCGTTTTTATATTACTATTGTTTAAATAATTATTAAGAATAATTTTTTTAAATTTTAATGACAGTTCTTCTATGAAGTAACAAAACATATTTTTTTTTATCAACATCCATTGTTTATTACTCTCATTAATTAGTTATAAAAAATTTTAATCTTGTTGATTTTCTCTGAAACTTCCAAAATTTACAAAATAACCATATATAACAATGTATAGAAAAAAAAAATCCAATTTTTATTGTACTTTTGGGAATTGAATTGGGAAAAATTGGGAATTTTTTTTTCTATACTTTTGTTATATATGGTTGTTTTTGTTAATTTTAGAAGTTCCAGAAAAAAAATCTAAAAAAGTTAAAAATTTGTTTATAACTAATTGGTAAGTTAATAAACAATGGAATTGTTGATAAAAAAAATATGTTTTTGTTACTTCATAGAGGACTGTCAATTAAAATTTTTAGAAAAAAAATTATATCTTAACTAATTATTTAAACAATAGTAATATAAAAAAAAAATATTATAAATAATTAAAAATTGTTATTAAGGAAAACTTTTTTTTTCAAAAATCATAATATTTGTAATATAATGAAGTTGTGAAAAAAAAAAATTCAAAAATATTTAAATAATCAATTTGTTTATAAAAAATTTATCAACAAATGGCGGGAATTTTTTTTTTTGCAAATCAATTCATATCTTGTATTGATAAAAAAACGATAATATGATGATTAAGAAAAAAAATATTTTTTTAACAACACTTGGATTTTTTTGTTTTTGTTCAAGTACAAAAATTATTATAAACAAAGTATGAATATTTTTTTAACTTTTATGGCGTGATCTTGTTGAGTATGTATATAAGAAACGCTCTACAAAGCGAAAAATTTTTACAATTATTTTTAAAAAAATTTCATTTACAATTAAGGCAGAAGTTCGAGAAAATTTTGTTAATTAACAATCGTATAACTTGTTGAAAAATCAACTTTAAGTAAAACTCCCAACGGGAATGAATTATTCATAGTGTTCCGAATACACCATAATTTTTTTAAATTAAAAAAATATTTGGTACCTTAAATAAATTAATTGATGTGTCGTACTCGCTTTTGACGCCGCGCGCGCAACCTAAAAATGTCGCTCGGAGACCCATTTTCAGCGTTAAATTAAAATTATAAATAATGGAGATAGAGTTGCCTCTTCTTTCAGAATCTTCCTTTGAAATTTCTTAAATATCAATAATTTATGAAATATTGGCAAAAAACGAAATGCCATTTTTTTTTCATCTTCAATTGTTTATAACTTTTGCAATTTTTTATGTGCTAATACACGCTTTTGGCACATTTTTCTATCCAATGAGCTATCACACATAATTTTGAGAGCAGTATCTCTATTTTAGACCATTTTCAACTTGTCGAGTAGACTGTCAGGACTGTTTTGTGGAATTTTGCTGGTGGCTTTTTCAATTCATGCAAAGTATTAGTTTTTTCAAATGGTTCATTAAAAACTTGTAACAATATTCCAGTGGGCTGACTGTATTACTATATTGTTTGGTATTAAAGTATATTTGTACTTACTAGGGTTTTGTAAAAGTCAACCACAGATCAACGATACATATTTTTGGTCAAATGTGCTTTTTGTGTTTATGATAGTTCAGTAGCACTCTTCAAGTTTATGCCATGAAGCTACAACAAAACTCACGAACAATATTTATTGTATACGTTTGGATATAGTGGGTAATGGGGACTGGAAACTCAGATACTATTTCATTATTGCTAAATTTTCAAATATTTTGTGGATTGATTTGTTTGAGAATATGTACAGGATGTTCATAAAATCAGATGTGGAAAAGGGAAACATTCTCAATTAAATATTGAATAGACATATTTTTCTGTGAACTGAAAAATCCACGATAAAAATAAAGTTATTTTTTGTGAATATTCAACAGAAAACAAACTACTTCCTCGGCTAAGGCTGGACATTGAATTACATCTGATAGATATTGGGAAAGGAAACCAAACTCAAAAGAAAAAATCTGAAAGTGAAAGTTTGCATATAATTATTTGATTTTTCATTCCAGTCCCAATTGTGCACTCATATAGATGAATGAGGTAAAGAAGAATGTTTTCCAAAAGAGAATATTCACCAGAAATCTTTTGTAACATTGATGCAAGAGAGGCATCGCATTCACAAGGCCTTTTAATACATTTTTGTCGACCAAAATCTATTTCACGCTTCCACGGTCATCAGGAAGACCAGAAGAAATGGAAAACACATTTTTTTTTCAGAAGAAATCTCACTTTGCAAAGATCGAAAAATGTTAAAAACCTTTCTTTTGGACAGACACTTTGGAATTATTATTTTTTTAACATAAAAACCTGTCATGGGGAAGTAGTTGTTTTCTGTTGAATATTCACAAAAATTAACTTCATTTTTATCGGGGTTTTTCAATTCACAGAAAAATCTTTCTATTCAATATTCAATTGAGAATGTTTCCCTTTTCAATTTATTGTAGACTTATGATATACTCCTGGAAACAGAAATTTCCAAACGGTATACAGGGGAGAAAAAAAAAATTGGAATTTTGGTCAGATGTGAACTACCCTTATTTTCAACATTGTAAAAAAAAAGAAAAATTTGTTTAGAATTTGAAACAATATTTAGATTTGAAATCATGCCACCTACGCAATAAATTTCCTACAAGTTTTTCATTTAAATTTTTTCCATAAATCCAGTCATTTATGAAGTAACGTCAAGAAAATAAGAATTTTCTACAACAATCAGATTTAGTGACTTACAGGTGCAGATAACAGCTACGTCGCAAAAAGCACTTTTGTAGAACATGTGATCCTGAGTAAATCGGGCTTTGGTACGATAAGATAGCATGAAATGCCGCTGAGTTATAGATATTTGAAGAAAAAACAACAAAGTTCACGTGTATTTTAAATGGGAAATCTTTCCATACTCTGGGAAAGTACTTAATGTTAATATTAAGAGTTAAAATTTCCAAAAGTTTTTTTTTGACATTTCGGTTGGGAAAAAAAAAAAAAAAATTGTCGTAAAAAAAAAAATATAGTATATATATATATATATATATATATATATATATGCACCTGATAATTGGAATATTTATTTATATATATTTGAAATGTGCTAATTAAGTCCTTTCATTTGATGGGTATCATTAAAAACATATTTTTTTCAGTTCATGACTTTATGTTCTCTAGAGGGCGCCATTTTCATTTCAATGTGACGTCACATACCCTATAACCAACGGACGATCGAGACGCTTCCAGCGATACCTCATTTGTCAAATTATGATGAGTAGTTTAGAAGTTATGAGGAAACAGATGAACATACATACCTCTTTTTTGCTTCGCCTTAGTCGGGTAAAAACTATGAAAACACTTTTCAATAGCCTTTTAGTTCCGAATAGATCCAATTATATTTTGTATGAAAAAGTACAGATTTGTTACATACACTTTGATTTTCCATAAAAGTCCCAGGAATATAACTGATACAAAGCTTGTCATTTGAAGTAGATGCAAATTTTGATCAGAATGTATGGAATGAATCAATACAAAAAATTCCACCGAAACCAAAAATAATGCTATTTAAAATAAAAACCAACCTGCATTTCACATTCCAGCGCCGATGCTAAAATGTTCAGTACTTCCCTGAGCATGCACAAAAGTTATGGTAGAATTGACAATTCACGGTATACAAAACTTATATATAGATAATTCACCGTCTTTGAACTTCCAAATACGTTCTGTCATGCTGAAAAGGCTGCTTATTTTTTATTCATTCACTCGGTTTGGGGTCGACTATACATATTTCAATTACCGGTCTCCCGGGGTCATTATACATTATAGATATCACTTCGAGTATCGTTTGAGAATCGAAGTCCAAATATATTGTGGTAAGTTTAACATTTATTTTATTATTTACATTTGATTTGTTGTCCTCTTGCTCATAGAAGAGGACGAATGCTTCTCCACTTTAGGGGATTTTGATGATATCGGTGATACTCTGGAGTCATTGTACTTGTGCCATGTACCTGCATAAGGGTGCCTAAAATAAGCCGTGTTGTGGTCTAAGAGCCGGTGGGAGATCGACCTTCACCGATCTGATAACTCGATGAGACATATTTTTTATCAAATATAATTTATAAACAAATATGCTTATGATAACTTGCCTATCGAAAAGTGTTCATAGCTATTTTTAATTGAATTAATTTCAATCAATTTTCTTTCAGCACCTTCACTCCTTTGATAACCGAATGAGTTTCATCTCAACTGATAGTTTTTAACACTCAGAATATGCCTAGGTAGGCTCGCCTACTTATTTCTGTGCATGGCTACCTGGCAAGCAGATGTGAACAGGTAAGTCAATATAGGTGTAACTACACCGATCTGTTAACCAATCGAAATTGATATCATAGGTAAGATAATTTAATTACAAAACCAATCGTATAGGCTTGCCTGCAAAAAATCGTTCATAAAATATTATTGCCAAGCTATAATGTTTTAGAATTTTAGCTATTTGATAGGTGCGACAGAGAAAGTAGAGCGTCCGAGGGCCGTGTGATAGAACAGGATACAACATAGCAGCTGCACACCACCTGACCGTTGAAAATATCCGAGTGCGCATGCTCGTGAGTGACAGTGACAGCATTTATTTACACTTGACAGTAATTTTGAACTCTAATTTATTATAACTCTAATTTCGATCCCAATTTTTGTATTATTTCATACTATATATACTTACAGCTATGAAATAATCAAAAATAAATAAATTTAATATATTAATAAATGAAAAAAAAATCAACAATTTTTTTTATTTTAAAGCTAAATTATAAAATTTAAAAATTATAAAAAAATCTATATTCTTTATTTAAAATCAAATAAAAATTATTTAAAATAAATAAATGCCGTAAAGCGGGAAAGAATAAGTGTTACTTTTAAAATTTTAGTATAATAAATAAAAAAAAATCATCAATATAGAAAAATAAAATTTAATACATTTATGTTGTTGAAAGCGTTTATTACAAAGCGTATAAAATACATAAAAAAATTGAATTAAAATATTTATTATAATTTTTATTATTCACCATCGGAATCACCGGAAGCTGAATAATCTTTCTAATTCTAATTCAGATTCTAATCATTCTTCTTCATCTCCATTATCCATGACTTGTGCGATGTCATCAATTTTTAAGGGTGGTTGGTCCCTTGGTTTAAAATGACCATCGTTTAAAAGCCAACCACAGGTCGTTGGAAGCTACAAAAATTAAATAAAAATAGTTATATAATGAGAATGAAAATTTCAATGTTATTAAATCAATTCACATAATGTAAGGAAATTTACTCATTGTTAAAATGTTTATTTATATTAAATTTGTCAATTAATAGACATAACTTTCACAAAAGACAAATTTATAGCTACAACAAATTCTTTAAATTTTAAAATATCAGCAAAATTTTATTAAAAAAAAAGTTACATTTACAAGAGTGACATATTTGAAATTGAATGCATGGCTTTTTTTTTAAAGCAAAAATCGATATGAAAAAAATAGCCAATGGTAAATTTTTAATAAGTATAAACAGAAACTTTTACTCCATAATTTTTTACGAAATTTTCAAATTCTTCTTTGTACTTCTTTTTTAAAACTGTAACTTTGTTGTAACACGTGGAGTGATAACCAACAAAATCCAACGATTCTTTGCTTAATTGAATATCTCCATACTTAAAGTTTTGTTTTTACGGAAGGCCAATTTTGAATGAATTTTCATCAAAGTCATTAATTTCTTTTTTCCTATCACACAAAAAACACTTTTTACTCATTACATCACAATTAATATTATTTAGCATGTGTTCGTAATTACAGTTATAATAAATTAGAGTTCAAAATTACTGTCGAGTGTAAATAAATGCTGTCACTGTCACTCACATGTACACGAGTATGCGCACTCGGATACATTCAACGGTCAAGTAGTGTGCAGCTGCTATGTTGTGTCCTGTTCTATCACACGGACCTCGGACGCTCTACTTTCTCTCTCGCACCTATCAAATAGCTAAAATTCTAAAACTTTGTAGCTTGGCAATAATATTTTATGTACGATTTTTGCAGGCAAGCCTATACGATTGGTTTTGTAATTAAATTATCTTACCTATGATATCAATTTCGATTGGTTAACAGATCGCTGTAGTTACCTATATTGGCTTACCTGTTCACATCTGCTTGCCAGGTAGCCATGCACAGAAATAAGTAGGCAAGCCTACCTAGGCATATTCTGTGTGTTAAAAACTATCAGTTGAGATGAAACTCATTCGGTTATCAAAAGAGTGAAGGTGATGAAAGAAAATTGATTAAAATTAATTCAATTAAAAATAGCTATGAACACTTTTCGATAGGCAAGTTATCATAGGCATATTTGTTTATAAATTATATTTGACAAAAAATATGTCTCATCGAGTTATCAGATCGGTGAAGGTCGATCTCCCACGGTCTCCTCTACTATTGTGTCCGCTATAGGTAGTTCCACTTTGGTTGAATACATTATGAAGTTTTTGTTAGAGAAAAAAACTAAATTGCGGCTCCAAAATGGCGGACGAGATTTGTAATTCTGGTCCGATGTGATTCAAAATCGGTATGTGGGGGTTTTCGGGGTCGGAGATTATGCATTTTTTGTCAAAATTTATAAATTCAAGATGGCGGCTCCAAGATGGCGGACGAGTTTTATGATCATAGTCCGATTAGAATTGGTATGTAAGGGTTTTCGGGGTAGGAGATTCTGAATTTTTTTTCAAAATTCATATTTGAGATGGCGGACAAGTTTTGTAATTATGGTCCGATTTGATTCAAAAATGATATGAGGGGGTTTTCGGGGTCGGAGATTATGAATTTTTTGTCAAAATTTATGAATATAAGATGGCGGCTCCAAAATGGCGGAGGAGTTTCGTGATTATGGTCCCGTTACCTACTTTTTGGGGCACGGCAGTTTCCAGTTTGATTTTGATTATTGTGCTTCATTACTTATCTTCTCAACAACCAATACAAATATAATTAGCAGAAATTACAAAACCGTGCGATGAGAATAATATTAAGATGCAACCGGTACACCCCTATTACCTTAATGTTGGAAACATCAAATGGGTTCTCAGTTCTCAGAGGAATAAATTGTTTTTTCTAATTTTGACATTTAAAGTGACACTTTTCGAAAGTAGAAATAGGTTAACTCCATCAAAACTGGAACTTTAAAAGGATTATACATGCTACCGTATCCAATGTGGTCAACTATTCAATCAATCAAAACCGTGCTTTATTGTCTAAGAATTATTATTCCTATTGACAAAGTGTTCTTTGGGAATAATATGAAGTGGAGGAACCACTGTGCCCAATTCAAAAGTAACTAATATAAAAGAAAAGGTATAAATATCAATATACAAAATACACAAATAAGCACAAAACAAGATATATTTGTACACTTTAACCGGAAGTAACCATAGTACGAATATACAAACAGCATCTAGATATAAATAAATAAGTAAAAACTGAAAACATCATGCATGAAGATGGCTTCCTAATTTTTCGTTGTAATAATCCGGCAGGTCATAGTAAGCTTTTGGAATGATGAATTCTTTTACCTCCTTCCTAATTTTTTTTATACTTCCAATTGCTTTGAAATGCTCTGGCAAATGATTATACATTTTTTTGGTTTAATATATAATTGAAAGTTTGGTAAGAGTCCTCCTGGGTATTGGTAGGGAATGTTGGCAGTTATTTCTGGTGTACATATGATTTACAGGTTTTTTATTTGATGAATGATGTCTGATGTGGATAAAACATACAGTTTCCAAAATAAAGAGGCATGTGAGCTTAAGAATTTTTTGATGGATGAATAGTGGTCTACAATGTTCCCTTTGGTCTTGCATGAATAATGAATTGCTCTTTTTTGGAAAATAAACACAGAATTAAACAGATTTTGGCTACAAATGCCCCAGAAAGGTATGCCATTCCTGATATGGGATTCTATGAGAGAAAAGTATTTTTCTAGCAATAGCTAGACCAAGCTTATTTGTCACAACTCTAATAGCATAACAACCCAATGCTAGTTGCTTTTTAAGCGCTGTTTGTTATATGCTCTTCAAACCATACTTTTCTGTCAATGTGTATACCCAGGAATTTAGTGCTTGATTTGTTTTCGAATTGATGTATACCTAAGATAAGATTATTATGTTTATTTTCTCCACATTGAAGCAAAGATGATTTGAATTGCACCAAAATTGGATTCCATTGACAACTGTTGAGTTTCCACATTTTTTCTATGGTTCTATTCAAAATTTGAATGAGGAGGTTTTCGGAGTCTGCAATTATGAATTTTTTTGTTAAAATTTATGAAATGGAAGGCGGCTCATGGAATTTTTGTTAGAGAGAAAAACAAAATGGCGCTCCAAGATGGCGGACGAGATTTAGGTTAATGGTCCGATTCGAATCAAAATTGGTATGTGGGGGTTTTCAGAGTCAAATTATGAATATTCTCCAAAATTCATAAATTAAAATGGCGGCCCCAAGATGGCCATGATCTATGTGTTTATGGTCCAAAAGGGGGTTTTTGGGGAATTAAATTAAAATTAAATTAAGGCAATGCAAGATGGCGAATGAGTTACTCTTTAGATGGTCTCCTCATTGAAGGACTAGTTACCTCAGAACAAATCAGGAAAAAAAGGCCTCATAATAACGATGCTTTAACAAAAATGCATACTTAAGTACGAAAAAGCACAATTAAAAATAATTAATAAAAAAACTGTTTGAAGACAATTTTTTATTCAAATGCAGTAAGAAGTAAAAATCAATTGCTTTGGATGTGTGACGTAGGTTATTCCGTAGGTTATAGATTCAAAAGCTCGTCGCTTTTGTATTCGAACTGAAAGCTTTGAGCGACAAGTTTTTGAATCTAAAACTCACAGATTAACCTACGTCACACATCCAATGCAATTATTTTTTACTTTTTAGTGCATTTCAATGAAAGCTTTTTTCTACTGAAACTGAAGGTATGATTCACCTTTTGGTAAATATTTTTTATTGTATTTTGTGACGATGTTGGACGATTTGGAAACAACACCCTATATGCACGATTATTTTTGTTGTTTTGAATAAAACAGATACATATTTAAACTCTTTCTTCCTCACTGTAAACCTTTTTGATTATTCCATTGAAGAAATGTAACTGAAAAAAACATGTTCGTAGGTTACTTTAAAAATGTTAAGTTTCATAAGATAGGTATTTACAGTAACAATAAGCCGACGTTTAATAACTCAAAAACGGTAGATAGGAATCAGGAAAACAATCAGGAAAACAAGATAATTTAAAAAATTCGATAATATCCAGGGCATCCCATCCAAGAAAAAAAAACTTGAGAGGTGTCAAGGGACACCCGGATGGAACGAAGTTCCTTTCGATTAATCAGTGAAGGAATTGTAATATTTTTTTTTTTTTAAGTTATAATCAAAAGCGTTCAGAGAAATTTGAACTCTTCTCCAATTTTTGATTGAAGAGTTTGAGGTTTACAGAAAAATGAAAAACTGTTTTGTGTTTTCCAGTGAATAAATGTATTTGTAATTTCTTTCTCTCACGATATTCTCTACATCTTTGTGCATGTGTCTTTTTCCTTGATGTTATAGTTTGTACCTCAGTAGTCGATGCTTTAGTTGATTCGCTATTGAAATAAAAAGCGAAAAAATTGTACATATACATACACACACACACACACACATATATATATATATATATATATATATATATATATATATATATACACATATATATGTAAACACAACAGAGTATGTGTATATATAGATATATACTCTCTCGACTTCGTAAACACAACAGCGTATAGGTTAGAACACGCACGGCTTGCTAAATACATACGCATTGATATTGTAATATTAAAGTATAATTTGCTTTTAAATTCATCAAAGTTATGACGCGTACACTTGCTGAACACACAATAATGGAGAGATTATAACGCGTATGACTTGGTTAGCACAATAGTAGAGAGGTTATAAGGCGACTTGCTAAAAATACATAAGCATTTATTATTGTCTGTATAAAATCTCTACTTACCTAACTCCATCAGCAATATCCGGAACTTGTGCAGAAACACTGTCAGGATTCATTATTGTTATTATTTTTTATCATTTATTATGTACAAGAAACCTGTATACACTCAACAAAAATAATCGTCGCGACACCACACTGTTCAATGTGAAATAGAATGACGAAATGAAAATAACTGGCTTGCTTTCTATGAGAGAGGGAGAGAGACAGACAGAGAAACACGCGCACGCCGCACGGCTTAAAACCATAGCGAAAGTCTCGTCACACATTTTGGTCTTAATTTATTCCGTCTAGCCCTCTTTCGCAACGCGCGATAAGGAACTACGTTCCAATAATAAATTATCCCTTGAAATCTGCAAGGCACTGTATTTTTGATAGCATTTTATCAAAATTCAGTCATAACCACAAAACTTAAACATTGAACTTTTTTTCTATAGACAGTTATAACGATGATAAGGGTACTACATTGCATGAATATTAGAAGTTATACAGTGCTAGTCAAAAGTCCCTTCCCCCCCTCGTATCTTTTGAACGGGTATACTTATAATAATGAAATTTGGAGGGTGGAAATAAACGGATGTAGGCTTCTCAACTGGTCATAACAGGTGACGCAATAGTCATAAATGACGTCACAAGGCCACTGTGACCAATAATTTTAAATGGGACCCTATGGCAAGTGACAGCTCGTTTGAAAGGTATTGACAATACCTATTCAGTCATACCAATTTTGTTTGGGTTTCGGCTGATTTTGATTGATAAATTGAAGAAATACGAAAATTATAGTTTCGCATTTAATTAATAAAGATTTTAAAGTACGCCTCTGGTTAATTGTCAAAAAGGTTGACGTTTTTGAATTCTCTACTTGTCAAAAGTGTTTATACCTTGAAAATTTACCTAAGCTATTGTTTAACGAGACGTTTGAGTGTTTACATAGGCAAAATGGTATGTACTGTAGTCGACAAAGTAGCAGCTATCTTAATAATTGGTGAATGTAGAAACAATTTCCATGCAGCGGAACGACTGTTTAATGAGAGGTACCCCGATCGCCCTATATCGAGGGTTTATTTGAGGGAGCTTCTTCGGAAGTTTGAAGCATCAGGTAGTGTTCAAGATGCCAAACGATCTGGTCGACCAACAATTAGTGATGACAAAAAAATTGACATAATTGGAGAAATGGTAGTAAACCCTACTACTTCCACAGCCCAAGTTGCGTCTATCTGTGAAGTCAGTCAAAGGACAGTACATAGGGTGTTGGCTAAAACAAATTTCATCCATACAAATTAAAAATGGTGCACCAACTTTCAGATGATGACCCCTGACCGAAGACTAGAATTCTGTGAAACTATGTCCAATAAAATGAACCAACAACCAGGCTACATACAGACAATTTGTTTTAGTGACGAAAGTACTTTCTTTCTCAATGGAATGTTAACACTCAAAATGTGAGGTATTGGAGTGACACAAATCCTCACATCTTTCGTGAAAACATACTCAATTTCCAGAAAAAGTAAATGTTTGGGCAGGTATTTTGGGAAACCACATAGTTGGGCCTCTTTTTCTCAATGCTAACTTAACCGGTGAATTGTATCTGGAGATGTTACAAAATGATATTGAGGCGTTAATTCTTGAAATTCTAGAAGATAATCCAGATGAATTCGACAACTTGGAAATAACGTTTCAACAAGATGGTGCTCCTGCACACTATTACGGTGCAGTAAGACGTTACCTAGATGAAGAATATCGTGGTAGATGGATTGGACGACGAGGTTCGATCGAATGGCCAGCTCGGTCACCGGACCTTACACCATTAGATTTTTTTCTATGGGGGTACTTGAAATCTAAGGTTTACGCTACAGCACCTGACAGTATTGCCATTCTGAAACAACGAATTGTTGAAGAATGTAGGGGAATTTCCGCTGACACACTGGGACGAGTACGACAAGAGTTTAGCAATAGGATGCATTACTGCCAGGAAGTAGATGGAGCACATTTCGAACACTTATTATAAGAACTGGTTCTTAAATCTTTTTTAATTAAATGCGAAACTATAATTTTCGTATTTCTTCAATTTATCAATCAAAATCAGCCGAAACCCAAACAAAATTGGTATGACTGAATAGGTATTTTCAATACCTTTCAAACGAGCTGTCACTTGCCATAGGGTCCCATTTAAAATTATTGGTCAAAGTGGCCTTGTGACGTCATTTATGACTATTGCGTCACCTGTTATGACCAGTTGAGAAGCCTACATCCGTTTATTTCCACCCTCTAAATTTCATTATTATAAGTATACCCGTTCAATAGATACGAGGGGGGGAGGGGACTTTTGACTAGCACTGTATATTTCTTTATAGTATTGTTGAAAAAGCCCCACTGTAACGAGATCTTTGTTTCAGGCGATCACCGGAAATTGGAGAAAGGGTCCTTCGCAGTACCCCAGACTGGGAGGAATCAGCGATCAATGGCGATCATCTATGGGTTCCCACTTCCGTTTCCGGTGATTTCTGCTACGTAGGCGACTCAGATTGCACGGTGAGTCTTAAGTTGTATTCAAGGAATAAATTATACATCATTTGTTTCCTAGTCTCCAAGCACGAGCATGCCATGTGTTTGCGAGGTAAGAACAAATCCAAGTATCCAAGACTGGAAATTATTAGACGTCTTGTAGGCCAGTAGAGATAGACATATTTTCCCAAAATTTAATAATTACAAAAGTTTCGAAACTTCAGAAAAGTGAAGAGGACTTTCATATGATATTTAGTCTGATTTTGCAACCCTTTTTTCTGAACGGAAGATGTTGAAAATCAGGATTTAATGAAATGAAAAAGATAAAAGCATGGCTCGACTATAATCTTCTTAGCCTAAACGTCGATAAAACAAAATTTCTGACCATCACACTGACAAACAGCGACCAACCAAACGAAAATTTTCTAAAGATACATACAATAAACTGCTCTCAAAATATCTGTCAATGTCCTGCGATTGAAAAAACAAATAAACTAAAATATCTAGGAGTTATAGTGGATCAACATTTACGATGGGATGAACACACGCTATGCATGACCAAGAGGCTAAGACAACTCATCCATAAATTGTATTTCCTGAGAGATATCCTATCTCGTAGAAACATGCTCACTTTATATTATGCACTGGCAGAGTCAGTTCTCAAGTATTGCAAACAGCATGGGGAGGAACTTTTGAAAAAAATTTAGGAAGCTTACAAACAACGCAAAACACTATTCTAAAAATTATTTATAAAAAGGCCCGATTATTTTCTACAAAAAAACTCTATGAGGAAGTCAAAGTATTCAATATAAGAAGTCTTTATTCCTCCTCATGTTCAATATGGATATTTCACAATAAATCTAACTATCTGAGGACAACTATTGGAAAAGAAACCAGATCTGTTATAAAAGGGTCTGTTCACATGCCATTATTTAAAAAAAGTCATTCACAGAGATTTGTACATTATTTTGGCCCAAAACTCTTCAACCTACTACCATCTGAGTCCAAGAATATTACAAATATTAACAAATACAAAATAGCCATAAAATCATTTGTACGACACAATCAATCTACATTTGAAAATTTATATTGAACGTACACTTTCCAAACCTCCATTCTCCAGAATCACCAAATAGACGCCAATTGACATAGAAAAAAACTTCTTCTGAATATCGGATACCTGACACAACACAAGCACGCTTGTGCTTAGGTGAAAGGTCTCCAGTATATGGAGTGAGATGGCTCGGTACTATATTGAAATTGAAATAACTAAATTGAAATTGTAATTAACACCTGGAAATAATATTATTAATTGTGAAATTGTCATGTTACTTACTTTTGAATTGAATAAACTTGAAACTTGAAACTTGAATAAACTTGAATGAATTTTCACATTATTAGTGCGGAAAAATTTGCAAAAGTTCTGCAAACTTCGAAGTTTTGAAAAACAGCAATTTACATCCTCTGATAAATTTGCAACCACGCAAACAAAAAGGAAATGTCAGATTTATCGAAAAAATATTGTTGTTGATCCTAAGTTTTCGATGAAAATTCCAAAAGTTCTGCAAACTCGAAAAATAACTAAAATAATGTTCTTGACAAGAGTTTTAATTTGCAACCTCTTGCGTCAAACGGAAAATATATTTTTTCATTAAATTGTTTTTTTTTTATTAAAATACGTATTGGAATTATAACAAAATGATAATTGCAAGTTTTCATTAATTTGCAAACTCGTCTGCAACACGGAAATGAGGGCAAAATTAAAAGAAAAATATTTTCGTATTTGTACTCCAACAAAGAAAGCAAAAGTTTTGCGAATCGGGGCAGACAACTCATTTTACCAATTGGTGGCAGTATGATAACACCGGCACACAAAAAAAAAAAGTTGTCTCTGCACCGGGCGCCACCTATCTACGGGCATGTTTTTCGACCCGCTGAACACGAATTTCAAGTCAGTTTAGGCCGTCCGGGCTTCAATTTCGAGTAAATTGCAAAAAAACCCAAAAATGGCGAAAATTCGATATTTTGACAAGATAAAAAATTCTGATTCTGCAATAAATTTGGCCCATAGTCCCCTCAAACATTCATAAAACTGCAAAAAACCGATAAAATAGCAGAAAATTGCTGCTGAAAAAATGGAAATTTTTTTTTTAAACACAATTAAATGAATTTCTTGTATTTTTTATTTCTAAAATACAAGATTAAGATCCAAGAATGTACACAAATTGAATTTTTAACGGTTTTTCGAGGGTATTGTACTGTTTCATTCTCAAATGATCTACGATGTGGATACCTCTTTTTCCACCTTTTCCTTTATTTAGTAAAAATTTGTCATCGTGTTGGAATTTCAACTTCTTCGAAGTGCAGACTTCATTTCATTGCATGATCGCTTGTACTTGCAACCAGGGCACCTCCTCGGGGTGAGGGTGGGCAACAGAACCATCTGGCAGAGTCCGTGGGTTAACGGCGTGTGTGCCGTCATGGCAGGTAAAAGTGATGAGTACTTTACGATGCAGGGATTCGGAAACCCAGTATCGGCGTCTGGTCAGGGTGAGAAAGCAGGCCCGCAGGCGTCGTCATCCAGCGACTGCAGCTCTTCAGTAGTGGAAAACTTGGCTACTGGAGAGTATACTATTACAAGAAGCAATTCTTATCTATGCAATAAGAGTCCTGATCAATTTTGTTACGTTTGTGGGGAGTTTCAGCCGGTAAAAAACCGCAGAACGTTTTCAGATAGATTAAAACAAAATCCCAATTTTCTTCGATTTTTGTAATTTTTGATGATTTTTTACAATTGTTTTAGATTTAAAACGGTTTATGATTGAAGTACGATCGAAATGAGTATTTAACACAAAATACATTAAAATTATGCTTGCATTAGATCTCAAAATTTTTTTTCTTGCCAAAACATCGAATTTTCGCTATTTTTTGGGGTTTTTTGCAATTTACTCGAAATTGAAGCCCGGACGGCCTAAACTGACTTTAAATTCGTGTTCAGCGGGTCGAAAAACATGCCCGTAGATAGGTGGCGCCCGGTGCACAGACAATATTTATTTTTGCAACACCTGTGTTATCTGATTAATAAAGATTTTGATATACCTAACAAATGACATTCACTATGTTACCAAGTTAACTATCGACCAAGAAAAAGCTCGTCAACGGTAGGTGAAATCATTCAATGTTTAAAGCTAACGTTTTCGATATGAATTCAAAACATCATATCACAATTAGGAATTTGCATAAAAAATACTCTGAGTACGTTTGATGGAGGATCGTGAATCTCTTGACTCATTTTCATATTTTTTTTGGTTCATTAAAAAATGGAGGAAATATTGAGATTTAAAAAACACTCGTATAGTTGTACATTAGTACGATTAATCTACAACAGAGTTACGTCACAATGTTTTGTTCACAGAGTAATGGATGCACATCAGTTTACTAACTGATTTATTACCAGAATAACAAGAAGACTGACGATTGTATTTTTATGATAAATAACTATATAACTAACCGAAAACAATGCACATTCATCTAATAGTCCTGGAGCTACAACTGAAATTGAATTGCCTACCACCTACCAAAATTTTTTTCCCTCTTTATTTTAAAAATGTTTATAAATCAAGAAAATGATTCTTACGAGTCGATTACATTTCAGTCCTCAATTCGATTTCAATAGAATTTTTCATGCGAAACCACAATTGGAGAAAGTCGAGTGGGAAGGTAAATTCAAGAAATACATACCTGTAAAAATTAAATTTGAGATGTATTATCGATTTCACCAATTTTTATTTTTCAACAACTGAAAATTATGTACTTGCAAATTATACAATGGATAACGTTTTGGTATCCTTACTCCGATAGAGCATCGATTACTTATTTTAAAATCTCGTCGATTGCTATAAAGTCATGTTGTGACAAGTGAAAATTTTAAATGAAGAATGATTGCATGTCATTTCTAAAGCGATATAAATTTGATATCTTTTACCAAAACTTAGCAAAATTGTTTACACTTTCGATTGTTGCATTAGAGAATATTAGATCAAATTTATTTCGCTGATTAGTCAAAAACAGTGATTGCTTCTGAGATTAATAATTAGATTAAAATTTTGCAATGGTTATTAACTACGTAACTACGTATTATTCTTCGGGTTCAATTTCAATCAACTAGTACAAAATATCTAACAGATATACGCGATGGATCACTGTAGACAAATGTTGGCTAATATATATCTTGAACCTATTTGCACAATGTTTACAAATTTATGGCCGAATTATAAAAAAAACAAAGCATTTATACAAAAACAAAAACCGTTGAATAATGACGGTTGCAAATCTCTTGTGTCACGTAAAATATTAGTCGTTATTTTGTTGCAATTTGCAGAACATTTGCAATCATTTCAGCAGATGTAAAAATGCAAAAAATTTATATTAATACATAAATAGGTTCCGTTTTTCATATGAGGTTGCAAAGTTTCATATCCACTGAGACCGATATTCTCTTTATTTGCAATCACAATAAAAAACTTTTGTAATTATTTCAATGCTTGTGTGTTTTGAAAATGGGAGCGTCGATAAAAAAGTTTGATAAATAACTGATGCGTTTTTCAGAAATGGTGGCAAATGTATGTGAATATTTTAAACTTTTTTTCCGTTCAGTTATCCAATTTGCTGAACTTTTGTGATTTTTTTGAACAAATTACAATGAAAAACTTAAACAAATGACAAAAAACAAGTTCCGTAACTTTTCAAGGTTGCAAACTTAATACACGTTGTAAAACACCCTTACTATAGGTATGCCTAGTTTGCAGAACTTTTGCAACTTTCAGTGCAAAAATAAAGCATGAAAACGTTTTTTGCAATGTTCCGTTCATCGCAGACTTTTGCAAAATTTTATAGTTTGTTTTCATTCATTCACTAATATACCATTGAAGTTTGAAAACTTGGAATCAATGTTAATTGATTGTCTATATCTACTGGCCTATAGACTGTAATCGATTGGAAACCCACACTGTTAACTTCTAGAGACCCATAAAATCAGATTCTGGGAGTTGACAGTCGACTCATGAGCAGTCTCTACAGCTCGGTCCCACAACCTCGATAATGTGCTTGTAGACTTTTGTTCCCTGGTTTGTTCCTTAGTTCTTCTAGACTTCCGAAATGGCATAGAATATGTAGTACTACTCCCGTATTTTTTTGAAAATACCCTGTTGCATTTTCCCCCAAGACTATTGATCATATACGTCCATCGAGTCGACAATATTTATCCAGTTGATCCAGCATGATCCTCATCATTTTGCGATTCTTACCAACAAATCTGCTCTGAATTCAAGTAAACATTATTCAACAAACTTTCGTCGTTCTCATGATCCAACTCAAACCTACCTATACGGATGTCTTTGGAGTCATTTTTGGTTGTTTGGCCAACAGGTGGAAAAATAGCAGTACAATGTATTTCGCGCTATATGTCGCCTCCCATGGTCTAACCGAATACAGAATTGTTCATTGGTAATATTTTTTTCGAAATTGATATTGAAGCCACCTGTACATTGTATCATTTTTCTTTCACTATGTTTGAATCTACTCATCATCACAGACAACTTTTTTCGACTTCGCGTAATCAGCTGCTGACGCCACTTTGCAGCCCACCTATTTATTGATTTATAGAACAATCAATAGAGATTGTCTGCTCTATTGATTCTGTGACAAAAATACCACCAGGAAACCGACTGTGCCATCATACGAAAGACGGTTCGTTGTTATAACAGGTTATGTTTCCTACTCCCAACTGTCATTGCTCAATTTGTGTTGTGTAATATTACCGTTCATACAAAATATCGTATTAGGCAGGACTGTAAAATTATAGGGGATACTGATTCTATGACCGTTCTGTCCAAATCTTTATCCTGTAAATATATTCACTCAATTATTTCCGATACGAGAATCATGTAAATGTAAAGATGAAATTAAATGTTTAAGAAAGGGTGTGAAAATGACTTACCCAAGCTTGTAGAGTAGGAATATGGAAAATAGGAGCAGCATCGTTTTGTGTGAAAGGTCACTCACGATCGCACTCCGTCGTAAAGATAATTTCGCTAATTAATAGCACGTGTGTGTATGGTAACACCAAGTGCCGGAATGTATATTTTCCTTTCGGTCCCTAGGTTCTCGGCTTAGGCGGCACTCTCGGTTCGTTCATCAATATCGTTGCTATCGAAGCGAGATACGAGGGTAGGACGTGGAATAGTAATTTGATAGGAGATAGGTACTTTTGATTGAACAAATAATCATAAACAAAAGTCAAATAATTCGCGAAATGAATTCTAAATACCAATCAGTATATATACAGTGGTTCTCAAAAGTCCCCACCCCCCTCTTATTTTTGGAACGATTATACATAAACAAGTGAAATTTGGAAACTGAATATTAAAGGTTGTAAACTTCCCTACTAGTGATGATAGATGGCGAAATCGTCGAAGATGACGTCACAAGGCCATTGTTACCAATAATTTTAAATGGAACCCTACGGCAAGCGACACCTCTTTTAAAAGGTATCGAAAAAACCTATTCAATGATACTAATTTTGTTTGTGTTTATGGCAGTTTTGGCAACTCGCTTTTAAAAAACGCAAAGCTGTGATGAATTAAATCAGTTAATACTAAAATTCAAAATTCAAACTCCGCCTCTGTTGTCGAATAAGCTGACGTTTTTGTTAGTCTCCCTAATTCGACGTTTTTGTAATTGTCCAAGTTTTTGTACATTTAATAATTTGTGTATTGTTGATCGAACGTTCAACTGTTTTAGCAGCTTTTGGTACTTTTAATATTTTTGTACATTGTAATAATTTGTTAAACTGTTGTGAGCCGAACGTTTAAGTGCTTCAAGAAGCGAAATGGCACGTGCTTTAGGTGATAAAGTAGCAGCGATCCTAATTCTTGGTGAAACTGGACAAAATATTAATGCAGCAGAACGCATTTTCAATGAGAGGTTTCCCGATCGCCCCGTTTCGAGGACTTATTCAAGGGAGCTTCTTCGTAAGTTTGAAACAACGGGTAGTATTAATGATGCGAAACGATCTGGCAGACCACAAATTTCTGATGAGAAAAAAATTGATATACTGGCAGAAGTAATAGTTAATCCTACTTCTTCAACAACTCACGTTGCATCTACCTGTGAAGTCAGTCGGAGTACAGTACACAGGGTGTTGAAAAAAAACAAATTTCATCCATACCAATTAAAAATGGTTTATCAACTCTCAGACGACGACCCAGACCGAAGACTAGAATTTTGTGAAAATATGGAAACTAAAATTAACCAACAGCCAGACTATGTCAAAACAATTTGTTTGAGTGACGAAAGTACTTTGTATCTAAATGGAAATGTAAATACACAGAATGTGAGGTATTGGAGTGACGCAAATCCTCACCTGTTTCGTGGAACACATACCCAATTTTCCCAGAAGGTGAATGTTTGGGCAGGTATCCTGGGAAACCACATCGTTGGGCCTCTTTCTTTGAATACTAATTCAACTGGTGGAGTTTATCTGGAGCTGTTGCAAAACGCAATAGAACCGTTAATCCTTGAAATTTTGGAAGATAATCCAGATGAATTTGGCAATTTGGAAATAACATTCCAACAGGATGGTGCTCATCCACACTATTACGGTGCAGTAAGATGTTATTTGGATGGGGGGTATCGTGGTAGATGGATTGGATGACGAGGTTCAACGGAATGGCCAGCTCGATCACCGGACCTCACACCTTTGGATTTTTTTCTGTGGGGGTACCTTAAATCGAAGGTTCACGCCACTGAACCTGACAATATTGACGTTTTAAAACAACGTATTGTTGCAGAATGCGAGGCTGTTTCCGCAGACACATTTGCAAAAGTACGAGAAGAGTTTAAAAATAGGATATTTCGCTGTCGGGAAGTAAATGGAGGTCACTTCGAGCAATTTCTTCAAGTAGATACTGATTCTTAAATCTGTAATTAATATCATACTGAATGGAATTTAAATTTTAATGTTTACTAATGAGCCATCAAAACTGCCATAAACACGAACAAAATTAGTATCATTGAATAGGTTTTTTCGATACCTTTCAAAAGAGGTTTCGCTTGCCGTAGGGTTCCATTTACACAATGGCCTTGTGTCGTCATCTTTGACGATTTCGTCATCTATCATCACTAGTAGGGAAGTTTACAACCTTTAATATTCATTTGTTGAAAATATAAACAGGATGTTCATAAAATCAGATGTGGAATCATCTGCGACTGAAAGATAAACTTTAGTCACTATCTTCCATCGTCAAGATAACCTCTTGTGGGGTATTCATGTTGAGAATGTTTCCCTTTTCAACTTTAATATTCAGTTTCCAAATTTCACTTGTTTATGTATAACCGTTCCAAAAATAAGAGGGGGAAGGGGACTTTCGAGAAGCACTGTATAAAGAAAAAAAATTAATAAGAAATGAGTATATGAACATATGAGAAAAAAAAGTAATAATCAGAAGTGGAAACGAAACATTCCCATCCCCCTGAAGATGCCGGGGGCATATTCAGAATAATCAACAATTGGGTAATGGACATAAGGGTCGCTTAACGATGCCCTTAGTGGTTTCTACTACTGCCACTCTGGAAATATTGTCTGACCCAAAAATCAGTTCGACAATCCTTCCAAGTACCCACTCTGGGGGATTGGTGTTGTCGTCCTTCATAAGAACCATAGTTCCTATCGAAACGGGTTGAGCTGGATTTGTCCATTTGTTTCTTTGCTGCAGAGTATGCAGATACTCATGATGCCATCGATTCCACAGATCACGATGGATTATTTGCAACAATTGATATCTGGTCAATCTATTAATGGCAATAGTCGTTGAAGGCTCTAGACTCAAAAAGTGACCGGGGGTTAATACAGACAAATTGTTCGGATCCGTACTCATGGGACATAAAGCTCGAGAGTTCAAAACTGCTTCAGCCTGAATCAGAACCGTATTGAACTCTTCATATGTTAACAGTTGACTGCCTATCACTCTATAAAGATGCGACTTCAGCGATTTGATATTAGCTTCCCAAATGCCTCCCATATGGGGATTGCTAGCGCAATTATATTTCCATGTAATCGATTAATTGCTAGCGTGAACAAAAAGTTCTTGTAAATATTTTCCTGCCCCTACGAAATTGGTTCCATTGTCAGAAATGATGGTTGTGCGTCGGCCCCCTAGCTATTAATCTGCGCAATGCAGCTAAGAAGGCTTCTGTAGATAGATCAGAGACTAATTCTACGTGAACTGCTTTTGTAGCGAGACAAATGAATATGCAAACGTATGATTCAACCACGTAATCTACCCATGGTTATGGAAAAAGGGCCACAAAAGTCATCACCTACTATCGAAAAAGCTTTCGTTTGCATTACCCGAAACTTTGGTAAATTCCCCATCGAGGGCTGAAATGCAATAGGTTGGGTTTTCCAACATGTGAGGCATTTATGCAAAACCTTTCGAATAACTCTTTTGGATGAAAGTACCCAGAAGTTTTGTTATAGTAAAAACTGGGAGTTCAGTCAATTTCGAGGTGCCAGGCAAGAGAATGGTGAAGTTTTTATCGTAGGATATTTCTGAATGGCACAATCGGCCTCCAACACGTGACAATCCCTCTTTATCTAAAAACCGGTTCAGTTTTCGCAGGACCTTTGGAAGTATTTTTTCTCTTTTCAAAAGAATAATTTCTTTTTCAAAATAATGATTTTGAATTTGCTTAACGACAAAAAGCAAGGCTCGGTGCATTTCAGAAAGCGTAAACCATTCCGAAACGGGTTTTTTACGAAATTTAAAAAAATCAATGGCGCGCAGAAAGTAGGCTTCTATTCTTTTTATCTTGGATTAAGAACTATATTTCTCGACCGCACAATCGATAACGTTCCAGTTGATTATTGTAGTTACAGAAAAATGCTTCTTCTCCTCAAGAGCTTCAATAGACTTCGCGTTCGTGAATGTCCCAAATTCCCACAATTCTTCACCTTGACAGAGAAATCGGGGACCTTGCCACCATAAAGAGAAATTTACGAGTTCCGAAGGGAATATACCTCGTGCCCCACAGTCAACGGGGTTGATATTTGACGAAATATGGTACCAACATTGTGGAGGTAATATTTCTTGTATAAAACTCACCCGATTGCTAACGAATGTTTTCCAACAGTGTGGAGAACTTTGTATCCAGTTTAATGTTACCATACTGTCCGTGAAAGCGAAGATTTTCTCAAATTTCATTTCATTTTCAATGGTATTCATTACATAATTCACAAGTTTAAATATTTGAAAGCATTTTTTTGTCGTTTTTGATTTGTAACTTGCAAACTAATGGAGCAATTTCGATACTCTCAATGAACGAAAATCTGAATGCAAAGAAAATGACCCCTAGCACAACTCGATCAAATTATTAATAAAGGAGAAAAACAGGAAAAACCAGAAAAAATCTGCTTTAAAAAAAAAATCATAACTCCGCCACTTTTTAGGTTGTAGTGCAAACTTTCCACGACGTAGTAGTGATTAATATGTACTTCATGTGTGAAAAACTCAGGCGCTGTCGGATCATTAGTTTTGGCATAATTGCAATCTGAATTTTTTTATGCACTTCATTGCAGCAGGCCCGGATGCGTCGTAGGTGGTCAAATTCCAATTTTTCAAAAAGATTCCGAGAAGTAGTATAGTACTACAAAACGTATGTTTCTCCCAAAACATAAAAATAAAAATGGGAGATGAAATGATTGAGAATTCCTCTAAGATGGCAACATTTTTCAACAACTCCTTTGTTACAGCTCAAAATGATTTGGTATCTCAACTAGACAAAAAAGCATAGAACCAATAGCAGATTACAAAGATTTTAATTTGAATTCTATTTTTCTAAGTCCATTTCAGGAAAATGAGCTACTCGGTGTATTGACAAATAAGATCAAGAATAAATGTTCGACAGGACCAGATGAAGTTCCTCCTTTTTTTAATAAAAAAAGTGTTGAAATTAATAATAATACCTCTCACTTTTATGGTGAAATTGTCATTCACAAATGGCGCTTTCCCAAAGGGTCTAAAAAGCGGAAAAGTGACTCCCGTTTACAAAAAAAATAATCGGAATAATTAAGAAAATTACAGACCACTAATGATACCTTTCAGTTTTCAAAAAGAATTAGAATACTCTTTTCTGGATCGTCTTATAACTTTTATTAAAAAAATTGAAATTATAACCGAAAACCAACATGGTTTTCTAAAATCAAGGTCGACGATAACGGCTTTAGTTTCCTTTTATAGTACAGTAGTAGAACATATTGAAGAAGGAGAAAGGCCTGCTACAGTATTTTGTGATTGTGTGAATCATGCAAAGTTATTAGCAAAACTGGAAATATTTGGTATTAGAGGGGTTGCAAATACGTGGATGTCATCTTTCATACAAAATCGTACACAGTATGTCAGCATAACCCAAAACATTGACAGCAAGTCTCAAAATTTTAACCCCCAATTGAGAACTATTGAGAGGGGTGTTCCCCAAGGTTCAATATTAGGCCCTAAACTATTAATACTGTATGTGACAGATTTCGATCAGAATATCAATTCAGGCAAGTACACTGCATATGCAGATGATTTCTCATTAATAATATCAGCTCCTCAGAAATAGAAAAGGTAGGAACTAATGTAATGAAAAAAATTACCAGCTCTTTCAATGTGAATGACCTGTACGTAACAAGACAACTTATAAGATCATAACAAACAGAATACTGTAACCCAATAGAAATCAAAGTGAATAACAGGCCTTTATCCAGCTCTAATGGGACAATTAATTTTCTAGGGCTTTATATTGATGAGCACTTTGACTGGAAAGCACAATGTGGACATATTAATGCCAAGCTTTACTCAATGAATTATTTAGTCAGGAACATGCCAACTATTTTAACAAGAAAACAGTTAATAACTCTTTATTCCGCTCATATTGACTCTCAACTTAGATACGGCATTTTATTGTGGGGTATGTCAACTAGGTGCTCTGAGGTGTTTATAGCACAAAAAAGATTGTTCGCTGCATAGCAGGAGTGTCTAGCTCTCACTCATGCAAACAATTGTTTCCAAACTCTGGTATATTGACGTTACCACTGTATATATACAGTGCTCGTCTAAAGTCCGTTCCCCCCTACTAATTTTTGAACCACCTGGTATATCGCAACGAAATTTGGTGTGCTTGAATGGGAGATAAAAACCTACTTTTTCATGAAACAATATCACAGCTGAAAGTTTCAAAATGGCGGCTGAGCGCCATCTTCAATATTTTTTTTTAATAGAACACCCCGTATATTATTTCATTTTCGAAATCTGCTCATAATTCTTAACAGTTTCCTCCAATACACTTTACGCCCAAATTCAATTGTTTTCGAAATATTAACGTTTGAAAAGTGACATTCCGGTTTGAAATGAAGTATGGATTTTGATAACTTCCGGTATAACATTTTGCTAAAAACGTTGTTATTAATTTGTAGTTAGATCTCTTGATGAATTCGACTAATGAGAGGCGTAAAGAGAGTTTATTAAGGATAAACAGTACCGCTTACCGGAAAATCTCGAAGCCTACGAATGTGTACTGTAAATTCACAATCAAAACAAATTAGTTAGCTAAAAAATTATAATTTGTTTTTGAATAACACTTTTATGTAACCCCAACAATTTAACCCCAACAATTATTTCATCAAGTGTTCAATGTGGACTCCTTCTAAATACTGACAATAAAGTGCTCCATTATAAATAGCTTCTCTCACGTTGATGAAAGTCTGTTCATCTATTTCTTCACATATATCTATTATTCTGCGTTCCAACTCTTCTATTGTTCGGCATTCAGTGGCGTAGATTTTTGACTTCAGATACCCCCAAAGGAAAAAAAAACTTGAGAGGTGTCAAGGGAAACCCGGAAGGAACGAAGTTCCTTTCGATTAATTAGTGAAGGAATTGTAATAATTTTTTTTTTAAGTTATAATCAAAAGCGTTCAGAGAAATTTGAACTCTTCTCCAATTTTGGATTGAAGAGTTTGAGGTTTACAGAAAAATAAAAAACTGTTTTGTATTTTCCAGTGAATAAATGTATTTGTAATTTCTTTCTCTCACGATATTCTCTACATCTTTGTGCATGTGTCTTTTTCCTTGATGTTATAGTTTGTACCTCAGTAGTCGATGCTTTAGTTGATTCGCTATTGAAATAAAAAGCAAAAAAATTTTACATATACATACACACATACACACACACATATACACCCACACACCTACACATATATATATATGCACTCTGTCTGTCTATTCTTTCGTACACGTCATAGATGCGCGGGACTTTGTAAATACAACAGAGTGTGTGTATATATATATATATATATATATATATATATATATATATATACTCTCTCGACTTCGTAAACACAACAGCGTATAGGTTAGAACACGCACGGCTTGCTAAATACATACGCATTGATATTGTAATAAAAAAATATAATTTGCTTTTGAATTTATTAAAGTTATGACGCGTACACTTGCTAAACACACAATAATGGAGAGATTATAACGCGTATGACTTGGTTAGCACAATAGTAAAGAGAGGTTATAATGCGTACTTGCTAAAAATACATAAGCATTTATTATTGTCTGTATAAAATCTCTACTTACCTAACTCCATCAGCAATATCCAGAACTTGTGCAGAAACACTGTCAGGATTCATTATTGTTATTATTTTTTATTATTTATTATGTACAAAAAACCTGTATACACTCAACAAAAATAATCGTCGCGACACCACACTGTTCAATAGAAAGACGAAATGAAAATAACTGGCTTGCTTTCTATGAGAGAGAGAGAGAGAGAGAGAGAGAGACAGACAGAGAAACACGCGCACGCCGCCCGGCTTAAAACCATAGCGAAAGTCTCGTTACACATTTTGGTCTTAATTTATTCCGTCTAGCCCTCTTTCGCAACGTGCGATAAGGAACTACGTTCCAAAAATCTAGAGTTGTAAGATCCGGAAATCTTGGTGGCCATTCTGTACTTCCCCTGCTACCTATCCATCGCCCAGGAAAGTTTGTATCGAGGAACTCTCTAGCCATGCGATCGGCATGGGGAGGTGCCTGCAATACAATTTGTCTTATTCGAGGTTCAATTTCAGTTTCTAAAAGATTTCTGTAAAGAACTCCTGTAAGATTGCCTCTGATGAAAATTGGTCCAACAACGCGATTGACGGAAATCCCCGCCCAAACATTCAACTTCTTAGGGAACTGGGTATGTCTCTCTCTGAAAATATGCGGATTAGTAATACTCCAGTATCGTACATTCTGTTTGTTGACTTTTCCATTAGGAAAAAACGTGCATTCGTCTGCGAAACATACACGTTTTAGGAAGCCCCGTTCTCCTTCAATTGTCCTTGTTAACCACTCACAAAATTCAACCCTCCGGTCTGGATTATCCACCGTGAGAGCATGCAGGATTTTCATTTTATAGGGATGAAAATTTTCTTTTTTTTTGGACACTTTTTGATCTTACTCCACAGGATAGAGCAACTGCAGATGTCAACTGAGTCGGATTGATTACCATTTCGGCAACAATTTCTACCTTTTTTTCTTCTGAAAGAGGCGGTCGTCCTGATCTTGGAGCATCTTTCAGCGTACCAATCCAAAAATCCAAAAATAGTTATTTCCAAAATTCATATACATTTGACTAAACGCTTGCCCTTCATAAGAGGGGCGAAAGGTGTGCCCCCGCCCTAAGGCGATGGCTTGGTACATCCTCGGTTTTTGCCTTTAAACAATGCTAGTGTAAACTCCCCTCCTGCTTGCGCTTATGGGAGTAATTCATTTATTTATTTTCTAAAAAAATTCAAAATATTAATTTTACATCATTTTATCTAAAATTTTTCACAATTACTGTCTGGAAAAGGGGGTGCCGCATGATTAGAAATCTTGCGTAACACCTAAAAACCAGCTCTTGACACTTCAAGTATTAAAAAACAATTTTAGTCGTGTATTTGAGTTTATATGTTTGTGTGTATTTCATTTGTGGAGATTTGTGTATTTTCTGTCGCGGAATTTCTGTGATGTTATTTCTGTATTTAATTTGCGTTAATTTGAGGAAGTGAATTTTTGTATTTATTTCTTTCAGAGTACCAGTTGCTTAGAGCTTATTTAAAAGTTTGCGCAAATATGACCTCGAAATAGGATTCTCGGTAAATCTATCATTAAACATACGGACTGCTAGATGATAATTTCATCCAGCTTCTCCGAATATCAAAACTGCTTCAAATTTATCGTCTAAACTACGAGCCATGATCACACTTTTCATAAAAGGATCTAGGCACTCAACCGACTATTTGACAGTTAGCAGTTCAGTTTGACAGTAAACAAGATGTTACCGCGACAACGATTTTTTCCAATGCTAACTTGATTGAAAGCAACATCAGTGTTTTTGGTTGGGTTTGAAATGACCAAAATGTCACTTTTCAAACGTTAATATTTTGACAAAAATTGAATTTAGGTCTAAAGTGTATTAGAGAAAACTCTTGGAAATTTCGAAAATGGAATGTTCTATTAAAAAAATTATTGAAGATGGCGCTCAGCCACCATTTTAAAACTTTTAACTGTGAGTTTCTCATGAAAAAGTAGGTTTTTATCTGTATGAAGCATGTATGTATGTTTTCCGAAACAAAAATAAATTCACTCTTGATGATGCGGACATGCGGAAATGTTCTTTTCGCACTTGTTAGGTAAATAACAATTTTTATAGTTTATTATTATATAATACTTTATGGATGCTTTTTCACACATGTTTGTAATTGTGATTGTTAATTGTGTTTGTTAACAAGAGTATTCTTATAGATACAATAAACATATTCTCTCTCTTTCTCTCTCTCTCTCTCTCTCTCTCTCCCTCTCTCTACTCGATACTTGGAGCTGAAAATATATAATGTGAAGGTGTGACGTGTAGGTCGTTACATAATCTGAAATGAACATCTGGCAAATGAAACAATTTCCAGCTGAAGTTGTCATTGTCATTCTGAAAAGCCTGGAAATCATCATAATAATACTTAATCTTACCAAAATGAAATTCTCATTACTTATTGAGTTGAGTTATTGAGTTTTTCCCTAATGGAAATGCAATATCTCATTCTGCTTCATGCAAAAAAGGTATTAACAAAAACTGAAAGTCTCTCTTTTTATTCGGAGTGAAAATATTTTTTGTGCAATGGAAATAACAGACTCCGGCTATTATACTGCAGAGAAATGAATATTTTATAAAGAGTTTCGGGTTTCCAGCAGACACGCGAAGGGAGTATTGCGTCATGCAATCATTTCGGTATCTCTTTCATTTTTATTCAACGGTATTGTACTAGAAGGTCTTTATTCAGAATGAAGTGGGGCATGAATAAAGGCCAAATACATAGAATGGAAAAACGTTCCACTCATAGCTTGATTTTCTGTCTGAGGCTTTATCGATACTTTCGAATGCTTCAATGATTCGGGTGTATACTGGGTGACTATCTCAAAGTATCCACCTCGAGTATCATCGGAACTGGGAAAAATAGGATCTATCGCCAGGGCCGGAGAGAGCCAGCATTGGGCCTGGGGCAGAATATGCAGCCGGGCCCCTAACTTCTTTTCTTTTTTCAATATTTTATTTAACTTTCTTCGTTCGTCTGTCATTCTGTCATTCCATCCGCTTCAAAATTTGTAATCCATTTTTGGAGCACATGCCGACATCCGATTGAGCTGAAATTGGGCAGGTGTTTATAATTCCGGGGACAATGCATTATGAAATTTTTGTTAGAGAAAAAACAGAATGGCGGCTCCAAGATGGCGGACGAGTTTTGTGATCATGGTCCGTTTCTATTCAAAATTTGTATGTGGAGCTTTTCGGAGTCGGAGATTATGTTTTTTTTTGTCAAAATTCATGAAATTGAAAAGGCGGTCCATGGGATTTTTGTTCTAGAGAAAAACAAAATGGCGCTCCAAGATGGCGGACGAGATTTGGTTTATGGTCGGTTCGATTCAAAATTGGTATGTAGGGGATTTCAGGGTCGAAGATTATGAATTTTCCTTCAAAATTCATGAAAACAAAATGGCGGCTCCAAGATGGCCGGTGATCTCTGTGTTTATGGTCCGATTCCATTCAAAATTGGTATGTGGGGGTTTTCGGGGTCGGATATTATGATTTTTTTATCAAAATCCACAAATTTAAGATGGTGGACGAATTTTGTGATTATGGCCCGATTTGATTCAAAATTGGTATGTCGGAGTTTTTGGGGTCGGATATCATGGATTGAGTCGAAGATTATTGATATTTGATTGAAATTCATAAATTGAAGATGGCAACTCCAAGATAGGTAAGTTAATATTTGGATGGTCTTCCCATTGAAGGACTAGATAGCTCAGGGAAAAGGCATCATAATAACGATGTTTCAACAAAAATGCATAGATTGAGGCGTACTGAAGTACTTAATAGCTCAAAATAAAATAATTAATAAAAAAGCCTTTTTGAAGACAAGCTCGTATTCAAAAGCACTAAAAAGTTAAAATTAATTGCCTTGGGATGTTTTGACATTTGACATTTGAGTCGAAGATTATTGATATTTGATTGAAATTCATAAATTGAAGATGGCAACTCCAAGATAGATAAGTTAATATTTGGATGGTCTTCCCATTGAAGGACTAGATAGCTCAGAACTTACAGGGAAAAGGCATCATAATAACGATGTTTCAACAAAAATGCATAGATTGAGGCGTACTTAAGTACTTGATAGCTCAAAATAAAATAATTAATGAAAAAGCCTTTTTGAAGACAAGCTCGTATTCAAAAGCACTAAAAAGTTAAAATTAATTGCCTTGGGATGTGTGACGAATGTTATTCCGTGAGCTATAGATTCAAAAGCTTGCCGCTTTTGTTATCGAACTGATAACTTTGCGCGACAAGCTTTTGAGTCTATTACTCACGGAATAACCTACGTCACGCATCCAAAGCAATTATATTTGACATTTGAATAAAAAATTGTCTAATGAAAAGTTTTTTATTATTTTCTATTTATACCATCAGTTTCTTTGAATAGAATCCAACTGAAGGCCTTGGCTTCGTACTGGAATGAATATTCATTAATAATATGAACTGATCTTTTCGCAATCTTGATGCAATCGGTAGAAAAAACATTTTTTGTAAAGTTTTCTTCATTCAGCTGCCTAATTGTGACTCGATTGAGCGCATTGCCAAACTATCAAGCCGTGCCTGTCCCATAGTCGAACGCAAGTGATCTTTTATTCTGGCCAAAGCACCAAATGCTCTCTCCGCTTCGGCTACGGTGACTGATATCGAACAAAATATCCTAATTGCAACACGAACATTTGGAAACAAGCTCTGTACTCTTTGTTTGAAAATTATATTGAGTAGTTCCAAGGGCTGCATGTTGTCTTCAAAGTTTGCGGACTGAAGAGTTTTGGAAGATCAAATTCTTCACTGAGATCGATGGTAACGTCCTCCGAATATATAGTGTCACGCCCTGTAATTACAGAAAAACTTTCTTCCCTAGAAAACAACATAATATTCTTAAATAAGATCGTGATAGCCAGAATAGTTCAATAGGTTTCACATGCTTGACTGAAAGAGCTGATAAGCATACGCTCGTTAAACCATACGTTGTTATTGGAAGACAATTGAAATGCACTTAAAATAATTATCAAGAAATAATCCTTGTACACCGGATTCATAAATAACTCATCTAGGAAAAATTATTGATGGTAAGCAAGATTATTGATTGTCACTTGTTTACATCACAGCGCGATATTAAGTATCATAAAAACGGATTTAATGTAATTGTACCACAGAAAAACACTATCAAGTCGCTAGTTTATGACCGACAAATGAAATTAACTCAATAACAGCATAGATAGCAGCCCGCGATTTATCAATGCGTGCAATGAACAAAACAAAGCCATTACTTTTTATGACCATGATTCATTTTGAAAAAAAAACAATTGAACGCATGACGCGAGATAGGGTTGAATAGTATAAAAAGCGCGAGTTTTCATATCAAAACATTCATTCGGTGTTTAGCAGTCAAGCACGTACGTTCAGAGATGAGGTTATAATTCGGTCATTCACGACATAGTCATTCAGTCTTAGAACAGTAGCAAAGTATCTTAGTCGTTACTCCGGTAATATGTTTCTCTCAAAAGTGAGGTTCAGAAGTTCATCGAATCACAGTATCGTACAATAAGGATGAGAGTTTCCAATCAATGTAGTGAACGTCAGAAAAAATCAAACCAAGCAACTGCAAACCAAATATTGAACGCTCCAAGTGAAAGTACGAGTGAACAGTAGTTTTTTTCAAAAAAAATTGCCTATTTTTGTCAACGCTTCCCGAATCGAGATAAGTCAAGGAAAAACCGCAACTCTATAGTTCATGATCTCTTAGAAAAACCATAGCCATATCGCGCTATACTAATATACCGGGCGAATAAAATAAAATAACCAATTGACGCGGGATTAATCGAAATAATAATAAAATCAAAACTAATTGTCGTTTAAAAACCTACTCCAGTAAATAAGTGTGAAACAGGGTGAGTCCAATATTTTGTTTTCTGTATTTATGTGTATGACAAACCCAACCTTGTGTAATGTGCATATGTCTGTAAAAGTATCTCCATAGTTTCAAGTTAATAAAGATCTCAAAAGAGAATTATTTCTAGCCGTTTGTGGCAATTGATGTCAAGATTGTTTTTTTTTTGTAAAACTATTTCGATTTTGTAGCCAACTGTGAAATCAACTGCCAATAAGCTACACTCGTTTTCGTTGTATGAATATTGTTTCATATTATTCGTCTATAGAACGAATGAAATTATTGTGTCAATGTTTACTGAATATATATGTACATTCTTAACATTTTATGAGTGCATTATTATTTCAAGTTTAATTATTGTTTTTCGAATCCTTCCGAAAGGTACGTACTTCCTGGATAAACAATCCAACGCTCCAGTATTCGAGAGAAATGAGATTTGTTCTGTAGCCGCTCCAGAGACATAGTTTCAGTTCGACCTTCTTCAGATAGTCGATGCTCTCAATACTTTTTTCCCAATCTAACGAATAATGTCTGTATTACAGGTGTGGTGTGTTAATTCATAACACCCTGTAGTCTGGCTTTAACATTGGTTGGTCAGATGTGGGGTATTTACTTCCTCAACTCTCCCCAGCTTTAACAATAGAAGCAAAATTGTCGCGATTCGTAAAAATGAAGGCTAACGGATCTTAATACACATAAACAGTGGCTGCATGGCCTCACTTGGGTATTAGGTGTGGGCATTGAACATTAATTTTTTTATTGTTTCATGAGGACTCCGGGCCCCCTGCCGTTCCGGGCCCCTGGACAGTGGATTCTGTCTCGCTTACAGGCGCGTGCTGGGGCGATTTTAGGACCCGGGAAATAATTCCCTTACAGGACCCCCCTATGTCTTGAAATTTTTGTCATTTATTTAAATTAATTATTCGATTAATTGTAAGAGTTTTATTGAAGCTTTTTAGATACTGATACACAATAATCAACATTGGTTATTATTGAAAAATAAAGAAAATAGAGTTTTCTTATATCTAAACAAACGTGATAACGTAAGAAATTAATATTTAAGAAAAATACAAACAAAAACAAAACAAAATTATGTTTTAATGAATAAACAAATATCTAGATACAAATACAAAACACAAATTCTAAAAATCGAAAATACGGGAATTATTACAACTATTGTAATGGAAATAGACTTTTAAACGCTTTACTGTTCTGGCACAATTTGTCAATAATAACCTCGGAAGTAATATCAATCATTATATCAGATTCGCACGTCATAGGAAAAGGGGCTTCCAAAGTTTTAACACGCCATAGAGGTTTTTCCCAGTAGTAGAAGTTACGTGTTTTAAAGCAATGGCCCTTTCAACAACTTTGTTGGACTTGACATTTCTCCAAAAATTTGCACATTGGTCATGAGAAGAAATATCCATTATGGTATCCATTGTTTTATGGAACATATTTTTTTTTTTTGCGAACTGCTTCTGATACAATTTTAAGCATTTTGGAGGTAATTTGACGGTTTTATTGCTCAAAACACTCCCCCCAACCTTTACTTTCATCGGCACTTTTTTAAGTTTACTTTTTCTGACAGCTTCCTTGACATGTTTATCCAACATGGTATCGTATTTAGCTACTAAAAGAACATGTTCCAAGAAGTTCCCATGATTTTCAGTGACATTTTCTAAACTATGAGCCTATTCGTTTCTATGACCACGGAAAGGTAACATTTGCGTTCCCATTATTTCAATTATTCTGACCAGTGCCGCTCTTCGGTCCATAACTTCCTGTCGATAAGGGAAACATTCTCAATTAAATATACAATTGAGAATGTTTCCCTTTTCAACATGAATACCCTACAAGAGTTTATCTTGAATGTTGGAAGATAGTGACTAAAGTTCATCTTTCAGTCGCAGATGATTCCGCATCTGATTTTATGAACATCCTGTTCTTATTTCAAAACTAATCAATTCCTGGCGATGTTTCGCTTGAACATTTCGATTAATAAAGTTTTCAATCGTTAAACCTGATTTCATCTTTATGTAACTATTTACAGCATTATAATGAATTTTGGTGCTCCGCTATTCGCTGGTATACGTGTTTCGATTCTCTTAATCCGTTAACAAATGTTGATTCAAAATAACTACCAAATACAAGGCAAACAGTACAATATAAACTCAATTTTTTTTTAACTCAACCTTTTTCTATTTTTATTTGATTTTGGGTCACCATTACGACAAAATGCTTTGCAATAATCAAAGGAAAAAGTATCGCCGTTGTCTATTTTCTTAGGTTGAAATGGATGTGTAGAGGAAACATCCAATATTTCACTATCCTTCGGTTTAACAAACAATATCTTAGTTGTCTCGCTATTTTCGTCGATATCCTCTTCACTTTCTTCACCCTCGATGCACATTGGGTTTTCATTGTCTGCAAAAAATAATTTTACAGACAGACAACATGCAGTATAAACTTCGGATTTAATCCCCTGAAGTGACATTTTTCAATCCAATTAAAACGAAATCAACTAGTACCCTACAAACTACATCTACACAACACACCAAATGTTATAATCTTGACTACCTATTAAAATTAAAACACTATAAGAAGTGACCAAAAAAATTATTAGGAAGTGACCAAAAAAATGGTAAATATTGCTTTGCTTCAACACAGGCTACAGAACAGAAACCCATGCAAAAGCCGCAACTCCTTTCCCTCTTCCCATCCCTCTAGGAGGAGTCCCAGGAAGAAGTTATTGTATTATAAAAGTATATATTAGTTAAGTTCAATGTAAAGTGTATATAGTAAAATAAAGTGTTTTTGATTGATTGATTGGAACCAATTCTACTTTGGCTCCTGGCTTTCGCGTCTGCGCCTGATAAAATCATTAGAACTCTTAAATTCACAAACATCAACAGCAATATCGGCAGAAGCCAATGACGAAGAATATTGGCCTTCTTGGTCCAAATTTGTTTCGGCTTCTTTGTTACTTTTCCACAAATAACTTAATGTAACGAACCTAGGCCGGACCTGTCGCCTCACGCGTTGCCATCGACAACGATGATGTCATCCCCGGAGATATTCGAGAACAATCCAGTCGCGCTGCCGCGGAAAACAACGGTCAATATTGGAAATAACTGGAACATGCTGTTCGCCAACCGCCAGAATTGGAAACATCGAGAATTCTGTAACGGAGATAAATAGGCAGCCCTCAAGAGGGAGTCTCAGTCTGAGCAGCCGATAACGTCGAGCGATACAGTGGCGTAGTTAGTAATATGAATTAGTTGTAAATTTAAGTGTGAAATAAATTAGTAAAACCAAGTTAAGTTTATTTACGTTACATTAATTTAACTATACCAGATGCTGCGCACTGCAGTTTTTTCTGCTTTCGAAGTTGGCGATTTTCTTTTCAGAAAAGTTCTTATCTTTTCATGGTTAAATTTTATGAATTCTTAATGCATGAAAAAAGTACACGACACGAGACACGATGATGTGAACATGCACGTAGTAGTATGTAGCATGTAGCAGAGACCACAGCCTTTGTCACAAGCACAAGGCGCTAGAATGTTGAAGGGTTGGGGAACTGGAAACTGGTGGGGGTATTGTGTTACGTCGCCTCGCTAATAGGTTGGGTGTGTTGGGTCGGGGGGCAAATTTATCTCATCGGGGTCGTGGGGCCCCTTGTGGCCAATTTATGAGCGCCCACCTGGAAACTCCCGGTCGACCGCTCGCTTGACATAGCAAGTGTTCTGCTCATTCGAGTTGAAGAAGTAATGTCCACTACTCTGTCGCTCTAGTTAACACTAACTGTGCTTGACCTGCTGAGCTGAGGTGAAAAGTTGTACAGGAAAGAAATAATAACAGTCAATAATTTTTTTTTGAAAACTTTTATTTACACCATTATGCTGCAAACAGTGTTGAAAAAAAGAACAAAGTACTTACCAACAATCAATTGTTTAATCAAATTTAATGAGAAATCCAGATGGCTATAGTTTTCCCAGAAGCATGAAAAAGTCTTGCGGCGAAATCCTGTGAGCAGCAGTGGCGGAGATACCTAATTTTATTCAGATATTTTAAGATTTTAAAAATACTTCATGAATAATAAAAAATGAAAAAAAATTAAAGACAAGCTTTTATTTATACAAATACATTAAGAAAGGAAAATAATTTCTTTCAACTAAAAACTAGAATATCCTAAAACGTATTTCGATCGGCACACACCAAGACCACAGACGCTACTGGTTTTTAATCTTTCAGAGCTATTGAAACACAAATATAACGCGTGATTTATGACCTCCCATCGTATAGACACACCTGCGAGCATTGATGTCCGACTTGATGTGCCCAGACGAATCGGTTGTAGAACAGACAGCAGTCACTCAAGTCCACGTTGACTAGCGGGCTCTTTGTGCCGACGGAGACTGTATACAAGTAGTATACATTTTTTTTTTCGTTCCATTTCTTCGCATATACGCTCGTGTTAGCGAAGTGAGTTTTTATTTGCTCCCTATAGAAACAGCTTCTGCAATTGATATTGGATGGACTATACCTTCCTAGCTTTTGCGCTTGCAAATGTTTGTATCAATTCGGAATAAGTTCTTGGCAATGGCATTTTCTATAGACAAGATTCCAAGATCCAAGAAGTTTTAATCTACTAAAGCTTCGTTCCCCTTAAGCGACAGTTACATGCATAGTCAGCAAGATTCGAAATGCTGTCCACACATTCGCGAAAATATCCTGCCATTCATAAACTTAAATTGGCTCTGCTGATTGAAGATCTTTTAATAATCGAATGAGTCTCATAAGTTCTGAAATCTGAAAATAACCTTTCTATATGTACGTAAAAAACTGCGGTGAATCCAAAAAAGTGGACATGAAATGAAGAAGCTATTACCATCTTAGCTCTCTTAGCTCCGATCGACGAGATTTTTGGATTCAGCGGACTTTTTTACGCCATAAAAAGTTATATTCCGGTTAGCTCCTTCCTCATTTCGTTTTTAGATCGTCAACATCCATAGGGACGTCATCGAAAATGCGTTCTATCATGCTGCTACCTTTCAGACTTCTCTTCGAAAAATCGTAAATAAATCAGGGACGCAGATATCGATGCAAATATTCATATTCCTGTAGAAAAAAGAATTTCCTTTCGGATCGCGAGGAGCACGATAAAATCGGAGTACGGAATTTTTTTTTTCTGCTTCAAAGTGAAAAAAGTTATTTTTACTCAGGCACCGGAGCAGACTTCTGTTGGAAGAATCGCAAAAAGATCAGGGACAAAGCGATCTGTGTGAAATTCTAGATACTCATGCAAAAAACTATGAAAAAAACCATTTTGGAGATTTTTTTGGGACAAAATATCATTTCCGGTTTTTTTTTCTGGAGGTTCGGAAATTTTTTTTCTAACTCGGGAACGGTAAAAGATAGAGAAATTCTGCGAACTTAATTGATTCAGAATGGCCGAATTGGTCTAGAAATAGAATTCCGTTTCGGTAAGAAAAAAAAAATTTAAAGTCAAATTTTCGAACAACGCCTAGACCCCTAAATATCTTCGAAAAACCAAAGTGGTCGTATCGATCTCCGGTTTGAACCAAAATGTGGAAAATTCCGCGTAGATATAGTATATGTGGTATCCCAATCTGACAGATTAACCGTGAATCCTGAAAAATCGAGATGACGTCGAGAGAAATCATAGATGGCGCACCGGTCGACTTTGACAAATGTCAAATGAAAAAACCATCGGAGCGCAATCTGAAAATAACTTTTCCATGCGAACAAAACTGCGCTGAATCCAAAAAAGTGAACATCTCGTCGATAGGACATGAAATGAAAAAGCTATTATTATCATTTTTCCGCCATATCCCCGTAGAATCATGGTCGCCCATGGTTACTAATATATTATTAATTCCAACAGCATCCGAAAGAACTCTTCATCTCTTTAAGAAAACTAGTTTTTCCAATTATTACTTTGATTCAGATAGAAAACTCTCCTTACACCGTTGACATCCATATATAAATATCAATTTATATTTGAAACAACCGGAAAGAATAAAAATGTAAATACCATATATTTATTTACTTCAAATATTGATGATAAGGATAGCCTATGTGAAGCCAAAACAATAATGTAATAATAATGTAATAATGATGAAGTCTCCTAGAGTAAAACACTCCGGAAGCAAAATACCTCTCCATTCGGATTTCCGGGCGAGAGGTACTCGAGGGGACTCAACATTAAAGATTAATTTTTGCAACATCCGCGGACTAAACAAGAACATAAATGACGTCCACCATCACCTACAGACGAAAAAACCGGATATTCTGGCTCTAACAGAAACACAAGTAAACTCGTCCACCAACAAGGTCCATATGCTTTGTCCTGGTTACGAACTCCATTCTCGATTCAGGTTCAAAGGTGGAGTCTGCCTTTACGCTAAGGCTAACCTTTCATGCCAGCGTGAAGAGAGTTTGGAACCGAAAGACTTTGATGTGATGTGGTTCAAGCTATCTGATACCAAACTGACTAAGTTCCTCTGCTGCCTTTACCTATCACCTAATAAACCTTCATATAACGACCTCTTTGAGTTTTTATCACTCAAACTGGACTACATTCAGGAGAACCATCCAACAGCTGAAACCATAATCATGGGAGACTTTAATGTACATAACGCTGCCTGGCTCAAATTCTCTAACAAAACAGATGATGCGGGTCGTCAAGCCGAGGCCTTCGCCATCACTCATGATCTAGAACAACTGGTCGAGCTACCAACCCGCATCGCTGATGTCAACAACCAGTCTGCCAATACACTAGATCTTTTCCTCATCACCAATCCTGACCCGTATAGAATAGAAGTTTGTGCCCCACTTGGAAACTCTGATCACACCCTCATCTCCACAACATGCTCTTTCCATTTACCATCGAGCTGCACAATACCATCCCGTCTCATGTGGCATTATAATTCGGCCGACTGGGAAGGTCTTCGTATGTTTTCCTCAGCGTTTCCATGGAAGAGAGTTTGTTTCTCTCAGTAGATCCAACACGATGTGCTGAGACAATTTCTGTAATCATCATGTTGGGGATGCAAACTTACATACCGAATACCGAAAGAAGAACATCATCCGATGAGACCTGGTTTAACAGAAACTGCTCTAGAGCTGTGGCTTCCAAACAGGCAGCATACCATCGATGGCTAAAAAATCCGGGCCCTGAGATCAGAGCAGCATATGTCGAGGCTAGAGGCATATGCAAAGAGACAATAGAATGCTCAAAAGATGCCCACAATGCCAAAATAAGATCAAAACTTGCTGAATGTCCCAACGGATCCCGTTCATTTTGGTCTTTCGCCAAAGCTGTGGGAAGAAACTTCACTTCCAGCTCATTTCCCCCTCTAACCAAAGAAGATGGAACACTAGCAACGACTGCCCAGAAAAAAGCCAATATCTTTGCGCACCTATTTGCTGGAAATTCCACTCTGGATTCATCGGGAAAACAACCCCGAACATTACACCTATTGACAGTCACATGCCCGAGATCACCTTTCGCCAACTTACTATCAGAAATATTTTGCTGTGTTTCAACACCAACAAATCCTGTGGATCTGACTTATTCCGGCCGATTTGTTCTCAAGAAATGTGCCCCGAACTAACACCTGTTCTTTGCAAGTTGTTCAACAACTCTTACAATTTGGGGGTATTTCCGTCCAATTGAAAATTGCAAGAGTACAGCCAGTCCCTAAAAAGGCAAAAGGCCCTACCTAGCAACTACAGACCTATCGCACTGCTATCTATTATTTCAAAGGTCATGGAAAAAAGCCATCAACATCGAGCTCATGAAATATCTGGAATACTCAGGAATTGTCAACGATAGGCAATATGGCTTCCGCCATCAGAGATCAACTGGTGACCTGCTCGCTTACGTCTCACATATATGGCAGCTATCTATTGAAAAGTATGGAGAAACTTCAGCTGTGGCATTAGATATCTCCAAGGCGTTCGATCGAGTTTGGCACCAGGGACTCCTCGCCAAGCTTCCGTCTTATGGCTT
The DNA here is from genome assembly GCA_018342105.1 of Gonioctena quinquepunctata. NCBI lineage: Eukaryota > Metazoa > Arthropoda > Insecta > Coleoptera > Chrysomelidae > Gonioctena > Gonioctena quinquepunctata. The sequence continues at coordinate 243,605 of JAFIRS010000639.1, read as the reverse complement.
GCCCCCTTAGCTGTGTTCTCTGCTTGCTAGTTTTCTCTCAAACAGGTCTCTCCATGTAGTGGTCGATGGAGTTTCATCTGACACTCTACTCATAAATGCTGGTGTTCCGCAAGGATCTATTCTCGCACCAACACTATTTCTACTTCACATCAACGACCTGTTGAAAGCAACTTCATGTCCAGTACACAGCTTTGCCGATGATAGTACCCTCCATACCGCTTTCTCTTCCAGGGCCCCTATATCAGCCCGTGAAACCAGAAATGAACGAGGAAGAAATGTTAATAATATAAATATGGACTTAGCAACAATTCTCGAGTGGGGATCTAATAACTTGGTAGAATTCAATGCAAACAAAACACAAGCATGTCTTTTCTCTAGTAAAGCCGATCTCACTGTGCCTAACATAGTCATCCATATCGATGCTTGGTATTACTATCAGCAATAACCTTTCCTGGGAAAATCACGTGAGGTCCATTGCCAAAAGTGCATCCCAAAAACTTGGTTTTTTGTTTCGTGCCAAGAGCTATTTCACCCCCAGTCAGCTGCTTATGATCTATAAGGCACAGATCCGACCTGTCCTGGAATACTGTTCCCATATTTGGAGCGCGGCACCTAAACATATCCTGAGGCTATTGGATTCTGTCCAAACATTCGTCTCGTCGGTGATGCCTCGCTTACAAACTCGCTCACTTGTCTGGAACACCGTAGAAAAGTTGGCGATTTGTCTCTATTTTATAGATATTTTCATGGGCGATGCTCTTCTGAAATATCAACAATCGTTCCTGCTTTGGCAGTCTCTTCGAGACTAACCCGTCATGTTCAGTCATCACACCCCTTCGTGGTCACTTTGGAGACCTGCAGAACATCACTTTCCAAAGACTCGTTCATTCAACGAACAGCGAGGCTTTGGAACTCATTGCCTAGGGAGGTGTTCCCCGAGGCATACAACCTCCAGAAATTTAAGAAGAACACCAACTCCTACCTTCTTTCCCTTGGTTTCCACGATGTTCTCTGAACATTACAGGATATCCCTTTTCGTGGGAACCAGAACATAAAAAAAAAAATTGAACATCAAATTTAAAACTCGGGTGCTAACAGTGAATGCGCATGCGCCAAGAAATAAACACGTTATTTATCAAAGACGCGATTTTGTTCGTCCATTTCGTTCTAGTAGTCATTATTCCACGTGAAAAAATGTTGCGAGTATGACAAGCTTATTTCATTTGTTGCAAATTCTCATTATGGTAACATAACCACCAAATTGTGATATTTCTTTTCACGTGTCCAGCGATCTGTCAAAACGAAAGCAATATGGCGGCTGAGGGCACACAAATTCGTTATAAGTGACCATAGTGGTAATAGTTATTTATGTATCAAGGGCGTGAAATAGGCTTTTATGGACCGCAGCGTGTAAGTAATAGCCCGAGCGATAGCGAGGGCTATTAACACGCCTGGGTCCATGAAAGCAAATTACGCCCGAAATACATAGAAAATTTTATGCACGACCGGTATATTTGATGTCATGTAGATAGATACCTCTTTATATCTAGAACATGATAAAATACATCAAGGCTGCCGTGAGGATGTATATTCATATCATATCGGAAACAGAATAAATCAAGAAGTGATGGAATGAATGTTACCATGGCAACTCAGTCAATTTTTCGAAATAAGATTATATAGGCTAGTAGCCATATTTGCTGTCAATTTTTGTGATCACAGATAATTTATTACTGATTTTGAAATGGATTCGAACGACGAAGAAAGTGTGAATTGTACTCCACCAGAAATAAGTAAAGCAGCTGAGGATGCGAAATTGAGTTTATTGCCAAGTAAATCCAAGAAAATATACGACAAGGTGTATGAAGAATTCGTGAGGTGGTGCAACGGGAAAAATGTAAAAAATAAGAAATACTCAGAGACTGTACTTCTTGCCCATTTTCTGGAAAAATCTAAATATTGTAAGCCCTCTACCATGTGGTCATATTATTCCATGCTGAAAGCTACTTTAAATGTGCATAATAATATAGATATCAGTAGATACGCAAGATTGATAGCTTTTTTTAAACGAAAATTCGATGGTTATAAACCAAAGAAATCGAAGATTCTAAGCAGAGAAGAAATCGAGTTATTTTTGAGGGAAGCGCCAGACGATTTGTATCTTATGATGAAAGTGAGTTCTAATCTCAATTATTTCAGTATGTTCAGTATGTTAATCTGAGAATTCATTGTAGGTAGCACTGATTTTTGGTATTGTAGTAATGAGGAATCAGTTGAAATCAGTAACTATCTGCAACAACAGAAAACAACAAATCCAAATATTTCCATAAATAACTGTTTTGTCAATATTAAGTTATAATTCATTTTTTAAATTAATTTATGTTCATTGTTTTCGTTATATTATTGTTAATAATGTTTTGGGTTCGATTATATGATCCATTGGAATATAGATTTCTATCGATATGAGATTGAAATTCACTTTAGCGCCTGTTCAACGATTTTTTCGCCCGCCGGGCGATAAAGTGGTCCACAGGCGCTAAAGTGCTACTTTACGCTCGCAAATCGGGGCGCTAAAGTGCTACTTTACGCCCGGTCGTGCATGAAAGTGTTTATTTCGATATTTTCTTTGCGAATTTGAGTAGTTTTTTAATTCTGGATTATAATTCGTTTCTTCGACTGAAGGAAAATGACAGTTACTTGCATTGTAGTTGACTGTGGGACAGGATAGACTCGGGTTTTACTCGGTGCCTACAGTACAAAATAACAAGCTTTACTTCATAGTTAGCTGCAATCAAGCGAGATGATCTTACGGATTCGAAAATGTGTGCACATTCATGAAACTACCTATGCATCATTTATTCGTGGATATTACTTCCAATTTTTGTGATTTGTTCTTACGATTATTTGTATGATTTTGCCTACTTGTATATCTCATTTCAAATCAAGTTCGTATACATATAGATAATTGATATATTTTCCTCTTCCAAAAAACATTCAGAGATTTTGGTGACTCTACAAATAAAAAATACATATTTTGAAATATGTGTTTTTCAATCTGAACCTTCTCTTTATAGTTATTTCAGGCAATTGTGGAAAGACTCGATCAAGTCATGTGAAGGGTATTGTAATATTAAAATTCTGAATTTACGACACAATTCATGTTACATACCAGGGATCGTAAGTATTGTGATATTCATTGAAATTATACTTTATAAAAATATTGATATTGGATTTTTTTTTTCCAGTTTTTTTATGATTGGTATCAAATCAAAAGTAATTGACTGAATCAGTAAAACAACGAATAAACAACCATTTATTTATTGACAAAAACTGAAAATAGTAATAAGAGATGAAGTTGTCATTAACCACATATGTTTATATTCTTTATTTTCTCGGAATAAGGGCCTTAGTCAGTCTTTGTATTTTTCATTCCATGCGACGTTTCGACATTGTTTATGTCATCGTCAGGTGAATTAATATAATTCAACTGTTATTCTTTCATTATTTCGTTTCAATTCAATCATGCGTTTGTTAACATGGCGTCTTATGGAGTGTAATCTATATTGGTAGTTAATAAATATATGGTAAATACCCCTTTAAATATTAGTTTTATACAGACAAGGAAACTATCGTCCATGTGAATATCCGGTTGTTTTCTACATTTTAGTAATGCATTATTATCATTCAACTACTCGTAAAATATCACTTGCCTTCATTTATGTATATTTCATTATAGCCCATTCTGAGACGTTTCATCTATATTACTTATTCCAATATGTTTATGCAATTCACATAATTTTTTAATCGCAATCCCTATTGTAATGCCCTGAAGATTACTTAATAAAAATCTAAACGCCGACATCAGAGTAATTATTATGAGTTTTGCCGGTTTCTTTCCTTATCCCTCCTATATGATCTCTCAATAACCTCACAGGGAAAATTCCAGACGAAATTCGCGAATAAATTAAAGAAACCTGGAATTCCGGCAAAATGTAATAAAATATTTTATCGAGTTTCACGCGTCACTGAATGTACGTAACACATGCATTTCGAATGTATATTTCAAACTGTGTTTACAATCCCGGAAGTCAAACATGATTGATTTACATCAAATTTTGTGGGACAAAACGCGAAACGTGTGAAATGTGTCGCTGTTGGAAATTGGATGTAATGGACAGCCAGGCTGTAAATTCTGAATTTTAACAGGACGTATGACGTGCATGAATATTCGTTACGAAAATAGCAGGCAAGGCTTACTATATACTATATATATATATATATATATATATATATATATATATATATATATATATATATATATAGTTTTATATATATATATATATATTTATATTGGGTTAATTGGTTCTTGAATCTTGATAATAGTATATTTCTGGACTTTTCTTGGGTTATTAGATTCGTTTGTAGAAAGATAATAAAACTTATGCTATTTTAAACGTTTCGCCCTCGTTTGGGGGCATCTTCAGTGAAATGTATTTTAAAATATATGTACATCTTGGTTTAATATTAGTATTGTATTAGCAACCAATTGTTGAGCTTCGTGATCATGTTTATCTTTATGTTGCACATTATTTTTATTTGTTTTCTTTCTTTTGTCATGTGTCTTGCTGTGTTGTCGACTAGCTACGTGTTGTCGAATTCGGAATTTTTTAATAACATTTTTAAATATTACACGATACTGATATCAAAGTGGCCTCTTAATTTTTCAAGTAACAAATAGATATAACTTTTAAATATAAGAGTACGATAATGGACATTCAAAACATTTTTGTAAAGAATTAATCATTCTTTGAAATGGATAAAAATCCAAGTTTGTAACTATTGCTGATCATGCATTTGTTTATGAATATTCGTTTTTTTTTTACATTTTCGTACTTTTTTTGTTAAAAAATTAAAATACATCTGTGAACCAGATAATTTTGTTTACTGATGAAATATCTGCCAAATAACCTTCACTTCATACCCATATCTCTCATAGTTTGAATTATAAACGTATTTTAAATAATATTTATCTAACTCGTGTTCCGTTATATACGATATTTCATTTTATATTACAATAAATAAACAATAGAGTTCAGTTAGAAGCTACTATAATTCATTACAAAAAATAGAAAGTAAAGATATTGCTAAATATTAATGAGTGCTGTAACATAAAACGAAATATCGTATATAATGGAACACGAATTAGATAAATATTAATTAAAATACCTTTATAATTTAAACTATAAGAGATATGGGTATGATGTAAATATTATTTGGCAGATATTTTATCACTAAACAAAATTGTCTGGTTCACAGCTGTATTTTAATTTTTTAAGAAGTTATAAGTCAAAAAAAGTACAAAAATTCAAAAAAAGAATTTTTATAAACAAATGCATGTAACAGCTAATTAGCAATAGTTACAAACTTGGATTTTTATCCATTTTGAATATTGATTAATCCTTCACAAAAATGTCTCGAATGCCCATAATCGTATGTCTTATAATTGAAAAGTTATATCTATTTGTTACTTGAAAAATTAAAGGGCCACTTTGATTTCGGTATCGTGTAATATTTAAAAAATCAAAGACAATTTTTTTCAGTACTTTGTTATATAAGGCTGTTTTCGTAATTTTTTTTTACTTCCAGGAAAAAAATAAACCGAGGGTCACAAATTGTTTATAACAAATTGTTAACTTAATAAACAATGAAATTATTGATAAATAAATTTTTTTGTTAACCTATAGAGAAATGCCAATTAGGATTTTTGAAGAGAAAAAAATTTCTTAATTGATTATTTGAACAAACGAAATATAAAAAAAACATTATAAACAATTAAAAAGTTTATTTTAGGTTTTCTTTTTTTTAAATCATAATTTTGTCTTGACGACAAAATGGTAGGATTTTTTTAAATACTGTACTCGTCTATTTGTTTATAAAAAATTACTTTGCCCTTGTAGAGTCCCATCTAAGATATGGCATTGCGTTTTGGGGATTTTGTAATCAAACACTCCTAAATCAGGTATTTGTACTGCAGAAGAGATCTCTTAGGTACCTGTGTAGGGCTAACTACAGGGATAGCTGTAGACAACTTTTTGTTCAACAAAGAATTTCAACTGTAATAAGCATCTTTATTCTGAAAGTGGTATGCCTGACTCACAAAAAATATGTTACGATTCTTCTGAGAATAGACCTTACAATACCAGACAGAGCTGCAATATTCACCTGCCAATACCTAAACTGAATTTAACAAAACACTCTAATATGTATGAAAGGAAAATAATATTCAATCACTTGCCACAGTTAATTAAAAACCTATCAGATCATAAACTATTCAGGAGATCAGTTAAAAATATGCTTCATGAAAATGCTTTTTATAGCCTGCAGGAATATCACGTGAACATGTCTCAAATACCGTGAAGTGATGCAAAAATAATGATTATGTAAACACTTTTGTTTTTGTTTTTTTTTTTTCTCTCTCTCTCTCTCTCTCTCTTGTGTTTCATTTGCTTCAATACTTCCAGCTCATTTCCTCCCCTAACCAAAGAAGATGGAACACTAGCAACGACTGCCCAGGAAAAAGCCAATATCTTTGCGCACCTATTTGCTGGAAATTCCACTCTGGATTCATCGGGAAAACAACCCCCGAACATTACACCTATTGACAGTCACATGCCCGAGATCACCTTTCGCCAACGTACTATCAGAAAGATTTTGCTGGGTCTCAACACCAACAAAGCCTGTGGATCTGACGGAATCCCGCCGATTGTTCTCAAGAAATGTGCCCCGAACTAACACCTGTTCTTTGCAAGTTGTTCAACCACTCTTACAATTTGGGGTATTTCCGTCCAATTGGAAAATTGCAAGAGTACAGCCATTCCCTAAAAAAAGGCAAAAGGCCCTACCTAGCAACTACAGACCTATCGCACTGCTATCTATTATTTCAAAGGTCATGGAAAAAGCCATCAACATCGAGCTCATGAAATATCTGGAAGACTAGCAGGAATTGTCAACGATAGGCACTATTTCTTCCGCCATCATATATCAACTATTGACCTGCTCGCTTACGTCTCACATATATGGCAGCTTTCTATTTAAAAGCATGGAGAAACTTTAGCTGTGGCGTTAGATATCTCCAAGTCGTTCGATCGAGTTTGGCACCAGGGACTCCTCGCCAAGCTTCCGTCTTATGGCTTGCCCCTCAGCTGTGTTCTCTGCTTGCTAGTTTTCTCAAACAGGTCTCTCCATGTAGTGGTCGATGGAGTTTCATCTGACACTCTACTCATAAATGCTGGTGTTCCGCAAGGATCCATTCTCGCACCAACACTATTTCTACTTCACATCAACGACCTGTTGAAAGCAACTTCATGTCCAGTACACAGCTTTGCCGATGATAGTACCCTCCATACCGCTTTCTCTTCCAGGGCCCCTATATCAGCCCGTGAAACCAGAAATGAACGAGGAAGAAATGTTAATAATATAAATATGGACTTGGCAACAATTCTCGAATGGGGATCTAATAACTTGGTAGAATTCAATGCAAACAAAACACAAGCATGTCTTTTCTCTAGAAAAGCCGATCTCACTGTGCCTAACATAACTTTGTCAGGAGTAACCATACCACTGAAGCCATCCATATCGATGCTTGGTATTACTATCAGCAATAACCTTCCTGGGAAAATCACGTGAGGTCCATTGCCAAAAGTGCATCCCAAAACTTGGTTTTCTGTTTCGTGCCAAGAGCTATTTCACCCCCAGTCAGCTGCTTATGATCTATAAGGCACAGATCCGACCTGTCCTGGAATACTGTTCCCATATTTGGAGTGCGGCACCTAAACATATCCTGAGGCTATTGATTCTGTCCAAAAAAGGGCAATTCGTCTCGTCGGTGATGCCTCGCTTACAAACTCGCTCACTTGTCTGGAACACCGTAGAAAAGTTGGCGATTTGTCTCTATTTTATAGATATTTTCATGGGCGATGCTCTTCTGAAATATCAACAATCGTTCCTGCTTTGTCAGTTTCTTCGAGATTAACCTGTCAAGTTCAGTTATCACACTCCTTTGTGGTCACTTTGGTAACCTGAGAACATCACTTTCCAAAGACTCGTTCATCCAACGAACAGCGAGGCTTTGGAACTCATTGCCTAGGAGGTGTTCCCGAGGCATACAACCTTCAGAAATTTAAGAAGAACCCAACTCCTACCTCTTTCCCTAGGTTCCCACGATGTTCTCTGAACATTACAGGATATCCCTTTTCGTGGGAACCAGAACATAAAAAAAAAAAAAAATACTACTTTTAACATGTCCGACGCTGCATATATATGTATATGTGAATACATATGTTATTTGCTTGACGAAATTTTGTATATATTGTGATGCAATTGCTTTTATAGTATGCAAGGTTATTATTATTATTTATTTATTAATTATTTTTTGTTTTGTCTATATATTCATATCTATTTGTTTTATATTCAATCAATTTTGATACCTATATGTTCTACCAATCCTATTAACAACTATATTTTTCATCTTACTTTGTCAATGAGAAATTCTTGGACAATAAAGTATATATCTATCTATCTATCTATCTACGTTAATTAATGCCATTGTTAGATGCAAAAACAACTGTTAATAACATTTGTCAACATTTTTTTAATATTTAATTTTTTGTTCATTTAAAAAAATTATAGCAAACAAAATATAAAACTTTAATAAACTTTTTTCACGTGATCTTGCTAAGTATGTTTATAAGAAGGGCTCCAAGGAGCAAAAAATGTATAGGTCAATTATTTAAACTTTTATGTAAAACAGAGTTGGATAAAATTAATTAATAACAATCGTATAACTTTTTGAAAAAGACATATTTTTTTTTTCCAACGGGGCTTTATTCTTTCAAGTGTTATGATGACACCATAATTTTTCAAAATTTTTAAATTAATATTTAATACTATGAAAAAATTATTTTGTGTGTTTGTCTTTCGGCGTTGAATAAAAATTATAAATAATGGAGATAGAATTCCAGGAGTCGGGACTTTTTTATTGGAAATTTCCTCCTCTTTAATAGTTTTTGAGTTATTAACGAAAATCTGAATACCTTTTTTTTTTTCATCTATTTTGTTAATAACAATTGCAAGTTTTTATGTGCTTATAAATGCTCGAAATAATTTTTCTAGAAGTCATTCCGAATCGAAGAGCTATCGCACATATTTTTAGGACCGGGAACAAGAATAACTCATTTCTTAACTTGTTAACGAGACTAGAGAGTTACCAACGATTCGATTATGATAACGAAATTCTGTAATGTTTTTTATTTTTCCAGTATAATCATTCCCGCTTGTGTTTTTCCAGAAACATGGCACTCGGATGAAATGCTCAGCGTGCAACGTTATCGCCCACCAGAATTGCATCAACATCCTCGTGGAAAAAGTGAAATTTTCCTGCAAACCGACGTTCAGGGACGTCGGCGTCCGACAATACAGAGAGCAAACGTCAGTCCAACACCACTGGGTGCATCGGAGATCAGAGAAGGGAAAGTGTCGTCATTGTAGCAAGGTAAGTCCATCATTCAAATTTTCTCTGAATGAGTACTCGTATTGATAGTGAAAAAAAATTATCTCGGAAAAAAAGACAGAAATTTTCAACAAAAGATAAAAACTTTTTAAACAAAAAATGAAACCGACGACAAAAGAAACTGAAAAGCAAAAAATAAAATAAACCTTCTCAGTCTTAATAACAACTGTGCTCCTAAACTAATGTGAGTAACTAATTTTGAGTCGGCGCCAAATAAACAATCATCGAAAATCAATAAATTTTTTAAAGAAAAATATCTAAACGCTGCCATCATTTTACGCTTTATCTAATTCAATTGCTAGTTTGTTTGGCGTCGACTCAAAATTAGTTATTCACATTAGTTTAGGATTTCAGTTGTCATTGGGAAGGTTCATTTTATTTTTTGCTTTTCGGTTTCTTTTTTTGTAGGTTTTTTTTGATTTTTTTTAAGTTCCTATATTTGAATTTTTTGTGGCTGAAATCCACCAATAACTACCCACTCAACCATTATGTTGTAGTGTCATCAGAACTACATATGTGTGCCAAGTTTCAACAGAATCGGTTCACAGATGTGACCATTCCCTATTTTGCTATCCTTAGGGGTTGATTTTTCTTTTCCAAATACAATGTTATGACCCTAGAAAAAACATATAAAGATATAACGAATCTATATGTGGAGAAATTGCCACCTCAATCATGAAAATTAGTTTAACGAATAATCCACGCTAAGAAGTTGAAATTGCAGACGGAAATAGCACATGATGTTAAAGAAAAAATACATTGAGTGATAAACATGTCAAAATATAAAATAAGGCAACATAAGACCTAATAAAAGATTACCTTTATGAACTAACAATTCAACGCGTGATGTCAGTCTGTGAGATAGAAAATGATCAGTGATTCCATCATATATCATTATGAGTCATTACAGCTAATAAAAACCACAACATTCTGAAGTGCTGACAAGATTAGGAATGTCTTCTGCTGAGAGATAACAAAAACTCGGATTTTCATTTATAAGGAAGACCATAAATAATCGTAGCGGGAGAAATAACCACTGTAAAATACCCCATCATCGAAAAATCAATTATCATCAGATGTGTGAACCATCTAAACCGCTATAGGCAAATTATGGAGATGAAAATAACATATAGTTGGATTTAACAGGAATTAGTACCAGAGAATAAAACTAATTTTTTATCGCTGACGTTTCGGAATTAATTTATTGCTTTTTCGAAGCTGAAATGACAATATTCACGTATAGAATGAAACAAAGAACATATTTATGACCCCCTTTAAAACTAAGTTTTTCCTGCTCATGGATTCAACTAAAAAACTGTTGAGTAGCCGATAAAAACACATTGGCATAAATTATACATTATAAACTTTAATAAAAACTTTAAAATTGTATATAAACAAATACAGACACGTTTTTAATGAAACACCACACAACCGTGTATGGTCAATATGCAACTGATCATCCCACCTGAAATATTCCAGCGCTATATACCTAGATAAAGAAACGAAAAAACAAAACAAATATTTTGTGTGTCATTATTCAGAAATCTGTTTTTATTTTACACCTTTCTAGAATATGGGTTTATATTTTTGTCAGGTTTTTGTATCACTTTTTTGGTTTACGCAATTATCATGGAAATTGATTTGAATCATTTCTCCCAACAATCTCTCTGAATAAATCATCTTTTTCCAAAATTACTACTGAATCGAAATCAAAATTGCCCGACGATTCAAAATGATGTGCAGCAAGTGCTGTTTTTCTTTTTTTTATATTTTTTTCATTGCAGTCATATTTGTGTTCATATATTCTGGTTTTAGGTATTGTTTTGTTTGCCCTATATAACACATTCACAGGGAATACTATATATTACACATGAATCTGATTTAGCTGGTATCTCATCTTCAACTGCGTGAATAATGTTCCTGTAGTTTTCAAATAATAAAACGCAAACTTGTGAGAATCAGTTGATAAACATTTTTTAATTTTATATGAGAGGCCATCTAGATATAAATTTTTAAAACTATCAACTAATCCTTAGAAGTTTGCTTTTTATAATTTAAAAACTACAGGAAAATTATTCACGCAGCTAAAAGATGAGATACCAGCTGAATCAGATTCATGTAATATATAGTATTCCTCGTGAATGTGGGAAATGTTATATAGGGCAAACTGAACAATACCTAAAAACCAGAATATATCAACACAAATATGATTGCTATGAAATGAATAGAAATAGAAAAGAAGAACCAGCACTTGGTGCATATCATTTTGAATCGTCGTGCAATTTTGATTTGGATTCAGTAAAAATTTTGGAAAAAGAGATGACTCATTCAAAGAGATTGTTGAGAGAAATGATTCAAATTAATTTCCATGATAATTGGGTAAACCAAAAAAGTGATACCCAAAACCTGAGTGTTTATAAATTATTCACAGCCAGTATAGCCCTTCGTAAACTTGGTAACAACATCTCAACTAAATAAACTAAAGTGTGGGGTTCCTAAATACACAACACCCTGTACGGGAATATACCAATGGCTAGTCAGTTGTGGGGTTTTCAGTTCTACAATTGTCCCAGGTCATATCAATGATTCTCAGGGGTGGGGTCATATCAATATTGAGATAATGTTCTTGGTTAGTTTTTTGATATTAGGTGAAAGTCTGGAAGAAATTATTTCGCAAAAATCTAATGTTTTTCGTGATGTTTCAGATCTGATACAAAACGGTTCGCATGTCAATATAGGTACATAAACAATACAATACAAAATACAATACCATACAAAATACAATACAAAATTTGGAAAGAAAAAATAGTATTGGAGGAAAATGCAAAGTATTTCAATGGAACGATGAATTACCTCCTGATATTATGGCTCTCAGAACCACATTCTCATATTTCAAGTACTTTTTACCGATCAAATAATAGCGGACGTTGTAGAACAATCAAATGGCTTCTAGCTACAGAAAGATCCTAATAAGCCAGCTAATATTACTGAACAAGAATTACGTAGATATTTGGGCATTTGTATTTTTATGTCCATAATGAATATAATCGCCACATGGGAGGTGTCGACTTGATGGATAGTCTCATCGGAAGATATAAAATTAAAATCCGTTCAAAAAAATGGTATATCAGGTTATTTCATTATTAGCTGGACCAACTCATTGTAAATTCCTGGTTGCATAGAAGAGTAGAACAACAAAGGAAAAATATCAAACATATGAGACTGGCAGATTTTTGGGCAAACATAGCTGCTTGTTTATGTCGAATGGATCTAGTTTCATCAAAACTGGGAAAATCTTCTGATTTGGAACAGAAAACACAAAACAAAAGCATCGTTCAGCTACCACAGTTTATATACCGCCAAAGGATGTGAGACTTGATGTGGTCGTTGGCCGATTTATGATGAAAAGCGACAGAGATGTAAATTACCAATGTGCAAGTCTCTCACCTTCATTAAAATGACAACAATATAGTTTGAATTTGTGTTTGAATAAGAAAAGTTTCATACAACTTGATTTTTTGTTACACAAACCACTTTGTATCTGATATGATACAATTTATTTTTCTATAAATAAATATGTTCTCGATAATTTAGAATGTTTTAAACATTTTTCCCTGATTATTATCGATTATTTCCATCTGAAAGTATTTTTTTGACGCGACGTAGGGTTAATATAAACAAGAATTAGAATGATCCTGATTTTGGTTCTACAAATAAATATTACAAAAAAAACGCGCTTTGTTGATTTATCATTCCACACGGTTGCCGAAAAAATTGTAAACGCAATACGCCCAGAAACTGGTTTTTTTGGACTAGCAGACTTGTTACTTGAATTACTATTAATATCACCATTGGCAGAACTACATTTTCAATTTCAGCTCAGGAATACAATCGAATTCTTATCACTCAAACTGGACTACATTCAGGAGAACCATCCAACAGCTGAAACCATAATCATGGGAGACTTTAATGTACATAACGCTGCCTGGCTCAAATTCTCTAACAAAACAGATGATGCAGGTCGTCAAGCCGAGGCCTTCGCCATCACTCATGGTCTAGAACAACTGGTCGAGCTACCAACCCGCATCCCTGATGTCAACAACCAGTCTGCCAATACACTAGATCTTTTCCTCACCACCAATCCTGACCCGTATAGAATAGAAGTTTGTGCCCCACTTGGAAACTCTGATCACACCCTCATCTCCACAACATGCTCTTTCCATTTACCATCGAGCTGCACAATACCACCCCGTCTCATGTGGCATTACAATTCGGCCGACTGGGAAGGTCTTCGTATGTTTTTCTCAGCGTTTCCATGGAAGAGAGTTTGTTTCTCTTCAGTAGATCCAACACGATGTGCTGAGACAATTTCTGAAATCATCATGTTGGGGATGCAAACTTACATACCGAATACCGAAAGAAGAACATCATCCGATAAGACCTGGTTTAACAGAAACTGCTCTAGAGCTGTGGCTTCCAAACAGGCAGCATACCATCGATGGCTAAAACATCCGGGCCCTGAGACCAGAGCAGCATATGTCGAGGCTAGAGGCATATGCAAAGAGACAATAGAATGCTCAAAAGACGCCCACAATGCCAAAATAAGATCAAAACTTGTTGAATGTCCTAACGGATCCCGTTCATTTTGGTCTTTCGCCAAAGCTGTGGGAAGAAACTTCACTTCCAGCTCATTTCCTCCTCTAACCAAAGAAGATGGAACACTAGCAACGACTGCCCAGGAAAAAGCCAATATCTTTGCGCACCTATTTGCTGGAAATTTCACTCTGGATTCATCGGGAAAACAACCCCCGATCAGATCAAAAATAACAAACACGTTTTAACTTCCATAGAAAGAGAAAACCTGAAAATTGAAAAGTGATATAGGATTTTTTTTTTTAGTATTTCTTGATCGACTCAACATTAATGTTTTGAGTGGAGTCATCAGATTCGTTCAACTCATATGATGTAACTATAGATCGTCGGCTCACCTGGAGGCCACACATTCGTATCCTGGAACGGAGGCAATTGAAAGTTCTGCGTATGATAACGAACGCTCCATGGTACGTGCGAAACGTACACCTATTGACAGTCACATGCCCGAGATCACCTTTCGCCAACGTACTATCAGAAAGATTTTGCTGGGTCTCAACACCAACAAAGCCTGTGGATCTGACGGAATCCCGCCGATTGTTCTCAAGAAATGTGCCCCCGAACTAACACCTGTTCTTTGCAAGTTGTTCAACCACTCTTACAATTTGGGGGTATTTCCGTCCAATTGGAAAATTGCAAGAGTACAGCCAGTCCCTAAAAAAGGCAAAAAGGCCCTACCTAGCAACTACAGACCTATCGCACTGCTATCTATTATTTCAAAGGTCATGGAAAAAGCCATCAACATCGAGCTCATGAAATATCTGGAAGACTCAGGAATTGTCAACGATAGGCAATATGGCTTCCGCCATCAGAGATCAACTGGTGACCTGCTCGCTTACGTCTCACATATATGGCAGCTATCTATTGAAAAGTATGGAGAAACTTTAGCTGTGGCATTAGATATCTCCAAGGCGTTCGATCGAGTTTGGCACCAGGGACTCCTCGCCAAGCTTCCGTCCTATGGCTTGCCCCCTCAGCTGTGTTCTCTGCTTGCTAGTTTTCTCTCAAACAGGTCTCTCCATGTAGTGGTCGATGGAGTTTCATCTGACACTCTACTCATAAATGCTGGTGTTCCGCAAGGATCTATTCTCGCACCAACACTATTTCTACTTCACATCAACGACCTGTTGAAAGCAACTTCATGTCCAGTACACAGCTTTGCCGATGATAGTACCCTCCATACCGCTTTCTCTTCCAGGGCCCCTATATCAGCCCGAGAAACCAGAAATGAACGAGGAAGAAATGTTAATAATATAAATATGGACTTAGCAACAATTCTCGAATGGGGATCTAATAACTTGGTAGAATTCAATGCAAACAAAACACAAGCATGTCTTTTCTCTAGAAAAGCCGATCTCACTGTGCCTAACATAACTTTGTCAGGAGTAACCATACCACTGAAGTCATCCATATCGATGCTTGGTATTACTATCAGCAATAACCTTTCCTGGGAAAATCACGTAGGTCCATTGCCAAAAGTGCATCCCAAAACTTGGTTTTGTTTCGTGCCAAGAGCTATTTCACCCCAGTCAGCTGCTTATGATCTATAAGGCACAGATCCGACCTGTCCTGGAATACTGTTCCCATATTTGGAGTGCGGCACCTAAACATATCCTGAGGCTATTGGATTCTGTCCAAAAAAGGGCAATTCGTCTCGTCGGTGATGCCTCGCTTACAAACTCGCTCACTTGTCTGGAACACCGTAGAAAAGTTGGCGATTTGTCTCTATTTTATAGATATTTTCATGGGCGATGCTCTTCTGAAATATCAACAATCGTTCCTGCTTTGGCAGTCTCTTCGAGATTAACCCGTCAAGTTCAGTCATCACACCCCTTCGTGGTCACTTTGGAGACCTGCAGAACATCACTTTCCAAAGACTCGTTCATCCAACGAACAGCGAGGCTTTGGAACTCATTGCCTAGGGGGTTCCCCGGGCTACAACCTTCAAATTTAAGAAGAAACCAACCCTACCTTTTTCCCTTGGTTCCCACGATGTTCTCTGAACATTACAGGATATCCCTTTTCGTGGGAACCAGAACATAAAAAAAAAAAAAAATACTCCCGATAAAACCAATTGTAGTGAAATATCAAATGAAATCATATGAAATCAATGAGACAGCTATATCACTCGCAGAACCTGATACAAAACAACTATACCGTGCTGCCACAGCCAAGACGTCTTGTTTTCCAAATCTTGAGAGACTTTCAGTGAAGCGACATTTCTAAATCAGCTCTTTATCACATGAAATGGATTTCCCACCCGAAAAAGATATCTTCCACGTGATACCGTTGGATTCGCGAGCTATCGTAATGTAAAATGGAAAGTGGAAAGTTTCCTGCAGTATATGCTGATTCACTGTCGCGAATACGGTATACGTCTGTCTATCAGGACAATTCTGGCATCTACAATGGCTCGGTACGAAGCGTGTGTAGTCAGTATATTCGCTCTTCAGCCATAACCGACATTGAGACAAGCCGCGTTATATATTGTTCGGAAAAATTTTCAGAAATAATTTAAATAAAAAATTGATTAAGTTGTTAATCAATCAAACAAATATACTTTATTGTCGAAAATGTAAAAATCTCATAGACAAAGCATTTTTCAATACATCAAAAACACAAATACAATATAAAATTACAGAAAATATAAATACAATTTGTCAGATCTCAGAAGTAGAATAAAAATAAAATACTACAACACAACAAGTACGATTTCTGCTCACAATAATAACTGATCATCATAATATCCCTGCAGTTTATAATAGGCATTCTCAAGCAGCATGTTTTTACCTCATTTCGAAACGAAGATAAGAGCTCTCGTATATAACTGAAAACTCTTAGCAACATCAAAAGGAAACTCTAAGAGGATAACCATCCACGAGAGGACTGACCTTCATATCCAAGCAATATTGAAATTACTGCAGTGTTGCCTACACTCATATTTCCAAGAAAAGGACCGATTCTTCTCTCAAGTCGACGGACTCCCGATGGGATCCTCCCTTTCTCTCCGATTATCTCCAACATATACATACAGTGAATTGGCTATACGGAAGGCAGAATACAAAACAAAGCTGTGGTTGAGTGGATGACACTTTCATTGTATGGAATCACAGAGATAAACATCTCCAAGATTTCTTCTCAAGAGTTAACAGCATCTGGGATTCGATCAAATTCACGATAGAAATAGAAACCAACAGTGCCTTACCCTTCCTCGATGTGAACGTTGATATAATAGGCAATGACATCCGCACCTCTGTCTATAGAAATAAGATGTATACGGGATTGTATCTCAACTACAGCTCCAACCATCCGAGTTCGACAAAGATAGGGATCGTGAGAACATTGGCAGTAAGAACGATGCACATATGCAACTACGAAAAGTCACTAGATGACGAATTAAATTACATCTGAAGAACCTCCACTGGAATGGATACCCCAAGAAACTCCTAGGAGAAGTATTGAAAGAATTCCGGAAACCGAAGACATCTGAAGAGACAACAAAGCACAGTAAGTGCCTTCCGTACATCAGAGTCTCCGGAAAGATCAGAAGGATCGGAAACAAGTTCAACATCAAGAGTCCGGCAGTACTTTACAGATTTTCCTTACCAAGACCAAACCTGACAACAGAAATGAAATCAGTGAGTATTGTATTTATGAAGGTCCATGTGAATGCGGAGATTCCTACATTGGAGAGACAAAGGTGCCGTTATCGGTATGATTGGATGAGCACAAGAAATGGACACATCAAAATCGGGAATTGCTGACCACGCCTGGACTGAGCACCATAGAATTCTATAAGACGACGCAAGTGTTCTACATAGAGAGGAGCATTGGTTCAAATGAAAGTTAAAAGACGCCTTCAGTCAACCAAGCGTTGAGATCAAGAACGTATGGAAACCAGTAGTTGCCCTTTCTGGCGGACTGCAGAGGCGCGAAACTTCACGCACCACCACACCGCGCGAAATCACACGCACCGCTGCACATGGCGGAATCACACGCACCATTGCACCGACAGACATATAAACAAGTACGTAGCACCTAAGCTGCACATACAAGTATTCGAAACGTCCGAAACGAGAGTAATCAACTGAAAATATTCGTCAGGGACGACTTGGCTATTGGATGATATTTTAATTATTTTTTGTAACATTGTTATATCCAAACTGGTGATAAAGTCGGAGCTAGTTGACTGCATGCTCTGCTTTGAGGCACTTATTATAATTATCACAGTTACTTGTGAGAAACAAACACTATTCAAAGAAAAAATTGAATATTGTTTTGAAAAATAATATCACGACTATTGTAGTGACTCAGACATCAGAACACGTGATCTGAAGACTATTGCCAAGCAAGATTCTCGCATGCACGGTTTACAAAGCTGTCTACGAACGAAAGTTTGTAAGATTCTCTAGTATTTTCTGATTGGCTGGTGAATGAAAGATCCTAATTAGCAACCAATTAGAAAACAGTTCGCGATGTGCAGGGGAATTAATTTGAACATTATTGTCTTTGTCTTTTGCTGGCTCTTAGAACTAAACACCGAGCTGTTCCGTGCGTATTTTGAAGAGTAGAAGACAAGATGAATCACTCGTCGCATTTATGGATGACGTGGTAAATTTCAATTCTGGTTGGATTCTTGAGTCGCCAATCACTATGGGGGCGTTTTCGTACTAGTTTTATTAATATAATATAAATAAATTTTTGAAAGAATAACAAATTTTTTAAAAGACAGACAATAATTTCCAACTTAATTGTCGTGCACATCGCGTACTGTTTTCTGATTGGTTGTTAATTAGTATCTTTTATTCACCAGCCAATCAGAAAATACTAGTTGAATCTAACAAACTTTCGTTCGTAGACAGCTTTGTGAACCGTGCATGCGAGAATCTTGCTTAGCAACAGTGTTCAATTCACGTGTTCTGAATGTCTGAATCACTACAATAGTCGTGATATAATATTCAACTGCGAATGTTTCCCTTCACATACTGTTTGTGTTGTTTGTTTCTCACAAGTGAATGTGATAATTATGAAGTGCCTCAAAGCAGAGTATGAAGTCAACTAGTTCTGACTTAATCGCCAGTTTGGATATAACAAGGTTAGTTGTTTTCTTCACTTTGAAATTGAATATCTATCTCAGGCAGGCAGTAACTTGACAAATTATCGTGAAATTAGTAATCGAGACATATAAATAGAAGCAAGTCAATAAGGTTTCAAAAGGTTTACATTGACATCTGTAATATCGGTTTCTTGTGGGTATTCAACGCATTTTCAAGAAAATAGCCGGGAGAATCAAAAAAACTATGAAACCTAATATAGAGTAGCAATAATTGAACCTGTAATTTAGATTCCACAAATCTCTAAGTCAATCTCGCTTGTAAGATAAATGATTTGAAAATCATCAATTCGTCAAAAAAATTGCTACTCCACTATGTATATAAGTCCGTCTACAGAAGTAACTAGCCAAATAATATATAGGCAAATTTATTGTTTCGAGATTTTCCTCTCTCAACCAATGTTCAGACATATACAGGGTGTAATATTACCTCTTGCACATCCGTGAATGACGAGTGTATGATTATTTACCACACAATCAGTTCAAAATTTGCATTCGGTAATTGCCGAAGTTTTTCTCTGAGCAGGTCACCCGAAATTAGGCGGGAGGCGCCACCCAAAATTTTGTCGAATTTTACAAAAAACAAAACATGTTTTAAATTATTTTTTGTTGACTTTTAACCACTGTAATTTGTTATAAAATGGCATTATACACTCGTCACTCACAAGTGTGCAAGTGGTTAGATTACACCCTGTATATAAATATTGAATCTGGAAAGCATTTCCTCCGGAAACAAATATGAAAGAATATTCGTACCAGCTGTAAACTATTCAAGAAAACTCAACAAAATTGGACTTTCTGATTGGTTGAAAGTCCAGAGAAAAAAATTATCAGTTAAAAAATCTGTCTCGCTCGAATATATTTCAAGTTGTCTCATAGACCTCATCGTGGCTTGTCGAAGAGGAGGTTATACAGATGCCTGAATATTCCAACAGATAACAGCAGACATATACATAAAAGTTCATTATTCGCAGAGTGTCATGGAGAGAGATATTCCATTAGGCTTATGCGAATGTGATGAGAATCGAGGCATTTTTGAATTTCTATTAATTCAACAATTTTGGCTGTTATCAGCAAATTCCAGAGTTCATTAGAAACGGAGTAGTTCGAATTTCAATTTTACGACACCAACATCATTCACGTTAAGATGATATTGAAGCAATATAATGAAATATTGTCATGAGATTCCAAACAGATTGTTGGTAGATATATGAAGGTGGAAGTTCAACGGCAATAGTAATAATAATGATACTAATATTCATTCCACTGTTGAGTAGTAAAAAATATTTTTGCACAATAAGAAGGAAGACGCCAGTGCGCAAATAAAATGAGAAGCTACAAAAAAAATGAGAATAACAAAGGCGTATAAACATCACAAACGCAGGCGTCTCACGGCGCGAGACTTGGCGAACTCGGCTTGGAGATTGTCTAGTCTCGCGTCGTGAGAACGGTCGACTCGCGTTGGATCGAAACTTGTGAAGCGTAAGCTCGAGGTGGCTCGACCGTTCCCATGAAATGTCGGTAAAATCCCAAACATCAAAGGCGCGAGGCTCGACTAACTGGCTCGTGCTGTATGGCCTGTTGAGCGGTCACACGGCGCGAGGGTGTCTATCCACAGTGCCGCCTGGTGGTGGTGGCAAAGCATAGTTGAGTATTGTTTTTATTATTGTGTATTAACATGGAATGGAATTCAGAAGCAATTATTGAATCCTCAGATTATTCAACTTTAGAATTCAATGATTTTGATGATTTATTTTCAATAGTTAATACTATATGGTATAGGCGACACTATCTAAAATAATTCAAAAAAACTATTACGTTTCTGTTTGGCTGAAAATCTTTAGGGAGCATTACAAATATGTTTATCCAAAAGTTACTAACTACAAAAAGTTTTATTTATCCTTAATAATTGGATTTTATTTAAATTCAAATGTAAGTTTTCGCGAGTTTAAATTATTAAAATTTTTATTTTTTGCAATAAATAGTATTAAATATCAGATAAATTTAGATTTAGCTATAATAAGAAACATTAACAAAATTTGTGCCAGCAGTTGCGGTTATACAAATAATTCAATTCAATTTAATTAGTATTAATTAATTTATAATAGAATAATTGTAATAAGAACTTTAAAAGGTGAAATTTGAATTTTTTATTCAAATTAATAATTTTTAATCAAGTTAAAAAAATTATTTTATAAACTAGGACTAGATACCCTTGTATATATATATATATATATATATATATATATATATATATATACAAGGTGTCCCAAACTCGATGGCCTATTAGACGTTTCTGGAGAACGGGAAACAGGATAATTTTGAAAATTTGGTTTCTTGGGTAATAAGTTCTGGTCTATCGATCTGAAATATTTTCAGCGCAATAATCTCCATTTCTACATATTTACTGGAATTTGTTTTTATAATCCCCATCACAGACGACCACACAATTTTGGGCGAGTAATTACCGACATGATAACTATATCAAGAAACGTGTACATTTTTAATCATCAGGAAAGTTATTTAAGTTTCTCCCTATTGTATATTAGCGTAAGATGATTATAATGAGACAGTTGAACATTCATTTACTCCTTTTAAGATATTTAATCCTAAGACTTTGTACAATTAAATTTTGAGACCATTTGATAGAAATCAATAATTGAGCTTATTACAGTACCTGTGACTATTAAAAACTGTGATAATTTGAATCAGTTAAAAAAACAAGTAGCAACAACTTCGATATTTTAAATGAGACACACTGTATATTATTGCATTTTTTGCTTTGCTCTTGCTTTACAACTATTTTTGTATGATACTTCCCTATACTTATCTCAAGTGGTTTTCGAGAAATTCATTGATTTCCTTATATTTCGTGCAAAACATAGCTTCAATTAAATGTTTATTACTGAGGTATTTGGACTAGTACCCAGCTGGAATTTTGGGTATAGTTTACTAATGTTCTGTGCATTATTTATGTCTAAGGGAATTCGTTTTTCATCATACAGGGTTGTTCAATCTTTGTGATTTTTTCGATAGATACAGAAATGGTGGAAAGTATATTTTCCAAATGAAACACCCTGTATATTTCTAAAATATCCTAAAAGACAATTGAAGTTCCTTTCAAATAATGTATCATGTTCCTACATCCAAATAGTCTGGTTTCCGAAATAAAAGCAAGTTTCTATAAAAATTTAAAATATCTGCATTTTAATATGTATTATTATCTATTTTGACAGAAACACCATGAAAATCACTGCTTGTCAAACCAAAAGATTTGTCTTACTCTTTTCAAATAGGTAATATTACTCAATTGAAATGATCTGATTGAAAAATCAAATCAATCTGGAATGATTCGCTTCAAAATGTTCATTTTTTTGGAGATACAGCTGAAACTTGAGTTTTTTTCTAACTCCCAGATGATTATTGGTATTTTTCAGTAGAATCCGAATATGGCATAATATACAGGGTGTCCCATTTAAATAAAATGATTTATGGCCGTGTTGCCTAATCACCTATAAGAGTATGTTTTTCAGACACCCTGTATAAAATATGGTAACATGAATTTGAGTCCTGTATGGGTAACAGATAAGGAGGTATTTGAATTCAAGTTGGTCCCATTTTGGTAGCAAAACAATTACAAAATAATCAATATTCAATAAACGGTAGAGACATGTCCAGTCAAAGTTATTTGTATTCGTCAGTAGAATCAAAAAACAAAAGAGAATTCTCAGTGTTGCATTTGAAATTCGAAAGTTGATATTAGTTACAAGTGCATGTGGCAACACTGCAACTGTGAAAATATTTTTAAGAGCTAGATCGCAATCTCTTATCGTGGGATACAAACTTTCGAGTATTTTTATCTCAGATCTCCAGAAACGTGCAATAGGCCATCGAGTTTGGAATACCCTCAATTCTAATGATTTTTTTGTACAATCAGTTCGTCATCTTATCATTCATATACTTCAATACACTTCAGAACCTTCTGCATGTTCTCGCTATAATTTGATCACATTGACCATGAAGATAAACAATTTCATCAAAACTTCGTTTGAATAGTTAGCCTTTTTTTCTGATCAAATTTTTTGTAATGAACGCGCAAATGTTTTATTATTAATACATTAATTGTCGAATTTTCATAATGACGTATTTCATGACATTCAATACAAAATATGGCAAAATAATCCGATTTTCCGAACTTTAATTGTCTTTCAGGATATTCGATAATATATAGGGTCTTCCATTTGAAAAAATGGATTTTTCACCATTTCTGTATCTATCGGAAAAATCACAAATGTTGATCGACCCTGTACAATCGAGAACGAATTCCCTCAGACATAACATTGGTAAACTACACCCAAAAGTTCAGCTATGTATGAGTCCAAATATGAGTAATAAATATTTAATTTCACAAAAAAATAAGGAAACAATGAATTTCTCGAAAACCGCTTGAGATAGGTATGGGAACTATCATACAAAATTGATCGGAAAGCAATAGCAAAGCAAAAATTCAATAACATACAGGATGTCTCATTTAAAATATCAAAGTTGTTGCTACTCTTCAATATAAGCGGCAACGCCGCATCGCTGAAAATATTTTAGATCGATAGAGCAAAACTATTCACCCAAATTTTCAAAATAATCATGTTTCCCGTTCTCCAGAAACGTCTAATAGGCCATCGAGATTGGGATACCCTTATATATATATATATATATATATATATATATATATATATATATATATATAGTTACTATGGGTTTATTGGGCTTTGGATTCTTAGTAAAACGAAAGACGTTCAATATAAAGACGTTTCGTCCTCAGCTGGGGACTTTTTCAATTTATTCTAGGCATTATAATGGGGAAGTGAAGTGTAGTGGTTCACGCATTATGTGAATCGTTGTTTGTGTTTCATTTTCACAATTTTATTGTTGGGAATGTTGAAATACATAGTTTTTGATCTTCTGTCGTTACTAGAGTAACTTCCGGGCTGCTTTGACATGCGCTGTCTCCCATACGAGAACGACAGAAGATCAAAAACTATGTATTTCAACATTCCCAACAATAAAATTATAAAAATGAAACACAAACAACGATTCACATAATGTGTGAACCACTACACTTCATTTCCCCATTATAATGCCTAGAATGAATTGAAAAAGTCTCCAGCTGAGGACGAAACGTCTTTATATTGAACTTCTTTCGTTTTATCAAGAATCCAAAGCCCAATAAACCCCTAGTAACAATATACCAAGGATTCAAGAAATAAAAACAAGAATATATATATATATATATATATTTATATATATATATATATATACTAATACGCTGCTGCACATGCTATCCTCTCATCGGCACTATCTATAGCTACCGCACTGGACAACGTATTCCCTTCCTAGGCTCGTATACCAACTTCTAGCGATTGATAGACGATGAGTCAGTGAAATTATACACGCCGTGAGACCGATCAGGCTCGAGATTGCACAAACCTCACGCCTGTGCACCGAACACAATTCCCCAAGCCAAGCTCTAGTATGCTACTGATGGTCTTGTTGATTTGAGGTTAATCTAACCATATTTTTTCGAATATACCTACACAGTCCATGAATATTCGCTGTGAGCAAGACTGGTAATGCCCTCTAGTTGGTTGGTTGGTTGGTTTAAGGCTGACGAGCCAGAGACAGGGTTGGCACTTAGCTTCCCTTGACACTGCGACCAGCTGGGGTCTATTGTATCACTCTGTCGTCAGTGGTTCCTCATTCAAACAGGTTTGTGCCCCTAACTAGGTCTAGAAGCCCGTTGATAAGGTTCTTCGGACTCATGCCCGTTTCCGGGCCGATCTCTCAAAGATTCTGTGTCGCCCACCACTTAGGCGTCACAGTCGAAGATGAAATACAAGAGTTGACCGAGGCCTCCTCTTTCTGATGACAAGCCATTCTTCAGTATCATCCCCATGTCCTGGTTTTGATGAGCTGAAGAATCTTTTGGTTTCCATTTTACCAAATGGCTTTGGAATCCACTCTGTTTCCAGGAGTTTCTCAGTAGGTGTTCGACCATCTGCTGATCCCTCCTCAGTTGGGTTTAGGTTTCTGTGCGAGTGTGATTCAACTGAATCTCCTCGACTTCCATACCGCTATCGTGGTGGGTCTTCTTAACTGGAAGTTCAGTTGTTTTTGTAGGGAAAGGTCGTCCACACCTGCGGTGCCCCTGCGCAGTGAAGCAGATTACTCTGGGAGGTCGCCATCCCAGGGCTCGTTTATACCTGACTGGCTCAGGTATCATCCATCCTCGGCACGGGTCGCTTGACGCCTTGGATTAAGCCATGTTGTGGTGGCATTTGGTTTGAGATTGACTTAGAGATCCGCAGGTTTTGACCATTTCTGGTCATTCCCACTGGATTTTCCTTGTCAACCCCGTTATCCAGCGATACCACTTGGAGGTAGCCACCTAAGTTTCCGCAACCCATCTTCATCTCTCGTAGGAGGTGAACATGTGTTGACGCAAACTACTCGCCCTCTAGTGACTCGATAGTTGAAGTTTTTCTGGTTTATTTACAATACTCACAGTGAAACAGTTTCAATTTTTCAACAATTTCTGAATAATCTACCACGATGTAACAATTTTAGTTGAATATGGGATCCCACTTTTACCCTTGCAAGGATGTGAGAACGTTAAACGGACCCTAAATAATACTAACACCTTCAACACTCTCTTACACGTTCAATTGTCAACAAAATATTGCGTATTGCTTATACAGTTTAAGTTCACTTTTAATACTTAAAGTACATTACATTTAACATTAGTTCACAAGTAAGGCCCATTGGTTTTGTAACCGAAACCAGTTCGTGAAAATTAAAACACAGATATTCTGGGAAGTACTTCGTCCTGATAGAATGCCAGTGTATGATAGAAAACTTGGAAAAACATCACTGTCCCCTGTTCATAAGGCTGAATAGTTTACATTATAACACCGTCCAGGCGTTCTCGAACTCGCAGCTTAAGTCGCTATTTGCTTTTTATCACCGGCTGTCCACTTCAAGATGGAAAACGGAAAACATCCGAAATATTCATCGAATGAAAATCTCATGTCCCGGAATTAGAGATTGCAATATGGTGGAATAACAGAATACTTATCTCTTTGCTGCAGCTTATGTGATGCCGTTGGAAATGTAGTTATAAAATTAACACGTACTATTTTTGGTGCTATTTTTGCAATCAACTACACAGCAATAGCGAGTGCTCATCGTTATTATACAGTGCGCGTCAAAATTGTGGAACAAATTCGATATTTCGCAAGCCATGTACTTTTGACAAAAATCCTGAAATAGGTCGATTTTTATTTTGAAATGCCGATTTTTGTATGTATATTCTAAAGAGGTTATGTCACTGGTTTTGACATGGTGACGTAATCGGTAATTTTTTTAAATTGGAATAGATGTCTTGTGACAGGCCTTTTAATACTGCATTCAATAATATTAATTAATTAGATATTTTTCTACAGGGTGAACAAAAATTAATATTTTATTTCAATAAGAGAATAACTTTATATCCAACAAAATAGAACAGTTAAATAAGATGTTCGAAATGCCATCCACCAGTCTCTTGACAATAAGCAAATCTACGGACACATTCCTCTTGCACATTGCGAATAACTTCCGGAGTAATTCTGTTAATTTCGATCCTAATTCGATTTTTCAACTCTTGTAGATTTTGCGGCCTATCTACATAGACCTTCGATTTCAAATAACCCCACAAGAAAAAATCCAGGGGCGTAAGATCTGGAGATTTTGGGGGCCACTTTATCGGCAAAAATGCAAAATTTTACTTTTTTGAGCCGAGGCTCTAATCTCTCAGACTGCCCTGGCAGACTAGTGAGTCAGTGCTCTACTACACCAATGGATCCTTTCCAAATATTAATAGTTAGCTATTTCCTAGTCTGAAATGGAAACAAAAGACAATCACAAATTAATGCCATAATAGGCAAGTTAGTGTCAAATAAATGTCAGTTGAAATATCAACAAATATTCTTCACAAATTTTAAGTGAAAAAGGTTCTAAAAGTAAACTATGGCTACTTTAAGTAAAACCCAACGCATAGAAATTTTAATTTTTATTGGATGCGGAGATAGAACCAGAACTCAGCAAGAGGTATGCGACTTGTTCAATGCAAAGTATCCAAATAGACGTATCAGTCGTTCAACAGTCAGTAAGATTGAGAAAAAATTTAGAGAAACTTTTCATGTCAAACATATTCCGAATGCTGGACGTCCTAAAATAGAAGAAACCGTGAAACTTGATGTTCTATTGGGTATAGAGAATAATCCCACAATACTTCACGACAAATTGCAGCAGACCTTGACATATCCCAAAGTTCTGTATTACGTATTCTAAAAGCAGAAAAGTACCATCCATACAAAGTACAGCTACATCAACAACTCAATGATGATGATCCCGATCGCCGTGTGGAGTTCTGTGAAATAATGCAGGATTTGTGTAACCGTAATCCACGTTTTATAAAACAAATTCTGTTTTCCGATGAGGCTACGTTTTGCCTGAATGGTTCAGTAAATCGTCAGAATTGCAGATATTGGAGTAGGGATAATCCTCACTGGATGATGGACGGGCATACTCAATACCCCCAGAAAGTCAATGTTTGAGCAGGGATAATAAACGACAGGAATATAGGCCCGTATTTTTTCGAAGGAAATCTCAGAGGGGAGCGTTACTTGGAATTTTTAAGAAATGAACTCATACCTAGCCTTGCCGATATTTTTCCAAATGCCAACAATCCTAACTCACCAAATGAAAGTATTTGGTTGCAACAAGATGGTGCACCTTCGCACTATGCACGTGATGTTCGCGAATTTTTGAATAACTGTTTTCCTAGGAGGTGGATTGGTAGACGCGGACCGATAGAGTGGCCCCCAAGATCTCCAGATCTTACGCCCCTAGACTTTTTCTTGTGGGGTTATTTGAAATCGAAGGTCTATGTAGATAGGCCGCAAAATCTACAAGAGTTGAAAAGTCGAATTTGGATCGAAATTAACAGAATTACTCCGGAAGTTATTCGCAATGTGCAAGAGGAATGTGTCCGTAGATTTGCTTATTGCCAAGAGACTGGTGGATGGCATTTCGAACATCTTATTTAACTGTTCTATTTTGTTGGATATAAAGTTATTCTCTTATTGAAATAAAATATTAATTTTTGTTCACCCTGTAAAAAAATATCTTATTAATTATTATCATTGAATGCAGTGTTGAAAGGCCTTTCAGATGAGGTATCACAAGACATCTATTCCAATTTAAAAAAATGACCAGTGACATAACCTCTTTAAAATATACATAAAAAAATCGGCATTTTAAAATAAAAATCGACTTATTTCAGGATTTTTGTCAAAAGTACATGGCTTGCGAAATATCGAATTTGTTCCATAATTTTGACGCGCACTGTATGTATGTTCTGATAGTACCCAACCGTGATCGTTGCCACTACGATTACCAGGATTATTACCTACTCCTGCCACCATGGGCGCTGTCATAGTTTCATCTATCCCCTCCAGCCTAATGCACACAGCGAATAGAGTCCAACTACTCAAGTATTTCCAATTCGAAATCTATACAGATATTACATCAAATCCTAAAAAACTGCATGAGTTGTTGGAACATAAAAGGCAAGGGTCCAATAACAAAAGTGTCTTGTAGATTCTCAAATCCTCCATTCATGCAAGTCGTTGTTCCCTTCCCGTGTCGCATAAAGTGTGAAAAGAATAATGAAAAATCGTGTTACAACCAAGGTTTCATGAATCACGAGGAAAATTAAGTGGTATGGATTTTTATTGCGGGAAACAATGCACCCTACTTTTACGTCGCCGCTTCGAGATGCAACTGCAGAGATGAGTGTATCGTTTTGTTTCTCTAGACATTCATTCTCTCTCGAGAGCAATTCATTTCGGAGGGTGTGTATAGCTCACCGCAATGAGTCGTAACATACTTCTTGGAATTGCAATTACAAGTACGTAGTCGAATAAGTATGGACTGAAGAAAACAGAATCAAATTCACAACAACACAAACAGCACTGAATTATTATACTAATATCAGTTAATTAATGTCCTAGTGATTGCATCCAGATCTATGTTGTTCAAAACGATTGCGGGGGATTAGACTAATAAAACTAATTAATCTACGTCTTTGCTAACGTTTCTCGAATATATTGTTCGCTTCTTCAGAGCTATATATAATAAAAGAAAGGGTGTTAGTAACGACTACATTGAAACAATAAAACTTTAATATTGATATATAAACTAACTCAGGCGTAATTAGCAGAACATAGTACCTGGTCATAAATATTGGAGTTTTGCATTATATCAATGCGTCGTTGGAAATTATACAATTGAAAATGTAAATGTTTAAATTTGGGATAACTAACAGATCTTCTGACAACTGGTATTCAAGAATGAATAACAATTTGGTACAATACAGATACAAGTTGAGATAAAAAGTTACAAAGGGGTTTTTTAACATCTTTGAGGGCTATGTCCATTAGATTTCTTCCGTTTTGTTTACCAGTCCCCTTGATATTTTTCCCATTCATATCTTCAATCCTGGACTCGGATGTCACGCAGGTAGCTATAGCTGCCTCCGTGGTGACGTTGGTTGTTGCCCTGGAATGCAGGGTCTGCTAACCGAAACCACAAATGTGCGGCTGGCTTCTCTTTGTTGACTCCGTTGATTTGTCGTTTTTTACCAAGTGTTGTTCATCCTTGCACTTCTTCACCGTACAGATGAGGGCCGAGAGCCCGAAACACGTGTCTACGGTTAACCATTCTCTTTGAGGGCTATGTCCATTAGATTTCTTCCGTTTCTTTCCGTTTACCAGTCCCCTCGATATTTTTTCCATTCATATAATATATATATATATATATATATATATATATATATATATAAATATATATATATATATATAATGTTGTGGAATGATGACATATCAAATAATTTGTTATTATAAAATGATGATCGCTAATAATTTCTGTTCGTAGTTGTGAGCCAAATTGTTATGAAATGTGATTTGTAAAATATTGTTGTTAAATTTTGTGTTTCACTTTGGGTACAAATTGATATGATATAGATCATTCATTTTCGCCCTGTATTATATATTTTGCAATGTAATAATAATTGCTAGCTGACGTCACTGTTCTCTCGTCACGTTGCTGCCAATTGTTATCACTTTTCTTACCACAGCTAAACTCAGTTGGTACGCCTCTTGTCTCAGATAGCCGGTTCAGGCAATTGAGCCACTGCTTGATGTCAAATCTGAATCCATTCAATGTTTATAAATACGATTGCTGATAATTGTGGAAAACAAAACGACAA
This sequence comes from Gonioctena quinquepunctata, assembly GCA_018342105.1. Lineage (NCBI taxonomy): Eukaryota > Metazoa > Arthropoda > Insecta > Coleoptera > Chrysomelidae > Gonioctena > Gonioctena quinquepunctata. The sequence continues at coordinate 212,909 of JAFIRS010000639.1, read as the reverse complement.
AGTATCAAAAAGCAAATATTTCGTTTATTCGGGAAAACTTAAATTAACGTGGCCTACGATAGATAACTTATTTTATGGTCATTCTACAAATTTTCATGGACAATCATGAGAAACGGTCAAGAATAAATATACACAACCTCACTTTTACCTTGAAGGTTGAAAATTTCTTTAATAGTTCAAAAATCAAATGAAATAAAGTTCTTCTGATGTGATATGAGTTATTAGTGAGGTTATTCAGTTCGTGATGTGCACTAGGAAAGTTTATACTTGACGCTGGAACTGTCGCTGTTCAATACACACCCAGAATTTGGATCCCCTTTCAATCCACTGCTCTCAGGGATTTCCAACACCAAAGAAGGAACCATACAAATCCAGAAATCAGCTTTGGAGTATTTTATGTGGAGTACATAAAAAGGTAATGTCGTTTGCTGCTTATATTGATGAGGTTATAGAATTTTTCTTTTCCTCAAAACCAGAATGTGGCATTCTTTTTAAAATTATTTTCAATCTTCTCGTGGCTTTGTTTTTCGTCTCCTCGATACCATCTCTCCTTTTTCCCTATCATTCGAATTTTTTTAATTCGCGCACTTTGTTGTCACATTTTCACTCTTTGGGGTTATTTGTCAAAACTTATAAATAAAAATATTTTTCTTTTCTTATAAACTATGTACAATATTCAGTGATAATTTTCTCTGACACTTTTCCGTTCTTATTTTCTCACAATTTCAAATCTTACATCTGACCATACTGTTTCCTGATTGGCTATTGTCATCAAGAAGTTTGTTGTTCTCCCATTTCATATACTTATTTTCAAGCTTATAATTTTGTTGATCTCATTTTATTTAGGTGATTTTGTAATCTAGACTTTTTTGTTTTTTTAAACAATTATGGGTTATAATCATTATGACAGTGTATGAAATTGATTGTATTATAGTATTTGGATATTTTTATCTATTAATATTATAGGGAGGCTTCATAAAGGAAATATAATTTCAAAAATATGTAAAAACAATATCTCTTAAACTACTAATAGTAATAATTATTATTTTTGTGGGTTTTTTAGTGAAATTATTTTTTTTCCTTTTAAATAATTTTGGTCTTTCATAACATAAATATATATATATATATATATATATATATATATATATATATATATATATATATATATATATATACCGGTGTCCACGGAAGGTGGCTCGCCCCTATAACTTATTTGTTTTCAGAGATAATGGAAGGAAACTTGGAGGATCTGTTTAATGCATAAAACTGCATTTTTTACAAGTAACTCAACTTCATGCAAATTCCGGATTCACCGGAAGTGACATAAACTTTCGATTTTTAAATGGGACACCTGGTATATTTTCAGTTTTTTTTGTCTCCATATGACAGTTAGAATACAACCATGTATCATCTGTTACTGTTTTTTATATTTTTTCGAAATAAATTTTTATTCTAGTGGACTATGGATACGTTCAAATAACTAATTTCAGTCCTAAAATGTTTGTAAAAATACAACTTTACTGTTTTCGATCAGAATGTTTCAGCTATGTGACGTTTGATTAAAAAAAGAGAATTTATTACGATTAATTTGATACCGCACTCTATTAAGTTTCGATAAAAAACTGAAAATATAACGTTAGAACTTTCGTTAAATGAAGAATCTTATTGAAAATAAAATAAGATTTGAAATCATCGAGAAGCCTGTGACAACACAACTAAAACAATATCATTAAATTGTTGCGATAAAAATTGACATATTAATTTGCATCTCTTCTACAAAGTCAATTAGGTAGTTATTGTGTATCTCATTTTCTGAAAATCATGAAGAATAACAATATTTATACAAGAACTCAAAAAGTTGATATGTTATTAGTTTTTGGAGAGTGTAGGCAAAATTCAACCGATGCTGCACGTCTCTACGCACAGAGATATCCTGATCGGCGTCACCCGACCCGGCACTATTTTCCAAAACTGGTTAAAAAATGCGAAATGAACCTGCTAATGATGGGAACGATTGGTTTGTTGTGAGTGAAAGAAAAGAAATAGATGTTCTGGCATACGTTCAAGTAAATATTAATACGTCACTCAGGGAGATCGCAAGAGAATGTGACATTTGGAAGTCTTCTGCATCTAACATTTTGAAGAAACATAAATATCATTCATTTAAATGTAAGTGTATAAAATTGTATATCTATGTTTCGCAAACACCTAGTGTTAAATATTAATATTGTATTTTATTATTTTACTACATGATACATTTTTACTTCCTGTTTGTAATTTTCACAGTCACACACAAACTGGAAACAGTTTATGTGACTTCTCTCGTTTATTAACTTATTCCCTACTTCTGCCTATGTTTATATATTGTACCTGAAGTTAATAAATTATTATTATATTAAATATCAACTACACCAGCACCTGTACCAAAACGATAATGCAAGTAGACTTGAGTATTGCAATTGGTTCTTTGGAAAATATTAGGAGGAAGACACATTTCCATATAAAATTCTGTATACTGACGAAAGCCGTTTGACTAATTTGGGACATTTCAACAGGAATAATAAGCGATATTGGTCCGATGCAAATTTACACTTGATGGAGGAAGCAAATTTCCAAGAACGGTTTGGTTTCAATTGTTGGGTTGGGATTCAAGGGGACATAATTTTAGGCCCTATAATTTTTGATGGTGTCCTGACAGGGGCTAGTTATGTTGAATTGAGCATTTCTCGGACGAAGTTCCATTAATAAATCGAGTTGGATTATTTTATCAACAAGATGGTGCTCCACCACAACCTGAGGGCAGTCACGGAATATCTGCATGAAAGATACAACGAAAACTGGATTGGAAATATGGGTCCAGTTAGGTGGCTAGCGAGGTGAAATAGGGTTGTTTTCAATTTATACCTTTATTTATTCCTTTTTAAAAAACTTTTCAGGTCACCCGACCTTACGCCTTTAGATTTTTTTTATGGGGATCTATTAAAAACGAAGTTTATGGTGTACCTCCTGCCACACGACATGAATTAGAGGACAAAGGGCAGCTATTCATAGAATTACACCAAGACAGTTGAGAAACGTTGTAAGAAAAGTTCGCCTTTGTCAGCAACAAGATGGAGGTCACTTTGAACATCTGGAACCCTAGAGATATGTAAATAGTTTCAATATAATTATTTCGTTTTCAACTGGTGCTTCATTTTAGAAAAGTTCTAACGTTATGGTACTTTCAGTTTTTTATCGGAAGTTTTCTTACAACCCAATAAAGTGCGGTATCAAATTAATCGTAATAAAATGCTCTTTTTTTCTAACCCGACGAGCCAAATTTTGAAATCAAACGTCACATAGCTAAAACATTTTGATCAGAAACAGTAAAGTTGTGATTTGTTGAAAATATAAACAGGATGTTTATAAAATCTTTCGGTCTATATTCAATTAAGAATGTTTCCCTTTTCAGTAAAGTTGTATTTTTACAAACATTTTAGGACTGAAATTAGTTATTTGAACGTATCCATAGCCCTCTAGAATAAAAATTTATCTCGAAAAAAAATAAAAAAACGGTTACAAACAGTAAAAAATAATATATGGTTGTATTCTAAATGTCATATGGAGACGAAAAAACTGAAAATATACCAGGTGTACCATTTAAAAATCGGAAGTTTATGTCACTTCCGGTGAATCCGGAATTTGCATGAAGTTGAGTTACTTGTCAAAAAATGCAGTTTTACGCATTAAACAGATCCTTCAAGTGTCATTCCATTATTTCCGAAAACAAAAAAGGTATAGGGGCGAGCCACCTTCCGTGGACACCCGGTATATATATATATATATATATATATATATATATATATATATATATTAAAAATTTTAAAAGGAAAAAAAAACAATTTCATAAAAAACCCAAAAAAGAATAATTACTAAATAGCTATCAGTTCAATAAATATATAAAATATTATTTCCTTATAAGCTCTGTATAATATTGATAGATAAAAAATATACAAATACTATAATGCAATCATTTCCATACATTGTCAAGATCATTACAACCTATAATTGTTCAAAAGATAACACAAAGGTCTAGATTTACAAAATCATCCTGAATAAAATATGATCAACAAAATTATAAGCTTGAAACATACAGTATATGAAATTGTACCTAACTAAAAATAGCCAATGGGAGAACAACAAACTTCTGGATGACAATAGCCAATCAGGGAACAGTATGGCCAGATGTAAGATTTGAAATTGTGAGAAAATAAGAACGGGAAAGTGTCAGAGACAATTATCACTGTATATTGTACATAGTTTGTAAGAAAAGAAAAATAGTTGAATTTATAAGTTTTGACAAATAACCCCAAACAGTGAAAATATGAGAACAAAGTGCGCGAATTCAAAAATTCGAATCATAGGGAAAAAGGAGAGATGGTATCCAGGTGATAGAAAACAAAGCCACAGGGAGATTGAAAATAATTTGAAAAAGAACGCCACGTTTGGTTTTGAGGGAAAGAAAAATTCAATAACTTCATCAATATAAGCAGCAAACGACATTACCTTTTTATATACTCCATATAAAATATTCCAAAGCTGATTTCTGGATTTGTATGGTTCCTTTCTTGGCATTCGAAAGCCTGAGAGCAGTGGATTGAAGGGGGATTCAATTTTTTGGTGTGCATTGAAACAGCGACAAGTCCAGCGTCAGGTATAAACTTTTCTAGTGCACATCACAAACTGAATAACTTCACAAATGACTCGTATCATATCAGAAGAACTCTATTTCATTTTGATATTGAACTATTAAAGAAATTTTCAATCTTTCAAAGTAAAAGTGAGGTTGTGTATAATTTATTCGTCACCGTTTCTCATGATTGTCTTTGAAAATTTGTAGAATGATCGTAGCATAAGTTATCTATCGCAGGCCAGGTAAATTTAAGTTTTCCTGAATAAAGGAAATAATTGTTTTTCGACATTTTCTCGTTTATTTTCCACAATGATCAGCAATTTTACTTATAAACACTGAATAGAAATTGACATCAAGCAGTAGCTCAATTGCCTGAACCGGCTATCTGAGACAAGAGGCGTACCAACTGAGTTTAGTCGTGGTAAGAAAAGTGATAACAATTGGCAGCAACGTGACGAGAGAACTGTGATGTTATTATTACATTGCAAAATATATAATACAGGGCGAAAATACTTATCTATATCATATCAATTAGTATTCCAAAGTGGAACAAAAAATTTTATCACAATATTTTTACAAATCACATTTCATAACAATTTGGCTCACAACTACGAACAGAAATTATTTGCGATCATCATTTTATAATAACAAATTATTTGTTATATCATTATTACATAACATTTGGCACCCAAAACGTGGGTCGAAATAATAACAAAATTATTTGATATATCATAATTGACATTAGCAATATATATATATATATATATATATATATATATATATATATATATATATATATATATATATATATATATATATATATATACCAGTCTCACAAATTGAAGGTAGTAGAAGATATTCCATGTCCGTTTGTCTATTGAATGCATTTTTATGGCGATTAATATGTACCATTTCCAAAATGAACCTTCTACGCTCGTTGTCTTCACGATCCAAAACTACTATATTTTTCAAATCAAAATTATGACCCAGATTATGGTGGTGTTCTGATAGCGCGGTACTTGCAGATCGAGATAAGTCCCTCCACTCATTTCTGTGTTGTGTCACTCCATTCTTCAATAATTGTTTTATTTGTCCAATATATATTTAATCATAATTCACGCACTCGATTTTGTAAACTGTAGAATTTAGTTTGGAATATCTTAGTAGAACTTATTATAATATAATCGCTTCCGCCATCACTTGAACTTCCGCTACCATCAATTTGTGAGACCGGTGATACAGACATAAACCAACTTTCGTTTGAATATATATATAATAAAAACAATTTTTGTGGCATTCAGACGAGAAAATGAAAACTAGAACTGAAAAATAAAAATGTTGATCGGCCAGGATTCGAACCTGGGACCTTTCGATTTCTTGTCGAACGCTCTTCCCACTGAGCCACCAGTCCTTGTTCGATGATGATGGAGGTTGATGTGATGCATGAAAATGTTAATGTTTTCTAACCCGACGAGCCAAATTATAAAATCAAACGTCACATAGCTGTAACATTTTGGTCGAAAACAGTAGAGTTGTATTTTTATAAACATTTTAGGACTGAAATTAGTTATTTGAACGTATCCATAGCCCTCTAGAATGAAAATTTATTTCGAAAAAAAATATAAAAAACCAACAGTAACAAACAGTAACAAATGATTCATGGTTGTATACTAAATGTCATATGGAGACAAAAAACTGAAAATATACCAGGTGTCCCATTAAAAAATCGAAAGTTTATGCCACTTCCGGTGAATCCGGAATTTGCATGGAGTTGAGTTACTTGTGAAAAAATGCAGTTTTATGCATTAAACAGATCCTCCAAATTTCATTCCATTAAAAAAAATGCAGTTTTATGCATTAAACAGATCCTTCAAATTCGTAAGGGGCCCACTAAAGTGGGATTTTTAGGTTCAATTCAAACATTTTCTGATGCTATTGAATTATTTTCTAAGGAGCAAACTAATTTTAGTTTATATTATTTGTCCCCTGTGCTAATTTAGTTTTGACATTATTTTCATGAGTTTATGTACGTTTCATTTCTCTTATTCGAAGGTTCAATTTATCTTTGTTATTATTATTTCTAGGTTAGGAGATCTTTTAATTCAAATTGTTCTTTATCGGGTAGTTTACATTCTGTAGCTCAAACAATTTCTTTAGAGGTTAGTTCAACTTCAATTTAATCATCTTTTTTATTCATAATTTCACTGAGTTTATAAAATTTCAAGAATATATTTTATTAAGTATCATACCCCTTTTGATTTTGCTGAATAAAAATTAGTTTTACGGTTTAATGTGGAAGTAGAAGAGGTGGATTTACAATTATTTCAGTTGAATATGGAAATGTATTATTCATAAGATTTGTATGATAGTGGATTTTTTTGAATTCGGGTTCGAGGAACTTTGCCACGGGTTTGATATGATAAATTAATATATCAAGATTTTAGATTATTTAATATTTCATTCAAGTTTAAAATGCAGTATTATTATTCATTTTATGTATTTAATAACTTTCAGTACAAGTTAATAAAACATTTTCATCTCTATTTTATATTTTCAAAATATATTCTTCTTCAAATTTATTAACAACTAACTGATTTCTCTTATTGCTGTTACAGCAATAATAATATAGGTAATATAAAAAATATAATACTTTTCAAATTTGACCTGTTGAAATATAAGGGTCTTCAAGTTGAAAATAATTCTATAGTTAGAAATGTTCTATATATCCCATTTCATCCTGTAGTGGGAATAAATTATTTTTCAAGTAATAGTAGTGGTACTATTGCCATTTTACTTTTCACATTCAGGATGCTTTTTTTTTCATTTTCATTGGTGACGATTTTTTTAAATTTTAATTAAACAAGTTTTAATCTCTTTGTAAATCTAACATTTTTTATACTTTTTTTTGCATATGACTTTGTTTATAAGAATGGTTTTTTTCCGAAAATTAAGCATATTTTGATTGATTGGTGGTTCCAAACTATAAAATAAATCTCATATAGCCACCATTTTGTGTTTCTTTTCTCTCAATATTTTTCTATTCCATCACTTTTAATTGTCTTTATATCTTGCAATGATATACCTATACATCATTTTTCCAAACTTCTCCGCCACAGTAAAAGGTATTTTATTCCTGATAATACTATTCGTTATATTATATCAAATTGACGTGCCACATATTCAATGTAAACCATTAATCCAACTTTGGCATACAAAAACCATGAGAAATTATGTACAAAATAGGATATAATCATCTAAACACACGTTAGGGTGATCCAAAAGTACTCTGACAAACTTCAGGAAGTGATTCCTCACAATATTCTAATATGAATTGTCCATATAAATATATGTCCGGAAACGCTTCGTTTCCAAGATACAGGGTGTTAAAGTTTTTTTTTTAAATAACTTTCGAAATACTGACCTTAATTAAACGAAAATCAGTATTGAGAGGTTTTTTGAGGTGTCGAATTCGAACCTGATGCTCTCACTCGTAGGGGGCGCCACCTACACGTCTTTTTTTCAACGTTCATAACTTTTTTGAGCAAACTTCTAGCACCTTTTTCAGTAAAAAAAATCAATTGCTTTATAATGATATAATGAAGCTGTTCCAAATAAAAAAAAAAAAAAAAAAAAAAAATTCTTACTCGGAAACTAAATAATGACATTTTTCATAATATTAATCTTGAACTCATTGAATGTGAATGGTTGAGTAATTCAAATGATGTAAATGATATTTATGGTGATATTGAATCGAAGTGTAGATTTATATTGGATGAAATGGCACCAATAGTTGAATTTGAAATTAAACATAATCAAGTCCCCTGGTATGATGACGAAATCAAAGCAGCGTCCAAAGATAGAGACAGAGCATATAAAGATTTCATTAAATATGATGGTACTTCAAAAGCGGAGCTATGGAATCAATTTAAATTAAAACGGAATAAGGTTGTAAATATGTTAAAAATAAAAAAATCGCAATATTTTGAAAACAAAATTGATGCAAACAGGGGCGACCAAAAGAAATGTGGAAAACTATGAAAACATTAATAAAAGGTGAAGAACAATTTGTGAACTTTGAATGTATAAACTTCATTATTGATAATTCCGTTTCTATAGTAAAAACTTCAATTTATATTTTGTTGAAAGCATTGAAGATATTTCTAGATCTATCACTAGTAAAATTGAATGGCCTACTCCAAATAAAATAATAGAAACAAGCTTTGTTGAATTCCAAAACATCATCATAGTTAAGTTGAAATCCATCATATTCTCTCTAAAAAATAAAGGTAGTGTTGAAGAAGTTATGGGTATCAAATTCTTGAAGGAAACTTTCTATACGATTGGTTTTGCTCTGCTGAATCTCATAAATACGTCACTTTCAAATGGAAACTTTCCCGAACGGTTGAAGAAAAGTACAATTACCCCCATTCCCAAAATCAGTAACGCAAGTGAAATGTCAGACTTTAGGGCTATAAATACGTTGCTGACTATTGAAAAGTGTTAGAGAAAGTAATATATGAACAAATATTTCAATACTTTGATGAAAACCACCTTTTCATGGGAAATCAATCCGGCTTTAGAGAACATCATTGTGTGAAACGGCACTTCAGCTAACAATTTCGAAATGGAAACAGGAATTAGACACTGGTAAATATATAGTAGCTGTATTTCTTGACCTCAAAAGGGCTTTTGAGACAATAGATAGGAGTATCTTACTGCGTAAACTAAGATATTATGGTATTGGGGGAGTTGTCCTCAAGTGTTTTGAAGAGTACCTAACTAATAGATCACAAGCAACCAAAGTGGGTATATCGCTCTCCAATGAAGTTCTCAATAACATAGGTGTACCCTAAGGTAGTGTACTAGGACCTCTACTTTTATAATATATCTAAATGATATAAATTACATACAGGGCCACGATTTCCTCAACTTATTTGCAGACGACACTATGGTTGCTTGTTACGGCGGTGACCTTATTGAAACAGTGGGGCGTTTGAACCAAGTCCTGACAAAGTTTGAGGCATATCTAGAGGTGAATAAACTGAAACTGAATACGAAAAAAACTAAGGCAATGATCATCAGTAATAAATACAAACTAAAATTAGTGGATTATCAATCCCTCAGACTCCAAATGGAGGATGACAAAATTGAATGGGTATCTGAATTCAAATACCTCGGATTTATGCTTGATGAATCGTTAACTCTCAACAAGCATTGTGATTACATATGCAAAAAGATATCAAAAAAACTATTTTTCTTCTCTAGGATATCATCCGAAGTCTCAATATTTTCAAAAATTACCATATATAGAACCATCATTCAGCCCCATTTCGATTATTGCTCAACCCTGTTATATCTATTAGATGTGAACAATATGCAAAAGTTACAGAAACTTCAAAATCGGGGTATGAGAATTATTTTGAGGTGTAACAGGTATACTCCGATTCAATATATGCTTAACACTCTTGGTTGGTATGATGTAACGAAAAGATATTTCTATTTAACTATGGTATTCATTTTCAAAATTACCAAAAACTTATTACAAAAAACTTCGATTCCTTCATCACTTAAATAATCAAACCATGGCAAATAAAGGACAACTGATCAATTTCACATATCTAGAACAAGAACAAAAAATTCAATGAACTCGCTATTTTTCAAGGGATTGGACGATTTCAATCAACTTCCCAAACCAATGAAGAACTCAGCCACGTTACATTCTTTTAAAAACCAGCTAAAAAGCCATGTTATGTCACTCAACTCATGAATCAACATATTGTAGTTTTATTTCGATGCAGATTTGATATTCAATGTCTTTAAGATATACTTTTTTTCTCTAGAGATATATTTGTTTTTAGATATACAGTTTTTAGATATACATTTTATATGAGATATTTTCTTTTAACTTCTTTTAACTGCCTGTAATGTGTTTTAATGTGTTCAAATGTCTCAAGATGTGGTCAAAAATGTGTTCAACTGTGATGTCATGTCATGTAATCAACTGTACTTTGTGTATTTATTTTATTTTTATTTTTTAATGTTGTTTTTTAATTCAAATTAGTATAATCTGAACAACCATTGTATTTATATTAGGAATTCCTATTTCAATAAAGATTTCATCATATCTACGTAAAAAAGCCACACTCGTGACAATTCGCTATAAGCAACCGTTTTCTAGATATTTGGACTTGAAAATTTCAAGCCGATTATTTGATAATCGATGCGTGAAGAAGTTATTACCATTATTTTGCATTCTTCACAAGAATGCTTAGGAAATGAATTCGACGTTTAAGTAAGTAGTTTTGGTTTTTTGTAGGGGCATCTATTCTATTTATTTTTACTGACAGTTAAGAGATTTGTTGTTTTGTTGAAGTTTCTGTAGATTTGAAACACTAATTTTGAAAAAATTGATTATTTAAACAATATTGCGGAAGGCAATGCGCGCGAAGCTAGACGTATTTACCAGGAGCGATTTCCTAATCGAGTACTGCCTTCAGCTCCAACATTCACCAGTCTCCACCGTCGTTTGGCAGAAACAGGTAGCTTTGAGAGGGCAGCTGATATTATTGGAAGACCACGAGCAGTCCGAACCCCAGAATTGAAAGGAGCTGTTTTGAACGCTCTCGAGGAGAATCCAGAAACAAGTACAAGAATAATTTCTGAAGCTCTCAATTCTACTCAGTCCACAGTTTGGAGAATTATCCACGATCAACAATTTTATCCATACCATATTCAAAGGGTACAAGCTCTTTTGCCACGAGACTTTCCCCAACGCATTACTATGTGTCAGTGGTTGTAGAGAAAATTGGCTGGAAATCCTCAATTTTTAAGATATGTTCTCTTCACGGAAGAGGCAAACTTCTCCCAAAATGCTATCACAAACTTTCATAACAACCATGTTTGGGCTCTGGAAAATCCGCACGCAGTTGGTGAAAGACATTATCAGTATCAATTTTCTGTAAATGTATGGGCGGCACTAGTTGATAATTACTTGATAGGTCCTTTCTTTCTTCCGTTCCGACTGAATGGCGCAACTTACAGAGATTTTTTAAAAAATGAATTGCCGGGACTACTTCAGAATGTACCATTAGAAATTCGTATCCGCATTTGGTTTATGCATGATGGGGCTCTGGCCCATATCAGCGTTGTAGCCAGGGAATTCCTAGATCCCCAGATCTAAACCCGCTAGATTTTTATTTTTGAGGACATTTGAAGTAACTAGTTTATAAAACTCCAGTAGCGAACGAGGAAGATCTAAGAAACCGAATAGTAGACGCCTGTGAAACGATAAGAAACACACCAATAATTTTTGAGCGGGTACGAGATTCAATGACTAGAAGACTGAATGCCTGTGTCTTCGCTGAAGGTGGACGCTTTGAACAATTCATTTGAATACAATTTAGTTTCTTTTATTTTATTTCATATTACATATTCAAAATGTCTTGAAATAAAATGTTGATATTTCTTGCAAATTTTATTAAAACAAATTCAGTTTTTGCACCCTCGATACAAAAATAACTATTTCAAACGAGTAAAAATGAATAGAATAGGTGGCGCCCTCTACAAAAAAACAAAACTACTTACGTAAACGTCAAATTCATTTCCTAAGCATTCTTGTGAAAAATGCAAAATAATGGTAATAACTTCTTCACGCATCGATTATCAAATAATCGGCTTGAAATTTTCAAGTCCAAATATCTAGAAAACGGTTGCTTATAGCGAATTGTATCGGGGGTTGCTTTTTTACGTAGACATGATAAAGGAATTGATTTTTTCACTGAAAAATGTGCTAGAAGTTCGCTCAAAAAAGTTATGAGTCTTCAAAGAAGATAAAGACGTGTAGGTGGCGCCCCCTACGAGTAAGAGCAATAATAACAGGTTCAAATTCGACACCTCAAAAAACCCCTCAATACCAATTTTCGTTTAATTGAGGTCAGGATTTCGAAAGTTATTAAAAAAAAAAGAAAAGAAAAATAAAACTTCAGCACCCTGTATCTTGAAAACGAGGCGTTTCCGGACATATATTTATTTGAGCAATTCATATTAAAATATTGTGAAGAATCACCTCCTAAAGTTTGTCAAAGTACTTTTGGATCACCCTGTATGGAAATATAAAAGAAATAAAAATATCTTTCACGTATTACCACTCAACAATAATAGTCCAAGAGGCGGAGCCAAAAAAAGTTTCTGAATTTATTAAGCCTGTTTTTTTCTCAGGTGATTATAATCATAATTTACAATAAAACAGTCAATCAGTCAAGCGGATATTAGAACAGCTGTCTCAGGTGCGCGGTCAAACATGTCGTGACCACCGACATAATAAAATCAATCTCTTAAGGCTGAAACTTTATGAACTTTTGTTTTTTTATAATTAAATCAAAATTATGATAGTCAGTCAAGGTCCTATTGGGACACAGCTGGTCAGTCAGCTGTAATGTACGTAGCAAGGTTTATAGGGGTTCAATTTGTTTATTAGGCGTGAAATTTTTTTAGTAACTACTACTGACTATATTATTAATAAATAAAATGGTCAGTCAACCATTCCGTAGAACAACGCCCGTCACTCAGTGAATAAGAAATTAAATTTTTCCGCTCTCTATATATGTTACGCGCGGCAGCTCGTCATTTATTTATAATTTACTTAAAATAAAATAACATTATCATAATCATTTGAAGTACGATATTTATTTTAATAAGGCACTTCCGTGTCGCAGTTGTGCCTGAAAATCCCAGAAATAGAATTCGTTCGAATACGACAGTGTACTTAACGAACGCAGGTATATACACAGGTAAGAGCTCATTGATTTATTTTTAAACATTTTTAACTCATATATTTATTTATTTCATAAAGGATACAAAATTCCTACAATTTATAAATTATCATCAAATAATTCCTCATCTGAATCTTCAATCTCATTAATCTCAGTAGCGTGATCTGACACGTCAAGCGCAGATGTTCCAGACTGAGAATCTAAAAAATAAATAAATTCAATAAAAAAAATTGCTTTTGTGATTGTTAAAATTATTTGTATACCTATAATTTCTTTTAAAGGTTGAATAATAACATCCTGTACTGGTAATTGATCGCCTTCGAACCAATCAAACTCATATTTTTCATTAACTAATTTCCAGCCGTAGTCAGTAGGAGATAGCTCCGTTGGAATTTGACGGTGAGCATTATGCCAAATATTTCCAATGAAGCTCGCTCTTAAGAAGTACTGCATCAATTCTGATTGGCATGGTGGCATACTCGACCCATCTACATTCTTTACTTTAATTTTAAAAGAATCGTTTGCAATACTAAAACATTTATACTATTTCGAAAATAAAACGAATCTTGCCTCGTCGATTGATTTTATATTTTTCAAGCCGTATAAATGGCAAACAAATTCTTGAACCTCATTAAATATATTATTTCGGTTGCTTTCATCTGCAAGTCCAAGGTCAGCGAAGGTTTTTCGAAAATCTTCGCTTTGCATCATTAACTGCAGAGGCTTTTTTTACCTTTCTTGTAAAAAGCCGGGTTAAAATCGCATCCAGTCAACTGCGACACAGAAGTGCCTTATTAAAATAAATGTCGTACTTCAAATGGTTATGATAATGTTATTTTATTTTAAGTAAATTATAAATAAAAAACGAGTTGCCGCGTGTAACATCTATAGAGAGCGAAAAAAATTAATTTCTTATTCACTGACTGACGGGCGTTGTTCTTCGGAATGGTTGACTGACCATTTTATTTATTAATAATATAGTCAGTAGTAGTTACTGAAAAAATGTAACGCTTAATAAACGAATTGCACCCTTATGAACCTCGCTACGTACATTACAGCTGGCTGACCAGCTGTGTCCCCATAGGACGTTGACTGACTATCATAATTTTGATTTAAATATAAAAAAACAAAAGTTCATAAAGTTTCAGCCTTAAGAAATTGATTTTATTATGTCGGTGGTCACGACATGTTTGACCGCGCACCTGAGACACCTGTTCTAATATCCGCTTGACTGACCGCAGCATTTTATTGTAGATTATGATTATAATCACCTGAGAAAAAACCAGGCTTAATAAATTCAGAGACTTTTTTGGCTCTGCCTCTCCGTCAATAATATCCGACTTGTATTCGCATAGATATCCTACCCCAACTAACATTATAGGAAAATTATACCAAGCAGTGGGGTAAAACGGCTTCAAGAAGTCCAAATTTACCCATTTCTGACCAAATATTTTACCTTCATGTACTAACTAACTCCAAAGATATAATTGGAGTTATAAAAACCATAATTGAGACCACCAAATCTCCTTCAAAAACCAAAAACTTAATAGGCGTAGTGCGTAGTATGAAATTACTTGTTATGGACTTCAAATATACCTTCACAGCCTCATGGGTTAATAGAGTTATTTACTAGGTTAAATTTTACCTGAAGGTAACCAGCAAAATGTGTTCAAAATATTCGGAACTCTCAGGAAAAACCTTCTGGTGAATATTTACCTAATTATTACCTCATGTGTGTTCATATAGTCAGGGAATGGACAAGTCAGTAAACAGGTCTACTATATACTCTTTATTACCTATTTTGGCACCAATTAAGTTAAAGGAGTTGCCTGGACATTTCTTGACCTAGTTTATACCTACTGCTCTACAATGAGGGCGAGATTACCACAATATTTGTCTAATCAGACTAAATGTCTACAACGAAGTCAAAGTTACCTAAAATAAAGTCCTCAAAGTAACTTAGTCTATCATCAGATATTAAAGACCAAGTCGATTCAGCTGAGGGTGACATGATACAATTTACTTCCTTTAATTTTTTTATTGTGCCCTAAATTTTGGAAATCTATAAAATGTTGAGCAAAAATTCGAATAGAGTTAGTAAACCATACAGGTATACCACCAATTATTATCGATTAGCTGCCAGAATGAGAACAAATGAAAATATAATCCGATACCATCCTATACTTTCCGATGTCCAGAGATCAGAGCCATCATCTTCCACTCAGTCATCATCAACTACAGAAATTAATGTAGAGTGAGAAATTGCTTTTACTGATGATGATACCGGAGAAAAATGTGGATCACAAGACGATGAGTTCAATGGGAATAAGGCACAAAGCTTGGAAGATAACCTCTCATTGTTAGAGGAGCTCAACATTGGGCCTTGTCGCATAAAGTCTCCATACAAGCAGTGGGTGACCTACTAAAAATATTAATAATGCATGGAAAATCTGAATTACCAAAAGATGGTAGAACACTCTCCTTTTTGTTCCCACTTATGTGGTACATAGGAATATTCAACTATGGGTGTTGCTCCACGTCTTTTTATGACGGCAACTATTTTAAAACACTCATCCATTATTGAAATGAAAACATGAAAGCGTTAACCTTAAACTTTGGTTAGGTCTCAGGTCATGTCGGTAAGAGATACTGAACAATGAATGGGCTGCGTTCAGAAAGCTTCGTCTGTCGCCAGCGGTAAACTACAGCCGCGACGTTTTCGATGATGCAGCGAAAAAATGGAATTCAATGAAGTTCATCCTTTTGAAGTAAATGGATGAAAAAATGGTATTGAATACGCAAAAAATCAAATCAAATAAAAAAAATATTTTAACAAAAATAAGAGATTGATGTGTTGAAATGATGAGTTTCCATGGCTTTGAAAATTTCAAAACCAATCATTGTGGCTTCCGGAAAAGTCAAAATCAAGCAAATCATAATTGGTCGATTTTTAATGGTATTTACAGTTGGCTGATAAATTGTATATTTCCGGGCACCGAATGCGGAACGCAGAAATGTCAAATCAAAATTATTCAGCCAATCACAACACACCATTTCATATCTAAAATGTTATGATTGGCTATTTCTCTTCGGAAAGAGATTCCCTCATTAGGCCATAACATTAATCATGGTTTCTATTCTGGGAAGATGTGCACTGAAATATAAATATCGCGTACTATTATCAACATTACTGATGGATTTGATATTTAATTTCAGAATAAACACTCATTACAGGGTTTTCTAGTCTATATCCATTTCTCTGAGTAACTATAGGTTACTTGGCCTTACCATCAACATTAGCAAAACATATTGACTTTTTCACCCCGTATTGACATTTGAGTGTTTCTGCACAGAACATAGAATAAGTAAAATATAAATTTATCATCCACGATTCGCAATCTATCCAGAGAACGAAACGTATAGACATGCATGAAAAAACATCCAATAACATATATTGTATTTCATCATGTGACCACAATGTGAAAGGGTCTGAAATCCCAAGATAAGGAAAATGGACTTCAAAGTCAGGAATAAAGGTTACTTTCGACTTTGAACAAAGTCTATGTGTTCTCATAGTCAAAATTTTAAGGAATTTCGACATATAGATCCCATATGGAATCTACGCCATATTTTTCGGTTTGAACCGTTTCCGCCATTGTAAAAATAATACATAATTTTCTCGAATCGACCACATTTTAATGATTGGTAGTTAAAAAATAGGTGAATATGATATGTATACACATACTTCATCTATAAAATCAGTTTTTGAAGTGTTTGATGGAAAAAGTTGTCAAAGTAGACATAAATTAATGGTTTTTTTTCATACAAATTTAATAATTTGATGGGCCCACTTGTTCAAGACGAGTAAAAATCAACATTATCACAGAAAAGTTTGTATCGCAAATGAAATCATAGCTAGGTGTGAATGCGAAACCATCACTTATTGCATTATCTGCTATACGTTTATTGACAATTTTTTCTTCATACGCCATGTTCATGTCAACTTCAACGCTTTCACGAATAAGCATGTAGGTTAAGATACATAATATACAGTAAACTTTTATCATCTTCTTATTGCATTATCTGCTATACGTTTATTGACAATTTTTTCTTCATACGCCATGTTCATGTCAACTTCAACGCTTTCACGAATAAGCATGTAGGTTAAGATACATAATATACAGTAAACTTTTATCATCTTCTTCTAACCTGCCATTGTTTGTTGTTTGTTTCATTACAGGGTTTATAACCTGAAATAGGTAAAAATGACTACATTTTACCATCAGTCGACTAGTCTGGAGGCAATTTTACCTATTTATGCCTTCAACTTATAAGGAAAAATGTCTTAATTTCCCAAATTTCGACTTCTGAATTACTTCCATTTTTTTCCCCATAATGGTAAATTTAAGGTAATTATAACGTAATAATTACCTTCGCCGATTAGGGCGCTGACCTATTCGAAGGTCGAAATGACGTAAATTTCACCTATAATGTTTGTTGGGACCGCTCATCTATCATTTTAAATTTCCCGCAAGCAAAAAAGGAGTTCGGATGGTTTCGTACACCTTCGGAATCGTATGAGCAAGGGCTAGACGCTTGTCACACAGACTCGCATATAATAGAGAGAGAGAGAGAGAGAGAGAAAAAGTTGCATGGAGGGGACATAACGCTTTTTTTATGTGACGATTTCTACCAGTCAACACCTACCGCAAGCCTCGTAAAGGAACTCCGTTCCAAAATGTTTTTCATGTATCTGAATCATCAAAAGGAAATTTCAATATCGCATTCTTCCTATCCGGAATAGAGTCGAAATCGAGAGAGAGAGAGAGAGAGAATATACTTTATTGTCATAAGAGTAATCTTGTGGACAAAGTTTCACTTAATCTATAAGGCACTTTATATGTAAAAATAAAATGCATTTAAAACAATCAATTTTCACTTAATACATGAAGTCAGTTTGTATATATAAAAACATATAAGTGGTACAAAATACTAGTAAAAAATAAACAAGTTTGTCTTAACCCATAACATAAATTCATATAAAATAAAAAAAAAAAAAAAAAAACCCCAAAATTTAAAATCACAGATTGATTGGTTATTTAAAAATTATCATTATAAAATTTTTATAAAAATAAATAAATTATTCTTTGGCAAATGGTTGAACATTTCACAACCATTATAGATAATGGAATCCTTTATGACTGATGTCATTGGTATTGGCAACTTAATGTTGTTGGATTGCCTTGTCACATAATGGGTTGGTAAGGATTGAAATTTGTTCAAATATTTTTTAATTAAACACACTGTTTCCATTATAAAGATAGAAATCACTGTTAGAATTCCATGAGTGGTAAGAGTAATCTACAAGAGTCTCTACGTTTGATTTGCACATATATCTTACGGCTCGTTTTGCAAAATTAAAATATTTTGTAGTGGATAACCACTACATACGCCCCAAAATGAAATTCCATATCTCAGGTGAGATTCCACCAGAGAAAAATAAACAGTCTTAGCTACTGTTAAACCAAGTTCATTTGCGACTACTCTGACTGCATAACAACCAGAAGACACTTTGTTACACAAGGCATAAACATGGTCTTCAAATTTTAGTTTTCTATCGATATGTACTCCTAAAAATTTCAAGCTACTTTTGTTCTCAATTATGTCATTCCCCATGGGTATATTGTCAAGTTCACATCTGAAAGTTACTATATTAGTTTTCGAAATATTTAGAGAAAGACGATTTGAATCACACCAATTCTTTACTGTCTTCATATCATTGGATATGATTTTAGTTAAATCATTTGCATTGTCTGATTGCCAAAAAATGGTAGTATCGTCTGCAAATAGTGTGAATTTTCCTGCGATATTTATACTTGTCAAATCGTTGACGTAGAGGAGGAACAATGTTGGCCCTAGTATTGAACCTTGAGGCATGTATTTTCCCAATTTCTGAGCGATGGTTCGTTTTCACCATCTGACTACGACCTGACAAATATGAGCTGAACCAGCTCAGTATCACTCCTCTGAAGCCGTAGTAAGGAAGCTTCCGCAACAGTATTTCGTGATCCACACAGTCGAAAGCCTTCGAAAAATCGCAAAATACTGCAGCAGCAACCTCGCCACTATTGATTCCAGTATAAACTTTTTTCCATGAGTGAGAAAATTGCATCATTAGTGCCTTTGCTACTTTGAAAGCCAAACTGTTCTTTATTAACGATTTTATGTTTTGTCAGAAATGCAGTTATCCTTATCTTGACTAGTTTTTCTATAAGCTTTCCTAATGTGGGAATTAGGGAAATAGGCCGATAATGCGAGGGGTCGTCCTGATTTCCACCTTTATGTAGCGGTATTACTAATGATACCTTCAGGAAATCAGGAAACATTCCTGATTGAAATGATTCATTAATAATATTGGTTAACAGTTGTAATGTGTTATCTGGGAGATTTTTCAAAATGTTTGCTGTAATGTCGTCGTAACAGATGACGACTTTTTCCAATGGAAACAATCACCTGTTTCAACTCATAAATATCAGTGTCATAAAGAATGCAAGTTTCAGAAATAAAGGGGTTTTTGAATTGTTCCATAGGGTCGTTATGAGTAGTCAATTTTTCAGTCAATTTTTCGGCAACAGAGCAGTAATATTCGTTAAGAACGTTTGGTGAAAGTGAAACTTCATGTACTTTATTAGATTTACCTCTTAGGTCATTAATTACTTGCCAAGTCTCTTTCGATTTGTTTTCAGCTTGCTCGAATCTATTTTTATAGTAACTTTCTTTTGCTTGTCTGACAACCTGCCTATAAATACTGCGGTATCTACTGAAGTACCGATGAAAAAAAAATATCATCATTAAACTTCCGAATATAATGCAGCGATCGCATATTATTTGCTGAAATTTTATGCCTCGAGTAATCCACTGTTTTCTGTGCTTGATTTTTATCTTTGAATCGGAAATGAACTATTGAAAATAGTCACAAATAATTGTAAAATTTGAGAATGAATCCTGGTCATTGTTCACAATATCCCAATTGGTATTCAGGCATGTATTATAAAATCTTTTATAGTTTTTTTTACTGTATAATCTACCGAATCTAAATTTATTGCGGTTCACTATAAAATTCACATTACAGCAGCATAATATAGCTTCATGGTCGGACATACCAGCTGGAGTGATATCACAAGTAATATATTGTTTGTCCAAATTCGTACATATATAATCTATCGTTGTGGCAGAATACTGAGAGATTCGTGTAGGGGACTCTATATGCATAGTCAAGTTAAATGAGTTTAAAAGATTATTTAGAGACTGGGTGGCTAGAGATTTCTTGTCAGCGAAATTAATATTTAAATCTCCTGCTACCAGAATAGATGCATTTAAAGGAAGTTCATTGAGAAGCTGTTCTAACTTTTGTATGAAAATATTTACATAAGATGTGGGTGTTCTATAAACACATATTACATACATGTTCATTATTTGTGAATGTAACAAGCAAAATTCAAATGATTTTTCTTCCAAATAATCGTTGAATTTTTCCACGTTAACGAATTTTACATTTAGTGAGTTATTCTGAAGAATCATGGTTCCTCCATGGGTGCTCTTAATTCTGCTGTATCTTGACATTTCTGTATAATGAGGTAAGTAAAAAGGTTCATTATGAGCAAGCCAATGTTCAGTCAATAAAATCAGATCTGGACGATTTAAATCCTCTAGGAAAATAGATAATTCGTTAACTTTGTTTCTGGCTGACTGAATATTTAATAACATAAAGGATATTGATTTAAGGTTGGTTGTGGTTTTGCGTTTCATAGTATGAGTCTGATGTGTAAGAGTAGTTGACGGAAACATTGTGATTGTACCTGCTGTTGTGGAAGATTCTGGTTGAGTAATGTGGTCCAGGATGCCGGTATGTTCTTGAAGGAGCTCTGTTGTAGTTTCTAGGGTGTCCAATTTCGTGGGTGTTGTATGCAGAATTTGTGTTTTCTTTTGTGTATAGTTGTGGTGAGTAGTGGCGTTTTGAGTTAACATTGTATTGTTTGTTGTTTCTTGAGTGGTGATTTTTTTCTTCATATTGTGTTCTTGGTTGATAATTGCGCGTTTTTTGTGACCGCATGTTTGTACGAGAGGACTAAGGTCTTTGACATTGTCCTCGTGTCTGCTCAGTGAATGTTTTTTTGTGTTGTGTGTTGTCACGAAAAAACTGAGTTGGTCTGAGCTCTATTTCTGCCTCAGAGTTTTTTTTGTTGTTGGTCATCATACATTCTTCATTACTAATAGTATGCTGGATGGTCGATGGTATCCTAGGTTTATTGTAACACGAATGGGAAATATCTCTGATCAAGTTATCTTTGTTTGTCAAAAGTGACACCAGATCAATATTGGAGTCCTTTAACACATCTATTTTGGTGTCAGTCTGTGAAATTTTCTCAATTTTGTAATCAACAGATAGTCTTAGTTTTTCCTTTATAAATTTTTTTATACTATAGTGTAGATGTTCGTTGGATTGGTTAGTTTCATCATCCAATGATTGCTGTGGTCCCGACATGTTTGTTGATTCGTCCTTCGTCATTAGAGAACATGTTTGCATACTACAATCAGAAGTGTTAGGATCCGTTTGTATGTTTTGCTCTTTGTTTTCTATCCCAGTTTGGGTACAAGTTGTCTTCGTCGTCTTTTTGTTCATCAGAGTTTAAATTTTTTTCTCCATTTCCCCTATTTTCCGTTCAGCTTGTTGTATCGCGATCTCTTGTTGCTTGATTATTTGCACCAGTTCTTCTTCTCTTTGTACTGCTTCTTCATCAAATATCTCATTTTCTTTTCGTAGTTTTTCTATATGTTTTCCTCTTATGTTACTCTCTTCCGAAATTTCAGAGATTGTCTGTTCCAATATACTTATATCAAGACTCTTATTTGTGTCCAACTCGTCAATAGTTTCACAGCAGGTCAGCTTGAAATCTCCTTTAAATGAAAATTTTTGCTTGTTTGCCATAGCGCAGCTCTTGTGGAAAATATTGAAACATCGAATGCAAATATAATAAGTCGCCGGAAAAGATTTTTGTTTGCAGCATTCAAAATTGACCATTTTAAGGCAGATTGCAACTTTAAATAATTTAAAATAGTACGCCTATGGTCTATGCTTCTACTTTCAGTGTTTTTAAGAATTGCTTATCAGCTGGTGTTTTTTTAGTAATGATATATTTATCTGTGTCTCGTTAAAGGCAATTTCAATAATGGCAAATGGAAAGGTCCCCTGATTTCCTGAGTATTACCACACAGTTTTCACTTCCATATATCTAATATATCTCGCCTAGTGCTGAAAAAATATTTGGCATAAGCCTATATTCATCAAATTTATTCGGGGAGTTCAAACTCAATTTATAGTATACTTCACTCATGATGTTTACATCTGAATCTAATGAAATTGCTCTAGTCAGCAGCTTACCACCCACTCTACTTTAATGGATTGACTTTCCAACTTCCAATCTTCCCCGATTCTCCCAATGAATCCTCCGTCGGCATTTTCATTTTTAATGAGAATAGATAATTTCCTTTCCGATTCCCAGGACGAAACTCCGCAATTTTCATCGCGTTCGCGCTTTTACCATTGCACGAAACCGTTCCATGGAAATACTGCACAAAAGTGGGCGTCGTGTGGGTTTTCTTAACAATATTTATAGCTACAGCAATTCGGAGCTTTTAACTCCATTGCCGCAAGTGCATCAGACCCTGATATATAATCTTTCTGGTGGTGACTGGATCGCGAGAGATTCTCTACGTGCTTGTATATCAGTTTTTTGCTTGGTGTATTTATGGGTCCCGGTGGTTTGCGAAATGTTGCCACCAGAATATATATTCTGTAAAATACGGACAGATGAAAGAAACTTCGGATTATTTGTTTAACCACACTACCAACCCAGGCAGAATGTATTGATTTACTGGACTTGAATGATGATGAAGTACACGTGAGGTATAAAATGGGAGAGGCAGAGGGGAAATCTCGCCCACTTGGAGAAAGGGGCTCCTGGCGGATTTGATTCAAAGTTGCATACAGGCTGGCCCAGGGATGCGTGCAAGCATAGGTTCGGCAGTGAGGCACATTCTAAAAATTCCTATTTATATACAGGATGTCCCAAAATAAGATACACAACTGAGTTCTCTTTTTGAAATGGCTAACGAAAGCAACGTGGAACATCATTTCGGAAATACAAGGTAAAAAAAAGCGGCCAACTTGAAAATGATAGAAAATGATGAACAACTCGATGATGAGGTAGTCGCCAATAATTTCCTTAGACATTTCAGTCTTGCAACTGATAAAGGTGGAAATGATGTAGAATTTCTAACGTCGAATATTCAACTTAATGACAAATCTTTTTTTTTTGGCGCCGGGGACTGAGCCTGAGGTGGTCGGTTTCATAAACAGCCTGAAACCGTCCAATTCTAGTGGTCTGGACAATATATCGAACAACATTTTGAAGCGGTGTAAATATGGTATCAGCAGTGTCCTCACTTTCTTGATAAATTTAAGTTTCACCCAAGGTACGTTCCCTAACAAACTGAAATCTTCCGTGATTATGCCACTTCACAAAAAAGGTGACACGAATGAGTACTCCAATTACAGAGCGATTACATTGCTGTCAAGCATATCAAAGCTTTTTGAAATAGCCCTAAATGAACAACTGTCAAACTTCTGTTTGAGAAATAATATAATTTCCAGTAATCAACACGGATTCGTGAAAAAAAGGGGCGAAGATACAGCTTTAACAGATTTGAATATTCAGATTGTCAATGCCGTTGAGTGAAAGTTGATTCCCCTTGGTTTATGTATTGATTTTTTTCGAGCTTTCGATTATGTTGACCATTATCTCTTACTTGAGAAACCGAACCGATATGGCGTTCGAGGCATACCACTAGATTTCATTAAATCGTACCTAACAAATCGTAAGCAAGCCGTGCAAATCAACAACAGTTTCAGTCAAACCGTTAGCGTTAGTCAAGGGGTGCCTCAGGGGTCTATTTTAGGACCTCTTTTATATATAATTTTTGCCAACGACCTCATAACTTTCCTCGAAGGTATTCCAAATGTAAATATGGTTTGTTATGCCGATGACACTAATTTCCTAATTACGGAAACTAGCATCGATCGGACAATGGCTACTGCTGAAGAGGTATACACTCAGTGTTTATTATGGTCAGAAAAAAATTTCATCAATTTGAAAAAGGAAAAACAATCAAACGCTATGTAACAGTGAAGCATATAATTTCAGTTTTCAGAACGATGTCAAGATCTTGGGAGTTATCTTTGATCAAAAGTTAAACTGGGAATCTCACATACATAATATATGTGATAAATTGAGCTCTGCTTGCTATGCCTTGAGGTCATTAAAGGAGCACTGCAGTCAAAAACTACTTCTCACTCTGTATTATGCCAATTTTCACTCTCAAATTCGATATGGCATAATGAATTGGGGAGCTGGCACTGATTGTTCAAGAATATTAATTTTACAAAAATCCGCGTTGAGAATCCTCTGTAATCTTTCCTGGGGACACTCATATGAAAATAATAAAATTTTAACCGTAGTTGATACTCACATATATGAAATATCGTGCTATGTTCATAAGAATCTTCCATTGTGTATCTGCAATAGATCGAAGCATAATTACTCTACCAGATTTAAGAACAATTTACTTCTGGCAAAGCACTCAACTAAAGTTTTACCGAAGAAACTTGTACTACAATGGCTGCAGAATCTATAATAATGTACCTGAAGAAGTGCAAAGTGCACCAAATATTCTCATTTTCAAAAATAGGCTCAAAGACTTCTTGACCCAAAAGAACTTTTACACACTTGACGAATTCTTTTCTCAAGAGGTTGTTGGGACCACTGTATGTCTAGTTGTATGATATATATATATATTGATATATTTTTATTCAGACAATGTTTACAAGAGAATTTTATGAATTTGCACTAGGTGGATTGTCTAAGCCTTATGGCTTGTATTACAACTCACCCCATGCTAGAGAGTCATTTTACAAAGAAAAAGAAAAAAAAAACCTTAATCTAAATTTGAATATATGTACCTAATTTTAAATAAGATTGGTTGGTAGACATTATCAAAAGAGAAGGAGAATGGAAAACTGCGAAATTAGAGCGAGAGAGAAAGAGAGAGAAGATTAATGGTTTCAATACTATGTATGTAAGGTGATAACGACATGTTTTACACAGTAGTTTAATGCATGTCTAATTTATCAGTAAACAATGTTTTTTAGCTTGACATAGTTCACTTCAACGAATTTTTTTAATTTTATATGAAAGCTTAACTTTTTATTTTATTTTTCGTATTTTTTCTGGTACCATATTTGAGAAGTTTGGGGCCGATATAAGTTAATGAATTTTTGTTGTAGAGGACTTTTGTAGAATGGAACAGTCACTAGATTATTAGAAATAGACCTCGTTTTGTAAGAATGACTAGTATATGTGTAGGTTTTGGTTTTCATCATCCATATAATACATTGGTATATATAAATTTCTTTAAGATTCAGTAGGTTAGCTTCACGATATAATTCATTTGTGGAGAATAATTTTTCTTTTTTAAGTATAATCTTTATAATTGTATTTTGAGTGATTTCTAGATCACATAAGGCTGTTTTGTACATACCCCCCCAAATAATGACACAGTATCGTATAATGGACTCTGCTAGTGCATTATACACCATCCTAGTGTTTTTCTGCTTAAAATATTTCTCAACTGATAAAATTTACGTATAAGTTTGCGAAGTCTCTGAATTGTATATGATACATGCTCAGACCATCGTAGGTGTTGGTCTAAGATTACACCCAGATATTTAATTTTTTAATTTTTTTATTATGCGGCATGTGCAATGAATATGGTCACAGGTTTTTTTTTATTGTTATTTTATCGAACTCTGGTTGATCTCTAATATCAGCACTGAATGTGATAAATTTTGTCTTATCAGTATTTAAGCTTAAAGGCTACCATCTATGTAGTCAAAATATATATTTAACTCTTGTTCGGCTTGTTGGTATACTTTTGTCCAAGAATCTCCAAAAACATTATCGCTGTGTCATCTGCATATGAGATTACTGAGCTTTTGGTGTTTCTCAGTACTCAATATTGTTTATGTAAATTAGGAAGAGTATGGGACCCATCACTGTTCCTTGCGGTACCTATGGTGATAGGAAGGGGTTACTAAAACAATTATTGATTTTACTCTCTGAGTTCTATCAAGAGATAATTTTCAAATGATTAAGAACAGTGCCTCTTATCCCCCTATTTCCAATCTTTGCAATAATATTTTGTGATCCACGGTGTCAAACGCCTTGGCCAGGTCTAGAAATATTGTTAGGCACTTATTATTATCATTAAGATTAGCCAAGACGTCTTTCACCAATCTGAATATAGCCTGTTCTGTGGAAAGCCTTCTCGAAACCGAATTGCGCGTTTGATAAGATATTATTGGATTCTAGGAATTGCATAAGGCGGACTTTCGACTCTTTCTCGAATAATTTATGCAAAGTTATTTATAACTGTGATAGGCCGATAATTCGTAGCGAGTTTCCTACTCGCCTGCTTTAGAAAATTAGGTGTAGTTATTGATATCTTTCTAAGCACCAGGTATAATACTGGTTAGGAAGCATAGATTTATTATATGAGACAACGGATCCGATAGGTTTTGTTGAATTTTTATCAAAAGACCGAGATACGATCAGGACCTGCCGATGTGTTATTTTTTTAGAGTAGAAATAGTGGAGATTATTTCATTACTTGTCACTGGATTGAGAAATAGCGAATCTCTATATGAGGATTTACTTCCTGCGGAGACGTTTTGGTATCAATTTTTTGGGCCATGAGCGTTCCCACCTGAACAAAAAATTTATTGATATACTCAGCTTTTTCTAGATCTGATGAGATTTCAATACCTTGGTCATCGGTTATATTTATATTGTCTGCTTGAGAATGTTTCGATGAATTTGTTATGTCATTAATTTCGGTCCAGATTTTTTTATAGTTATTATTTGCCGCTATTATTCTCTTTTTATAGTAATCGGTTTTTGTTTTACGTATTAGATTGTTTAGAAAGTTTCTGTAATGTGTATATTCTATTTTCAGTTCTAAAGAGAAGTTTTTTAAAAGTCTGGATTTCAATCGATCTCGATGTCTGATTGAATTTATTAGTCCATCGGTTATCCAAGGCTTAAGTTTCTTATTTTCCAATTTCAGTTTTTTAGTTTCAGAACTTTTTTTTATGAATGATTGTAAGATGTTAATAAAATGATTATACGCTGACAGTGGATCAGTTGAGTTCATTACATATTCCCATTTTTCGACATCTAGTTGACTACTAAGCTTTTTATAGTTTATATAGTTCTTTTCGATTGTTGTATCAGCATTATATTTTGTCACACCTCGATCAGTTAATTTCACAGATAGTGCTATAGCGTAGTGATCGGTTAGGCTAGTTTTGCATATAAATGAATTAATGTTTTTCTCATCGAATGCATCATTTTTATTTATTCTAGTGAATATATGATCAATTAAACTTGAGGTATGTTCAGTGACTCGCGTTGGTTTTGTGTTAATTTTAGGAAAGAACCCATGTGTGGCCATATTACAAACATAGTTAATGACACATGTGTCGTCTTCATTTAGTAAATTTATATTAGTGTCACCTATAAATACTTCGAAATCTTTTTTATTTCTAGTTAAAAAAAGGTTCTCAAGTTCAGTAATATACAATTGTTTGTTTGTAGCTGGTGGCCTGTATGATGCTATTATTGAAAAGGTCATATTTTCCAGGATGAAATCGATAACCAAAATATTTGTTTCTGAGAGGTTATGTATTGTACTTATAACATTCCCAATTTGCTTTTTTACATATAGAACCACGCCATCGTTTTGATTAAATCTAGATTGGTTATAGAAAATGTTAAATTCAGGAATTTCGAAATTTTCTAAACTTTCAATGAGAAAAGTCTCTGATAAAACAATGACGTCAATTTCGTTTTTTACAGAGTCGATATATACATTTATATATCTGTGGTTCGCACGGTCTTCGTGTTTTATTCATAATTTATGTTATATTCCTTGTCTTATATGTTTACTGTGTATACTTTCATTTACTGACGCTCTGGCAATTTGTTATGGACATCATTGTAATGGTTTTGATAACTTATTGTTGATTAAAGTATATTATTATTATTAACCCCCATGTTTGTTACATTTTTGGATTCACCACTGAATTGTCGATAAAACGCACCTGGGTTTCTTAGACGTAGTTTTGAAGTCAATTTATGTGTCAAAATTGCGTCGTGCATAGACCTACAGAAATATTTATAACTTTGGAAAATTAATAAGAATTTAAATTAAAAAAAGACCGATTTTTCCCCTATTTATGGTGAGGACGGAATGTGTTATAACCCTGAGTCCAAAGCTCATGCTTTTGCAGACTCGACGGAAAGACAATTTAGGCTGAATGAACATCCAGACGATGATCTGGATCGTCAGCGTTCGTTGGAAGATCGAATCCACCGCACCCTTAGGGAACCCACTCATGATGTCATTCGACCAGCTACATTGGATGTACTCAAGGCCCATATCAAGGGATTGAATCCCAAAAAAGCGCCTGGTTATGACGTAATTACTAATCGTATGATTCGGTATTTTCCGGATAACTAAGTGCAGTCATTATTAAATATTATTAGTAACTCTTTGCGCCTTAAGATATTTCCTCATAGGTGGAAGCATGCCATCGTGGTTATGATTCCGAAACAGGGGCAAACCCTACCTTCCCGCAAAATTATCGGCCGATCAGTCTGCACTGCAGTTCAGCTAAGTTGGCTGAGAAAATCGTACTGGAAAGGCTCGACGAAGAAGTGGAGGATAGAAATGTCCTACCTAATGAACAATTTGGTTTTAGACGTGCTCACTCCACCGAGCTCCAGGTTATGAAGCTAGTGGAGAACTCAATTTCATCGCTGAATACTAACAATAGCGCTCACATCGTTTTGCTAGACATCAGCAAAGCTTTCGACAGAGTGTGGCACGAAGGCCTACTGTCAAAGCTGATGGACTTCCATCTGCCGCTTAGTTTGATAAAGTGGATTAAATCGTTCCTCTTTTAAGTCTCTTTCAGGCCAGGGTCGACAATTTGCTCTCGAATTCGAGAGAAATTGAGGCTGGCGTTCCTCAGGGGGCAGTGCTGTCTCTTGTATTATACGCCCTTTACACGTCAGATATACCAAGGAGCAAACATGTGAAGATCTCCTTATTTGCTGACGATACGGCTTTGCTCTCCTCTGTAGCTGACCACTTGATGGGTGTCGTTTATTTGCAAAATGCATTAAACGACCTCCAGCAGTGGTATCTGGAGTGGAAAATAAAGCTGAATCCTGATAAAACACACACGATTTCAATGGGTCGTAAGAGAAACAACCCGGAGAGGGGAGTGACTATCTCTGGAAGAGAGATAGAATGATCAGAACGGATCAAGTACCTGGGAGTTACTGTGGACCTGGCGACCACATGTCAACGTTGTTAGGGACTAAATTGTTAAAAAGATATGTGCGTTATATTTTCTGATTGACAGGAAGAGTAAGCTCTCCCTCAAAAACAAAGTCATGATTTACAAGATGATATTCAGCAGGCCTGTCATTTTGTATGCCTCATCCGCCTGGGGCCGAATCTGCAGGTCTAGCATTGGCGTCCTGGAACGGGCGCAAATGAGAGTCCTGCGGATGATAACGAACGCTCCGTGGTACGTGCGGAACGATCGGATACTTGAAGACTTAAATCTGCCTTCCATCAGAAGTATCATCAGAGAACGCAATCAAAAAGTATTTGATTGTGCATTAGCTCACGAGAATCCGCTCGTGGGGGAAGCCACTGATTATAACATAGACGACCCCTCGCGTTTCAAGCGTCCCAGGCACTCTCTGGAGTGATGGGTTACCTACTAATCCATACAGGGTTGCGAAGCTGCATCCTCAATAGAAATTATTATTTTTGTTTTCCAAATTTTTGATCAAAATTTCTTCTCGGTCATGGTTCGAGAAACACCATCATGGCAAGGGCTATGGACCGGTCTGTAGTCCTTTACCAACAAAAATTCTAAATTCGTGAATGGCTCTGGCCCACTCATTCGAAGTCCAAAGAGCAAGAGCCTTAGGGTTACGCTTGGTTTTACTAACAGTGATAGAAGATCCTGATATATTCATAAATTTAGAAATAGTTTATCGCATGGCGAACTTGGAGTCAATGTTTTATCGCCCACTACGATTTATTGGAAAAGACAAATTACAAATGGCAATAACTCGCCTTTTCAAATGCAACCCTCTTTATTTCATTCCATCATTGCTCAGCATTTTTCAAGAGTTTTTTGGTAGATTCTGCTCGCTAATTCAGCTTCGACAATACAGTAGACCATTTTCACTGAATCTTCCTGAATGAAATTCATTATTAACAGTTAGACGTGTACAGTTATTGAAAGTACATGTGTCGAATTTCACGGCGGCTTCCTACTCGATGACCATAAAAATTTCTTAATTTGCAAAAAGTAGACCCTACAAACCTTATATCAACAAAAAGCTCTCAAAAATGTTTCATGCGTTTTTATCCCCGGACAAAATATCCCCGACAAAATATTCCCAACAAAATATCCCCCGACAAAATTCATTAGAAAAAAATAACATAAATAACATAATATAAAAAAATTATAATTACGAATAAACAAGTCTAAAATTTTTCTGGATACTTTCAAATTAATCAACGAAATATTATCTAATGAATAAAATAAACATTGAATGAAAACACAGGTAATCAAATCAAATTTACACCAGTATCAATCTGATCAATATTCAATTCAGTGTTGACTTGTTCATCTTTGACTTTAACACCAATATTGCGATTTAAACGATTGTGCCACCCCTCCGTAGGATTATTAGTTCGCAACAAATCATTAACAACTGCTATATAGCAATTCCATAACGAAATATCAAATCGTGGCTTTCCACGATTTCTTCGATTACGACACGTATTAGGCCAGTAGATATAAACAATCAATTAACATCAATTCCAAAAGTTTTCAAACTTCAATGGTATGTTAGTGCATCAATGAAAACCAACTATAAAATCTGCGATGAACGGAACATTGTTTCAATCGCAAAACACGTTTTCCTGCTTTATTATTGCACTGAAAATTGCAAAAGTTCTGCAAACTAGGCATACCTATAGTAATTATGTTTTACAACATGCATTAAGTTTGCAACCTTGTAAAAGTTACGGAACCTTGTTTTTTGTCATTTGTTCGTTTTTCATTGTAGTTTGTTTAAAAAAATTACAGAAATTCTGCAAATTAGATAAGTGAACGGAAAAAAAGTTCAAAATATTCACGTACATTTGCAACCATTTCTGAAAAACGCATTATTTATCTGTTAAACTTTTTTATCGACGCTTCCATTTTCAA
This sequence comes from Gonioctena quinquepunctata, assembly GCA_018342105.1. NCBI lineage: Eukaryota > Metazoa > Arthropoda > Insecta > Coleoptera > Chrysomelidae > Gonioctena > Gonioctena quinquepunctata. The sequence goes on along the minus strand of JAFIRS010000639.1, from coordinate 180,985 downwards.
TACTAAAATAATTATAAAATTTTTTTTGTGGTTGCAATTAAAGAGAATATCGGTTAAGTGGATATGTCATTTTGCAATCTCATACAAAAAACGGAACCTATTTATCCACAAATATTTTTTTCTGCATTTTTACAACTTTTGAAATAATGCAAATTGCAATTAAAATCACGACTAATATTTTACGTGACGCAAGAGATTTGCAACCGTCATTGTTCAACGGATTTTTTTTTTGTACAATTTATTTGTTTTTTTTCATAATTTGGCCATAAATTGCAAACATTGTGCAAATAAGTTTAAGATATATATTAGACCGACATATGTCTACAGTGGTCCAGTTAAATACTTGATTATCCATCGCGTATATCTATTATATTTTGTACTGGTGGTTGATTGAAATCGCATCCGAAGAATAATACGGTTACGTAGATGACCATTAAAAAATTTAAAACTAATTATTGATATCGGAAGCAATCACTGTTTTCGACTAATCAGCAAAATAAATTCAATCTAATATTTTTGAATGCAACAATCGAAAGAATATAACATTCTGCTGAATTCTATTGGAAGACATTGATTTTTTATCACATTAGAAATGACAGGCAATCATTCTTCATTTAAAATTTTCACTTGTCACAAGATGACTTTATAGCAATCGACGAGATTTTAAAATGAATAATCGATGCTCTATGGTAAGTATATCAAAACGTTATCGATTGTATATCTCGCAAGTACATAATTTTCATCATCAAACAGAAACGTTGCTGAAAAATAAAAATTTGTAAAATTGATTGATTTTTTGAAAATATGAACAGGATGTGGAATCATCTGCGACTGAAAGATAAACTTTAGTCACTATCTTCCATCGTCAAGATAACCTCTCAAATTAAATTTTTACAGGTATGTATTATTTGAATTGAATAAAATTATAATTTACCTTTCCACTCGACTTTCTTACTTCACATGAAAAATTCTATTGAATCCGAATGGAGAACTGAAATGTAATCGACAAGTAAGAATCATTTTCTTTAAATCTCAATATTTCCTGCATTTTTTAATGAATCAATAAAATTATGAAAACGTGTCGAGAGATTCTTGATTCTCCATCAAACGTACTCGAACGTATTTTTTTATGCAAATTCCTAATTGTAATATGATCTTTTGAATTCATACATTGAATGATTTCACCTGCCGTTGACGATCTTCTTCTTGGTCGATAGTCGATAATAGTTGGTAACACAATTAATGTCATTTATTAGGTATATAAAAATAACACAGGTGTTGCAAAAATAAATATTTTTTTAATTCCTAATGTTCCGCATTGTAACATAGTTTGCAAATTATTATACTTCCACCAATTGGTAAAATGAGTTGTCTGCTATATTCCCAAAACTTCAGGAGAAAGGTTGGCAGTTGACACAGATGGTTTATTTTTGAGTTTAATTTTTACACTGTTTGTTACATTTTATATTTTTAACCCTTTTAACATTGTGAATGTCTATATTTCATGGGTTGCCCCTTGCCTACTGAGCAAGCACTGGAGAAAGCGCTTTTCGATAATGATTACACGAAATACAAAACTTGAGATTATTGACCGTGCATATAACCCTATCTAGAGTAGCCTATATGTAAAATGAAAATATTTAAAAAATTGCTGGGAATATTTATATCAACTATATTAGAGCAGAATCATAACTTGATTATTCAAGTTATACTAGATAACGTTCAGAAGCCAATTGTATTTTTTTTTGTTTCAGTCATTTCAATCGAAGTTATCGTTTAGTTCAAAAGAAATCGTAGCAATCAGTTGTTCCTGGTGTAAAGCAGCCTATCACAACAAGGAGTCCTGCTTCAACATTCAACGTATAGAAGAAGAATGCACACTGGGTGAGTTCATTAAATTTTTCCCATGAATAATGATAATATAAATATGTTTCCAAATTTCAGATATCAATATTAGTATTCAATAATTTCACGTGATCCCTCTTCCTGGTTCGAAAATCGCAACTCGTTATCGAAACTACAGCATAATTTCCTAAAATGTGCATGTGATTTTCCAATAATTAACATTCTAAATCAGAACTAGGGTTCACTCGTAGATATATAGCACCCGGATGCAAAGCACTGCAATTATCTTAATGGAGGTATCAGCATTGATTGAACAATTACTCATATATGAATCACTTATGGGGAGTTTCTTGAATTTCGAGAGGTTCTAGAACTATCGCTCTCCGGAATTCACATCCATAGCGGTACTGAATTCATTAAAGCTTGTTTAATGTTACATGAGGAGTATTGGATACACACATTTTTCAACTTTTAATACCTGATGGAAAACTATATTCATAAAACAAAGCACTCTTTGGTATGAGTTCTCCTTTATAGAAGCAGTACGGTTGAAACAGAAAGAAACGAAATAAATAATAATAATAAAAATATGTATTGAGCAGTACTGAGAATAAAAATAGGTACAGCACAAAATGTGGGAATTCGGCTGCTGCAGTTCTTCCATTATCCCTAAATATTCACAAAAAATAAAAATAAAGTTCACTTAGACATTTAAAAAAAAATACAATCTATATATGGATGCATTACGACAAAGAAAAAAGAAGGTAGAAAGAAGAAACAAAACGAACATATCAGTGGTTCAACTTTGTTCAATTCAATTCTTCTTTGAATGTCAAAAATGAAATATTCATTAGTCCTATGTAAAGAGATTCAATAGCCTATACCATGAGTCGGAAATAATAGTCAGTGACGTCAGTCACTAACTCAGAAACAACACAATAAGAGCGACAAAATAATATGATATTTTACAATAAAAATCTATTGTATCCCGAATCTATAATCGCGATATGCCGCTTGTTTTAAATGCGGACACAGCCCGTGCAATAGATCTTACGGACCATCTGAAGCAGCCTCTAGTTTAACGGAAGTTCGTGGTCGAGGTTAGCAATTGTCCTGATATTAATCGACGGCGGCGCGAACAATCGAAGCCTAGATGAGTCACTGCTATTATTTCCGTCTTATGGTATAGGTGCATCATATGAGAAGCTGCCCTCAAACTGAGGGATTGTAAAATTGTTAACTCTGACATCAACATTGTGTACGGGGGATCTCCTTATCAATAAAGTGTGTAGGTAACTTGGGATTTTGGCGGAGAGTAATTTGTACAGAAAAGATAGAAATAAATATGTAACCCTATTGTTCATTTTTAGTAAATCTAATCTGATGAACTGTGGTGTTACGTGGTCCCTATATGGGATATTGCATGCAAATCTTAAACAGGCGTTTTGTATTTTCTGAAGTTTTTCCCGATTATCATAGGTTAAAAAATAGTAATAAACCATGCAGCAGTAATCAATATGCGGAAATATTAGTGATTTCACTAATTTCAGTTTGATATTTTCGTTTAATTGATGTTTCAGATGATACAGAGGCTTCAACTTTAAAAAGGACATTTTGGTCAAATCGTTAATTCAATATTGGGATTTTTTATTAATTATTTATTAATTTTTTTTTTTTAACCGACCTAATATTTTTTTTCTTTATATATATTGAGTTACGATGCTTCTGACACGAATAAATAAATAAATAAATATAGCATTAATTAATTTGTTTATTTGCTTCCATTAAATCATACTGATAGTTATTATGGACATACTTACAGAGTGAAATATCGAATTTGCATCAGAAAACTAGTAAAAATTTAAACCATTTTCAACAACAAACGTACCGAGTGGACCAAATTGGACACTTTTAAAGGAAAAGTCCTGTTTTCAAACTAGATAGATGAAAACTGATGGCTGTGTCTGAGGGTCAATTTTTATGACAAACTTAATGGTGAGAACCGCATATCGATATCTATCATCGTTTCTGAGTTACAGCATGTTTTTCGAAAATGTGCATTTTCGAAAAGTTGCTGTAACTTTTTCATGTCAAAAATTCTTTGTTTCCATGAAAACATTTCCGAAGTATTTTTTTACTTAGAATTCAATGGTTTAAGTAACTAATTTTTTCAAATCATATATCGATAGTTATTAAGGGAAAAATCATTTTTTTAAATGAGACAATCTGTATATTCCTGCATATATCAATAGAACTTGAAATTACCATTCCAGAAATGTAGCACACTTGATGTTTTGCTAGAGTCACCATTGAAATGCAGAGCTTTTAGTTTTTTTATGTAGACTTTGAAACGCACACTTTGAACAAGTAGGTAGGCTTTGGACGACTCGGCGATAAAATAGAATGCAAATGTTTACTGGTAGCTGTCAAATTTTCATTCAAGCAGTAAAGACATTCCCCAATTCGTGGTTTCAGTTCATTTTTCAAACACATTTGCAATGAACTATGAGAATTATGAAAAATGGGATATGATAGTCTGTTTTATACAAACCGGGGAAAATGCAGAGGCAGCAAGCAATTTGTACCACGAGAGGTATCCAGAGAGAAGACAACCTTTTAGAGACATGTTCGCAAGATTGCGACACAACCTAATTGATGGTAGTCAATTTGAAGAGAAAAGGACAAAATCATATGCATCAAATAGGGATAGGGAGTTGGAAGAAATGGTCGTTTTAGGAGCTGTTACAAATAATCCCAAAACGTCAATGCGAAATTTGAAAATATCAACAGGCCTACCAAGAACTAACGTTAGGCGGATTTTGAAAAAACACAAATTCAAGCCATACAGGACCAGAAGAGTTCTTCAACTCAGACCAGGAGATTTTGAACGCCGCATGGATTTTGGCCAGTGGTTCCTGGAAAGTTGTAACCAAGAGCTTGATTGTATTTGGCAGACCAAGCTTATGTAAGCAGTGCCGGCATTTTCAACCGCTACGATTCTCATACTTGGGCACAACAAATCCTCTTTCTATTGTGGAGCAGAGAAGTCAAGGAAGATTTGGATTTAATGTATGGTCAGGTGTTTTTAGGGGTAGAATTATCGGCACGTTCATTTATAATGGCAGTCTCACATCTCAGAGGTATTTAGAAATTTTAAGGCAACAAATTAAACCCCTTGTTGATGAATTGCTGCTAATGGAGCTCAGGAAAATATATCTTCAGTAAGATAGGGCTTCGCCTCACAACACTGCAATTGTCAACAATTTTTTGGTTGCAAATATTGGCAACAATTGGATAGCCAACCGAGGACCCAACCGTTGGCCGGCCAGGTCAGCGGACCTAACGCCTATGGACTTTTACCTCTGGGGAAGGTTAAAAGGTCATATTTTTACATTGCTGACCAACTCTAGACACGAATTGGAAGCGGCAGTGATGCAAAGTTTTGCTTTTCTCACTCCCATTGAACTAATTTATTCGGCAAGAAATGTTCAAAAGAGGTGATGCATGTGTGTAGGAGAAGCTGGTAGACATTTCTAACACCTCCTCTGCAGAAATATTTTGTTCTTATTTGTTATTTATTATTATTATTATTGGAGTTTCATTTATTAGTAGTAAATATAGTATAAATTGTTATCAGTTTTATTGAATCTATGAGTTTTAATTACTGCTGTAAACAGCTTCCTTAACATTTGATAGCTACTAGTAAACAGTTGCTTTCTGTTTTATCGCCGCGTCGTCCTAAGCCTACTTGTTCAAAGTGTGCGTTTCAAAGTCTACATGAAAAAACCTAAAAGCTCTGCATTTCAAAGGTGACTCTGGCAAAACATCAAGTGTGCTACATTTTTGGAATGGTAAATTCAAGTTCTATCGAAATATGCAGGTTGTCTCATTTAAAAAAAATATTTTTCCCTTAATATAAATAATAATAAATTACTTAAACCATTGAATTCTACGTGGAAAAATGCTTCAGAAATGTTTTCATAGAAACAAGGAATTTTTGACAGGAAAAAAGTTACGGCAACTTTTTGAAAATGTACATTTTCGAAAAACATGCTGTAACTATATAGATATAGATATCGATATGCGGTTTTCTCCATCAATTTGTTATAAAAATTGACCCCAAGACACAGCTATCAGTTTTCATCTATCTAGTTTGAAAACAACACTTTCCCTTTAAAAGTGTCCAATTCGGCCCACTCGGTACAAATAATAAATTGATCAAAATTCTGCATTAAAATGTATTTATAGTAATATGAGGTAAAGAAAGTGTTGCGTAGATGGCTGTGATCTCAAATCTCAATATTGTTTTCAATTCCTAACAACTTTTCTAGATAAACTTTTTTGATAATGTCGAAAATAAGGGTAGTTTACTCCTTATCAAAATTCCTTTTTTATGTTCTCCCCTATACACCGTTTGGAAATTTAGAATTGTTACAACTAAAATGCAAGTTTTACGCCATGCTCCAATTTTTATCAATCATAAAATTTTCTGACAAATGGACAATAAAAAAAGTTTTTCATATGGTGTACATTTTTTTAAACTCACTGTATATTGGAATCAGCCAGTTTTTACAAAAATGTAGCCGATTTTTTTAGATGACATCCCCATTTCTTCAATGAATTGAAAAAACTCCTCGTCTACTAGAATATATTCCCTCAATCTACATACTCGCTCTCCCAGTGATTTATCGACCTCATCAAACGTCGCCAATGAGGAGATTCACCTAATCCGATCCGTTCGGCGACTGTACATCTTTCGGTATCTTGTGAATCGATCCGCCAACGTCTAAGCATATCCGCCTCCGAATGAAATGCAAATTTAAATCGAAATGGAGCAGGTGTTTCCATATGGAAATACAGCCATTCCAGCCGAGGTTTATACAGTATCGTTCGCAAATACCTCGTTCGTTATTCACCACTAATAGGTTTATTTTAATTGGTATAGCAGTTGAAGCGGTGATATATGCTTCGAACTATGCAGAATAAATCTCAATAAACTCAAGCGGTGCAAGTTTTGAGGGCACCAACCATATATCCTTTACATCACTACTCAAATGAGGGTGGGGGCTGCATCTGCCTTCATTTCTAAATCGTGAAAATGGCGAGGGAACGTTAATATATGTAGAGGAATGATGCAACAAGGGCAAACGCAAACCAAATCACACTGAATCCCTTCACACGCAAAAGAAATCTGGAGGGCCTTAAACTACCCAAATTCTTCAGCGAATCACAAATTACCGGTCAGGTTGAATTCTTAGGGCTCTTCTTAGACCAGGAACCAACATGGAACCCACATCTGCAACATGAAATGTACAAAAGCAAATCGTCTTTCATGACATGCAGAAGAGCTTCCAGAAAGTCATGGGGACTGAGACAAAGTCATGCATGGGTTACACCTGTGGTGGCCTAAAACAAATCAAAGACAGGCAAAAAACAACCTTGGAAAAATCCAGAGGCTTGCCTGTCTGTGCACCACTAGACTCAATAGTCGTGGGTAAGGCGGGAATGTGTGCGTACAGATTTTAACAAATCACAACTTGGCCACACCAGAATCACTTATATTGCCGAAGTAGACATCGGACTACATAATCCCTTCATATTCACACGAAAAACCATTCAAACACTTCCAGTGAAATGAATATGACTCGGGATTGGAAACACATCTATCTTTAAACATAGTCTGGAATACAGATGCATCAAAAACACATGAAAGAACAAGATCGGAACTACATGTGGTAAGCCCTAGAAGAGACCCCACAGTTGCCCTTGGCAAGTGCACAACTCTATTCCAAGCTTAGTAATGATAATAATAATGTGAAAGTGGAAATATTGTGTCCGAAATACATATAATGAAAGAGGGAATTTTGTGGCATAGTGGACAAATTATTAAATTAGAGAAAAACAGCATCCTCAAGTGGAGTCGAACCCACGACCTTATGAACTTTAGCCATACGCTCTAACCAACTGAGCCATTCGAGAACATAGGAATCGACACACACCCGTGAATCCTCTCCTTCCCCAATTTAATATTCATGTTAGAAAAGAATCGAAAATCGAAACGTACTTATCACTGGCCGTCGAGATCCATTAGCTTGCACTAAACTTCATCGTCATTCGAAAATTCCAGTCGCAGGTTCAAGCAGATGATCTCTTACCACTGATAAGATTTTAGCCAAATATATAAAGTGATAAGTACGTTTGATTTTCGATTCATTTCTAACATGAATAATAAATTGGAGAAAGAAAGGATACAATTGATTTATATGTCCTCGAATGGCTCAGTAGGTTAGAGCGTGTGGCTAGGGATCATAAGGTCGTGGGTTCGACCCCCACTTGAGGATGCTTTTTTTTCTTTAATTTAATAATTTGTCCACTATGCCACAAAATTCCCTCTTTCATTATATGTATTTCGGACACAATATATCCACTTTCACTTTATATATTTGGCTAAAATCTTATCAGTGGTTAGAGATCATCTGCTTGAATCTGCGACTGGAATTTTCGAATGACGATGAAGTTGAGTGCTAGGTAATGGATCTCGCCGGCCAATGATGAGTAGGTTTGATTTTCGATTAATTTCTAACATGAATATTAAATTGGGGAAAGAGAGGATTCACGAGTGTCTGTCGATTTCTATGTCCTCGAATGGCTCAGTTGGTTAGAGCGTATGGCTAGAGATCATAAGGTCGTGGGTCGACTCCCACTTGAGGATGCTTTTTGTCTTTGATTTAATAATTTGTCCACTATGCCACAAAATTCCCTCTTTCATTAATAATAATAATGTTAATTCACATGCAAAGAAAATGAGTACAGTGGAATGTTTTTTCAAATTTGCAAATAAACATAGTTTACTCACAGAAGTGCATAATAGTTAAAACCGATATACTACTTGTGGGTGACTGTGTATGAAATTTGAGTAATAATGAACGATAATGAATAATGAAAAGAACATATATCAACAAGATCAATGGTTAAAATATTACTAAATCTAATAAAAATACTAAAAATATTTACATACTATGGTAGGTTAACATAATGAAATATAATATGATATTAGTACCTCTATAGACTCGAAAGAGGGTGTGTTTAGTATGTTTATGCAAATATAAAAATTATATATCAGCGTGGCGTGGCGGTTTCGGAGTCGGATGCCCTCCTCCCATTGCCGTTTGTTGATACAATTGATGAGTGTTGACTCCAGATGTTCATAGACTTTTGTCAACCCAACAAGCCAGGACATACCCCCCTTCCATCGTTATGAACATTTAAAATAATCTCGGTATCAGACACGTGAAGATAATCTCTTGTGACCTTTTCTTGGAAGGAGTGAAAGGTTTCGCCAGCATCAGTATTTTTCGTGAAAAGTATTGAAAAAATCACAATACTCCATCAGTCAGGCGAGTGCTTCAACAAAAAAAAACAGTAAGAGCTCCTCAGATCCTAATTAAATTCAAGTCCCGCGCTACTGACGAAGACGATGATGACGCTCGGTGATACCTTTTCCAGCTCTTTGGACTCTAGCTGTCCGTAATCCATAGTGTAGAATCTTGTTCGCCCCAGATCTTTGCATTTACACAAGATTCATTTATTTATCTCTTATCCATACAAACCTACTGGTTTAATTACATGGCTAAAGTATATAGACAATATAAAGTACAAATTAAATCACATATATTAATGCAAATCATACTTTACATCATACCTGCTGCAATCATGAATACATACACTGATTTTATTACAATGAAGAGTTCAAGAGGTATTCAAAAATAATCCTTCTAATTGTAGACCTGGTAACCCACTGTGCAAAAACTCATATTATTAACGTTATTATAAGGGAACCTAGATACGTTATGATTATTGTGCCCATGACGTCTCAATGACTATTTTAGAGTCGTTATATGTCCACCAACATAACAAAATCGCAGATACGTTGTATAAAAATCGAATCTGATACGTTATCTGAAACTGTTCTGTTACAGCAAAAGTACTTTTATACGAATATGCGTAATGAAATTGCTACATAACAAGTCATTTGAAACTATTTTTTTACGAGAAAAGTACTTTTTTAACGAGTAACAACGACTGAGCTGTTATGGTATCAAGTCTCTTTTTTTTAAGTTAGGTTAGGTTAGGGATACATTATTTAAGTAATCTCGAAATTGAATTAAAAAAAATTATTAAAACATGCAACATCAAACAAAAAATAATCAAAAATATATATTTCTCTGTAAAAATAAAATATTATTTACTGAAATCTCGGAACTAAAAACTTTTAAAATCTAAGAAGGGTACGTTGAACCTGAATTTCAGATTTCATTACGATGACAGCCTCAGTTTTTGGTTTCCCTTGATAATCATTGTTTTGCATGTCGATGCCATTCCATGGCTATTTTATCGAATAAACAACTTTCCGTACTGCACCTAACAAAATATATATTGAAATATTTTATTAACAATGCTGTCAGAAGTATTTCGATAACAATCCTCTTTAGTTGCTTTTTTGAGTATTGGAGTATATAGAAATATATATATATATATATATATATATATATATATATATATATATATATATATATATATATCGTCTTAAGGATATTTCCTGTTGATTCTTGGAACTAGGGTGCAATGTTTTTTGCAAAACTGATTCCACAAACGAATCAAACCATCATATTGATATTTTATTAATCACCCTCCTAGTAGAAAACAATATGATGATGTGACACATAACTTTGTTTTCACATATTGATTTTCTTGTAGATAGGTAATGAATACCATCAATAATTTGATCACTCAAAAAAACTCCCTAAAAACCGGTACAAGAGGTCGATAAACGATAAATGAAATACCGCCACTTATTTGAGGTTAGGTTACGTTAGACAAAGATAAAACACAAGACCAGATGATTTTGCAACGAATCAGTTACGTCATATTTCTTAACCACCAAACGTATCTTCGACGTCCCCATGGTATTGAAATGTTCTGAAACCAGAACATCCGAAAGTATAAATAAGACACATTGCTATAAATACATCACCAAGATGTTTTAAAGATGTCTCAAAGTTCGTTTGGTACGAAATGAAGCTGTGCCAGGAAAGATCTTGATGCAAAATTATGAATATTGAAAATATGAAAAGCAGAAAACGTCAAATAGTATATTAAAGTATAAGTGGATAAAAAGGGCTTTAAAACACGCGCGATTTTTCGAGCACGACGGCGCAGCCGGAGTGCTCGAAATAGAGCAAGTGTTTTTAAGACCAGTTATCCACGAATACTTTACGTTATTTTTTTTTATTGGTGCACTTTGAAATCATATATACTGGTATTATTACTACACAAAATAGAAATAAGAACTAATAATGCAAGAAGGTTGAATTCGTGATGTGACATCAGTATACCTTTCGTTGTCATGGAAATGAGAAAAACATTCATTTGCAATTTGTTACCAAAGATCAATATTTGTTGTCACCAGAGCTCAAAAAATGAATGATTCTAATATCGATTTTTGAATAGTGAGTAGAATCGCGGTTAATACCGCGAAAATCCAGTGATATATATAAAAAAGAATATGAAAAGTTCATCAAATGGATGGAGGAGCACATATAAATGAACGAATTGTTAGTAATATTTTATCTGACGTTACAAGGTACTCCTGTCAGATCAATAATCAAAAATATGTCATTTAGACTTCACGTTTCTCGATTTGTTGATGTTGTCATGGTTACCTTTAAAAAACGCGCGTTTTTTAAAGTTCGATTTAAACACGCTGAGGCGTGCTTTAAATGGGTAAAAACGGGGCACCAATAAAAAAAAAAAAATTTTTATATAACATGTATATAGTATGTGAGGTATTTAGAAACTATTCGTGAATAAAAACTGTCAAATAAACGAAAATAATTAAAATTGTAACAAAAAGTGCGTGTAAATCGAAAATTCGAGAAAAAAACAAAGGATGTGTGGTTTCAAGGGAAAAAGAATCAACAAGCCAGAATATTGGGAAAAAATAATTTTAGAATAACCCACTCAAGAAATTTGAATTTGAAAAATCTATCATATTTTCGTTACAAAAACAATTATTCACCAAAACAACACAGTGAAATACTAGAAAGAACTGTAACTGATGAAGAACCCAGATGCAGAACGAATATTACCTTCTCATTTGAGACATATAACAGTACGAGGGCGAATTCACAGTCGACAAGGGGGCTGCAGACTAGAACGGCAGTTTCCAGGAACGAGAGAGCGATCCGAGACACTGAACATTTTCGTTTCAAGAAGCCACAGGTACTTTGAACCATAAAAAGTTACTAAACTCAGTGCATTTCAAAAATAAACCTTTTTAAAAACTATTTTCGATAGCACACTTTCATAAATTGATATATAGACTACATAACCTACTTTTTATTATCACATAACTTCACTTTTCATGTATATTTTGGTGTGAAGCACTAATTTAAGTTGATTATCGCGGAATAGGTAACAGTAAGTCTTCCTGAATAAAGGAAATTATTATTTTGATGAATTTCTGCATTATTTTCAATGATTGAGCAATAACAAGTTGCCATTTTCTGAAATTGACATCAAGAACTGCCAGAGGGCTCCACAGTAGGAGTGACTCCTGAGATTCCATAGGCGTACCGATTGAGTTAGCTGAGGTCAAGAGAATAAGGTAGAAGAATCAATGGGAAAAAGGTAAAAGACATAGCCGGACATTCGAAAAATTCATATGGGTATTTATTTATCGAAATATTGAATTAAATTGAGAAAGAAACTGGCTAAAATAGATTTTGAAAATAGTAAGAAATTTAGTAAAACAAAAAAATATTTTTTTTTGTTATGATGTCTGATTGTGAAAATAAATAGAAAAAAATTGATAAAATAAAAAAACCGAATCACCTCATCATAACAATATACATATATATATATATATATATATATATATATACAGTGCTTCTCAAAAGTCCCCTCCCCCCCTCTTATTTTTGGAACGATTATACATAAACAAGTGAAATTTGGAAATATTAAAGGTTGTAAACCTCCCTACTAGTGATGATAGATGACGAAATCGTCAAAGATGACGTCACAAGGCCATTGTGACCAATAATTTTAATTGGAACCCTATGACAAGCGACACCTCTTTTAAAAGGTATTGAAAAAAACCTATTCAATGATACTAATTTTGTTTGTATTTATGGCAGTTTTGGCAACTCGCTTTTAAAAAACGCAAAGCTGTGATGAATTAAATCAGTTAATACTAAAATTCCAAACTGCCAGAAGTAATAGTTAATCCTACTTCTTCAACAACTCACGTTGCATCTACCTGTGAAGTCAGTCGAAGTACAGTACACAGGGTGTTGAAAAAAAACAAATTTTATCCATACAAATTAAAAAATGGTTCATCAACTCTCAGACGACGACCCAGACCGAAGACTAGAATTTTGTGAAAATATGGAAACTAAAATTAACCAACAGCCAGACTATGTCAAAACAATTTGTTTCAGTGACGAAAGTACTTTCTATCTAAATGGAAATGTAAATACACAGAATTGAGGTATTGGAGTGACTCAAATCCTCACCTGTTTCGTGAAACACATACCCAATTTCCCCAGAAGGTGAATGTTTGGGCAGGTATCCTGGGAAACCACATCGTTGGGCCTCTTTTTTTAAATACTAATTTAGTTGGTGAGGTTTATCTGGAGCTGTTAATCCTTGAAATTTTGGAAGATAATCCAGATGAATTCGGCAATTTGGAAATAAAATTCCAACAGGATGGTGCTCCCCCACACTATTACGGTGCAGTAAGACGGTATTTGGATGAGGACTATCGTGGTAGATCGATTGGACGACGAAGTTCAACGGAATGGCCAGCTCGATCATCGGACCTCACACCTTTGGATTTTTTTCTGTGGGTGGTACCTTAAATCGGAGGCTTACGCCACTGAACCTGACAATATTGACGTTTTAAAACAACGTATTGTTGCAGAATGTGAGGCTGTTTCGGCAGACACATTTGCAAAAGTACCAGAAGAGTTTAAAAATAGGATATTTCACTGTCAGGAAGTAAATGGAGGTCACTTCGAGCAATTTCTTTAAGTAGATACTGATACTTAAATACTGAATGGAATTTAAATTTTAATGTTTTCTAATGAGCCATTGAAACTGCCATAAACACAAACAAAATTAGTATCATTGAATAGGTTTTTTTCGATACCTTTTAAAAGAGGTGTCGCTTGCCGTAGGGTTCGATTTAAAATCATTGGTCAATTGGCCTTGTGACGTCATCTTTGACGATTTCGTCATCTATTATCACTAGTAGGGAAGTTTACAACCTTTAATATTCAGTTTCCAAATTTCACTTGTTTATGTATAATCGTTCCAAAAATAAGAGGGGGGAAGGGGACTTTTGAGAAGCACTGTATATATATATATATATATATATATATATATATATATATAATATTTATATACTCTCTAAATTTGAATCGTGTTTGATTTTATTTCTGTTTTGTATTAAATAACAGATTTTTATTACTGAGATAGTCATGAGAGTTCACAAATTCTAAATTATTTATGGGCAGAACTTTTACGAACATATTTGTGTGTTTAGTTTCTTATTCTCATAATACTCAGTTTCTCCTTTTTAGTTCTAACAGGGCTGCAGTTCTTTTTTTCGAAGAGTTCGGTATGAATACACTTTGAGTGTGCCACTGTTTCATACCAGAACTCTCGTTTTTCCGCTCGGTCCAGTCTGGAAACACTTCTTTGGTTATGCTCTTTGATATACCGAAGAAGGGCTCGGGGTTCTATGGACTCCTTCATAGTGCCTTCTTTTGTCAGAAGGTCGGCTTTCTCATTTCCTTCAAAGCCCATAACGGAGTTACTATGTTATCCCTGCCTGCGCTTTGAAGGGCTTTCACGCAGTTGGCTGCTCAACATGATCAGCAACCAAATAAAAATGGTTATAAATCGAATTTTGAACGACATTCGTAGTTCACAACGTGTTTCTATCTGAAACTGATTCCCCTTGGGTCAAAGTTACCATTGCGCCCAGTGAAATTGCAATCCCTGATCTCTGATTTATTTGTAGCCGATTTTCCGCAACAAACACCAGCGGAAGTCACAGCCCTCTGCGAATACATTACCGATACATCACTGCCAATGCATATACGTATAAAACTATACTTTTTATGTAAGCGTCCGATTGCAATGCAAAAGCAATTTCGTTTGAATCCGTAGAGTGCTTTATGATAGGAAAAAAGCATACCGCGGCTTTTGTGACTGGCATAAACAAGAAAATAATTCAGCCGACGAGATTCATTCCTCCATCCCCCTTGACGTCGAAACATCCGAAAAAATCCCCTGAAATGGGATTATTCACGCCCTATTCAGTGTCGAATCGAGCATGAGAGAGGCTTCACTTCCCAACTGTTTATTCGAATTCGGAATGGGTGTGATCCCTGTAGTTTGTCCCGAGATTTCTTCATTGAGTGGCGGATTACATTTATTTGTGCACACTTTTCCGTATCATCGCCGATTTTCCTTAGAAGTCACTTTAGTACGTTTCCTGACGCACCTTTTTATAATAACACGCTTTGTAATTATCAGTGATTAGCTCTTCAAATGTAAATAGTTAAGGTTTTGTTTGATTTAAAATGAATATCACCCGCTTATTTTTCGACATACGCACAGTGGGCCAGAATCGTATATTAGCGGCGCGAAAATAAAGGGTTAGTTTAGAAAGTTCATATACAAAATACACGTATTTATAGAGGAAGGTAATTCGTTGATTGAGTTATTGCATAAAGAAATTGAGAAAAAAATTTGAAGGTGGAAGTGGGGATACAAAATATAGGAACTTATACTTTACAGAATCTCCTAATGTCAACACATCTACTTACATGAACGCATATTTGCAACAAACCTCAAACAATGCTGAACGCGCTGTCCGAGCCTACTTTTCAGAGGATATCAGCTACGGACAAAGTGTCTCTATGGAAAAGATGTGTATGTACGATTTCAATTTGGTTATCTATAAGATTATTAACAGCAATATGATGATTTTTGGTGATAAGTCAAAAATGGATTTATGGGCTCCTAAAAATGAGCTTTGGCCCACTGTGATACGGTTTAGTTGATACTACTATTCATTATTTATTTGCTCACTTTTATTCATCATTGAAAAGGTTTTCATACTGGAAAAATATACAGCATGTCAAAAAATTAGTTATGGGACACTTTTTTTTAGCTATTGGACTTGAAAAATTTTAGTTATTGGACAATCAAAGAAACGTTCGAATGAGCACTTATAACCTATGTATATATATATATATATATATATATATATATATATATATATATATATATATATATATATATATATATATATATATTGTTATGTTATGAAAAACCAGTTATATATTTTAAAAGGAAAAAAGGAAACAATTTCATAAAAAACCCACAAAAAGAATAATTACTTAATAGCTATTAGTTCAAGAGATATTGTTTTTACATATTTTTGAAATTCTATTTCCTTTATGGAGCCTCTGTATAATATTAATAGATAAAAATATTCAAATACTCTAATACAATCAATTTCATACACTGTCATAATGATTACAATCCATAATTATTCAAAAGACAACAAGAAAGGTCTAGATTTACAAAATCATCCTGAATAAAATGTGATAAACAAATTATAAGCTTGAAACATACAGTCTATGAAATAAGTAACTAAAAATAGCCAATGGGAGAACAACAAACTTCTTGATGACAATAGCCAATCAGGGAACAGTATGGTCAAATGTAAGATTTGAAATTGTGAGAAAATAAGAACGGAAAAGTGTCAGAGACAATTATGATTGAATATTGTAAATAGTCTGTAAGAAAGGAAGAATAGTTTTATTAATAAGTTTTGACAAATAACCCCAAACAGTGAAAATGTGAGAACATAGTGCGCGAATTCAAA
Organism: Gonioctena quinquepunctata; assembly: GCA_018342105.1. Lineage (NCBI taxonomy): Eukaryota > Metazoa > Arthropoda > Insecta > Coleoptera > Chrysomelidae > Gonioctena > Gonioctena quinquepunctata. Next base: position 164,178 of record JAFIRS010000639.1, on the reverse strand, counting down.
AATTCAAATCAAAAGGAATGAGGAAAAATGGTATCCAAGTGACGGAAAAAACAAAGCCACGAGAGATCGAAAATAATTTGAAAAAGAATGCCACGTTTTGTTAGGAGGATAAGAAAAATTCAATAATTTCAATAATTATAAGCAGCAAACTACATTACCTTGTATGTATTCCATAAACAAGTATTCCAAAGCAGATTTCTGGATTTGTATGGTTCCTTCTTTTTGGTATTGGAGTTCTTGAGAGCATTGGATTGAAAGGGAATCCAAATTCTGGTTGTGTATTGAACAGCGACAATTCCAGCGTCAGGTATAAACTTTCCTAGTGCACATCACGAACTGAACAACTTCACTAATAACTCATATCCCATCAGAAGAACTTTATTTCCTTTGATTTTGAACTATTAAAGAAATTTCCACTGTCCAGGTAAAAGTGAGGTTGTGTCTATTTATCCATGACCTGTTTCTCATGATTATCCATGAAAATTTGTAGATTGACCATAGAATAAGTTATTTATCGTAGGCCAGCTTAATATAAGTTTTCCTGAATAAAGGAAATAATTGTTTTTCGAAACTTTCTCGTTTTGTTTTCCACAATTATCAGCAATCATATTTATAAACACAGAAATTGACATCAAGACCAGAATAGTGGCTCTATTGCCTGAACCGGCTATCTGAGACAAGAGGCGTACCAACTGAGTTTAGTCGTGGTAAGAAAATGATAACAATTGCAGCACGTGACGAGAGAACTGTACGTTAGCTACAATTATTATTACATCACAGTATATCATACAGAGCGAAAATAATTATCTATCAATATTTCATAACAAAAAAGTTAATATCATTACAACCATTGTTTTTACAATATATTATTTTATAACAATATATATATATATATATATAAATATATATATATATATATATATATATATATATATATACATATATGTATATATTCTTAAATTTCTCGGAAAAAAGGTCTGATTCAGTTAATTCATATAATTTCTCATAACTGCGTTTCGACATGGTATTTGTCATCATCAGGTTAAAACACTAAAATAAAAAATATGGAGTTTGAGACATATTTAACTTAAAACAATATTGAAATGAATGCACTAAAATAATTCTTCAAAAACATATGGTTCGGAATATAACACGTTATTTAACTCAATATAAAAATATCTGTAACATTTATGAGTATTCACTTACAAATAATTTTATTTGAATTCTGCGTTCGCATCGTACGAACGTTATTGTAGGAGTGTGACTGCGACGAAGTTATCGGAAATGGTTTGTTTATCTTTCATGCATTTCTACCCTCTTCATAAGTACATGGGATTGTATATATTGAGTTCTAGTATATGGGCCGGACTCTATTTTTTTTTTGGCAGCATGTAAAGATCAGTTTTCATTATTATTACTACAAACAAAGTTAAAAAAGGTTGTTATAAATCTGGCTTAAGTTTTTGATATAATTTCTATTGTTAATGCTATTGGGGTCTTTTTCAATATGTATCATTTCAAGGAAAGTTCTTACTCTTGAATTCCTTTCTTTGGTCAAAATTTCAACGTGGTTAGTGTCAAACTTATGTTGATTTTCTTTTTCGTGTTTGGATAAGGCTGTAATGTCGGTTTTTGAGTATTTGTGGGCTTGTACTCGTTTCTGCAAATATTGTTTTGTTTGACCTATATAGGTACTTTGACAGTCTTTGCGCGGTATTCTGTATACTGTATGAGTTTGTTTGTTTCTTTGGTATTTCTGGTTTTAACCCAAATCATATAAGTTTGGGTCGAAACTTATCAAATATTTGTGGAAAAGACATTTTGCGGGAGATTATTTATGAAAACACGATTTAGTCTTGTCAGTAGGTGTAGTCATGCCCTGTATATTGATGCACATGAGGTTATTAAAACCCAAAGGAATTAAACCAATCAAATTTGTAATTAAAATTTAATAATACATTAATTATCCTAATTGAATTTAGTACTGTTTAGGTAGATGTGGAAAAATGAGAAAAACTCAATAAACAAACAATGTACAAATTTTCAATATTCTACGTCACCACCTTCGCGCTCCATACATAGAATTGTTCTGGAAAACATTTCGCGGTGAGCATTACCTGATTATCGACCTATCCACTGCTCACCAAACTCATTGTTCAACCACTCCCGCACTTCATTCGTATATAGAATGAATAGAAGCCCCATCTTGTTGAAAGATTAAACGAATCCGCTCTTGTAATGGTAGGTTGTCGATAAATGTAGATATCTCGGTCCGTAAAAAGTCCAAATACCATTCGCCATTTAAACTTTGCCTAAAAAAGAAGGCACCTACACTCCGCTCTTTTAAAATTCCACACCATACATTCACTTTGAAACTATATTGGTCCTTGGCTTCAATAATAAAATTAGGTATTGAATGAATGTGGTTTATTGTGGGGGAACAACGTTTCTTGACATGTTTTTTGGGTAACCTTCCAACCAGAATCTACAGGAAGAAATAAACCTCATAAAATCTGTTCTCAAGGAAAATGCATATCCGGATCAGTTTGTGGAAAAAACAATCACTGACATTGAAAACAAAAATCCATCAAACAACCAATTAACACAACCAACAGAACTCCCACCACCTACACATTTCACAACGAACATAATACCTTATGTCCCCGGATTATCTGGAAAGATCAAACTAATTGGACATAGGTATGATGTGAGAACATCATTTAGAACAACAAACACACTGAGATCTATACTAACACAAACAAAACCAAAAAACGCAGAAGAAAGTACCAAAAACTGTGTTTACAACATACCTTGTTCGTGTGATGAAACGTCAAGACCATTGGAAGTGCGCCAAAGTGAACATCAGAGTTACATCAGAAATCGACATATAACTGGATCAAAAATGCAGAACATATCCTCACATCCAATGGCGATCAAACCATTGAATGGAATAGGACAAAAATCTTGACGAAAGAACCACATCAAGAGAGGAGGAAATTGAAAGAAACTGCCTGTATTCTTCTTTCCAATAACAACTTCTTTTCAACAAATTCTGTTGAGATGGATCATACATGGTTACCTCTACTCAGAGAGGAAGTGAGATATGGTAGAATGCTAATGAACTGATCCCATATATCAAATGAGCAATACGTCACTCTCAAACTTTTTTGGCAGATCTCAATTGACATCCGTTAGTTGAAAAAGCGAAAATGACTCTGCAAGAAAAAATCCAAATTATTAAAACAATTAAAGGAGATTTAGAAGATTTTGAGAACGGGGGCAGATATAGTCCCCGAAACGTCAATCAAAAACTCTATAGAGAAGTATCTTTTGAATTTAAAAAAAAAAATTTGATAGGCAAATTCAGAAAACGGCAAGTTATTGACTAATTGAATCATTTTTCTATAGGAAATATAATTTGGTGAACGCAATAACTTATCGGGGTGAACTAATTAGTTTGCCCTTTCTACACTTGTATAGATTTTCCTGATTATATTTTCATTTTCAGACTGTGGAAGGTTACCCAAAAAACATGTCAAGAAATAAAATTAGGATTATGATCTGCCCACCATCAACATCATTTGAGGTAAAAGAAATCACGATTGTCTTCTAACATTCCCTGGAACCATGCACAAAAATAAAATCGAGCGTCATAATCCCTGTCTCGCAGTACTTGCACAAATTTTGGTTTGTATGGGTGAAAGTGATTTTGCTTTAAAATTCGTCTAACAGAGGTTTGAGATATTTCTGCCTTTCTGCATAATTTTCGTCGAAACTCTTGGTGTCTAGTGACTGTCAGTAAAACATTGTTTACATTATTTTCATTATTTACAACAGGCTTACGTGAACACTTTTATATTTGTTTTCAACCAACCAGTTTCCTTAAATTTTTGCAATATCTTTGCTACCGTAGTAAAATGCAAATTTTGGTCTGGATGCCTTCCATTGAAAATTTCAGCTACTTCTCTTGTGCTATGATAATTTTCGCCATATACTATTTCTTGTATACTTAGTTTTGGAGCCATTTCTATTGATATATTGAAAAGCACAAAAACTGAAAAAGAACGACAACTCTAACAGAATTGTCAACAAGTTATTGTGACAGCAAGGATAAATAATGTATTATTAGGTATTAATTACAAATAATATGTTAAGCTGAGTATTCCAGGCAGGGAATCGATACCAATAATGAACCAATTAAACGAAGTTTATTTGAATAATGAACAATCGTGAAATATATAAAAATGATGTATGAAATATATACGGATGACAACTTGTGACAACTAATAATCGATCACTTCAACTGTAGTTGAGTTATACAGGGTATCTTCCGAGTAGTCGAGTCGAGATCATATTTGAAACATAAATCTTCAACTCTAACACTTCCCCTCGAGACACGCCATCTACTTCTTCACTGCGATTCCCATTCCCAACATTTGTATACATAAATTGTGTTTAGGTTTGGGCAAACCCTTTGTCAAAATATCTGCCATCATATCATTTGTAGATGTATGAAGCAATCTGAAATGTTTCTCACTGAGTGCTTCACGTATAAAATGATGACGAATGTCTATATGCTTGCTTCTAGCATGAAAAATCGGATTCTCTGCAAGCATTAGAGCACTTCGATTGTCGTTGAAAACGGAGATATTTCTCAATTCTTCGAAGTCTAAATCTGATAAAAATTGACGTAGATATATGGCTTCCTTGGCAGCTTCTGTCAATCCCATATATTCAGCCTCGGTTGATGATAGCGCAACAGTCCGCTGTTTCTTCGAATCCCAAGATATAGGTCCACTGGAGAAAATAAAAGAATATCCTGTATAGGATCGTCTGTCAACGAGATTGTTACCCCAGTCAGCATCAACAAATCCTTTTAGAGGTTCAGAGTCTGGTTTGTAGATGATACCCAAATCCAAACTTCCTTTCAAGTAACGAAGTACACGTTTTGCAGCAGTCCAATGGGTTTTGTCGTAACAATTGTTGAACTGACCTAGATAGCTGGCAGCAAAACTGATATCCGGCCTTGTCGTCACAGCCAAATAAGTTAAAGCGCCTACCTACTCTCTAAACGGTACCTTCAATTCTTCATCAGTATTAGATCCCACTGGTTTCAACAACTTCACATTTGGATCCAGAGGAGTGTTCACTGGTTTGGATTCCGACATACCAAAACGCTGTAGCAAATCTGTGATATAACCTCTCTGATGTAAAGCTATTTTGTTTTTATTTCGTGAGAATTCAATTCCCAGACAGTAGCCACCTTCTTTCAAATCTTTGAGTTGAAATATCCCAGAAAGTTTACTTTTCACTTCGGAAAGTATTGTTTCATTTCGACAAGCAATCAGGATGTCGTCCACATAAATCGTGATTAAGGTTAAATCTTCCCCTTCTTTCAATCGATACACACAAGGATCAGCATTGGTAGGTTTGGCTCCAATAGATTTCAATACCTTGTTCAGTTTTTCATACCAACTCCTTCCTGCTTGGCGTAGTCCTTATAAAGACTTCTTCAGAAGACAAACTTTATTACCACTCTGTAGACTTTTAAGCATATTTTTCGCTTTCGTTTCAATATCAGCCTCGGTATTTCTATTTTCAATGATTATTTTAAGAATATCAGTGAGTTGCCTGGGTGGTTCCATATATATCTCCTCCTCAAGCTCACCATTAAAATAAGCACATGTAACGTCAAGCTGATGAATTTGCATTCCGAAACTAGCTGCTAAAGCTACAATGAGTCGTATTGAACTCAATCGCGCAACAGGCGCAAAAGTTTGGTTGAAATGTACGCCAGGCTGTTGGCTGAAACCTTGAGCTACTAGCCTTGCTTTCCTTCGTTCAAGGGTACCATCGGCTTTGAACTTGTTCCTCAAAACAATTCGACTACCAATGACATCGGTATTTTCGGGACGATTCACGAGTATCCATGTATCATTTTTTAGAATCGACTTTATTTCTTCTCCCATGGCTGCATACCATTGTGAAGCTTCAGATCCAGTGATCGCTTGTTCATAGGTATTTCAGCGACAAAAACTTGTTCTGTTCTAATTCTTCGATATTCATGGTAGATGGTGGCAGGTAGTTGTATTCCTTCCGAGGTCTTCCCCTTGAACCGGACCTGACTATTTTCGCTCTACCGGGTCCTCGTCTGGTTTCAAATGAATCATCGTGAATTTCCTCAGGCATTTCTTGAATTTCAGGGTTTTCATGGATATTGACATTTTCCTCGGCGTCTTGCACTCCATCATCAATTTCAATGTCATTTGTTTCCCCAATGGGTTTCATTTCAATGTAGGAAATGGGTATTTCCAAACGTTCCTCGGATTCTAATGAATTTGACATACCTTCTGGAATGAAATCGGAAAATTCTTCGATGGATTTCTCGGTTTTCTCGGAGAATTTTATGTCTCTAGTGATTTCTATTCTCTTTTCACTAGGTATCCAAACTCGATAGCCTTTAGTTTGTTCTGAGTATCCCAAAAATATGCCTTCATTGCACCTTGCTCCTAGTTTGTCTTTCCTAGGTTTTCTATTCAGGATGAACACCGGACAACCAAACTCTCTGAAGTAAGTAATATCAGGCGATTTACGTGTCCATATTTCATAGGGTGTTTTTCCATCAAGGCTTTCAGTTGGACAACGATTTCTAATATAATTTGCCGTATTAACTGCTTCAGCCCAGAATGACGGTGGTAGGCTGGACTGTATGAGTAGGCAACGTGCCGTTTCAATGAGTGTACGGTTTTTCCTTTCCGCTATACCATTTTGTTCAGGATTGTAGGGTACTGTCAAACGTCTTGTAATGCCGTTTTCTTTCAACAATTTCTCAAACTCCTTACTGATATATTCACCCCCATTGTCCGACTGAATGCACTTGATTTTTTTTCCTTTTTGATTCTCGACCATCTTCAAAAATTTCTTGGTCATTTCGATAACTCTACTTTTCGAAGAAATGAATCGTACTCCGCACCATCTCGAGTGATCATCGATGAATTCCACAAAATATTTTGCTCCGCCATTCGATTGAACACGCATAGGACCACACACGTCTGTATGGATTGAATCCAATAGTTCTGTTACTCTTTCAGATCTCTTCGGAAAAGGAGCTCTAGTCATTTTTCCTTTGACACAAATGTCACATTCGAATTTTTCTGAAGCTTGTTCTACTTCGAGACCTTTTATAAAACCTTTTCGGATAAATTGATTTGTTGAAAATATAAACAGGATGTTCATAAAATCAGATGTGGAATCATCTGCGACTGAAAGATAAACCTTAGTCACTATCTTCCATCGTCAAGATAACCTCTTGTGGGGTATTCATGTTGAAAAGGGAAACATTCTCAATTGAATATTGATAGAAAAATCTTTCTATCAATATTCAATTGAGAATGTTTCCCTTTTCAACTTTTCGGATAACTTCTGAAAGATCCCTAAAATTCAAATGTCCAAGACGTCTATGCCATTTTTCAAGGGTATTTGATGGATTTTGTGAAATGAACGCTGAATTCGGTGTGATTCCATTTAAATTTGTCCTTTGTTCACGTACATAAAACAAATCACCAATGCGGTCCGCGACGAGTTTCACATTTCCGTCAGTGTCAAGAACTAATGCTTTCTCTTTTTGAAATAAAACATCAAATCCATTCTTGGTAATTTTTCCAACTGACATCAAATTCGTTCGAAGTTCTGGCACATGCAAAGTATCATTCAATGTGATATTTTTTGCTTCACCATAAACGTCCGCAATAAATGAAACTGTTCCTTTCGCGAAGATTTCTGTCGACACATTAGTTGCAAGATTGAGTTTTTCGTGGAGGGAATCACTTATTTCCGAAAAAAAATTGAGTTCGTTGCACAAATGCGATGTAGCACCACTGTCGATGCACCATTTTTGTTTGTTATCGGGTATACCAACTGGAAAAGCACATAAACAAACATCCTCGGCACATTTGGCAGAAGGTTGTTCAATTTTTCCTACACGTTTGCATTCCGAAGCTCTGTGTCCAACCTTTCTACATCTATGGCAACGATACTTAAACGTTTCAATTGAATTCATATTCGAATTGCTGCTAGTTCCAAGTTTTTCAGTTGTAGATTTATTCTGGGGCCTCCACTTGGTGAATTTTTTATTTGCAAACATCTCATTCTGTATCCCATTTCTTGCATCACTCTTTCTTGCGTCACTTTCTTCTATGATCTTTATGCGAAGGATTTCTGGAGAAGGAAGTTCGTCTCTAGATTCTATTGCACATCGAAAGTTCTCGAAGCTGGAAGGCAAACTATATAACAACATGATTGCTAATAAGTCAGGGTTAATTTCCACTTCCATTTCATTCAGTTTATCTACTGCATCGAAAAATCTGTTAACGTGTTCACGCACATCATCACCTTCTAACATGCGTTGCAGAGTAAGCTGTTTCAGAAGTGTAGCTTTTCTAGCAGGCCCTTTGGATTGATAGATATTCTCCAGTTTTAGCCAGACATCGCGCGAAGTTGCGCAACCCTTGATTTGCTTCAGCTCCGTGGGACTAATCGACAATATTATATCCGATTTCGCCTTAGCATCATTCTTCATCCATATTTCCAACTCTTTGCTCGAATTGTCATCATTTTCCTTCAATTTGGGTTTTGGACAATCACCCGAAACATACGTCCATGCGTCATTCTTTACCAATAAAGCCTGCATCTTCCATGTGTCATAATTTTCCTTGCTGAGAGATTCAATTTTGGATAGATTCGAAAAACTCATGTTGAACAAGTTATAACACACAATTCAAATTCGGCTATTTCAGTGTAGGTGTCTTGGTGTGTCTGGTTTTCCTGGGTTTCCTGGTGTTCCTGGGTTTCCTGGTGTTCCTGGGTTTCCTGGGCCCATAACCTGTTAAGCTGAGTATTCCAGGCAGGGAATCGATACCAATAATGAACCAATTAAACGAAGTTTATTTGAATAATGAACAATCGTGAAATATATAAAAATGATGTATGAAATATATACGGATGACAACTTGTGACAACTAATAATCGATCACTTCAACTGTAGTTGAGTTATACAGGGTATCTTCCGAGTAGTCGAGTCGAGATCATATTTAAAACATAAATCTTCAACTCTAACATATTAGTTGGTTAAAATTTTATTTACGGGTCGAGAATATTGAATAAGCTTATGTGCATCAATATACAGGGCATGACTACACCTAGTGACAAGACTCAATCGTATTTTCATAATTAATCTCCCCCAAAATGTCTATTCCAGAAATATTTGATTTGATTTTACCCAAAATTATGTTATTTGGGTTATTAAAGCTGTTTCCAGATGAAACAAGAATGTATAATGTTTCTTAGTAAGGGTAGAGGAATAAAATGGTATTTTTGTTTTTTTTATATGGTTCAAAATTGTTACATGGGGTTTTCGATGGATTCCAAACACATTTTTTAATAAATTTTTTTGATATCTTGTCAATTTGACCCATTTTTTGGCACCACAGACAACTTTTTTTTAAATTCCCGCCAAATCTGAGGTCAAGTGATATAAGTCGCAACGTATTTTTTTGTTGTCAGGCATGCAGAAACGAATCGACATTAGAGTTTTTCAGAAAATTCAATAACAATTTGTTTTACCATATGTTGCCAACTTTATGACGGACACTGTATATATATATATATATATATATATATATATATATATATATTTAGAAGAAGATGGACTCTTGACTGGACTAGTTGAAAAAAACTGAGTTTAGGAAACACAAAAACCAATTTTATGTTTTCCTTTGAGGTTGCAGTCAATAGGAAATGGCCATGTAAAGAAGACACTTTGTTAAATTGTCGAGCTTTCGAAATACTGTATTTCATCATCAACACATTAACTCGAGGTTGCTAACAGGAAAATATCGGTGCACATCACAAATAAAATCTCAAAAATCAGTTTGTAAGAAACATCTTCGACTAATTGAAAATCTCATGTTGAATATACAAATTTGTGTAGAGTTTGATTTGACCCACTGCAGGGATCACCACGTGTTTTACTCAAATCAAACTCGACACAATTTAACAAAGAGTCTTCTTTACATGGCCATTTCCTATTGACTGCAACCTCAAAGGAAAACATAAAATTGGTTTTTGTGTTTCCTAAACTCAGTTTATATATATATATATATATATATATATATATATATATATATATATACATATATGTATATATATATATATATATATATATGTATATATATATATATATGTAATGATGGGATTGATTTTGAGTTTATATATTTGTCTTTATTTCAGATTCGTTTCCAAGATTTTATGAATGAATCCCTATCATAACAAAATGAAAACTCCGGCTATGTTGTCTTACCCTTTTTCAAACCTCTTTTTACCTCATCCCAGCTCAATCGGTACGCCTATGAATAAAGAGTCCCCTCTCTTTTGACTAGCAGGTTCAGTAATGCCAACTTGTTGAACGGCTTGATATCAAATATACTGTTTAGTGGGGAAAAAGTGTGGTTAGATGTTCAAAGATAAAACACATATTGCAGAAAATCATCAAATGGTTGTTTCCATTCAGATAAAACTTTGAAAACTGTCCTACTCTGCGAAAATTACCTTATGGACTAAAAGAAAAATAATAATGTGATATGGTGCAATTTGTTATCCGTGATTAATATTGATTGAAAAAAAAATTGAAAGTTATTATCAGTCCTTTGGCATCGAAAATTGTTGAATTGTTCAATCAAAAGTAACACAATGAATCAGATACTCAGTGTTAGTTGATAAAACAGAAGCGTTGCACTTTAGAGAGTTATGCCAATAGAATACCTGTTATTCTTTTTTTGTGATGTTTCCCAGCCTCATGGAAATACTTGTGTCATTGGAACTTACAGCTTCCTTGCATCCAAAACAAATTTCTGTTCCTGTGACTGGTTTTTGCAGGATTTTTCGTTCTGTCAATAGGTGAGTGGAATTTTATAATATATTACTTCTCCCAGTTGTGCCTTAATCAAATTGATATCGTTCTGGAATGGTTTTGGTAGTTATTTCTTGAAATTCACTATTATTTCTATTTAAAAAATGTGTACGTGATTGCTTTTTTTTTCAATTTTTGCTCTCCTCCCAAAACTTGTTATTTCTTCCCATGGCAACACACTCATTTTATCTTTTTCACAGATTTTAGAATTTCTTGCTACTTTCTACATCATTATTTGTCATTCTGAACAATTTCAATGATTTTATTAATGAAATCTAATCCTAAACCTTATATACTATGTACAAATTCGTATTAAGTTCATTTTAATTTTTTTTTTTTATATTTCATCACTTTTCCCTCACAATTCTCTCGACATCTCATTGGTGGGTTCCCTGTTGATAAGATTTATCATACAGGATGTTCCAAATTTATATATCAATTGATCCACTTGTAATACAATGTTTTTCATAAATTTCAGTTTTCAAATAACTGAATTGTGCATTTTCCTTGGATGTATTGTTGGTCACATACTCCTGACAACAGAAATACTTCAGGACTGACATTTTTGATACATATGCATCGACTAGAGCATAGTATAAGATTCTAGAATAGTCAAAAGTAAAGAAAAATTGCGAAACAAACATAGCATTAACCACGATAACTGAAATACCTAATAATAATAATACTTATAATTTTAATTGTTTTATAATATTTCCTAACATAACAATATATATGCATGTATCGTATATTTTGTAGGTTTTTTAATTCTCTATGAAAGTTCCATTGAAATGAAACGATTCCTTCAATACTTTTTTAGATACAAAGTGGTCATTTTTGACAATATTTCTTGTTAAAAAAATTCCAAAAGGCAATTTTGCTAGGGCCGACACCAGGGATTTCATCGACAAACTATCTCTTTAAGGGTAGCCTAGGCTATTTGCGTCTTTATTTAAGTGGGGAAAAAACTCTATTGGTTGGCCTTCACAGCTCAGGTATCATTTTGAATTTCCCGCAAGCAGAACAGCAGTTCGCATGGTTTCGTATAGCTTCATGAAGCCAGTCCTGAGACGTCGGATTTCGCGAGGTGCGTACAAGACAGAGCGAGAACGCATTCGGAGCAATAGAGAGCAATAGAAAGGGGCGTGAACGATTCACGACTCATGACTGGCCTAATGAGCTGTACACCCTCAGAATCGTATGTCACACAGACTCGAATATAATAGAAAGATACAAAGAGAGAGAGAGAAAGAAAGTTTTTCATATGGTGCTGACTTAATTGGACACACTGTACATATTTGAATACAGCTATGTTAATTTTTTTTATCGCCTAACAATCCCTCTATACAATTTTTTGTAGTTTTAACACTGTTGCCGACTTGGAATCGAGTTGCAAAATTGTATGGTTTCAATTAAGTGGGTATTCTGTCTCAGCATCGAGTATCAAAAACGTTAGACTCAATGTGAAAGTGGAAATATTGTGTCCGAAAGAAATACATGAAAGAAGGGGATTTTGTGGCATATTGGACAAATTATTGAATTGAGGAAAAAAAGCATCCTTAAGTGGGAGTCGAACCCACGACCTCCTGATATCCAGCCATACGCTCTAACCAACTGAGCCATTCGAGGACATAGGAATCGACACACACTCGTGAGTCATTTCCTTCCATAATTTAATGTTCATGTTAGAAAATGAATCGAAGATCAAACGTACGTATCAATGTACGTTACGTTACGTACTTATCAATGGCTCTTACCTCTAACATCGTCAATTGACGATTTCAGTAGCAGATTAAGGAATATGATCTCCAACCACTGATGAGATTTAGCCAAATATATAATGTGAAAGTGGAAATATTGTGTCCGAAAGAAATACATGAAAGAAGGGAATTTTCTGGCATAGAGAACAACTTTTTAAATTAAAGAAAAACAAGCATCTTCAAGTGGGAGTCGAACCCACGACCTTATGATCTCTAGTCATACGCTCTAACCAACTGAGTCATTCGAGGACATAGGAATCGACAAACACTCGTGAATTAAAATAAATTGAATTATGGAAGGTAAGGATTCACGAGTGTGTGTCGATTCCTATGTCCTCGAATGGCTCAGTTGGTTAGAGCGTATGGCTAGAGATCATAAGGTCGTGAATTCGACTCCCACTTGAAGATGCTTTTTTTTCTTTAATTTAAAAAGTTGTCCTCTATGCCACAAAATTCCCTTCTTTCATGTATTTCTTTCGGACACAATATTTCCACTTTCACATTATATATTTGGCTAAATCTTATCAGTGGTAAAGATCATCTTCCTCAATCTGCTATTGAAATCGTCAATTGACGATGATGTTAGAGTGACAGGTAACGGATCTTGATGGCCATTGATAAGTACGTTGGATCTTCGATTCATTTCTAACATGAACATTACATTATGGAAGGAAAGGATTCACGAGTGTGTGTCGATTCCTATGTCCTCGAATGGCTCAGTTGGTTAGAGCGTATGGCTGGAGATCAGAAGGTCGTGGGATCGACTCCCACTTGAAGATGCTTTTTTCTTTAATTCAATAATTTGTCCACTATGCCACAAAATTCCCTTCTTTCATGTTAGACTTAATGTTAAATTATCTTCCCGTTTATCAGCCTGATATATCAATTATGATTAACCATTTTAATTCAACACTTGCTCGAGTTGAGACACGTGATAACGTTTTCAAGATTTCCCGCCTGAATAGAATAACACTCCCTCTCCTAATGAATTTTTAATGCATTCAAATCCCATTGTACTTTCCATAATCCGTTACGTATGTGTCGAAAACGAGCAAAGTGTACACAAATATTGAAGACTTGAAAGCTTGCGCATATTTGTTCTTCTCAGAATGTGTACCAAGTTCTCACACAACTTCACATGAGTCCTTTCACGTCACGTCCCCTGAGCATAAGCGCCTTTGAAATAGAACGGAGCCGTACAATTTCCACCAGCTAACAGGAAGTTCAATAGTACGAGAGATGACGTTTTCATTTACGGTATTTCACGTAGGTTGAGGTCTATTTTGAGTAGAATGTGAGAAAAATGACGAAGTTTTGTCACTGAAGCCATATCGAATAACTGCAACTTCAAGAACATGAATAGATAATTTTATTATCCGCATAAATTCTGAATATAAGGCGACGGTTATAGATCTCAGTTTGTCTGACCATTACGCCCAAATCATTCAAGTTTCAACAAAGATAGGATGTCAAAAATAAACACGTAATCAGATTAGCTATGGAAGATCAGTATTAATAACTTCAAAGCACTCTTGAGTAACGAATTGTGGAGTGATCTCTATATCGAAAAATGCCCAAACAGAGCCTATGAAATCTTGCATAACATACTTCAATATTATATGGAAGTTGCGTTTCCGTTGAAGCTCTTTCAAGAACGTACAAAAAAAAATTATGCTAAACAACTCACTCCAGAAATTAATGAATTAAAAAAACTAGTTTCTTTTTACTCGGATTGTGCTAGAGTTAATGAAAACTTCAAAGATTTAAGTAAGCAAACAATACAAATATACAGGGAAAAACTAAAAGAAAACTACGAACATTATGTAGGAGACAAAATAAACAACTCCATCAATAAGACTATGTGGCAAATCGTGAAGCAAATTCAATAAATAATAGTTTGAAAAAACTAAAAGACACGCTTTTATAGAAAACCAGACTGAAAAAAATAGAAAATAAGAATAAAAAATATTTTATTAAAAAAAAAGCGTGGGGTGCATGGTATCGCCTCGGTGTGTAATGTACTATATAATTATTGATACCATGCACCCCACGCTTTTTTTTAAATAAAATATATTTTTTTCTTATTTTCTATTTTTTTAGTCTGGTTTTCTATAAAAGCAGGTTTTTCAGTTTTTTCAAACTATTATTTATTTCCTGCTTTTTAGTGTTTTTTAAGTGTTTTTTAAACTATCATTTTTATTATTTTTTTGCAAATTAAAAAATGAAATGATCTTATCAAATTAGGTAATCATAATCTCCGACCGCAAAAACCCCCACATACCAATTTTGAATAGAATCAGACCATAATCACAAAACTCGGCCGCCATTTTGAAACCGCCATATTGAATTTTCCAATTTTCACAAAATAAATCATATTATTCGACCCCAAAAACCCCCACATACCAATTTTGAATAGAATCAGACCATAATCACAACACTCGGACGCCACTTTAAAGCCGCCATCTTGAATTTTCCAATTTTTACAAAAAATTATAATATCCGACCTTAAAAAACCCCACATACCAATTTTGAATAGAATCAGACCATAATCACAAAACTCGGCCGCCATCTTGAATTTTCCAATTTTCACAAAAGAATCATAATATTCGACCCCAAAAACACCCACATACCAATTTTGAATGGAATCAGACCATAATCATAAAACTCGTCCCCCATTTTGGAGCCGCCATCTCGAATTTTTCAATTTTGACAAAAGAATCATAATCTCCGACCACAAAAACCCTTGGATACCAATTTTGAAGCGAATCCGACCATAATCACAAAACTCGTACGCCATATTGGAGCCGCCATTTTGTTTTTTCTTCACACAAAAATTTATTAATGCATTGTCACCGGAATTATGTACACCAGCCAAATTTCAAATCATTCGGACGTCTGGAAGTGGGTCAAAATCGCGCCCAAAAGAGTCGGTTACAAACAAACAAACATACAAGTGAAGGTAATATAAAGCGTGTAAAAAAAGGGAACCAAGTCCAATATTATTGAAATTTGTGAAGGCAACGTGGAAGTCCCTGAAATTGTCTTGGCCAATAATTTCAACAGTCACTTTACCAAAGTTCCACAGCAAAAAGAAATCGATCTGAATTTTATGGAAAGGAATATCAAAACATGTCCCAACTCTTTCTTCTCGCATCCAATTACTGAGAATGACGTTATTGATTATGTGAAAAAACTAAAAAATTCAAATGCAACTGGCCATGATGAAATTTCGAATAATCTCTTAAAAAAATGGGCTTATCAAATCTGTAAACCAATAACATACATTGTGAACTTGTCTATGGAACAAGGAATCTTTCCAGATAAATTGAAAACAGCATTTGTCTTACCAATCTTTGAAAAAGGTGACTTAAATCTTTACGATAACTACAGAGATATTAGTCTCCTCTCGAGTATCTCAAAGATTGTTGAGCTAAATATTAGGAACCAATTGGTGTCTTCTTTTGCCAATAAAATCCTTTCGCCAAATCAACATGGGTTCATACAAAACAAAAGCACTGATACAGCACGTAATATGTGCTCTGGATGAGAAACTACACATCTGTGGACTATTCATTGATTTCTCCAGAGCTTTTGACTGTGGACTATGGGCTTCTCCTGCTGAAATTGGAACGATATGGTGTGAGAGTTACAGCTTTGAGTTTGATGAAATCATACTTGATAGGCAGGACCCAAAGAGTATTGATTCTCCAAAAGCCAACCTGCAACTATTGAACATGGCGTCCCTCAAGGCGCATACCCTTACTTTTCCTTGTATACGCTAACGATCTGATGAATTACTTTAATAATCTTTCAGAAACTCATGTAATCGCTTACGCAGATGACACAATTTTTTTTGTCAAAGGGCAAAACGTGACAGCTTTCACAGAAATGACACAAACTGTCTACGATCAAGTTATAACATGGGCAAACAAAAATAGTTTGACTCTCAACATATCCAAAACAGCGTTGATGAAATTCACCCTGCACAATATACCAGAAAATTTCAAAATCCATGAGAATGACGCGTTACAGGTTGAATCATGCTCTACAACTAAAATGCTGGGTCTTACATTAGATCACTGGACTGCTCACATTGAAACCCTATGCGAAAAAATACGTAAAAATGGTTACGCATTGAGTTTCATGTCGACGCAGTGTGGTAAAGAAGTGTTGCTAAATCTGTATTATGCGACCATAGATTGTCATTTACGGTATGGAATTTTGAGCTGGGGTACAGGGTCTTCTGCGGAAAGAGTTTTTATTTTACAAAAATATGCAGTGAGAATCATTGCACAAATTGGGTGGAGACAATCATGTAGAAATAATTATACTTACTATTGCTAGAAACTTGAAAAATCAACATCTTATTTTATTCCCTGTTCATATTTTTGAACAAATAAAGCAGTTGCTTTTTCATTATCCCTCAAAATATAGTCAAAAATAAATATAACTCTTTATTAGCAGTAAGCTCTTTACAATGACTAAATACTAAATACACACCTACCACGCTAAAAAAACTATCACTATCTAGTAATTCAAATCGTAAAATTAATGACATAACAATTAAACTTGCATGAAGGCAACTCATTCTAGTTTTCAATACGGAATATGGGCATTCACATATTTACAGCATTCCTTTTCAAATGAATATACAGGGTGTTCCATAATTGAATGCTGATCCTGAAGGGCGATAATCCCTGGATGATTTTAAGAAAAATTCTTCATATGAACATAGGTGCACAACCGCTTTATTTCTGAGATACAGGATGTCGAAATTTAACAAAAAAATCAGTTCTTCCCCAATATCTCTGAAACCCTTTGGCTTTTTCTCTCAATTTTGGTACCTGCAAAGTACGCATTGAAATATTTTTTTTCCATGATAAAGGTTTTCTTAATTTTTATCAGTGGCGTCCCTGTTAACATGCCCTGTTATATTTTTGATCAAAATAATCACACGTCACTATCTTTTTACCAAATAAATATTATTTTTATAATTGTCTATCTTCTCATAAAAACGGTCTCTTTCCTTTTTTTGTCCGGTAGACGGTTTTCGATTTAGAAAATAAAATACATTCATTTCCTTGTCCCTATTCGATTTTTTCTCTTAGTCTCAATTTCACAATTGTGGTAACCAAAGGATCTAGGCAAGATTTTAATAATTTTATGGTAACTATTTTCTAGTTTTTGTAATGAGTACGCATAAAAATACATTTTTTATTATTAAAAACATAACTATTATGAACAAAAAATATCAAAATCAAATTAAGTGTTCACAATGTCCGCCTCCTGCAAGTATGCACGCTTCAGCCTCCTTGTCGTTGACTCGCGTACTCTTTGTAAAATCCTGGAGTATTCCTTCACACATCTGCAAAAGTCTTGATTAATCCAGAAAAAAAGGCAGTTCTGTATTTTATATGTAATAATTTGAAGTAATCAAGATCTGCACTTCCTTTATTTCTTTCTTCTTCCAGTACGGAAAGGAACACCTTACACTTTATTACTTTTTTAAGCTCTTCACTACAAAACCTGCAATGTATCAACATTTTCTGTCAAGTTGGCTAATGTAGGAAGGAATTGAATCTTCATTGTCAATAATCCTATCATTAATATCTAAATTATATTTTTTAATTAAAGGCATTTCAGCAGTGTTATTTCAGGCAGGATTTGTTTCTGGGAATTTGTTAAAATGGGAGTATTGTCCTAAGTAAAACAATTTCCATAAACATTTTCTATATCGTGTTTCAACATCAGCCTTGGTGTAATAAAACTGAAATGCTGTTGGGTTTTTATTCTAACCATTTCTTTCCCTGAAAAGTTAATAATTATGATTGTAAAATACATTAGTACTTGGAATGTTAAGTTAACATGTATTTCAAAATGTTAATGTTTGTCAATGTACTCTTCACACATTCCAATAATTGAATTTATTGTGATGGAGAAATCCAAAATTGGAGTCCACCATCAGTAGTTTGAGACTTTTCAAGTATCCTAAGGCATTTTCAAAAAAATGATTTTAGAAATCTTTGTTGCCTTCCTTTATTGGACCCTTGTAGAATTTGCCCAATGGATTTCTAGAATTCAGTAGATCAAATATCCTATCAAGAACACAAATTAACAACAGACGCAAGACCGGCTCTGAATAAAAATGTCGTCAGATTAAATAACAGGTGTTGATGTAAACAGCGTTGCCAAATGAGTTTGTAGGAAATCATAATTCTTATTACGATTCCATCAGTTGTTACGTGCTCCACTCAACTTGTATATTGTCTTCTGAATACATATGACAAAAGAACTTAAGGATCCTGAGTAATCGATAGTCGAGTAGTTTCGGATCTTTTAATGGGAATATAATGTAAATACATTACATCATAATGTCATTATATTAAATTCTCGTACAAGTACATGAACTGGCAATGTTGTTGATGATATGCGCATGATTACGTGTGTCCCATCTATACATGTGGTTATGAATCATATCAATTCCTTCCACTTATTTTAGCCTTCTAGTTCTATGAGTTCTGTGAGAAAAATCCATCCCTAAGGGTAGCAAAATGGAGGATATTGATCGTTCACCCTCTGAATGTTGGTCCGTTAATCGATTCTATCAGGCATAACTTTGTAGTGGGTTTTCCGATTTGGATGATTATTTTTTTATTAGATAGGGTATTTACGTTTCAAGCAAGGATTTTTTAGAAATTGTAAATTTGAATGGACGCCAGAATTTTTTGTTCAATTAGGATAAAAATTCAAACTTCCTAGCCAATAATAATTACGAATCAAATAATGTTTTCCTCTGTGAATCAGTACAACAATAAAACAAATACAAAATTTCTACTAGTCTATTGACAAAGAATATATATATAAGTTGACAATCAGTATATACAAAAGTTTCTGTATGTGCTATATCACAATTGAGTTTTCTTCACGTGGTCATACAATTCCAAAAAATATTGTTTATCTTTCCTGAACCTGTCGATTTTAACGACGACAATGTACCTCTGTACCTCATACTTGATCATATTTCAATTTGGAATGAAATGATCCACCCCTGTGGGTAGAAAAATAGGGGATGATTGGCACACATATGTAGTGGACATTGACAGATCCTCCTACATCCGTCACAATGATTACATTCTATGAAAGGATGGAATTATATACGAAGTGATTGAATCAACTAACCAGAACTTTCAAAAAGAAAACAAAAATTAAGCTTAGCTTTCATACAAATGCACCAGAAAGGAAAAAATAATTTCTTTGATTGTTTGACCTATGATATTCTGTGAATAGCAGCTTCGAAAGCTTGCCGTGAATATAAAATATGCGAGTCAAGATTTTGAATCTGCTACTCACAGAATAACCTAGGTCAACCACCTAAATAAATTATGTTTTCCTTTTCAGTGCGTTTGTATAAAAGCTTGTCTTAATTTTTTTCTAATTTATATTTTATTGGTGATCTCACCCAGCTCCTTTCTAGTAAACTGTACACAAGCTGTCTTGGAAATGTTACCTGAAGATCTGAATATGAATATTTTGGAAGAAGATCCCAAAGACACAGTGAACTACTCAAACTGCTTATCTAGCGTGGGATATTCATCTAGGATTAATATACGTACCAGCCCACTGTGCAAATTATTTTTTACCATATTATTGTCAAGACAAAATGATGATTTAAAAAAAAACTCAAATACATTCTTTAATTGTTTATAATCGTTTTTTATATTTGGTTTCTTTAAATAATTAATTAAGATTTTTTTTTCTGTTTTAAAATTATAATTGGAATTTCTCTATAGGTTAACAAAAAAAATTTTTTTTTTTTTATCAATAATTTCATTGTTCAAGTTAACAATTTGTTATAAACAATTTGTGACCCTCGCTTTATTTTTTTCCTGGAAGTAAAAAAAATACAGAAACATATAACATATAACAAAGTATTGAAAAAATTTTTATTTAATTTTTTAATTTAAGATACCGAAACAAAGTGGCCTCTTAATTTTTCAAGTAACAAATAGATATAACTTTTAAATCACAAGAGATACGATAATGAACATTCTGGACATTTTGGTAAGGGATTGATCTCTTTGAAATGGATAACAATCCAAGTTTGTAACTATTGCTAATCAGCAGTTACATGCATTTATTTATGAATATAATTTTTTTTTACATTTTTGTATTTTTTTCATTTATAACTTGTTAGATAAAAAATGCTGTGAACCAGACAATTTTGTTTGGTTATAAAATATCTATGATGTAAAGGTTATTTGGCAGATATTTTATCACTTAACAAAATTGTCTGGTTCACAGCTGTATTTTAATTTTTTAACAAGTTATAAGTCAAAAAAAGTACGTAAATGTAAAAAAAATACGGATTTTCATAAACAAATGCATGTAACAGCTGATTAGCAATATGTACAAACTTGGATTTTTATCCATTTCAAAGATTGATTAAGCCTTCACAAAATGACCTGAATGTCCATTATCTCATAATTCAAAAGTTATATCTATTTGTCACTTGAAAAATTAAGAGGCCACTTTGATTTCGGTATCGTGTAATATTTGAAAATGTTATAAAAAATTGAATACAGTTTTTTTCACAACTTTGTTATATATGGCTTTTTGTAATTTTTTTTACTTCCAGGAAAAAAATTAACCGAGGGTCACAAATTGTTAACTTAATAAACAATGAAATTATTGATAACAATTTTTTTTTGTTAACCCATATAGAAATGTCAATTGTGATTTTTAAAGAGAAAACATTTCTTGATTAATTATTTAAACAAACGAAATATAAAAAAAATCGATTTAAAACAATAAAAAAATGTATTGAAGGTTTTTTTTAAATCATAATTTTGTCTTGACAATAAAATGGTGAGAATTTTTCTGTGAATTGAAAAATCCACGATTAATTCAATTCACAGAAAAAATCTTTCTATCAATATTCAATTGAGAGTGTTCCCCTTTTCAACATGAATACCCCACAAGAGGTTATCTTGACGATGGAAGATAGTGACTAGAGTTTATCTTTCAGTCGCAGATGATCCTGTTTATATTTTCAACAAATCAATACTTCTCTATTTGTTTATAAACAATTTCTCAACAAATGACGTAAAAAATTTCGTCTTACGGTAATTAATGCCATTGTTGAATGCAAAAACAGCTGTATAATAAATAACATTTGCTAACAAAAAATTTCATTTTGTGTTCATTTAAAAAAATTATAACTAACAAAATATAAAACTTTAATAAACTTCTATCTCGTGATCTTGTTAAGTATGTAAATAAAAAGGGCTCCAAGATGCGAAACATTTATAGGTCGATTACTTAAACTTTTATGTCGAGATTGGATAACAATTAGTTAATTAACAATCGTATGACTTTTTTAAAAATCGACAAAAATTTTTTTTCCAGCGGAGCTTTATTCTTTCAAGTGTTCTGATGACACCATAACTTTTTCAAATTTTTTAATTAATATTTAATACTATAAAAAAATTATTTTGTGTGATATAGGCTGTCCCCAGCGGTGTTGTGCTCATGCCGAACGGCCGCGCGGAGATCTATTTTCGGCGCTGAATAAAAATTATAAATATTGGAGATAGAATTCCCGGAGTCAAGAATTTTTTGTTGGAAATTTCCTCCACTTTGAGGATCTTTTTTCAAAGTTCTTAAATATCAATAGTTTTTGAGTTATTAACGAAAAACTGAATATCTTCTTTTTTTTAATTTTATTTTGTTAATAACAATTGCAATTTTTTATGTGCCAATAAATGCTCGAGATATATTTTTCTAGACGTCATTCCGAATCGAATGAGCTCTCGCATATTTTTAGGACCGGGAACAAGAATAAACCCGTTTTTTAATTTGTTAATCGAACTAAATAATTGACGTTTTACTAAAACAGATATAAAAGATAAGCATTGTGCTTCTTGGGCTAAACTCGATTCTGGAACACCCTGTATTTCGAATAAACCTGCAATAGCAGTCACTTCGAGAATTGCCTTATGTAAGCACTCCTCATTACTTATCGTAGCCTACTCGATTGCCTCTTAACAACAGGGGTAGCCTCAGGTGGGTCTAGCTGCTCTTTACCGAATCTCCCTAATAACCACATTTCCCTTTTATCCTTCCGACCTTTCGAATCTTCCACAGTAGTTGAAGCAAAATAAGCCACCCCATCGGCATTACATTATCAAAAGCCGCAACAGGCGTCCACGTCGTGTTGTGCTATGGGGTGATAACACCCAGGAAGGGCGTCATTTTGACCACAAACTGTGAAATGCTTGTTGGGGACAATAGGTAGAGATGTGTCCATTTTCATGAATTGTGTTCCATACATCGCATATAGCATCGTTTCGGGTTTCCAGATCACAGCAGTCCCACAGGGGAGAGTGATACATCGACAAAAACAAAAACGTTATGAAAACAATAAATTGAAAGCATAGCAAGCACTGAATTATATGCGCCAATTGAAATGATTTTGTTGATGTGATATTATTGGAATTGTGGGATGTAACCAGGAAACATATATATTCTATATTATATATCCTTTCATTAATCTTTGAAACAACGGCTCGGCACTGGGTCGCAAAAACCAAATAACTCGAGATAAAAACGATTTCACACTGGGCTACCTCGACTGCGTTTTTGTCTGCCTGGTTAGTCCATGAGCCGAACTCACTTTGGAAATGGGAGATCTAACTTAAGATGAATTGTTGAAAATGTTTCAACAAATTGTGTCCCTAAATGAAGCTATTGAATCCCAGAATGATCAACTGGTTGGCCAATTGGAAGTATTGAGTGGAGAATTCAAGGCCTACAAAAAGTCGGTAGATGATAAAATAGACACATTGAAAAACGAGACAGAAAGCTTGAGAGGAGAAGTTGAAAAATTGGAAGAAAGGGTGACAGCAAGTGAAAGAAGGAATAAAAAGTTAATCTACAAGGGAAAGATCCACATCAAGCAGTCATCAATTTACTGCAACAGAATCTGAAGATAAACTGTGAAGAAAGAGATTTGAGAGACGTTTATAGGCTAAACTCAGTAAACATAAATAAACAGCCGAGTCCTATTTTGGTCGAGTGCTTGACCAACAAGCTTAAGGAAGACGTTCTCAATCAAGCAAAAAACTCAAGGCAGCGGTATCTATATAGCGCTCGATTACTTCCCTGAAGATTACCAAAAAAATAAGTTGCTAGACTCATATAAAACAATTGTAGGGATAAAGGGCAAGAAAGTCAAGATCAAAGGCTATTCTTTGATTGTGCACGGGGTTATCTCAAGTCTGGCTGAACTGAAAGAAAACGTGTTGGAAGAAAAAAAATATTCAAGGAGGGAGAGGAAAGATAGTGTATCCACATTTGGTTCTGTAGATTGATGTTTGGATTATACAAAAACTATAACTTTCGATTCGTGAACTTTAACAACCTTTTTTATTGATGTCACTGTCAAATCTGACATCCACCTCAAACCTCATGAACTACTTAGTGATCACATAAAAACAAGAAATAAAACATTAATAAAATATAAGATAATGTACAGGTTGCCACAGTTCGTTAAGCCAGATAGGAAAAAACCAACGGCAGACACGATCAACTAAAACGTTTCTCTTCAATTCTCTCACCGAACTCTTAGAAACAATTCGGTGAAGAGCTCCCTTACTATAAATTATTATTTGTAATTATCTTCGAACTTATTTCTCGTATATTCTTTATATTG
Organism: Gonioctena quinquepunctata; assembly: GCA_018342105.1. NCBI lineage: Eukaryota > Metazoa > Arthropoda > Insecta > Coleoptera > Chrysomelidae > Gonioctena > Gonioctena quinquepunctata. The sequence goes on along the minus strand of JAFIRS010000639.1, from coordinate 139,745 downwards.
TATAAATCAATCATAGAATCATGAGCTGAGAATTTATTAGCAAAACTGTAGGGGATTGCGTACTAAATTAACTGAATTCAGTCTAAATGTGTTATTGGAGAACTATGTATTTTAGGGGTCACATTTCAATCTACTTTAACTTTCGAAGGACATATTGCTAAAACGGTACAAAAAGCTGAAAAAATGTTGGGATTTGTTAAGCGATTCACTTGTGAGTTCAAAAATATTCATAGAATAAAAACACTTTATTTCACTTTTGTGCGAAGGCGACTGAAATTCGCAGCAATAATCTGGGATCCTGGTAAAAACAACTTGAAAAAACGATTCGAAACTGTACAAAATAAATTCATTTCATATTTATATTATAAAAAATATGGCATTTCCCTGGAACGTTCATCTTGTGACCCACTTAGACAAGAATTTAATATATTGGAAAAAAAAATTATAGCATTTTATATTCCCAGAGTTCCTCTGCTAATATATGAAATGTGTGTGTGTGTTAACAAATTTCTGCAAACACAGACTACTTCTGTGGATATATTCACTGTTAGCTTACCAACACTTAAAAAAGAGCTACATAAAATGCTTCTAACATCATATAACCGCTGATTGTACATCCTATACATAACTAATTTGTGGTAATTACCCAGTGATTGATTTCTCTGGCTGAACTATTGGAATAGGATGATGATTATATCTAGATGTATCTCTATACTTTAATTTAATCTTTTTTATATGGTACTTTTTTTCTAATCTTCTTCCTTTGTTTTCTCTCTTTCTATTATTAGAATTAGTTATTAACAACTTTCGCTACATCATTCGTAATTTATAGGAAAGGAAAACCTGTAATTAGAACACCAGTAAACTTGCACAGTGAAAATCCGTAGTCAGATTTTTATTACAATATCGCTTCAACCTCAAATCGTTCACATTACCATACTTTCAGGAGTTATAACTGCAGAACGGAATGAGCTATTGACTTCGGATTTTCAGTGTACAAGTTCACTGGTGAATGAAAAGGGAAATATTCTCAATTGAATATTGATAGAAAGATTTTTCTGTGAATTGAAAAATCCACGATTAAAATGAAGATATTTTTCTTTCAGTCGCAGATGATTCCACATCTGATTTTATGAACATCCTGTTTATATTTTCAACAAATCAATTCACTGGTGATCTTCTTTGTATCGGCAGTGTTGTCAGATTTTTAATATGTCTATAATCTAAATAAAAATTATAATCAAATACTTTGTTTCCAAAATTAAAGTTGTTATAACTTCGTTGTTAACCAATATTTTTTTATGAAATTTTGATGGTTTCTATTTATAGCGAGAACAAATCCAGTGTTGTAGTAGAATTTGAAAAAAAAAATGCCTAATAAACTTTTGCCGTTTTTGACAAAGAAAAAAACCATAGAGTGCCTTGGAAATAAAACTAATGTTATAAAAATGTGTGCCAAAATACAATTTTTGATGCTTGAAATTATAAAAAAAAACAGATTGATTGAAAAATTCGTATTCTACAGGGGTGGTTCCATTTTAAATGGGTCACACTGTATATATATATATATATATATATATATATTATATATATTCTTATTGGATTTTAAACAACGCTAATGTGGTTGTAGTAACTTTGAACTTTGTTTAATTCCTTTATCTACGTTTTTTTTGTATCACTATGTTAGATGAATATGTTTAACATCATTGAAACCAACCTCAACAAAGTTGTAAGTAGCAAATGTTTCGCAGTTGAATATGTGTTACTATTGGTTTTTTTTCATCTATTGTAGTATCCCTGATGAGGGAAATAAACATTTCAGCGACTGCGACTTATGGAGGAAACCGAGGCTTGAGGTTTATACGAAAATAGATTTTTTTTTATTAGAGCCAGATTACATAAAAATATTGGAGCTTTCAGAGAGATGAACTCTTCTCCAATTTTTTATTAGAGTTTGAGGTTTATAGAAAAATAAAAATGCTGTTTGTGTTTTCCACTGAATAAATGTCCCATTTTTTCGACACATGATTCTTTAGCTTGATTGATGGCTTTTTCAGAATCAATAATTGAATTATAAATTCTACCTTTCCGACGGACCGTGCCTTCAGTTTTTTTATTTTTGTTTCGACGCCAATTGAATGTATCAATTCATCTTGAATTATATCGCCTAAATAGTTTCACGTAACAATATCACTGCTTTGATTTTTATTTCCCGATCTGATACTTATCTGTTGACGCCGTTTGTTAATAGTTTGCTTTTCATTGCCAACAATGGATCGAACTACTGTTACAATTTTACAAACTCAGAGCTCTTTCAGAAAAAACAGAAGCTCAATTAATTCCACGTGTCGGACAGATTCTAAGTCTTCTAATAAATTAAGAGCTCATCACCTCCTCAATAGTCATCGCAGTGCCCAGTTTCCAATTGGAATAAAACACAGTTTCAACCAGCAGAAAATGGCTATTATTCTTCATTCAATTTAAGGTGAGACGTGCTTGTTATCCTGAGAGTAGGAAGAGATTTGGCTCGGCCATAAAGCCACCGAGCTTGAAATCGTATCTATAAACTCGGTCTTTTTAAATCGGAATTAACAACCCAGGTTTTATAAGGCCATTACTCGACTTGATTTTATTATACTTCAATGCACTATCTGAATTCAAAAGAAAAGATGAACGCTCTAGATGTACCAATTTCGTACCCCATCCAATCTAGTGGAACTTCAACTAAACTGTAATGGTTTGGAAACGATCTGGTGTAACGTTTGCATATCTCGAAACATTGAATTTCTCGTATGCACAGTAATATGAAATATAACAGAAATATGAAACATTTCACTCTAGTAGAATGCATACTGGTGTGATTATGACAATGCCATGAATAATACTTTAATTTTCATAGCACGACGGATTCTCAGATCCTCCTCCCCAGGACTTTATTCAAGTACATTTCGATAATTGGGAATATTCAGAAATACCATTATGTCTGACAAAAAGCAATGAGTAATTAATTTGACTTTATTAATATCAAAGTAGTTGATCATTTGTTTGAAGCACTTGCTTCTTTCATATGATAAATACACAAATCTGTCTGGAATTGAGTTTTATTTGTTTTTTTACAAAGAGGATATTGACTTTCTCAAAATTACTTGGCAATCACCCTCTTAACTATAATATAATAATAATAAATGTTTCCAGTAAATGAGCTAAGATATTATTCTAATTAATTAATTTAATTTTCGACAATAAATAAAATAGTAACAATAATGGTAAAACTGAAGGTATGATTTGGTGCCCTCTTGCTCATAGAAGAGGACGAAGGCTTCTCCACTTATAAGGGATTTTGGTGATATCGGTGATATTCTGGAGTCATTGTACTCGTGCCATGTGCCTGCATAAGGGTGCTTACAGTAAACCGTGTAGTGTTCGCTATAAATTGTTCCACTATGGTTCCATACAAGTTGTATCGACACAGAGCTACATTATCTGCTGCATAATTACTCATATCTAATCCTTCGAGAGGAAAGTCAATGGTGATATTTAATTTTTCCCTAAATCTCTCCATTGGCGAAAATCGTTTCGAATGAATTACTAATATTTTGGGAAATTTATATATACATAATGACTTTCTGCATTTTATCCTTTCTTTACATTTACAACAAAGTGGTTTCTCTTCACTATCTAGAGTTTCTTCTCTAATAAACGAGACTAAATTGTGACAGTCTCAATCATCTGCTTTCACGAAATATGGATATCATCTTTCATTTCCCAAATATTTGCCCGCGGAGTTTTATATGAGACACCCTGTATATATATATATATATATATATATATATATATATATATGGGGGGGTAATTACAATGAAGAAGTAAACTCTTTAAGATTTATCCAAGCTTTCGGAAATGTTTATTTCCATCATCAGGGAGAAACTTTGTTGAGGTTGGTTTCAATGATGTTAAACATATTCATCTAACATAGTGATACAAAAGAAAAAAAACGTAGATCAAGGAATAAAACGAAGTTCAAAGTTACTATAACCACATTAGCGTTGATTAAAATTATATAAATATAAATGTGTACTATGAAAAGTGAAACTGACAGGTTAGGAATGAATCATCTCGGCGAGATTTATTCCTTGATGTACGTTTTTTTTTCTTTGGTATCACTACCATCAACATCATTGAAACCAACCTCAACAAAGTTTCTCTTTTTCATTGCTGCTCACCCCAATATCCCTAGTTTTGTATATATATATATATATATATATATATATATATATAAAGAAAGAGGAGAGGTAGTCTCTTGCTGACTGGCTAGGAAAAATTCTGAGAAATTCTTTGGGACAGCAGCAAACGCAAGTGTACTCTTATAACATTATATTTCCAATATTTCGACAATGAATACTGTCATCATCAGGGAGCTACAAAGGTGAAAATACTATAATATAATTGAAAAATATATAAATGTAACCTTACTTACAATGTTAGTGAGAATGGTCGTTTTTCGGTGATATACAGAAAGATGTAAAAGACAACATCAAAAATACATGTAAAAACATGGAGCAATAGATAGAGTTATATGGAACAGTATTCGTAACAAAAATTACTGGTAAAATTACTGGTAAAATTACTACAAAGCCGAGAACAATTGTGGCAACAATTTTTGGTTATGCATGTGAAAGTGTGGGAAAACCAAGACATAGAGGTTGAAAATAACATAACCTACAATGTCAAAGTCAAATTGTAAAAATTATTGAAGAAGAAGAAGAGACACTTGGTCTTAGGTGCTCAAGTGATATACATTTATATATATATATATATATATATATATATATATATATATATATATATATATATATATATATATATATATATTGTAGTGATAGGCTTTTTATTATATGTATTTGTATTTTTGTTATTATATTTATGTAAGTATTTGCATTAATTAATCGTCATTATAATAATGATTGTTATTGTTACTTATTTTCTTTTATCAATAACAACTAGTCATCATAAATATTTTTTATGTCAAAATTTGTTTCATTGATTTCTTTATTTATTTAATAAGTTTGAATTCCGGCTATGTTGTTCTTACCCTTTTTCAACACTTTTTTACCTTTTCCCTGCTCAGTCGGTACGCCTTTGGAGTATGAGTCATAATATTAAAGATTTAGCATTAGAATGCCTAATAGGTATTTTAAATTAAAATAGGATAAATTATTTTTATTCAGTGGTGCCAACTTGGTGCAATGCTTGATGTCAAATATGCTATTTTTTGGGAAAAATTATGGTTAGGTGCTCAATAGATAAACACAGATTGCAGAAAAATCGTCAAATGATTGTTGTTATTGAAATCAATCCTTAAAACTGAAAAATGATGAAAATTGAAAACTTTCTTGTGTATGATAAATATTTGGTGATTAAACGTTTGAATGTTATGGACAGTCTGTGAGAATAGAAAAAAAAACAACGAAAGTTCAAATTAAGGACCCAAATGATCAAATAATCACTATAAGTGTCTGGACTTGTTATGTTGCACTTATTTTGGTTTTGTTGAAATACCTGCTTTCTTCTTTTGTGGTGTTCTACTGTCTATTGGAAGTATTCTTGCTCACTGGAGAACTACAGCTATACTGCATAGAGCCTTTTTTTGTTCCTGGGAATGACATGGACTGGACTTTGTTATTTTGATAAGGTGAGTGGTTTCTTCTAGTTTGCTTATTTTTCCATTTGTATGTGAATCAGTTGTATAGCGGTTTTGGATAGTCCTGCTTGTTTTTATCTTGATTTTTAGTACATTTTTCCCTCTAAATTTGGTATAGGGTTTCGTTTTTACATTCCAAAATTTCTTATCTCCCAGCTTGTTACATCTCCTCGTGGCAACCCACACATTTTGTTTATTTCCACAAATTTTAAAATTTATTCCCACTTTCTGTCTGAGTTTTTGTTATTCTAACTTATTCTAATGATTTTATTCACAATGTACAATTCTAGACCTTATATTATATCTACAGATTTGGATAAATTCATATTTGACATTTTTCTGTTTTCATAATTTTTATATTTGATTATTTTCCTCCCATTGTTTTTGACATCTCGCTGTTGGGTTTCCTCCTGATATGATTTATCATACAGGATTTTCCAACTTGTATACCATTTCATCCACTTGAGATACAATGTTTTTTCATGAATTTAAATTTCCATATTATTTTTATTGTGTATTCAAAATGAATGTATTGTTGGTCACATACTTATGACAATAGAGATACTTCAGTACTGACCTTTTGATACATATGCGTTGACTAAAGCATGATATAAGATTCTAGAATAGTGAAAAGTATAGACAAATTGCAAAACAAACATAGCATGAACCACGATAACTTGAATACCTAATAATAATAATGAATTATCAGTTTCATTATTTTATAAACATTTCCTTACATAACAATATATATACAGTACGCGCGCAAGCAATGTACTTTTGACAACAATCCTGGAAGAGGTCGATTTTTGTTTTTAAATCCCGATTTTTGAATGTATATTCTAAAGAGGTTATGTCATTGGTTTTGACGTGGTGACGTAATCGGTAATTTTTTTAAATTGAAATAAATGTCTTGTGATACTTCATCTGAAAGGTCTTCCAATACTGCATTCAATGATAATAAATAATTTGATTTGTTTGTACAGGGTGAAGAAAAATTAATATTTTATTTCAGTGAGAGAATAACTGTATATCCAACAAAATACATTTAAATAAAATATTAATTTTTGTTCACCCTGTATAAACAAATCAAATTATTTATAATCATTGAATGCAGTATCGAAAGACCTTTTGGATGAAGTATCACAAGACATTTATTTCAATTTAAAATATTTACCGATTAAGTCACCACGTCAAAACCAATGACATAACCTCTTTAGAATATACATTCAAAAATCGGCATTTGAAAACAAAAATCGACCTCTTTCAGGATTTTTGTCAAAAGTACATTGCTTGCGAAATATCGAATATTTTCCATAATTTAGCCGCGCACTGTATAATTATATAGATAAGGGCAGTTTCTTGGGGGTTGGTTCTATTCGAAATAAAATTAAAACGGGTATGGGAGCAGTTTTAATGAGACAACGTTTCCTCCAGGCTGTTTCATGTCTACAAAAGGAGGAAAAATATTTATTAGTTTTTGAGCTTATGTTAATATATATGTGGGTGTGTTACCTTAACATGTTTCCAGGAGAAACGTTTTCACATTAAAACTGCTGCCATACTCGTTTTAATTTTATTTCCAATAGAACCAACCCCCAAGGAATTGCCCCTATCTTTGATATTTATTACATGGTTTAAGAAACTCATACAACTCATACAAATATATATTCCATTTGGAATTGAGGCATTATTTTATTTTTTACTAAAGAACTGAGCAAGAGTCCATCAGTCGTCCAATAAATTTTTTGACTGGATGGCATTGGCCACACAGCTTCCAAATCTGTGCGTGACATTGCCTTCCTCTTGGTGTTTGCATACTCTGCGGCAAATAATATGGCACAAACGTAACTGCTCACTTCACTGTTTCCGACCTAAATAAAGTGTGCTGTACAAATGCTTCCATCCTTTGCAATCATACACCGAACATCTGAAGGTTTTTTATTTGCCTTTTGTGAATGCTGAAGAAAAAGTTATGTTGATTGGAACTATTATGAAAGTTGAGAAGTAATATTCTGAAATATCAAATCAATGTCTTTTATAATAAGCAAAGTTTGCAATAAACATAATAGATCAGATCAGAAGTCATGAATTGCCTCTTATCATATATTATTAATTTAATAGTCCTGTTTAAAATGAAAAATTTACTTCGATGTCTCAAGATAAAAGATTTGCTACTGTACATGTATCTACTATTATAAAAAGTCTGCTGCTTAGGACAGACTTACCTATCTGTCCATCTAAAATATATGAATCATTCTGAATCTTTGTTCTCGCCTTCACAATGAAGCCAGATTCAAAATATTTATGGATGTATATGCTGCTTGTAGGCCTTCATCTGCATTTGGGAATGAAAGCTATGAGTAAAAACCAAATACGAAATAATATCCATATTCTTAACAGGAGGAGCACCATCAGTTGAACAATTCAGTGTGAAAGGACCTAAATCACTGATCCATCTCAACTTCATTATATACCTGTAACAAATTCAATGATAAAAATGTAAACAGAACATGGGGATGTATTTTCAAGCATACCGATCTGCTTTTCAACAATAGTGTCTCCAGGTAATCACTCTCCATCTGCATACTATTAATTAACAACACGAAAGCTCCAAAAATAATCAAAAATAAACTTTTACTAGCCAACGACTCCAACGAGCACACTGGCAATGATGTTCTTATGGCGATTTTCAATTTGATTTATGTCCGCCATATTGGGTCACGTGGTTTGGATCGCCTAGTTCTAGTCAAAATGTCAAATTGATAACCTAACCTTAAATATTTATGGCATGAGTCGTAGTTCAAAAGTTGCGCATGCGCAGTAGTTTTCAAGCGCCCGCATGAAAATGGACAGACTGATTTTCGCATTGAACTCAATACTACGTAACTGGAGAGGACGCGCAATGGCAAGGGCCTGAGGCAAATAGCTGAATTATGCAACCCGCAGTGGTTTAGTATCGCTATTCTCTCTTACTCGTTGGGTCAAATACAGAAAATGTGCCGGGCCTAGTTAAAATAGGTTTTTTTGGCAAAGTAATTAAAAAAAAAGGTTTTATTTCAATATATAAAGAAAGGCTGGGATATTCTAACCAATATTCAGGCCCAAATAGAAAAAAAAAGTCAAATGTTTGCACCTCGGGTTATTCTGTCTTATTTATTTCCAAAAAGCATTATTTCAAAAACTTAATACATAACATAATTGGTAATGAATAAAGGAAACAATCAAAAATGAAAACATCATCTTTAAGTTTACTTTTTTCTCAGCCTTCTCCTTAATCTCAAACAACAGGAAATTTAAAAAAAAGAAAAAAAAGTATATACTGCCATACCGTGACTACTTTTCTTTGATTTTATAATTTAAGATTTTAATAAAAACTTACGCGTGAAAAGAAATTTTGCTCCTTGCATCGTGTACCACATTACATCCATAGGCCACACAGTTTAGAACCATTATTGACCACAATTAAACTAGAAAAACAATACAATGTATTTGTCTTAATAATTTTATCACCACAAAACACCTTTATTTGCACTCTTAATAGGAATACACAAGTAAAAAATACTTTTATTAGAGGTAAAACGGCACAAGTAAACGAATCGGATGAAAAATAACGTTTAAGATTTCGAGGCGGACAAAGAAACAAATACTAAACATCGTCCTTTCTCTCTCAGTTGCCCCTGGCATAGAGCTGTTCATTTCGTCAAAGCACGTGGGGCCTTTCCAGTTACGTAGTATTGAGTTCAATGGATTTTCGTGACTTAACTTTGTTAACATGGCGTCTTATGGAGTGTTATCCATATTGGTAGTTAATAAATATATGATTATGTCCAGTTCAAATTTGAGGATGTGAATAAGAAGGATATCCATTTGTCGTACATGTTGAACCAAAAAGGTAGAAACTTACAACAAGTGTTTAATGAAAGCTTCAATTTATACCTGACCTCGTATTTGGATACAAATACGAGGCTACCGTTGCATTCCCTGATGAAAAACTGATAAAAACCTTTTCCGTCGGGCTTCTTTTGACGTCGTCGGCTAATTGCCAAAGAATGCGTAGCAGCTGATTATAGCCAGTCTACCAGAATGACGGATTTAATGGAAAAACGGAAATTGCTTCCATAAATTCTCGGTAAAACCATGTTCGGCAATGATTAGCATTTTCCGATACATCGGTGGTCTGTCTCCAGGCATCCAGCGGTAAATTGAAAATGTAATCGGATGAAATTGTGTCGTTATTCATTCTCCTATTGGGATGAATTTCAGGGTATCTGTAAATGAGAAACTTCTCAATACATGGACAGCCGCATGGCATCTATTCAAATTCGTGCTGCAGGTGTAAACAGTATTATTTTGGGAATAAATGGTGTCGCATACTATTTTTCTTTTACAGCCATTTCGTAACTAGGTGTTTTTGCATTATTGAAGTAAAACTTCTTCACGCACGCTTGACTTGGGGAGTAAGCTGGTAAATGCGTGACGAGAGCGTTACGAAAATTGTGATCGGGCGAGGCGAACGGTCTCGACAAAGGTGAGTGCGTATCTCATACTAGTTGCTGGCGACGTAGCGTCATATGCAGCGTTCCTTGTCTATTTTCTCCCTCTACTAATACGCGGCATTCCACTCTCGACATTGGGGCGCGTTTGATTCTCTGTCCTTTTCTTGTCTCTCTCTCTCTCTCTTTCTCCTTGTTACTCTTCCGTATTTCGGCCTCGCGTTTCTACAATTTACTTCGGCAAATTTTTAAAATAGGATAACATAACATATAACTAATACGTAAATAATAAAATACTTATTAATTGTAGAGGTTCACCATTACAAATAATTGGTGACATCGTGATTGAACATGACAATAATCAAATAGAAGTTGATGATGAAAATCCCACTATAGATCATGTACAAAAACCGAGACAAATTATTGGAGTTAGGTAAATTAATTTTTATTTTATTTTCATAATCATTTATGACTCTAATAATATTTTACTAAATTTATCAAACTAAAATGATGAAATTATAGGTTATTAGAAAATTAATATATGTATATACATGTATATATTATACATATATATATATATATATATATATGGAGCTAAAGAAGTTTTACTTCAGTCTTGTGGTCTAAAGCACACGTCGATTTTTATTCTTAAGCATCGGAAGTCAGTCTGGGAAATAATTATCTACCATAATAGTACCGAAAAGATTCAGAGATATATATGTCATGATTAACGAGAAATATAGGTATGAAAATTCACCTATTCACTCACTGAGAACATTCGTGTGACAATATTATTATGAAATAAATAATAGTTTGAAAAAACTAAAAAAAAACGCTTTCATAGAAAACCAGACTAAAAAAATAGAAAATGAGAAAAAAATGTATTTTATTTTAAAAAAAGCGTGGGGTGCATGGTATCGCATCGGCCAACAATTACCTGTGATCTGAGACATTTCTTACTTTACTGCCCTAGGTGTGTAATGTACTATATAATCATTGATACCATGCACCCCACGCTTTTTTTAAAATAAAATGAATTTTTTTCTTATTTTCTATTTTTTTAGTCTGGTTTTCTTTAAAAGCGTGTTTTTTAGTTTTTTTAAACTATTATTTATTTCCTACTTTTCAGTGTGGTTTATTTATAAAAGCATGTTTTTTATTTTTTTTTAACTATTATTTTAATTATTTTTTTTGCAAATTAAAAAATGGATTAATCTTATCAAATTAGGTAATCATAATCTCCGACCATTTTAAAGCCGCCATCTTCAATTTTCACAGAAAAATCATAATATTCGACCCCAAAAACCCCCACATACCAAATTTGAATAGAATCAGACCATAATCACAAAACTCGGCTGCCATTTCGAAGCCGCCATCTTGAATTTTTCAATTTTCACAAAATAATCATAATATTTGACCCCAAAAACCCTCAGATACCAATTTTGAAGCGAATCGGACCATAATCACAAAACTCGTACGCCATATTGGAGCCGTCATTTTGTTGTTTTTTCACACAAAAATTTCTCAATGCATTGTCACCAGAATTATGTACACCTGCCAAATTTCACATCATTCGGACGTCTCTGCCAAATTTCACATCATTCGGACGTCTGGAAGTGGGTCAAAATCGTGCCCAAAGGAGTCGGTTACAAACAAACAAACATACAAGTGAAGCTAATATAAAGCGTGTAAAAAAGACTCAGCTATCAGTCTATTTGTCAGATTAATTATTTGAAAATAGCAAGTACTGACAGCGAAAGTGATATAAGAATTATTCTGCTAGCTATATTATATTTCAATATATATATATATATATATATATATATATATATACACAGTATCAAATTATAGATAGCGACACCTATAATCTGTGTGGTGGAGCTTAGACCTGATCATCGTGGAATTTTGAAGATACGGATTGTCTTACAACATCAATAGGTCACCGACAGATGCCAGCATAGACTCACCACGATACCAATAGTCGTCTCTAGTGCGTTTTAGGGACGCAATACAAATAACGAGAATATGAGAAATCTGTTACGAATCAAAGGAGATCTATCCGTCTACAGCCTGTTTCATGGTTTCCCAATCATCAGGACGGCTTGTGGTCTCTTTCAAATTCGTATCAGATATCTCGTAGGTTATTACCAATCGGTACGTACGGAAATATGAACAGTATCAAATTATAGATACGAAATATTTCCGTACGTACCGATTGGTAATAACCTACGAGATGTCTGATACGAATTTGAAAGAGACCACAAGCCGTCCTGATGATTGGGAAACCATGAAACAGGCTGTAGACGGATGGTGATCTCCTTTGGATTCGTAACAGATTTCATATTCTCGTTATTTGTATTGCGTCCCTAAACGCACTAGAGTACGACTATTGGTATCGTGGGTTGGTCTATGCTGGCATCTGTCGGTGACCTATTGATGTTGTACGAAATCTCGTATCTTCAAAATTCCACGATGACAGGTCTAAGCTCCACCACACAGATTATAGGTGTCGCTCTCATAATTTGATACTGTTCATATTTCCGTACGTACCGATTGGTAATAACCTACGAGATATCTGATACGAATTTGAAAGAGACCACAAGCCGTCCTGATGATTGGGAAACCATGAAACAGGCTGTAGACGGATGGTGATCTCCTTTGATTCGTAACAGATTCTCATATTCTCGTTATTTGTATTGCGTCCCTAAAACGCACTAGGAGTACGACTATTGGTATCGTGGGTTGGTCTATGCTGGCATCTGTCGGTGACCTATTGATGTTGTACGAAATCTCGTATCTTCAAAATTCCACGATGACAGGTCTAAGCTCCACCACACAGATTATAGGTGTCGCTATCTATAATTTGATACTGTTCATATTTCCGTACGTACCGATTGGTAATAACCTACGAGATATCTGATACGAATTTGAAAGAGACCACAAGCCGTCCTGATGATTGGGAAACCATGAAACAGGCTGTAGACGGATGGTGATCTCCTTTGGATTCGTAACAGATTTCTCATATTCTCGTTATATATATATATATATATATATATATATATATATATAGTAATTGTAGTGGGTTTTCTTGGGTTTTGGTTCGTTAGCACAGAAAATTTCTCCATTGATTTCTCATCTGTTTGGAGATAGTATATCCTAAAAATATCATAATGAAACGTAAGAAATCTAGAATAGAATGGAAAAAGACCCAACAACCTTTGAACTTTTTACCCCTATGAAATTGTTTTGGCAGGTAAGAAAAAACCACATTGTCACTCATATTTGTACATGGCTGTACCATATAAATTTTCTTATAGCTCTAATCTGAAGAAGCCTGGGGGCCTCCAGGCGAAACGTCATTATTATTAAAAGCTGTCCATTAAAATGTTTTAAACAAAAATAGTTACTTATCCTAACGAACCAAAACCCAAGAAAACCCACTACAATTACTAAAACTACATGGTTCAAGAATCAAAGTGAGAAGATATATATATATATATATATATATATATATATGAAGAATATATATATATATATATTCTTCATTTTCTCGGAATACGGGCCTTAGTCAGTCTATGTATTTTTTATTCCATGCGACGTTTCGACATTTTTTTATGTCATCTTCAGGTAAATTCCTAAAATAATGTAAAACAAGTAAAGTTAAAAACATAATACGTTACATAACATCAAATACGAATAAAATTTAAAACTTACAATATAATTCAACTGTTATTTTTTCATTCTTCATTATTTCGTTTCATGATCATCATTGAATGAACGTTGTTGAATGTCTGAGATTGCTGGTATCAGGTTTGTTTTATCTGTTATCGTTTTTTTTTAAATAAAATACATTGGAGTGTTCGACATATGCAGTTATAGTACGAGGGCTCTACTGCTTATATATATATATATATATATATATATATATATATAAAATCATTCCTTCATAACAAAAACAACAGTGATTACTATCGTTTCGGACGTCCATCGTCTTAATGTATTTAAATGATTTTCACGACGTTTCGAATGCTTGTATCTGCAATCGTCTTCAGGTGAATACTGACAAGTTTAGGTGCTACTTACCAATTTATATGACTGTCGGTGCAATGATGCGTGTAATTCCGCCAGGTGCAGTGGTGCGTGTAATTTCGCGCGGTGTGATGGTGCGTGAAGTTTTGCGCCTCTGCAGCCCGCCAGAAAGAGCAATCAGTGGTTTCCATACGTTCTTGATCTCAATGCTTGGTTGACTAAAGGCGTTATTGGCTTCGATGTGGGCGGCCTCTTTGAACTTTCGTTTGAACCAATGCTCCTCTCTATGTAGAACACTTGCGTCGTCCCATAGAACTCGATGGTGCTCAGTCCAGGCGTGGTCAGCGATTCCAGATTTTGATGTTTCTCCACGTTGAGTCCATTTCTTGTGCTCATCCAATCTTACCGATAACGGTCTCTTTGTCTCTCCAATGTAGGAATCTCCGCATTCACATGGAACTTCATAAATGCAATTCTTACTGATTTCATTTTTGTTGTCAGGTTTGGTCTTGGTCAGGAAACTCCGTAAAGTACTGCCGGATTGGAAGCAGCTCTTGATCTTGAACTTGTTTCCGATCCTCCTTATCTTCTCGGAGACACCTCTGATGTACGGAAGGCAGATCACTGTGCTTTGTTGTTGCTCTTCAGATGTCTTCGTTCTCCGGAGTTGTTTCAATACTTCTTCTAGGAGTTTCTTGGGATATCCATTCCGGTGGAGGTCCTCTCTGATGTAGTTTAATTCGGCATCTAGTGACTCCACGTCATTGCATAAGTGCGTCGCTCTCTCTACCAATGTTCTCACGATCCCTCTCTTTGTCGAACTCGGATGGTTGGAGCTGTAACTGGCGGGCTGCAGAGGCGCAAAACTTCACGCACCATCACACCGCGCGAAATTACACGCACCACTGCACCTGGCGGAATTACACGCATCATTGCACCGACAGTCATATAAATTGGTAAGTAGCACCTAAACTTGTCAGTATTCACCTGAAGACGATTGCAGATACAAGCATTCGAAACGTCGTGGAAACCTTTTGAATACATTAAGACGATGGACGTCCGAAACGATAGTAATCAAGTTACCACATCGTCTACAACCTCCAAACAAAAACAACAGTGGTCCCAAAATCGAACCCTGGGGAATACCAGATGCACCTTGATGAGTTTCACTCAACAATCACAATGTATCTTGTCAAATAATCAAAGCAGGAAGTAGTAGGTGAAAATTTTCCTATTTATATACAGAATGTCCCAAAATGAGATACACAACTGAGTTCTGTTTCTTTAAATGGGAACCTCCCATTTTTGTTACATTTTTCTAATTAACTTGAAAACTAACAGAACCCCCATACAAACTTTAACCCTTTTAAGGGTTGAATTTCAAAAAATAGTGAAAAATATATTTCTTCTATTTGTAACAAAGACTTAAAATACTAATTTTCATGACCTTAACTTGAAAACTAACGGAATTCCCATACAAACTTCCAATCCCAATTTAAACCCCATTTTACTGCTTTAGAATTTCCAAAAATACCGAAAAACGTATTATTTATCTGTAACACAGACTCCCAAATACCAATTTTCATGATCCTAACTTCAAAACTGACTATAAAGACTTTCAACCCCCATTTTACCCCTTTAAGGTTGAATTTTCAAAAACCCTGAAACACATTTATCTTTATTTATGAAGCAGAGCCCAAATACTAATATCCATGACTCTAATTACAAAACCAACTGTACTTTCACTTTCACCCGCCCTCTCACCCACCTTTTCACCCCCTTAGGGATGGAATGTAAAAAATCAGAAAATTATGCTGTGAACCATTGAGGAGATCCCTCGACTGTCTTCCGTCTCCATCATCGGAATAATTCCGAGCCTCCATTATGTTGTAGTGTCACCAGAACTACATATGTGTGCCATGTTTTAACAGAATCGGTTCACAGGTGTAAAATCAGTGAATCATCATCCAATTGAGAAAGGTTGGCAATTGAAAAAGTGTTTTAATTTTTTCAATTTTTTTATTTTAATTTTTTTACATTGCTTGTTACATTCTTACACATTATAACCATTTTAACTTTGTGAATGTCAATATTTTATGGGTTGCCCTTAGTCTTGCCTGACAAGTGATAATTTGACAGTTAGTTGAGAAATAACAATTAACATTCAAACAATCATATATCATTCGCTCACTTTGCAGGCAAGGACTGAGGATGACTTAATAGGTCGAAAGTGACATTAGAAAAAAGCATGATGGTTATTTTTTCGAACGACTTGCGGATGAAAATAAACGAACGTGAATAATGATTCATTGTGCCAGGAAAATCTGATTCTCCTGAAGAAACCGTTTGTTACCTGCAGACGGTGACATAAAAGCCTGAAACAGAATTAGCATCATGATCTTCGAACGATGAACCATCAAAATAAGCGATCACAAAGCACAAATATTGAAAATTGTACTTCCCTATACAAGCAAAATAGATGAAGTAAAGGATGAGAAAGTCATCAGAACTTTCTCAGAACAGAACATGTTGAGTTTTCAACATTACTTCAATAAAGACAATTCACCATATCTGTGCTCAAGTGACAATATAAATGACTACTATAGACTATTCATGGAACATTTCGAATGGGTTCTAGATGTAAGCTGCCCAAAACAAAAAACCACTTCAAAAAACAAAAATAAAAATACGAGTAAAGAGATTCAAAAGGAAATTTATGATCTTAAGTTTCTTTATTACATATCAAATAATTCAGAAGATCCAGTCTTGATAGATTCCTATAAAAAACACAAGAACATTAATAAAAGAATAAATGAATTGAAGAAGCTAGATAACATTAACAGAATAAATACTGCATCGAACAAAAGCAAAGAACTGTGGAGAATAGTAAATGACAGGCTAGGGAAGAAAACATCAAAACATAATATCAATCTGTTTCATAACAATAATATAATAAGTGATGTTACCGAAATCAGTTATTTATTTGTGAATTATTTCACAACATCTGTACATGAAAAATTAGATACATATTTCGGAAATAACAAATCCCTGGCATGCACAATACCAAAACAAAACATTAAACATACAATTTTTCTGGAACCTTTCACAAGCACAGAGGTAATCCAAATAATAAACAATTTGAAAAACAAAAACCCAATGGGCATGGACGAAATCTCTATCAAACTATTGAAGTTTTGCAAAAAGGCTCTATCAGAATCCATAGCCTTTCTTTTGAACAAATCTATAGAGTTAGTACAGTTTCCGGATGATCTAAAGCTTGGCAAAGTGATCCCAGTATATAAAAAAAATGATCCACAAACAGCTGAAAACTATAGACCCATAGTACTACTCAGTCATCTTTCCAAACTAACTGAAAAAGGTATTACATATAGGTTATACAATTTTCTCGAAAAATGCAATATTCTATCCCCTTCTCAATTTGGATATCGAACAGCAAAATCAACTGAACTAGCCACCATAGAATTTACTCAGACTATCTATAAACATCTAGATACAGGAAGGAAAGTAGCTGGTGTTTTCTTTGACCTAACTGCAGCCTTTGACTGCGTAAATCATCAATATCTTCTTAACAAACTATCAACACTAGGGATCAGGGGGAACCTACTGTATAAGAAAAATTATGTGTTATAAAAGGAACCAAAAAGTGTCGATTGGTGTGCCTCAAGGCTCTGTATTGGGGCCACTTCTATTCTTAATTTTTGTGAACGACCTTCCAGATTATATTACAGAAGGGCAGATTTTTATATACGCTGATGATAATCGAGGCATCAACCATAAGATAATTAGATCTAAAAATGGAAAAAATCACAAAACAGTTTGAATCATGGTGTCAACAAAATTCACTCATGGTAAATAAATCAAAATCGGTATGTGTATATTTTTCCAATATGAACAGCGACATAACCCCCAAAATAAACAGTATAGAATTCAAAGGCAGCACAAAATTTCTAGGAACTGTCATAGATAGCAAACTACACTTCACACTGGAAAAAGACAGTATATGTTCCAAACTTGCAAGAGCAACCTTCGCGATCTTGAACCTGAAGAAGGAAATAGATATGAAAAATCTAATAACAGCTTACTACTCCTTAGCATACTCGGTAATAATTACAACATAGCGTTTTGGGCCACCAAGGATGTTTCTAGATCTTCAAAAATTTTAAGTTAAAGTTAAAAAAAAACAAAATACTTTGCCTAACAAGCATCTACCTATTCAAAATATCATGTTATATGACACAAATAAAAATAACTTCCTTAAGAACAGCAACGTGCATAATTATAAAACCAGAAATGCTGAAAAGCTACATCTCACTAAATGCAACCTCAGTAAATTTAAAAAATCACCAAACTATGCAGGTCCCGAAGTTTTCAATAAACTCCCGGAAAATATAAAGAGTTTAAAATCATATCAAGCATTAAAAGAATACTTAGTAGAAAAATGTTTTTATAATCTTGCATAATTCATGCAATAAATTAGCTACTAAGGGTACTGTCATTTCCAACCTAGGATTAGATAACAAATAACAAATAATTGGCAGTTAATCAAGATACTTCACACCACTTATTCGATCCAAGTGTATATCCATAGCTTTAATCTACTCTCTATCTTAACAAGTATATATGCAATATTATATGAAAAAGCAAACATACTCATTTATACATGAACGTGTCAGTTTGTACTAACTGTATTTGACGAAACCTACTTCAAGTGTTCTTGGCAAATAAAAATTTATTATTATTATTATTAAGAATTATCAAGTAACTCGAACTCTTCAACTCTCGATTATTATTTTCAGTCGTGGGATTATATTTTCAAAACTTCTCCCCCGACTTACCCCAGTTCAGATGAAGTGTTGAGTGGATAATCCATTTATCGTCCTTCCTCCTCGATAGCTGGTCCCAAATGATCCCTGCTCTAATGCTTTTCCACTTTATTGCTGAACGAAAGACGTTATAACAATACGAAAACGATTTTCTTCACTTTATAAGTCCCTCTATTTATACATCAGGAAAACGGTTGATAGGGCAATAAAAACAAACGGTAAAATATCGATGTCAATGAAATGGTTTTACTTTGGTGGGGATAATGAATTCCGAGTGATAGGAGGAAGAGTTAAGGATGCATATACATGGAGGTTTTTGATGTCTTCATCGGTACTTGATATGATATCACTCAATACAAAACGTAATTAGTATGGAAGGAGAGTTGAAAAATTTATTTTGGCTCTCTCAACAATTCGACGAGTCGAGTTTATCAGAAAATTATGAAATCTCTAAAAAAATCTATACCAAAGAATAAAAGAAACTAAAAAATTACTGTTTCAAAGAACGTCAGATAGACAAAATTATAATATATCACAAAAAACTATCTGGAACTTAGTTAAATAATAAACGGGAAAATTGTCCAAGTCACCTAACATGGAAATACTTGACAACGATGCCTTGATGAAAGATAGCAAACAACTTGCGAATGCTTTTGAAAATCATTTTCCAAAAACACCAAAAGAAGCTATCGATGCCCATTTTGATGGACGGTTTGGTGAAATCAATAGATACAAAAAGTAAACAAAAAATTGATTAAGAACTTATCAAAATAAGCTGACAAATCTAATAAAGAAAACTAAATATGAATATTATAGTAATCAAATAAACTAAAACTCTTTAGATAATAAGAAATTATGGACTCAAAATTAGATACTTACATTAGTTTAGGAGCTCAGTTATTGAGACTAAGAAGGTTTATTTTATTTTTTACTTTTCAGTTCCGTATTTCGTCGGTTTAATTTTTTGTTAAGAAGTTTTCATTTATGTCCATTTCCAATCTTCTTTTACATTTATTTTTAATAATTTCATTTCGTTATATAGTATTGTAAATTTGAGTCATATGTGTCTCATTTAGCTTGTTTTTTTTTTTTATATGTTCTGGTTCCCACGAAAAGGGATATCCTGTAATGTTCAGAGAACATCGTGGGAACCAAGGGAAAGAAGGTAGGAGTTGGTGTTCTTCTTAAATTTCTGGAGGTTGTATGCCTCGGGGAACACCTCCCTAGGCAATGAGTTCCAAAGCCTCGCAGTTCGTTGGATGAATGAGTCTTTGGAAAGTGATGTTCTGCAGGTGAAGACTGAACTTGACGGGTTAATCTCGAAGAGACTGCCAAAGGAGGAACGATTGTTGATATTTCTATAATCTCACTTTTTACCTTCATCTTTTTATTGCTGTATTTCACTCTCGTGTTTATACTTTTATACATAATTGCATCCATTTCCATTGAAAGTAATAAAAAAATTTCATATGGCTTTTACATTTTATATATTATTGATTTTATTTATATTACTTTCATATGGTATTTTATTTATATTGTGATTTTATGAACATTTTGTGATTTATTTATGTATATTTAATCATTTATGCTAATTTTAATTTACTGTCTATTTAAAAGTGGGGGGGGGGGGTAATGGTGGTGGTCCCATTTTTTTGGAACCGCCGAATTTATTAGAAATCGAATTGTTTGCAGAATGACGCCATAATTTTTTTGCTTCTAGGAGCACATTTTACATATGTACTAAATTATATCACGCTATAAAATTGTTAATGAGTTGATATTTTGTTAATTATTTCTGAAGTTAACAAAATATGAGACATCGAGTAGATATTGTAATGTTTTTTATTTGATATTTCACATTATTATCAGTTTTATGTCTGACAGAGGGATTTTACAACGTTTTGAAGTTGAATATTTTTCAAAAATTGTTTTTTGCATTAGGTTGCTAAGAGTTTATTATGATTAAAAAAAAAAAAAAATTCTTTTTTTTTATTGTTTATTATAGTTTCTTCAATTTCTTTATTATTTAAACAACATATTAAGAATTTTTTTTTTTTAAATTAATAATTGGTTCTTTTCTACCTAATAAGGATTTTTTTCATGAATAATGTAATTGTGTATGTACTTACCAATTAAACAAACTTTGATTGGCAATTTGTTTTTTAATGGTACAAACAATAATAAAAATAACCATATACGGCAAAATGTTAAAAAAAATTGTTTGTAATTTTTATAGAATTTTCTAGAAAAATTATAAAATAAAAAATTTGAACAGTTTGTCGTATATGGTTGTTTTTGTAATTTTTTGTTCCATTCAAAAAAAATATAATAATGCCAATCAAAGTTTGTTTATAACATGTTAAGTGAATAAACAATTACATTATTAATTAAAAAAAACATTAGGTGGAGAATAACCAATTATTAATTTTAAAGATTTTTTTTGTGATATATTATTTAAATAATAAAAAAACAAAAAAAACTATTATAAACAAATTAAAAAATAGGAATATTTTTTTTCAATCATAATAAACTCTCAGCAACCTAATGCAAGAAAACAATTTTTGAAAACTATTTAACTCATTCATTTGTTTATAAATATTTTATAAACTAATTGCGTAATTTTTTTAAAAATCGTTGTAAAAATGCCTTTGTCAGACATAAAACTGATAATAATGTGAAATATCAAAAAAAAATTACTTATTAAACAATAGCCTCACATTATCAAAATTCAATAAAAAAATTATTTTCCAACGATATTACATTCTTTCAAGTATTCATCTAATCTATTATTTTTTTGAATTTAATTTTTTTTTTCTTGTGACGCTAACATATTCCTTTTGATAAAAAAGTGTCTTCATATTTTAAATAAATTGCCAGTTGATGTGGTTGGTTGGATAAGCTCTACTTCGTGTTCATAAAGATGTGCAATTAGATGCTTCAAATTGATTTGCTTGAAAATATGTACAGGATGTTCATAAAATCAGATGTGGAATCATCTGCGACAGAAAGATAAACTTTACTCACTATATTCCATCGTTCAAGATAACCTTTTGAGTTAGGGTCCTTTCAGAATATCTATCAGATGTTGTTCAATGTCCAGCGTTGCTTTAGCCGGGGAAGTAGTTGCTTTCTGTTAGACATTCACAAAAAATAACTTCATTTTTATCGTGGATTTTTAAATTCACAGAAAAATCTTTCTATTCAGTATTCAATTGAGAATGTTTCCCTTTTCAACATGTTTAAAATGTTATTGATTGATTGTGATTTTTATCTTAATGAAATAAATCTGTTTTTGTACCTACTACCTAAGTATATATATTTTTTATTTTATTACATTTTGTATTTTTGTTTGAATTTGAATGAAAAAAGTACTTATGTTTTTTGTACCTATAAGTAGAGGTATTTAACGTTTTTATGTCATTACCCCCCAAGCAAAGTTCCTAGATACGCCACTGGTGCTTTGCACTTATCGCAATGAAACCTTATTCATCCCATGATATGTAACTGTTACATTTGTATTTCTACTGCGAATAAAATTATTATTATTATTATGGTTGTTTAGACCCTAACAAACGACAATCCAATGTGGAAGCTTCAAGAGCCAAAGCCTCGCCCACTATGGCATTAGAAGATGTTTCACCTGACTGGAATTATCATTCATACCTGATAAACCAGGCTCTCAGAAAAACGTCAGAATTATTGAATTAACAATTTCAAGGTGTTATTTTTCCGGAGTAGAGCGACAAAATCCGATATGGACTGATTAAATTTATTCCGCGAAGTTTACTTATCTCCCAGTAGCAACTCAGGACAAGTTCAAACGCCAAAGCGACAATTTTGATACCATTCTCATCACTAAGTTTATTGTGGCTTTTGGATGGTTTTTGAATGATATTTGCCCGCATTGAATATATTCAGTATCAATGTTTCTTCTGTAGCTCTTCCTATGATTTCTGGTTACAATGTTTACGGAGTCCTGTTTTGACAAGAAGCAAAAACAAAATCTCTCCAAACAAAATTGATGGAATAAAAAAATACGCCGAACAGAAAGTTTTTATCGGAAATTGACTGGGCTTACCTACAGTTAGCACAGCCAAGCATTATTTCGCGCTTCGTCGGTTGCTGCATGGAAAGTACGCAAATTGATTCTGCGTTTCGCAAATATGATTTTCCATTGTTGTTTTTCGGTGAAAATTATATGAACGAATGTGGAAGGAACAATTGTGTTATTGAATAATACAAATTTTTACGAGGAAAACATTTGCGCTTTATGCTTCGGTAACTAACTGCCTTTCAAATTCTATTCATTCATAAATTCGATTATGTCAAAATATTTATGTTTCCATTGATGTTAGCAGAATGAATACTGTCATTTCATCTAGATTCTTAGTAACACTCCTGATATTATTGTGGAGTATTTTGATATTTATTTTGTCATTTTCTAGTTTTGTTAATTGTGATGTATCCCCAATAAATTTGGTTTCAACCGTTTTGATTTGAAATTCCATATTTCTTTGATTTGATGTTTCTTCTCGTTACGCCTGTTTTCGGGGTACTAGGGTTCTCTCTAGTTATATCGGTAATGGTTAAAGTTTTGGTTTGGGTTAGCCTAAAAAGTGTAGGAACAAATTCTTCAGAATATTTCTCCAAGGTGTTTCTGTTTGGTGAGAGACGCTCACTTCTTGGTTTCAGCGGTTCACTTCCGTCTTCGAGTTCAGTCGGTGTAAAGATCTTATTATTCAGGTTATTTGCTATTATTTATGAAGCACGTATTATTTTTATTTTGTTTTGCGACGTATAAATGCTTTCTAAGAATTATATTTTCTGCCCTCTGTTTTGTATATAGTGCGTCCGTTAAATTCAGTGCTCTCGTAAAGTAGTGGATAAATTCGCAAAAAAATTAAAGGAATAATTTTTGGAAATTACGCTCGAAGCCATCGAATTTTATTTCAATTTGGACATTCTTTCGAATTTATTTAATACATACAGAATGATTCGTGTATGAGAAATGACGTCATCGGCATTTTTTAATGGCAACTCCATTTTTCATTGCGGAATGTTAAAAGATTATGAGTATTGGTGAAATGAAAATAAAATAAGAAAAACCATTTTGAAATATGAAAATACTAAATTTAATGGCAATGATAGCTTCAAACAACGATCAAATTAAATGTTCAAATTGTGCACCGTTTGCTATCTGACTATTTCCATTAACTGGCAGTAGTAGTGAAGTTATTTCTTTGAAGAATAACATATCTTATCTTCGTCGATACATTATTGAGTAGTAACTTTGCCATTTCATGGAAAATGATTAAATTAAATGAACGAGAAAGAATTGATATTCTTTGCATGATAGGATTTGGAGACAGATTGCGTACCCAAAGAGAAGTAGTTGAATTGTTTAATGCAACTCATCCTGAGCGGCAACCTATTAACCAAAGCATGGTGAGCAAAGTTGAGTCAAAATACCGTAAATTTGGGCATGTCCGTGATCTTCCTAAATCTGGTCGACCCTCGCCACCAGAAGACGATCAGCTTAATGTTGTGTTGGCAGTGCATGAAAATCATCACACAACACTCAACCAATTGGCGTCTGATTTCAATATGACAGCGTCTACAGTCCACAAAATTCTGTGAAAAGCAAAGCACCATACTTATAAGGTACGCCTCATCCATGAGCTGAATGAAGACGATTTCTATCGGCGGAATCAATTCTGCATGCGAACAACTGCAACAGCTATGCAATAATAATAATAATTATGTAAAAAAAAAAATTTCTGTCGAGGCTACGTTTGTTTTGAACGGCCAAGTCAATAGGCAAAATTGCCGTTATTGGGCTACCGAAGATCCCCGATGGAGTATCATACTAAAAATCCACAGAAAGTGAATGTATGGTGTGGCATAGTCGACGGAAGAATTTTGGGTCCCTATTTCTTCGACGTGAACCTGACTGGTGCAATATATTTGGATTTTCTTCGATTCGACCTTATTCCTGCACTAATAGCTTTGTATCCAGATCTAGAGGAACCTGATCTTCCGAGAACTGATTTATGTTAATAGGCCGGATAATTTAGAAGATTTAAAAGCAAGAATTCGTCACGAGATACAATGTATACTTTCTGACGTTATTGACAATGTTCAAAAAAAAGTATTCATCGTCTTGGCTACTGTCAGATAGCAAACGGTGCACAATTTGATCGTTGTTTGAAGCTATCATTGCCATTAAATTTAGTATTTTCATATTTCAGCTTTTCTTATTTTATTTTCATTCTACCCATACTCATAATCACCTTTTCACATTCCGTAATGAAAAATGGAGTTGCCATTAAAAAAATACCGATGACGTCATTTCTCCTACACGAATCATTCTGTATGTATTGATTAAATTTGAAAGAATGCCCAAATGAAAATAAAATTCGACGGCTTCCAGCGTTCGTTCCAAAAATGATTCCTTAAATTTTTTACGAATGTATTCACTAGTTTACGAGAGCATTGAATTTAACGGAAATCAGCTTTTCATGGAGATTGTAAAAATTGAATAATATATATATATATTGTTATGTTATGTTATGCCAGTTGTAAATTTTAAAAGACAAAAAAGCCACAAAGAGAATAAATAATAAATAATTATCAATTTCAAGAGTTTGTTGTAAATAGCTTTTAAAATTCAATGTATTTTATGAGCCTAGGTATGATATGGATAGATAAAAATGTCAAAGTACTATAAAACAGTCAATTATATACACTATCAAAATTATCATAACTCATAATTGCTCAAAAGACAATTAAAAGTCAAGATTTACAAAATTATCATGAATAAAAAGTAATCAACACATTTATAAACTTGAAACACTCTGTACATGAAATTGTAGCAAACTAAAAGTTAGCCAATGAGAGAACAGCAAACGTCTTTATGAAAGATAGCCAATCAGAGAAGAGATGATCAAATGAAAAGTTGGAAATTGTGAGAGAATGGCAAAGAGAAGGTATCATAAGCAATTATTATTCAAACTTGTAATTAATGATAAGAATGGGAATTTAATTGTGTGTATGAATTGTGCAACATAATTATAAACAGTGCAAAGTGACAATTCGGTGCGCGAATTCGAAATTTCAAATAGAACAACAACAAGGGCAAGATGTTGCGAAGCGACGGAAAAACAAAGCTTCGTGGGGATCGAAAATATTTTCCAAAGCGGAAGCACGCACAAAATTTCACTAAAAGAAAAATGGAATAATTCCATCATTTGCTTAACAAAACAAGATTACCTTAATGATATCATATATCCACGATTCCAAAAGCTGAGTCCCGCATCGATACGTTCCTGACACATGGTTTTTGCAGTCCCAACGAAGGCTGGAGAGAGGAGAGTTCCTGTTTTTATGGTATAGTTGTGAACACCAACAGTTCCAACCAGGTATAAAATCTTTAATAGTGCTTTCCCGGTCCTGAACTATTTCACAAATAACATTTTTCACAATCGATGAACTCTATGTCACCTTCTTATAAACAATAACAGAAAATTACTCTCACAGAGAAAGTGAGGTTCTGTTTATCTATCCATGATATGCATTTTATGAGTATCCGTGAATAATTGTTTGATTCACTCTAGCATAAGTTATTTCTCGTAGGCCAGGTATTTTTAAGTCTTCCTGAATAAAGGAGATAATTGTTTTTGATATTTGGTTTGTTTATTTTCTCACAATGATCAACTAACATAACTAAGATCATTCAGTAAACTGAAGTTAGCCACCAGTGGCCAAATTCCTTTTGAACCGACTATATGAGACAAGGGCGTACCGACTGTTGTTAGCTGTGGCGAAGAAAATAATAATTGTTGGTAGCGTGACGAGAGAACAGTGACGTTCGCTGACAATTATTATTACAGGGTCAGAAATATCTATTTATATCATATAAATTTGGCTCTCAAAGAATACCAAAAATAATTAGCTATCTTCATTTTAAGTTAACAATTTATAGATTTTTCAAAATATATCAAACCATAACAATATATATATATATATATATATATATATAATATATATATATATATATAATATATATATATATATATATATATATATATATATATATATATAGGGTATTCCATTTGAAAAAATCATCGCGGACGTCATTAGCCAAACGTGGATCACCCTGTATATTTAATTTTCCCTCATAAATGTGGCAAATCGAGATTAAAAATCGACTTGTTTCAGGAGATTCGTCAGAAATGGAAAGTTTGAGTAAAAATAAGTTTATTCAGTACTTTACGAAAGCACTGTATATTGAAAACCTACCGCTTCTGTGATTCACACGACTTATATGTCCTTGTTCTTGCCTTCTCGAATCTTCTTGAAATCATCGGGATCATTCGATGAGGTCATCGGAATTCCCGGTCCGTTTGATTGAAGAAATTAGGTCAACGGTTTTTTTCCGCACTCTACTTGTTTTCGTAACATTATTCATATCGTACATTTTACAACCTGAGAGCTATTCTTTTCAATTACAGAAAAATATTTATAACTCCTTCACGTCCAAAGCGAGACTCAGAGTGATCGTTGTGCAAATCCTTAATAAATACTCGGAGAACTTTTTCCGTTTCATTAGCGCCCGTGCTTTGAATTCCAGAAATTATCATTCATGCGGAGTATTCACAGGAATTGCGTGACGGATTCAGCATGTTAATTCATCAAACGAAGACAAGATAAGCGAATAAAATGAAAAAAAGGCATGGGAGGATTTAATCGGAGTCTCCTCAGGCGTATTATGAGTGATAATTAATCGGATTCGCAAAAAAATCCGATAATTTTTCTGTATCGAATCGCCTAGTATACTCTTGCACGAATATACAGTGTCATCCTCAAAGTATGCACCATATGTGAAACTTATTTATTAAGGGTTTTTCGACAAAAAGTTATTCTTGGTAAAAGTTTGTGCATCTCCTAAAACTAAACATGCACCAACGAAATATAGTAAACCACGTAATATACGAGGGGCCTTCAAAAATTTGATTTTGAGACAGAAGTAAAGTACCATTATTTTGAAAAATATCGAAAAATGTTATTTAGAAAAGTTGTTCAACATTGAAAAATACATCTAGATTTGAAGTCATGGCCATCTAAGTGAAGTTTTATTTTTTAATAATTTAAAAAAATTTAAAATGATAAATAAACAACATCCTGTATACGACGGTTTATTTAAAAAGCCTGTAATATCACAAATTACACAACTATTGTGTTAACCACGGTAAATTTTTTTAAAGAGTAAAATAAAGTTTTTGGTGCAAGGTTATTTTTATTTTTTGCCGAAAATTGCTCAAAATTATACAGTATTGTAACAAGAACTTAATATTCTATAATATCAAATCACAAAACATCAAAACAGAATAAGTATTTCGGCACAAACTAATTACATTTATTTTGTGGAGTTTTTCTTGTCCAAAATAATTGTTTTAAAAGTTGGCTTTGAAAACAAACGTATGTTTGACATTAAGTACTTGACATATTTGCTGAATATTTATTTCGTAGTTATTGTTATTGCTTATTTTCTTAATGTTTGATAATAAGTACTATTTAAATAATATTAAGATGCTTGTAAAATAAGGAACAGTTGAGATTATATTGTTGTGTGGGGAAAATACTACAAGCAGACAAGTTTGAGACATGTATAATGCCAGGCATCCTAATCGCAATGTAAATCACACAACAGTTACCCGTATTTTAAATAAATTTAAAAAAACAGGCAGTATTAATAACAACTTTAAAAAACCTCACACAGCTGCAAAAGTATCTATTTAAGTGGAAGAGGAAGTGTGTTTGAAAGTTATCGAAAATGGTAAGACATCAATTAAACAAATATCGACATCTCTTGATGTATAGTCCATCCAATATCAATTGCAGAAGCTGTTTCTATAGGGAGCAAATAAAAACTGACTTCGCTAACACGAGCGTATATGCGAAGAAACGGAACGAAAAATAATCTGTACTACTTGTATACAGCCTCCATCGGCACAAAGAGCCCGCTGGTCAACGTGGACTTGAGTGACTGCTGTCTGTTCTTCGACCGATTCGTCTGGGCCAATCAAGTCGGACATCAATGCTTGCAGGTGTGTCTATACGATGGGAGGTCATGAATCACGCGTTATATTTGTGTTTTAATAGCTCTGAAAGATTAAAAACCAGTAGCGTCTGTGGTCTTGGTGTGTGCCGATCGAAATACGTTTTAGGATATTAAAATTTAAATAAAATTAGTTATCTCCGCCACTGCTGCTCACAGAATTTCGCCGCAAGACTTTTTTATGCTTCTGCAATTGATATTGGGCAAACTATACCTTTCACTACTGTACACATTTTTTTAACAAAAAATAAATTCAAAGCTTTTAAACCAAAATTTAAAAATACTTTAAAAGAAAGGGATTTTATTCAAAAATTTGAGTTTTTCGCATGGTATCAGGGAGAATACGAAGAAAACTCACGGTTCCCAATCAATAGTCTACTCGACAAGTTGAAAATGGTCTAAAATAGAGATACTGCTCTTAAAATTATGTGTGATAGCTCATTGGATCCAGAATAACGCATAGAAAAATGTGCCAAAAGCGTATATAAGCGCATAAAAAATTTAAAAAGTTATAAACAATTGAAGATGAAAAAAAATGGCATTTCGTTTTTTGCCAATATTTCATTTTTCAACTATTAATATTTCAACTATTAATATTTAAAAAAATTCAAAAAATGATTCTGAAAGAGAAGGAAATTTCCAATAGAAAATTCCCTGCTCCCGGAACTCTTTCTCCATTATTTATAATTTTAATTCGAATCTGAAAATGGGTCTCCGAGCGACATTTTTAGGTTGCGCGCGCGGCGTCAAAAGCGAGTACGACACATTAATTAATTTATTTAAGGTATTAAATATATTTTTTTTAATTTGAAAAAATCATGGTGTATTTGGAACACTATAAATAATTTATTTCCGCTGGAAATTTTACTAAAAGTTTATTTTTCAACAAGTTAAACGATTGTTAACTAACAAAATTTTCTCGAACTTCTGTCTTAATTGAAAATGAAAAAAAAAGTTTAAATAATTGTCGTAAACATTTTTCGCTTCGTAGAGCCTTTCTTATATACATACTCAACAAGATCACGCCATAAAAATTGAAAAAATATTCATACTTTGTTTATAATAATTTTTGTACTTGAACAAAAACTAAAAAATCCAAGTAATGTTGTTGAAATGAAAATTGTTTTTTTCAATCATCATATAATCGTTTTTTCATCAATACAAGATATAAATTGATTTGCAAAAAAAAAATTTCCCACTATTTGTTGATGAATTTTTTATAAACAAATTGATTATTTCAATATTTTTGAAAATTTTTTTCCACTTCATTATATTACAAATATTATTATTTTTGAAAAAAATATTTTTCCTCAATAACAATTTTTAATTTTTATAATGGTTTTTTTTATATTTTCATTGTTTAAATAATTAGTTGGGATTTTTTTTTCTAAAAATCATAATTGACAGTCCTCTATGGACTAACAAAAAACTATTTTTTTTTATCAATAATTCCATTGTTTATTAACTTACCAATTTGTTATAAAAAAATTTTGTAAATTTTTTTTCTGAAACTTCCAAAATTTACAAAAACAACCATATACAACAAAGTATAGAAAAAAAAAATCACAATTTTTCCCAATTCCAATTCCCGAAGTACAATAAAAAATTGGAATTTTGTTTTTTCTATACTCTGTTATATATGGTTGTTTTTGTAAATTTTGGGAATTTTAGAAAAAAAATCTAACAAAGTTAAAAATTCATTTATAACAAATTGGTCGGTTAATAAACAATGGAGTTGTTGATAAAAAAATATGGTTTTTTTGTTACTTCATAGAGGACTGTCAATTTTAACTAATTATTTAAAAATAGAAATATAAAAAAACGATTATAAACAATTAAAAATTGTTATTAAGAAAATATTTGTTTTTTAAAAATCATAATATTTGTAATATAATGGAGTTGTGGAAAAAAAAATTTCAAAAATATTGAAATGATCAATTTGTTTTTAAAAAATTTATCAACAAATGTCGATTTTGCAAATCAATTTATATCTTGTATTCATAAAAAAACGATAATATGATGATTGGAAAAATTATTATAAACAAAGTATGAATATTTTTTTAACTTTTATGGCCTGATCTTGTTGAGTATGTATATAAGAAAGGCTGTACGAAGCAAAAAATTTTTACGATAATTATTTAAACATATTTTTCCATTTGCAATTAAGACAGAAGTTCGAGAAAATTTTGTTAGTTAACAATCGTTTAACTTGTTGAAAAATTAACTTTAAGTAAAATTCCCAACGGGAATGAATTATTTATAGTGTTCCGAATACACCATGATTTTTTCAAATTTAAAAAAACATATTTAATACCTTAAATAAATTAATTAATGTGTCGTACTCGCTTTTGACGCCGCGCGCGCAACCTAAAAATGTCGCTAGGAGACCCATTTTCAGCGTTAAATTAAAATTATAAATAATGGAGATAGAGTTTTTTATTGGAAATTTCCTCTTCTTTCAGAATCTTTTTTTGAAATTTCACAAATATCCATAGTTCATGAAATATTGGCAAAAAACGAAATGCCATTTTTTTTTATCTTCAATTGTTTATAACTTTTGCAATTTTTTATGTGCTAATACACTCTTCCGGCACATTTTTCTAGGCGTTATTCTGGATCCAGTGAGCTATCACACATAATTTTAAGAGCAGTATCTCTATTTTAGACTATTTTCAACTTGTCGAGTAGACTACAATATTTTATGGACTGATGAAGTAACATTCACATCTAATGGACCAGTTAGTTCACAGAACTGTAGATGGTGGGCTACAGAAAACCCTCATTTCACTATAGAGTGCAAGTACCAATACTCATTTAAGGTAAATGTCCTATGTGGACTGTTAAACAATACTGTGATTGGTCCCTTCTTCATTGATAGAAACCTTAATGCCAACCGATTTTTGCAATTTTTACAACAATTTTAATTCAAATGCCGCGTAGACAAAGAGACAGAATTTGGTATCAGTTAGATGGAGCTAGTGTTCACTCTAGTGTAGCAATACGACAATTTTTTAATGAAACATTTGATGGAAAATGGATAGTACGTTACTCAGAGTATCCAATTCCAGCGTACTCACCAGATCTAACCCCAATGGATTTCTTCTTTTGGGGTTTATTGAAAAACGAAGTTTACAAACATCATCCTTTTAGGGATAGATAACATTTGAAAAATGTGATTACTGATTGTGTGAGGGCCATACAACCGGAGCACATTACGAATGCAGTAAACGATTGTGTAAGAAGAACCGAACTGTGCATGTTGCGGGATGGACATCATACTGAGATGTGAAGTACTTCTTTCGGAAACACGCTTTTGTTTTCAAAGCGAATATAAGAATTATTTTGGACAAGAAAATCTCCAGAAAATCAATGAGTTCGTGCCGAAATACTTATTTTATTTTTTATATTATCTAATATCCTGAAAGACAATTGAAGTTTCTGTACCTAAATAGTCAGGTTTCCGGAATGAAAGCAAGTTTCTATAAAAATAGGATTATTTTGCCATATTTGGATAAGGTAGCTATGAAATGTCATGGTACGTCATTATAAAAATTCGACAATCATTGCATCAATAATAAAACGTTTGCGCGTTCATTAACGAAAATTTTATCCGAAAAGAATCAAAATGGAAGGCAATAACTATTCAAATGTAGTTTTGATGAAATTGTTCATTCTTCATGATTAAATTATAGCAAGAAGATGCAGAAGATATATCCCGATTTACAACCAATGAACGAGAGAAAATTTGAACGATTACAAAAGAATTTCATCAGCTATGGGTCAAAACTGAAAGCGAAATGAAATCTACCGAAGCCTAAACTTCAAAAAAAGACAACATCATAAATATCTCATTTGAATTCAAATAATCAGGATCTCGAAGAAATGTATACCATAATTTGGGACAGAGGTTGTATATAATGAATAATCTATTCGACCGAATAGAACCTACACTCGTGAAAAAGTTTCCCCTTCTTGAAAAACTCATCGGATTCACCGTTTGGGTGACAAAACTTTGAATAGGTCAAACTCCCATCGAAACGACGAAGTAAATCGATTAAACTTGAAATAGAAGTCCAACCGAATTCTGTTTTCATCCAGTTGATCAACTTAGATCGATTGACCGCTTTGAATTGGATTGTGAAATAAGGGGATTTTCTGTGAATATTCCCACCGGAATTTCCAGGGTTGTCTTATTAGACTGACGTCATTTGATGTTATTCTTTCCCACCAGGGAAGAGCTATAACAACTTTCCACCTCTCCAATAACATCAAATTGTAACCAAGGAATAATATTATTCGGAAAATTTATAATTTGTATCGAGGGTAGGTCGCTCATCTATGAATTTGCTTCAAGGCGCGTTCTCAGGAGTCGGTAGGGTAATTTATTTTAAAGTATATCTGAAAAATATGATTCAAATTGACAGGTCCATTCAAGAGTAATTAACAAACATATATATTAGGTGCAAAACATATTTCAACTTAGATTTGCAAACACCCCCCCGTACGAAATGTGATTGTAGCTTTTTGTAGCTAATCATATTGCAATAACTATAAGTCCTCCTCAAGTAGTTTTGGCTTCAAAGCGGATTTATTGTCTCAAAAACGCTGTTTTGAGTGACTAATGTTAAAAATAATAAAGTATAAAAAACAAATATTTTTGAAACAATGAGTTTTTCGGAAAAAAGATGAAACTCTTGAAGAAAATATTCCTATCATAAGGAAAGACTCCCAAAATAGTAATTTACGTAACAAGTCCGGAAAATAGTTTTTTTTTGGATGAATAGACAAAATTCTAGGATGAGCCGTAGGCGAGTCCTGGAAGTCTGTGAGTCCAAAAAAACTATTTTCGGGCGTGTTGCGTACAATATTTTTTCGGCAACCATGTAGGCTAACAAATCAATGAGACGACTTATTTCTTTATTTCTTTATTATACACTTCAATTCTTATTTGAATTTAACAGAACAGAACAGAAAATACTACATATTAACAGAAACATTCAAATTCTTATTTATATTAATATTTATATTAAAATTCGAGCAATTGCTAATATTGAAGGGATTCAATTTGTTTGAAATGCTTGGTATATTTAAATTCCTTTTGTTGAAGCCAGAACAAGAAGGCAAAGTTTCCGTTTCACATTGATTGTTTTCATCTGATGATTTTTGAATATATATATTTTTGAAACTATTGCGCGGTTTCGAAATTCTCCCTCAGGTTGGCTGTACACCAAAGCCTTGAGATTTTCCCAAAGAAAATAATCAAGACTGTTTAAGTCTGGGGATCTAGCTGGCCATGACTCTGTTCCTCCACGACCTATCCAGCGATTATGAAAGTTTTGTTTTAAATATTCGCGCACCAGAGCACTAAAATGAGCAGGTGCACCATCGAGCATAAACCACATGCGATTTCGCATTAAAATAGGAGCATCTTCCAACAGAATTGGAAAATTATCTTCAAGAAATCGGCGATAATTATGTCCATTTAATCTGCGTGGTTTAAAAAAAGGTCCAATTAGGTAATCTCCAATAATTCCAGCCCAGACATTTAATGAGAACTGCTCCTGGTGATGAGATTCCACGATTGCATGCGGATTTTCCTTGGCCCAAAAATGATTATCATGAAAATTTCTGATCCTGTTTTTAGTAAAACAAGCTTCGTCCGTGAATAAAATTTCCCTTTCAAATGAAGGATTTTCGGTAACTTTTTGGAAAAACCATTGGCAGAAATTCACTCGTAATGGAAAGTCTCGGGGAAGAAGAGCCTTAACCCGTTGAATGTGATAGGAATATAATAAATAATCATGAAGAATCCTCCATTCTAGAATATGGGCGATATTCAAATTATTGGCAACTTGCCTCGTACTTATTTCAGGATTTTCGTCAACTGAATTTAAAACAGCTACCTCAATTGCTGGAGTTCTTGCAGTCCGATGTGCTCCTTTGAAGTGATAATTTGGCTCGAAACTTCCTGTTTCACATAACCTTCTGTGGGTGCTTGAAATCGTTCGAGCATCAGGAACCGTTTTATTTGGGAAGCGCCCTTGATACAGTCGCCTGGCTTCATATGCGTTCCCGTCAGCAAGCCCCTACAAGTAATGCATGTCTGCTAATTCGGTATTTGTAAAATTTACCATGTTTTTTTCAATAAACAAGTTTTTATAACGTAAATAATATCACGTATCTAGCTAAAGAAGTGTCAAAATTGTTTATGTGTGTTCTTAGCATACCAGATGTTTCTAGCCCACAAGATAAACCTACTACTATTCAACGGCTGATTTCGCATAGGGACAAGCAAATGAATGCATTTTATTTTCTTACTCAAAAACCGTTCGCCGGACGAAGAAAAGGCAGCAGACCATTTTCATGAGGAGATAGAGGCAATTACAAAAATAATATTTATTTGGAAAAAAAAAGTTGAGAGGTGTCAAGGGACACCCGGATGGAACGAAGTTCCTTTCGATTAATTAGTGAAGGAATTGTAATAATTTTTTTTTTTTTAAGTTATAATATTTTTTTTTTTATAATTAACAAATATAATGTAATATAAACTTAATCAGTAGGCTCAATTTCAGTACATACGCATTGATATTGTAATATTAAAATATAATTTGCTTTTAAATTTATTAAAGTTATGACGCGTACACTTGCTCAACACACAATAATGGAGAGATTTCAACGCGTATGACTTGGTTAGCACAATAGTAAAGAGAGGTTATAATGCGTACTTGCTGAAAATACCTAAGCATTTATTATTGTCCGTATGAAATCTCTACTTACCTAACTACATCAGCAATATCCGGAACTTGTGCAGAAACGCTGTCAGGATTCATTATTGTTATTATTTTTTATTATTTATTATGTACAAAAACCTGTATACACTCAACAAAAATAATCGTCGCGACACCACACTGTTTAATGCGAAATAGAAAGACGAAACGAAAATAACTGGCTTGCTTTCTATAAGAGAGAGAGAGAGAGAGAGACAGACAGAGAAACACGCGCACGCCGCACGGCTTACCACTATAGCAAAAAGTGTCTTTACAACTTTTGGTCTTAATTTATTCCATCTAGCCCCCTTTCCCAACACGCGATAAGGAACTTCGTTCCAACAGTGGCGTATCATTATTTTGATCAAAAATATGTCAGGGCATGTTAACAGGGACGCCACTGATGAAAATTAAGAAATCCTTTATCACGGAAAAAAATTATTTTTATGCGTACTTTGCATATACCAGAATTGAAAAAAAAGCCAAGTCGGTTTCAGAGAAATTGGGGAAGAACTGATTTTTTTGTTGAATTTCAACAACCTGTATCTCAGAAATAAAGCGGTTGCCGACCTATGTTCATAAGGAGAATTTTTCTTAAAATCATCCAAAAATTATCGCTTTTTAGGATCAGCATTCATGAAACACCCTGTATAATCCTGGAGGAGATTTCTCAGGAATTCATTAATCGGATTTTACTTCCAGCCAGTGAACTTTCATGTTGCTCAATAGTAATGGAATAAGAAATCGAAGAGTTGAAGCTAGAACATCGGAAAAAGCATACTAGCTCAAAAACCATACATGCTGCAAACATACTGAAAGAATATCTGGAAGTAGCGTCCCAGATTGAGAATAAACCAATTACATTTGAATATAATGAATATGATTTCTTGGCTTGGGTTCTTAGAGAAACTTCTCGTATTTTTCCACGACAACACCAAACACGAACGTGGAAATGGAAGAGAATCAGATCACGTACAAAGCGATATTTTTATCGTTTTCTGATATCAATATCCCTCGTTTGTTTTGTAATAAACTTCCTTTTCGAGATCCAGCCCGCTCAGCTGTTAATCTTGGCGCCACTGTCAGAAAGGCGCTCTCGTTATAGATTTTCTACCATCTCCGGACGCTTGGAAATTCTAAATTGCTTCATTATTCCGAAAATATGAGATTTGATGAATTGAATGGATAATTTTTAATGAACGAGAATTTTTTGGGTAGTTGAACGGCAGCGGCTTTGTCATCGGATTTTTATAGGCATTCAAACTTTCGCGAAAGTCTAGTTAGGCTTATCGAGGATCTCTCCATCAGTCACAAAGGACTTTGCATACAATACAGAAAATCCATTACTTTGTCGAATAATCTTCGGTGTATTTTCATTTCATTATTCGAACTGGCAGCCGCAGAGTGGCCCAGAAATGGGATCAAAAGATCGAAACACTCTGCTCAAACCATATATTTCCCATGGCTTTGCTAGAATTTCTGCATGAAATGGAAAATATTTTTGAAAAGTAAATGCAACTGTAGGTGACCAAATAAATTAGTGAATGCGTTTACTGAATGAGTTCAAGTGTCTACAATGGGTCCCCTTATTTTTCTGCACTTTATCAATACTATGCCAAACCATATAACCATAAATCATGTAGTTTTATTTGCATGTAGATGCCGATAACCCAGAGGAAAATTTGGATTTCCACGAGTCTGAAAATTGTGTATTGCATTGTTGAATATGAAGAATCGATTGAAATACCAGAAATTGTCTTTTCCTACGAGTATGTCGAAAAGTGCACTTTTTTTAATGATTTGTCGTGTGGAAACAAGCACTTTTCCGTACGATTAATAACTTAAACAAAGCAAAATTGCGGTACCCTGAAGTTATATTCGAATTTGATCTTCAATTTGATATAAAAAATAATAGTTTAAAAAAACTAAAAAACACGCTTTTATAGAAAACCAGACTGAAAAAATAGAAAATAAGAAAAAAATGTATTTTATTTAAAAAAAAGCGTGGGGTGCATGGTATCGCCCCGGTGTGTAATGTACTATATAATTATTGATACCATGCACCCCACGCTTTTTTTCAAAATAAAATAATTTTTTTTCTTATTTCCTATTTTTTTAGCCTGATTTTCTATAAAAGCGTGTTTTTTAGTTTTTTTAAACTATCATTCATTTCCTAATTTTTAGTGTGGTTCATTCATAAAAGCGTGTTTTTTTAGTTTTTTTAAACTATTATTTTTATAATTTTTTTGCAAATTAAAAAATGGAATAATGATATCAAATTGGGTAATCATAATCTCCGATCCCAAAAACCCCTACATACCAATTTTGAATAGAATCAGACCATAATCACATAACTCGGCCGCCATTTTAAAGCCGCCATCTTAAATTTTTCAATTTTCACAAAGGAATCATAATATTTGACCCCAAAAACCCCCACATACCAATTTTGAATAAAATCGGATCATAATCACAAAACTCGGCTGCCATTTTAAATCCGCCATCTTGAATTTTCCAATTTTCACAAAAGAATCATAATATTCGACCCCAAAAACCCCCACATATCAATTTTGAATAGAATCGGACCATAATCACAAAACTCGGCCGCCATTTTGAAACCGCCATTTCGAATTTTCCGAATTTTACAAAAGAATCATAATATACGACCCCAAAAACCCCCACATATCAATTTTGAATAGAATCAGACCATAATTACAAAACTTGGCCGCCATTTTAAAGCCGCCATTTCGAATTTTTCAATTTTCACAAAAAAATCATAATATTCAACCCCAAAAACCCCCACATACCAATTTTGAATAGAATCAGACCATAATCACAAAACTCGGCCGCCATTTTAAAGCCGCCATTTCGAATTTTCCAATTTTACAAAAGAATCATAATATTCAACCTCTAAAACCCCACATACCAATTTTGAATAGAATCAGACCATAATCACAAAACTCGGCCGCCATTTTAAAGCCGCCATCTTGAATTTTCCATTTGTGACAAAAGAATCATAATATTCGACCCTAAAACCCCCACATACCAATTTTGAATAGAATCAGACCATAATCACAAAACTCGGCCGCCATTTTGAAGCCGCCATCTTGAATTTTTCAATTTTGACAAAAGAATCATAATCTCCGACCACAAAAACCCCCGGATACCAATTTTGAAGGGAATCAGACCATAATCGCAAAACACGTACGCCATATTGGAGCCGCCATTAGGTTTTTTCTTCACACAAAAATTTCTTAATGCATTGTCACCGGAATTATGTACACCTGCCAAATTTCAAATTATTCGTACGTCTGGAAGTGGGTCAAAATCGCGCCCAAAGGAGTCGGTTACAAACAAACAAACAAACATACAAGTGAAGCTAATATAAAGCGTGTAAAAATGAACAATTTAGAAGATTCATTAAGTGACATTCCATAAAAAATCTTAGAGGCTGCCGATTCTATAAGTAGCCAGTTAGTTCCAGAAAAGTATCGCTGGCGATACGAGAAATAATTTGCAACATTTGAGTTGTGGTGTAAGGAGAAAAATACAGTATCACTGAAAGAGGAGGTATTCATAGTATACTCACCACCTATCAAGAAATCTTTGGCCGTCAATATGTGGTCGAATTACTCAATGATTAAAGTTATCGTAAAAGAAAGACATGGATATTAAATTTCTTCCATTTTGTTCTTAACACTCCCCTCGATATTCCTCCTTTTCATCTTTATATAGGTAGCTATAGCTGCCTCCGTGGTGACGTTGGTTGTTGCCCTGGAATGCAGGTTCTGCTAACCGAAACCACAAATGTGCGGCTGGCTTCTGTTTGTTGACTCCGTTGATTTGTCGTTTACTACCAAGTGTTGTTCATCCTTGCACTTCTTCACCTTACTGATGAAGGCCGAAAGCCCGAAATACGTGTCTACGGTTAACACTTATCCATGGCTATGTCCATTAAATTTCTTCCATTTTGTTTTTATCAGTCCCCTCGATATTCCTCCTTTTCAATAATAATTATATTAGGTATCCTTTCTTCCTCATAAAAATTTTAGATATAATATTTAATACTCGTAGGAAAAATGGTGTACCTAACACATGCGGAAATGGTCTTTTTCGCATTTAACGGCGGAAAAGTACCACTTTCTGCACTTGTTAGGTAGGTAACTACTTTGTCATTTTGTAAATGAAAAATCATATAGAAATAATAAACTCGATTTTAAAGAGGAATGCAGTTCAGAACATTTCGCGTTGTGTCAGTGGAAGTGGACATATATATTTCTAAATTATTCGCATAGCTCTATTTTGGAATTTTTGCAATGCACTCATACTATTACGGTCTAGCAATGACAATAAACTTGGCCAATATTCAGATTGTGGCTCAATAATTGTTCTATAAACTGTTATACTTAGCGAGGAAGATAATTGAGGCTGTGATCGTGGAGAGAAATAGTATATTGTACAACGAGCATGGAATGATACTCGTATTCATACTCGTGAGAAATGGACATTCCATGTTCGTTGTACACTATAATTGTTCTACGACCACACCGATAGCACACTAGTTACAAGAAAATCCGTGTGCCAAAAAATATATCTATCGAAATTAACCACACTCCAGTAGATGACCCTGTTATAATCGCCAACTCCTTTAATAAATACTTTATTGAGGCTCCCCATACTATCATTAATAATATTGAATGTATAAACAGATCCGATTATGGCTGAAATCTACTAATTACTACCTACTTGTTTTTTTATTACTTCCAAAATACTTACTTACCCACCTTACTTCAACTATTACCAGTTAAATAATATGATTATCTATTTTTACTATTTGTTGTTATATAAATTATTTTTGTTGTTCTGGTTAGTTTATTTCATTACTTTGTATATCATTCCATCCTCTCATAGAATATAATGATTTTGACGGATGTGGAATAATGACAGTAGCGATCTGTCATTGTCAACTACATATGTGTGTGCCAATGTTCATAAGTGAAAAATCAATTATCCCCTATTTTGCTATCCGTAAGGGTGGATAATTTCATCCGAAATCCAAATATGAGA
This sequence comes from Gonioctena quinquepunctata, assembly GCA_018342105.1. Taxonomy (NCBI): domain Eukaryota; kingdom Metazoa; phylum Arthropoda; class Insecta; order Coleoptera; family Chrysomelidae; genus Gonioctena; species Gonioctena quinquepunctata. The sequence continues at coordinate 98,730 of JAFIRS010000639.1, read as the reverse complement.
TATACCCTATCTATTAAAAAAATAATCATCCAAATCGAAGAACCCAGTACAAAGTTATGCCTGATAGAATCGGTTAACGGACCAGAATTCAGAGGGTGAGTGATCAATATCCTTCATTTTGCCACCCTTAGGGGTGGATTCCATCTTTTAAATTCGAATGGGACCAACTTCGAAGTACACCCTATCCACTGAAAAAAGAATTAGTATCAGTATCAGTAAAAAGTTATGCGTGATCATACATAAAAAAAAATAAAAAAAAAATATACGCGTCGACTAGAGAACCTCCTCCTTTTTGGTTTCGGTTAAAAAACAGTAGAAATATATTGAATAGCATTCATAACTGAAGAAGAGGCTGCTTCTATCATACACAAGCTGAAAAGCAAACATTATTTTGGAACAGACGGAATTTCCCGTAATCTCCTTAAAAAATTGCTGCTCCATCCATAATCAAACCTTTGACACACATAATAAACTCATCTCTCAGTCAAGGTATTTTTCCATCTAGATTGAAAAATTCAACTTTTTCCCCAATATTTAAAAAAGGCAATACTGAAAGTATGGATAACTATCGTCCAATAACAATACCTCCTGTTATCTCAAAAATTTTTGAATATGCAATCATGGCACTGCTTCTCAAATTCATTGACCGAAATCAAATTTTACATGAACAGCAACATGGTTTTCGTTCAGGATGCTCTACTATTACAGCTCTTCTCAATTTAAATGAAAAACATATTTAAAGCTTTTGAAGCAGGCGAAACTCCGCTTGGAGTTTTTTGTGACCTCAGTCGAGCCTTTGATTGTATCAATCATACATAATTGTTGAACAAATTATATCAGATTGGCATTAGGGGAAAACCACATCAATGGTTTCAGTCGTATTTGGAAGAACGAAACCAACATGTGAAAATCAACTACGTTGATGAAAATACCAAATCTACTTATTTTTCAAATACACTGCATTATAATATTGGGGTCCCTCAAGGATCAATCCTAGGCCCAATATCGATTTTATTTTATATCATCGAATTACCTTCTATTATATCAGAGGCATTTACATGCAGGTATGCAGACGATGCCACATTATTATTCACAAGTAAAAATGAGGCAGAAATTCAATATAAAATGAACCGTACAACGTCCAGCTTATGTACTTGGTTAAGTGATAACTCTTTGTTTTTGAATCCCACAAAAAATACCAATCTGATTTCTCACACTTCCCAAAATCATAACCTGCCGAATCTGTTAGTATCAATGATACCAAAGTAGATACTCTCAAAAGTACAATGTTTTTAGGTATAAACATAAACAACAATATCTCACGTTTGTTTGAAGGTTGTAGACGATGTGGTCACTTGATTACTCTCGTTTCGGACGTCCATCGTCTTAATGGATTTAAAAGGTTTTCACGACGTTTCGAATGATTGTATCTGCAATCGTCTTCAGGTGACAAGTTTAGGTGCTACTTACCAATTTATATGACTGCCGGTGCAATGATGCGTGTAATCCCGCCATGTGCAGTGGTGCGTGTAATTTCGCGCAGTGTGGTGGTGCGTAAAGTTTCGCGCCTCTGCAGCCCGCCAGAAAGAGCAAGCAGTGGTTTTCATACGTTCTTGATCTCAACGCTTGGTTGACTAAAGGCGTTATTGGCTTCGATGTAGACGGCCTCTCTGAACTTTCGTTTGAACCAATGCTCCTCTCTATGTAGAACACTTGCGTCGTCCCATAGAACTCGATGGTGCTCAGTCCAGGCGTGGTCAGCGATTCCCGATTTTGACGTTTCTCCACGTTGAGTCCATTTCTTGTGCTCATCCAATCCTACCGATAACGGCCTCTTTGTCTCTCCAATGTAGGAATCTCCGCATTCACATGGAACTTCATAAATGCAATTCTTACTGATTTCATTTTTGTTGTCAGGTTTGGTCTTGGTCAGGAAACTCCGTAAAGTACTGTCGGATTGAAAGCAGCTCTTGATGTTGAACTTGTTTCCGATCCTTCTGATCTTCTCGGAGACACCTCTGATGTACGGAAGGCACATCACTGTGCTTTGTTGTTGCTCTTCAGATGTCTTCGTTCTGTGGAGTTGTTTCAATACTTCTCCTGGGAGTTTCTTGGGATATCCATTCCGGTGAAGGTCCTCTCTGATGTGGTCTAATTTGGCATCTAGTGACTCCTCATCGTTGCATATGTGCGTCGCTCTCTCTACCAATGTTCTCACGATCCCTCTCTTTGTCGAATTCGGAGGGTTGGAGCTGTAACTGAGGTACTGCCCTGTATCTGTCTTCTTTCTGTAGACAGAGGTGCGGATTTCATTGCCTATTCTCTCAACGTTCACATCGAGGAAGGGTAAGGCACTGTTGGTTTCCATTTCAATCGTGAATTTGATCGAATCCCTGATTCTGTTAATTCTTGACCGATTCTTCTCTCAAGTCGACGGACTCCCGATGGGATCTTCCCTTTCTCCAATCATCGCCAACATATACATGGAGTGGTTTGAAGAATTGGATATACGGGAGGCAGAATACAAACCAAAGCTGTGGTTGAGGTACGTGAATGACACCTTCATTATATGGAATCACGGAGATAAACATCTCCAGGATTTCTTCTCAAGAATTAACAGAATCAGGGATTCGATCAAATTCACGATTGAAATGGGAACCAACAGTGCCTTACCCTTCCTCCATGTGAACGTTGAGAGAATAGGCAATGGAATCCGCACCTCTGTCTACAGAGAGAAGACACATACAGGGCAGTACCTCAGTTACAGCTCCAACCATCCGAGTTCGACAAAGAGAGGGATCGTGAGAATATTGGTAGAGAGAGCGACGCACATATGCAACGACGAGGAGTCACTAGATGCCGTATTAGAGCACATCAGAGAGGAATGGATATCCCAAGAAACTCCTAGGAGAAGTATTGAAACAACTCCAGAGAACGAAGACATCTGAAGAGCAACAACAAAGGACAATGATCTGTCTTCCGTACATCAGAGGTGTCTCCGAGAAGATCAGAAGGATCGGAAACAAGTTCAACATCAAGAGCTGCTTTCAATCCGGCAGTACTTTACGGAGTTTTCTGACCAAGACCAAACCTGACAACAAAAATGAAATCAGTAAGAATTATATTTATGAAGTTCCATGTGAATGCGGAGATTCCTACATTGGAGAGACAAAGAGGCCGTTATTGGTAAGATTGGATGAGCACAAGAAATGGACTGAACGTGGAGAAACGTCAAAATCGGGAATCGCTGACCACGCCTGGACTGAGCACCATCGAGTTCTTTGGGACGACGCAAGTGTTCTACATAGAGAGGAGCATTGGTTCAAACGAAAGTTCAAGGAGGCCGTCTACATCGAATCCAATAACGCCTTTAGTCAACCAAGCGTTGAGATCAAGAACGTATGGAAACCCCTGCTTGCTCTTTCTGGCGGGCTGCAGAGGCGCAAAACTTCACGCACCACCACACCGCGCGAAATCACACGCACCACTGCACATGGCGGGATTACACGCATCATTGCACCGGCAGTCATATAAATTGGTAAGTAGCACCCAAACTTGTCAGTATTCACCTGAAGACGATTGCAGATACAAGCATTCGAAACGTCGTGAAAACCTTTTAAATCCATTAAGACGATGGGCGTCCGTAATGAGAGTAATCAACAATATCTCCTTCAGTACTCACTGTAGTAAGCTAAGCAAATCATTGAACTCAAAATGTTACCAAATCAGGGTTCTCAGAAATGTTTTGGACAACCGAGGTCTGAAACAATATTACTTTGGCCAGATCCAGTCTAGAATATCATAAGAAATACTGTTATGGGGGAACTCAACAGGACGTATTAATTTCCCAAAAACGGATAATTAGAGCGATTGCAGGAGTATCATTTATATCCTCATGTCGTTGCCTGTTCAAGAAACTCGAAATTTGGACTTTTCATCCTGGAACTCTTAGTTTATGTTCATGGAAATAGAAATTATTTTTCAAGAAATCAATCGAGAACAAGAAATGAATTCCATATCTCTAATACTCACCTCACACTTTGTATGAAATCATATACAATTCTGGGACTGAGATTATATAACATTCTTCCCGATGCCATGTAAAATATTAACACAGTTCATTGCCTTATGAAAATGTCACGTAAGTTACTTTCAGAAATAAGTCCATACACGATACCTGAATTTTATGAATATTTCAAATGATTTCAGAAGTGTTGTTATTGTCCTTTTTTTATATACTATTGTATTATTCTATCGTACTTAGTAACGTATATATATATATATATATATATATATATATATATATATATATATATATATATATATATATATATAATTAATTTATGTGCCTCATCAGTGAATTGTACTCTACATAACTTTAATTAGTTTTAGCCTTCCACTTGTCCAATAGCTATGTTCTTGGGCTCATTTTTTGGATTATATTTCTATCTATCTATGTAAGCAAGCCTCTCATATTCAGTAGCATTGTAACAAAATCTAACGATTTTCTCCTTCCGTGATTATCATCAAATGTGAACATCGATTAGATATTTCAAATCATATTTAACTATTCAACATTAGTTTATTCATTATTCACAATATTAAATGTTACATTTCTACGGTGATTTAGAATTATATTTGGACTTTTATTAGTTTCAACTTCCCCTAGGTGAAGTTGATGGTAGATTTCCTCAATTTTCGATTGAATTCTGTATTCTGTTTGCTACGTCAAACTTGTTTTTCGTTGATTCTCTAATGTAGCCCTTCTGCGACTGCGGTTGATTTCCAGCCACATGTCTTTTTAAAGAGGTTATGTCTCCTCCAGCATCGACAAGAATCGTTGCAGAGGATCTGCGGAAGTAATGACAATATATAATTCAGCATCGGGTAGTTTCAGGAATTTGTCAATACTTTTTTTCCCCGTCCTTTTTAAAAGATAGGGTATACCTCATAGTTGATCATATTTGGATTTCGAATGGAATTATCCACCCTTACGGGTAGAAAAATAGGAAATAATTGATTTTTCACTTGTGAACATTGGCACACATATGTAGTTGACATGACAGATCGCTAATGTCATTATTATTGTTCTCCTACATCCGTCACAATCATTATATTCTATGAGAAGATGGAATGATATACAAAGTAATGAAATAAACTAACCAGAACAACAAAAATAATTTATATTACAACAAATAGTAAAAGTAGATAATCTAACTGGTAATAGTTGAAGTAAGGTTGGTAAGTAAGTATTTTGGAAGTAATCAAACAACAAGTAGGTATATTAATTAGTAGATTTCAGCCAAAAAAATTGAAAAATAAAAACTTTTTAACAAAAAATTAAACCGACGAAATACGGAACTGAAGAGTAAAAAATAAAATAAACCTTCTTAGTCTCGACAACTAATATCGCAAACTAATGTAAGTAACTAATTTTGAGTCAGCGCCAAACGAACAATCAACGAAGACCGTTAAATTACTTCAAAAAAATTATCAGAATGTCACCGCGCAACTCGATGCCATCATTTTACGCCTTATCTAATTCATTTGCTTGTTTGTTTGACGCCGACCCAAAATTAGTTACTTACATTAGTTAAGGAGCTTAGTTATTGAGACTAAGTAGGTTTATTTTATTTTTTACTTTTCAGTTCCGTATTTCGTCGGTTCAGTTTTTTGTAAAAAAGTTTTTGTTTTAGTGACTGGTATCTTTACAACAAGAGCTGATCCCAAATCGCTCAAATAATTAATTTCCATTTGATGCAATTCATGCCCACGACAAGCACTCATTATTCCCATTATCAATGCAAGCTGCAAAAAAATATATCAATTTATTGTCCAAGTTCAGTGAAAATCGAAAACTTCATACCACATAATCATATCAGCAGTTCATCGTTATATCTTGAAATTTTGTTTCAGGTGTCCATTGCAATAGTATAGTTCCTCCATCGTGGATAGTCAAGTTGCCAAAAAAAGGAAGTTTCAAGTCGAGTTTACGAAAGTCGCCAAAGAAACGAACTAGCGTCAAGAGAAATAAACATAAGGTGAGCATATTTGATTATTCAAATGAACGTTTCTGATTTGGTTCAATTTGTTGTGTCGGTGATTTTTCTTCATTTATTTTCATTTGGGATTTGATTGCAATGCATTTATCCCCATCAATAAATAACAAGAATGAACATCTACGCAGTTCTGAGCCGAAGGAAATCACAGCCAATTCAAGAGAATTAACGGAAAATATTCCAGAGTCCATTCTGTCATAATGAAAAGAGTAATGTAAAAGTTAACAATAAGTCTTTCTATGTGTCTAAGGTTTCTAAGGTTTGTTTGTTTGGTAAGGATATGGAATTGTCTCTAGGGAGCGTTATCAGTATACACATTTTTTGGGTATTGGCATTAATTCATTTTTTGACAAAACATATGGGAAATTGGCTCTCGGTCGAATTGGCTGAAAAATTAATTATGTTATCGTAGGATAGGTTATTGGAAAAAAGTCTGAGTTCAAATGATTCTGTATGTTTAGTTTCTGAGATATAAGCGGCCAAAGTTCGTAAAAACGTCGTACTGGGGTAGGATTGACAAAGAGAAAAACTGTTTTTTTAGTCGAAATAAGACAAAGTAAGGATGAAAATGTATTGATCGGAACTCATAAATTATAATCTTATTCATGATAGTACATTAGGGTGTATGCGGGGCATAGTCAAAAAAATCGTTTTTTCGGATTTTTTTTCCAGCACCATTTTAAAACTGAATATTTTGTTAAGATATCATAGTTCCAGTCTATTGTAGGCGAAAAAATGTGTTTTGTTTTTTGATGACCTTGTTTGAAATATATATTTGTATTTTATTTTCGAGTATACCCATATACTGAAAACAATTGATAGATCGTTTTTGATAACAAGAAAAGGAATTAACTGCTACTGCCCATTGAATAAAAGATAGGGTAACATTCTGATGAAGTTAATTGTTCAATATTACCTTTCATTTAGATAAAGGGTGCGTTACATTTTTTTAGGAAACTGTTCCGTTAATTTGGATCATATTTTACTCACAATATTTTGAAAATGTTGACTATCATATACGATAGTTTTATCAACTTTGTATGTTGCGTTTCTTAGATTTTTGAAGTTTACGGTATTACGATATATAGGGTAACCTATCAATTTAACAAAATTTTATGGAACCTTTCAACACGTTCAATTCTATTATAAAATTTTTCGAAATCAATTATTTGATACTATAAACACAAACCACCCTCAACAACAATTTGGAACTCAACAGTATAGACTAAAAAAAATCGAATTATAAATAACGAGTTCTAACATAGAAAGTCAATGAATATTATGGAAAATATAATTTAACAAATCGAAATGAACCTGAGAAAGCCATTGTATAGTGAAACACGCGTCGTGTTTTAGTGAACCCTTAAGTAGAGAAAATCTTATAGTGTATTGTAGTAGTGAACTCTAAATCGAAATTGAAACTAATTAGTTATAAACAACATAACCAACAATTTACATAATTGAACTCTCAAAAAACAAACAATAAACAAAACCTAAATTCAAATAATATTATTAATATTGTTATTTATTGGTCTATTTGTGTAATCTAAAATATTGTTCAATAGTTCATGGCTAGGGTACTTTATTGTTTCTTGATAACGAGCATATCCTACGTACCAAAGTATGCTGCAAATATGGGAACAGCATCCCACTGTTCTTGCTCCACTTTTGCAGGTACAGTAGTAGCCTAGAATACGTTCATTTGCAGGTGCATCAAGAATAATACTAAAGGATATCCACAGTTGATACTTTATAGCATTCCTAAATCTGGACACTATGCGGCAGCGTAATAGTCCAGGTTCAGGATTACGCATATCAATTTCAAATAGAAACAATAAAGTACCCTAGCCATAAACTATTGAGAAATGTTTTAGATTTCGCAAATAGACCAATCAATAACAATATTAATAATTTTATTTGAATTTGGGTTTCGGTTATTGTTTGTTTTTTGAGAGTTCCATTATGTAAATTGTTGATTATGTTGTTTATAACTAATTAATTTCAATTTCGATTTGTTATGTTATAATTTCCATAATATCAATTGACTTTTTATGTTAGAAGTCGTTATTTATAATTCGATTTTTTTTGAGTCTATACTGTTGAGTTCCAAATTGTTGTTGAGTGTGGTTTGTGTTGTTTATAGTAACAAATAATTGATTTCGAAAAGTTTTTTAATAGAATTGATGTGTCGAAAAGTTCCATAAAATGTTGTTGAATCGATAGATTACTCCATATATCGTAATACCGTAAACTTCAAAAATGCATATCCTAGAAACGCAACACGCAAAGTTGATAAAACTATCGTATATGATAGTCAAAATTTTCAAAATATTGTGACTAAAATATTGTCCAAATTAACGGAACAATTTTCTAGATATTCAACAAAAACGTTGTAAATGACCTAAAAAAAATGTAACGCACCCTTTATCTAAATAAAAGGTAATTGAACAATTGAGTTCATCAGAATGTTACTCTATCTTTTATTCAATGGTCATCAGTAGCAATTAATTCTTTTTTTTTTGTAATAAAAAACGATCTGTCAATTGTTTTCAGTATAGGGGTATACTCGAAAATTAAAAATATATATATATATATATATATATATATATATATATATTTCAAATAGAGAGAGTCATCAAGAAACAAAACACGTTTTTCCGCCTACAATAGACTGAAACTATGATATCTTAACAAAATATAACTTGGTGGTTTTGAAATAGTCTGGAAAAAAAATCCGGAAAAACGATTTTTTTACTATGCCCGTATACACCCTAATGTACTATCATCAATAAGATTATAATTGAACATGTTTATGAGTTCAGATCAATACATTTTCATCCTTACTTTGTCTTATTTCGACTAAAAAAACAGTTTTTTTCTTTGTCAATCCTACCCCAATACGACGTTTCTACGAACTTTGGCCGCTGATATCTCAGAAACATTCAAAGTCAAACTTTTTTCTAATGACCCATTCTACTATAACATAATGAAATTTCAACCAATTCGACCGAGAGCCAATTTCCCATATGTTTTCGTGCGGAGTTCTTTAATAATTTCGACGTTTCGACCCCTATTTCCCTCGATTCTGGCTTTCATAATCAGAACCACTAATTCAGCAAAATAATAGGGAGAAAATGTCCCCGGTAATAATTCGTCTTCTTGATCAAGATCTCATTCATTTCATCATGAATTATATGAAGGTACAGAAACATAAACCTTCACTATTCCTCATAGTCTAGTTAACAAGTGCTTTTTAGGGCAAAATTTTCTCGCATTCTCCGAAAATTATGATTGAGGTGTCATTCGATTCGGAATGACATGTAGATATTTTTGAGAAAATGCTAAGGCCGCTCGCAAAAATTGCAATAGTTATAAACAATAAAGTGAAAAAAAAAGGGGGGTTTGGTTTTTCGCCAATATCTCAAAAACAATTCGAAATAATTCAAATTTGAAAAAAGATGCAAAAAGAAAAGGAAATTTCCTGAGAAAAAGTTTGGACTCCTGGAACTGTAGGACCAATATTTATAATTTTCCCAGAGGGTTGAAAATACGCCCGAAAACGGGTACTCCGGCTTGCGCAAGCCACGTCCCCTTCGGACCTTTAATGAATAAATATTATTTAAACTTATTAAATATGAAAATTAAAAATTGAAAAAATTCAGGCGCCTGCAGGATAGATCAATGAACAATAATCCGCGATTTTTCAATAAGTTATCCATTAGTTAATTAACAATTTTTTGTAGCACGAACATTAACATTGCAAGTGCGATAATTGTTAAACTATTAATCTGAGAATGTTTTCCTTTCGTGGAGCTATTTTTCAAAGGTCTAAGAAAAGATTTCCGTTGGAAAAATTGAAAAATTGTAAGTTTTCGTTTTGTTATTAACAATTTACTAAGGTGAAAAATTATAAAGCTTCATTAAACATTGAAAAAAACTTTTTTTTTATAATATTATTATTGACCCGTTTTCTTATGATCAGAAACTACTCGAACATGATTTTCAATAATTTTTATCAAAAAATTAAAAAAGTTTTAATTTTTTTTTATAACATAATCTTTGATATAATTATGATTTTTCAAAAAAAACGTTTCTTAAAAAAAGAATTTTATTGCTTAAAACGCATTTGTTAAATAAATTTTTTTTTACCACTTGTTATGAAAATTAAGGAACCATTTTTTTTTAAATCATTATTTATCTTGGTCTTTGATATTAAAAAAAAAACGTTTATTATAAATTTTCATTGTTTAAATTTATAAACAATTTTTAAAATTTTTTTTTTTATTTTCTACAACCTTATTTTTTTATAATAAAATATTTTTTTTATAATAAAAAAAAAAAAATTTAAGACTTATTTATTCTTTATTGATTAAACAACAAATTAAGCCAAAACTGTTTTCTACTTTTATGTCTAAATATCTTATAAACTAATATAACTATGACCATACAACTTATGTAACTTTTTATCTAACGTATATTTATCAACAATTTTACTTATAAATTTTGTTTTAATTTTTTTAATTATGAATAAAATAATTTTAAAAAAAAATATTCTCAAGTTTATTAGCCTAAGCATCTTAGTAACTAAAAATTAATTAGAAATGTTATTTAATTCAAGTAAGTTTATTTATAACATACTGTAGAATTTTTTTTTTCTGAAAGATTATTTTCATAATCAAATGGTATAAATTAAATAAATAATTGAGTGAGAGCTTCAAATTTGGCCTAATTTGTTGTTTAATTAATAAAGAATAAATAAGTCTAAAATGTTTTCCTTGTACCTCCATTAGTTGAAAAGTTATAATAAAATTAAACATAAAAAACCAGGTCGGAGTGGTGAAATGAGAGAAAACATAAAATTTTAAGTTCAATAAAAAATATAAATATTTTTTTTTCTAAAAATAATACATGGTTGTTTTTGTTTTTTTGAGTAGAAAAAGAAAAAAAATACAAAGAGATAATTCATTTGTTTATAACAAATTGTTTATTAAATGAACAATGAAAATTTAAATAATGAACGTTTTTTTTTTTAATATCAAACCAAATGAATAATGATTTAAAAAAAAATGGTTCCTCAATTTTCATAAAAGTGGTAAAAAAAAATGTTATTTAACAAATGCGTTTTTAAGCAATAAAGTCCTTTTTTTAAAGAAACGTTTTTTTTTTTAAAAGTCATAAATATCATCAAAGATTATGTTATAAAAAAAATTCTCTCATAAACAACGCAATTTTTTAAACAATAGGAGATAAAAATTATTAAAAATAATTTTTGAGTAGCTTCTAATCATAAGAAAACGGATCAATAATAATATTATAAAAAAAAAGTTTTTTTCAATGTTTAATGAAGCTTTATAATTTTTTACCTTAGTAAATTGTTAATAACAAAACGGAAATTCACAATTTTTCAATTTTTCCAACGGGAATCTTTTCTTAGACCTTTGAAAAATAGCTCCACGAAAGTAAAACATTCTCAGATTAATAGTTTAACAATTATCGCACTTGCAATGTTAATGTTCGTGCTACAAAAAATTGTTAATTAACTAATGGATAACTTATTGAAAAATCGCGATAAAAATTTTTGGACCACGAATTATTGTTCATTGATCTATCCTGCAGGCGCCTGAATTTTTTCAATTTTTAATTTTCATATTTGATAAGTTTAAATAATATTTATTCATTAAAGGTCCGAAGGGGACGTGGCCTGCGCAAGCCGGAGTACCCGTTTTCGGGCGTATTTTCAACCCTCTGGGAAAATTATAAATATTGGTCCTACAGTTCCGGGAGTCCTAAATTTCCTCCTCTTTCCGCTTCTTTTTTTAAATTTGCATTATCTTGAATAATTCTTGAGATATTGGCGAAAAACCAAAATCCCTTTTTTTTCACTCAATTGTTTATAACTATTGCAATTTTTGCGAGCGGCCTTAGCATTTTCTCAAAAAATATCTACATGCCACTCCGAATCGAATGACTCCTCAATCATAATCTTCGGAGAATGCGAAAAAATTTTAACCTAAAAAGCACTTGTTAACTAGACTATCATTTCAATATATTTCTCAGTTGGGCACGATTTTTCCATTACCCACGTACCAGGAAGTACGCCCACAACTGAGCAATGCTCGGAAGATCGATTGATTGCCCAATGCACCACCGTTTGTTTGCGAACAAAACCGTTCCTTAATTGAGAACTATTGAACAGTTCTAAAACTTGAAACTCTCCGAAGTTGGTCGGTGGACGATTATTAACCGAACTGGCTCTTGCAATTACACAAGATCTATGCCCATTAGGTGCATTCCCAAAACGTGCACGACTCGAAAATTTCCCGTTACCGGCCTTAAGCCTAGTTTTCATCACAGCGGATGGCGGATTATTTTGTTGCGGACTTTTTCTGATTGGTAGAAAATATTCAAAATGTGAATGGCGCGAAATATTTGCGGATATTTTAACATTTTGCGGAGTCTCATTTTATGTTGAAATTTTTTTAACTTTCTGGCGGTTTTTCAGAGCTTTTGGCAGTTTGACATTAGATAAGTGAGGTTATAATCCCAGCTCGGGTTTATATTTGTTTATGGTCTGTATTTGTGTCGTTAAAGTCACAAAATAGGGGGGGATATTTTGTGGTTAAAGTGTTCAAGTAATTTAGATAATCGCACTCTGTTACGTGTGTTGGGCAAGATGAATTCTGACGAAGAAGAGATTATGATATGATCCTTGAGCTTTTCTGTTTAAAAATATGTTTCTTATACCCACCATCGTTTAGGTTGCCGTTTTCTTTTAATTATTTTGGAAAATGTATAAAGTAGTCCCAACAAGCAAATTTTACGAACCTGAATACTGAATGAATTTATATTATTTGTACTACTCAATTCGTTTTGAAATCGAAACCACCTTTGACATGATAATTATGTTCTGTACTTTGTCAAAAACCAGATAGGTATCTTGTCAAATGAAAATATTACTAGAATTCACTAAATACGCTCCGCGTTTATGAAAACGTTTGTTTGATGCGAGGATCATCCCTCACGCGGAATTTCATTCCGCCATCCGCAATCCGCTGTGATGAAAACCAGCCTTTACCTGCAAGCGTAACTTTGCACTAATTTCTGTATGATTTCGCGTAGTAATCGCCAGGCTTAATATACAGTGACCGGCAGAAAGTACGCATCATGTGGGAAATTTTTATATTAATAAATTTTGACAAATATCGATACGTGCAATCGCTTCTGCATCAAAAGAAACCCCAAAAGACGTCGTACAGTGCCGTTCGTCTTTTCGTGTTTGGCCAGAAATTTGAAAAAATTAAAAATTATTTCTCAAAACACACTTATTAAAATAAATAATAGTTTAGAAAAACTGAAAAACACGCTTTTATAGAAAACCAGACTCAAAAAATTGAAAATAAGAAAAAATGTATTTTATTTAAAAAAAATCGTGTGATCTGAGACATTTCTTACTTTACCGCCCTAGGTGTGTAATGTACTATATAATTATTGATACCATGCACCCCACGCTTTTTTTGAATAAAATACATTTTTTTCTTATTTTCTATTTTTTTAGTCTGGTTTTCTATAAAAGCGTGTTCTTTAGTTTTTTTAAACTATTATTTATTTTCAACTTTTTAGTTTAGTTTTCTATTAACGCGTGTTTTTAGTTTTTCAAACTATTATTATAATTAATAATTTTTTTTAACTATTCTCCAATATTGAAAAGAATCGGACCATAATCACAAAACTCGCGGGCCATTTTGGAGCCGCCATCTTGAATCATTCAATTTTGACAAAATAATCATAATATTCGACCCCAAGACCCCCACATACCAATTTTGAATAGAATCAGACCATAATCACAAAACTCGGCCGCCATCTTGAATTTTTCAATTTTTACAAAAGAATCATAATATTCGACCCCAAAAACCCCCACATACCAATTTTGAATAGAATCAGACCATAATCACAAAACTCGTCCACCATTTTGGAGCCGCCATCTTGAATTTTTCAATTTTGACAAAAGAATCATACTCTCCGACCACGAAAACCCTCAGATACCAATTTTGACGCGATTCGGACCATAATCACAAAACTCGTACGCCATATTGAAGCCGCTTTTTTGGTTTTTTTCACACAAAAATTTCACTGGAATTATGTACACCTGCTAAATTTCAAATCATTCGGACGTCTGGAAGTGGGTCAAAATCGCGCCCAAAGGAGTCGGTTACAAACATTCATCTGGCCCAGATGGTATATCTGCATATGTCATAAAACGTATTTCCACTCAAATCACAAAACCTCTATGTCATATCATAAAGAGGTCTTTTCAGGATGGAATTTTCCCAAGCAGATTGAAAATGTCACTTATAACACCTCTTTTCAAGAAAGGCACCCTACATAATATGGAAAATTACAGACCAATATCTCAGCCTCCTGTAATATCGAAAATTTTTGAATATGTAATACTGAATTCTTTGATGGGATTCCTGATGAAGAATAATATACTTAATCGAAACCAACATGGATTCCATGAAGGTCGTTCAACGATGACTGCTATATACTCTCTCTATGAAATTTTAAGCCGCCATTTCGAATTTTTCAATTTTCACAAAACAATAATAATATTCGACCCCAAAAACCCCCACATACCAATTTTGAATAGAATCAGACCATAATCACAAAACTCGGCCGCCATTTCCAAGCCGCCATCTTGAATTTTTCAATTTTCACAAAAGAATCCTAATTTCCGACAACAAAAATCCCTACATACGAATTTTGAATAGAATCAGACCATAATCACAAAACTCGGCAGCCATTTTGAAGCCGTCATTTCGAATTTTACAATTTTCACAAAAGAATCATAATATTCCGAGCCCAAAAACTCCCACATACCAATTTTGAATAGAATCAGACCCTAATCACAAAACTCGTCCACCATTTTGGAGCCGCCATCTTGAATTTTCCAATTTTGACAGAAAAACTATAATGCCCGACCACAAAAACCCTCAGATACCAAATTTGAAGCAAATACAAAACTCGCCCCATTTTGAGCCGCCATCTTGAATTTTCCAATTTTGAAGAAAACTATAATGCCCGACCACAAAAACCCTCACATACCAATTTTGAATAGAATCAGACCATAATCACAAAACTCGGCCGCCATTTCCAAGCCGCCATCTTGAATTTTTCAATTTTCACAAAAGAATCATAATTTCCGACAACAAAAATCCCTACATACGAATTTTGAATAGAATCAGACCATAATCAAAAAACTCGGCAGCCATTTTGAAGCCGCCATTTCGAATTTTACAATTTTCACAGAGAATCATAATATTCGAGCCCAAAAACTCCCACATACCAATTTTGAATAGAATCAGACCATAATCAAAAAACTCGGCAGCCATTTTGAAGCCGCCATTTCGAATTTTACAATTTTTACAAAAGAATCATAATATTCGACCCCAAAAACCCCCACATACCAATTTTGAATAGAATCAGACCATAATCACATTTTGGAGCCGCCATCTTGAATTTTTCAATCATAATCTCCGACCACGAAAACCCTCAGATACCAATTTTGAAGCGAATCAGAACATAATCACAACACTCGAACGCCATATTGGAGCCGCCATATTGTTTTTTTTTCACACAATAATTTCTTAATGCATTGTCACCGGAATTATGTACACCTGCCAAATCTCAAACCATTCGGACGTCTGGAAGTGGGTCAAAATCGCGCCCAAAGGAGTCAGTTACAAACAAACAAACAAACATACAAGAGAAGCTAATATAAAGCGTGTAAAAAATATCGAAAAATGTTATTCGGAAAAGTTGTTTACAATGACATTTTATAGTTATGTACATGTTTTGACGAAAATCTGAGTTAAAAAAAATAAAAATAAATTTTTTGCAATAAAAAAATCAATTTGGAAAAATTAATTTCTGACAAAGAAACTCATCAGTGAAGCCAACAGTAATATTTTAAATGAAATTTTGTAAAGATTCGCAAGCTATTTCTATTTTATTTGGAGAAAATTTTAAATTTGGTAATTTGTCATTCAGCTGCTTCATAAGAGGTCACTGAAATACCGGGATTCCCTTTTTTTAAAGGACCATGTATCTGCACTATTTTAATTTGAATTTTTTATTAGAACAGAAAATTGATTTAATTTTTGACATTACAAGAACTTAAATTTTTTTATCTTTTTTATTTTCAAACAATTCAAAATAAAATTAGAAACTGAAATTATAAACCAAACAATTACATACAAACTCGAAACTTTGTGATTGTCCATTACTAGACATGTCTACCCTGACGTTCAATACATGTAGTTGTTCGGGATTTCATTTCTCTGGACACATCTCGCAGCATTTGTGGTGTAATGTTATTAATATATTGTCGTATTACTTCTTCTAAATGGTCGATATTATGAAATGGCCAATGTTTATAAACCTCAGTTTTGAGGTATTCCATAAAAAAAATCCAAGGGCGTCAAATCTGGGGATCTTGCAGGCCACGGGTTTTCTGATTATCGTCCTATCCCCTTATGAGGAAAGTGTTCGTTAAGCCACGCTCTGACTTCAAGGGTACTATGTATTGACGCTCCGTCTTGTTGGAAAAAAATATAATTTCTTCTTTCCAGCGGTTATCCATGAAAGAAATAAATAAACTCGTTATTTAAAAACTCTAAATAATTTCGTGAATTAAAGTTGCCCCAAAAAAAGTAAGGCCAACGTTCTGCGTATCTAATATGCCTCACCAAACATAACTTTTGAAGAAAAATTGATTTTTGCCTCTATCGTCCAATTTGGGTTCTCATCAGCCCACCATCTATAGTTCTTGGAACTGACAGTACCGTTTGATGTAAAAGTTGCCTCATTAGTAAATAAAACTTTTGTAGGGAAATTTTGGCATTATTCAATCATGCCTCGGAACCAGAATGAAAAATCTAAGCGGGCATCGAAATCTCTATCGAGTAAGGTGTGGATGAATTTTGATTTGTGTTATATATAGTTGTTCTCCTTGATTGTTCAGCCAGTGCTGACCCTTTCACCAAAGCAATACTTATAACTTTAGATATTGATAAACTATCCTTACTGGCATCTTCTTCGAATAACTTATTCATTATCTTATTTTCTCCCATTCCAATAACGAAAATGTCTCTCATGACTATGTCTAACATGGCCGGACTGAACTTGCAGTTGGCCGCCAAACTTTTAACCTTAGCTGCCCAGTCGGAAACCCTTTCGTTAGTTTCTTTTCTGGCGCTGTAGAACTTTAAACGTTCGGCAAACACTGATTTTACCACAGAAAAATGTAAAAGTAGTAGTTCATTCAATTCTGCAAAAGTCTTCTCCTTGGGTGCTTCAGGCATACATAAATTCTTCAGAGGTACATAACATTCTTCATTCAAAGTATTCAAAAGAAAAGCTCTTTTCCGTGCTTCTTCTGTGATGTTGTTTGCCAGGAAGAACTGGTCCAATCTCTCTGAGAATACGGCAAAATCGGAATGTTTTGGATCAAATGATCCCACAAAACCCAACAACGCACTGCTCATTTTCCTTACTTTTTGTGTGACAAAGTGTTGAAATGTGAGTCCTGTACTGTATTCCCGTCGCCAATGTTCTATTTAGGAAAATAATCAATAATTTTGTGGAGTATTTTATTATTCCTAACGTCAAAATACGATGTGTCAATCAGTAACTCTTTCTAACTAGCTCTATCTCACATATGATATACAGAGAGGGAAACAACATATATAACAGCACAAAATTTATTATTCTTCAAAATTCTTCTAATGGATTTTTCAGATATACCAGTTTGTTCTTGCCTCTCCGATAGTGCCATCTGTGGATTTTCTGTTACCGATAAGAAAACCTTAAAGGTATCTTCTTCATTAGTGACGGGATTTTTCTTACAAACTTAGCTTTTCTTGGGGTTTCTCTAATTTTTGTTAACACACAACAAAATGTAAAATCACTTTGACAATAAAAAAACTATACAAGAAAGACGATAAGAATATCTGGATAAATAATAGCACTACTAAATCGTTTGACAACTCTTAATAACATATTAGCATTATGAGTCAATTGTTTCATGGCCTCTTCGATCATGATATCATTGGTATGTATGATTCTAACGATTTGCAAAGAATCAAGCTATTTTTTGTTCGATTTTTTTTATTTTCATTGGAATTGTGTAGATACAAGGGCATTTATTAATAATAAACACTATCGGGATTATAATGTCCTGAAGATATTTCAGTGACCTCTTATAACGCAGCTGAACACATGGCAAATTCACAGATTTAAAATTTTCTCTGAATAAAATAGAAAAATTTCGCAAATCTTTACAATATATAATTTGAAATATTACTGTTGGCTTTAAATGAATTTTTTCAAATTGATTTTTTTTATGGCAAAAAAATTATTTTTATTTTTTTAACTCAGATTTCCTTCAAAATATGTACATAGGTATACAATGTCATTCTGAACAACTTTTTCGAATAACATTTTTCGAATAAGTGTTTTAAGATATAATTTTTAAATTTTTAAAATTTTCCGCCAAACACGAAAATACGAACGGCACTGTAGAACGTCTTCTGGGGTTTCTTTTGATGCAGAAGCGATTGCACGTATAGATATTTGTCAAAATTTATTAATAAAAGAATTTTCCATGTGCTGCGTACTTTCTGCTGGTCACTGTATGATTTGCCGCTCAAAAACAAACACTATTTTTGATTTTCGAATTCTGTTAAATATTATGGATCTAGTTATAGTTATTCTAATCCTATTTGGAACGGCAATAAAAATAAGAGCACTACGAGGAGTGTTCATATGCACCCGGCAAATGGGAAATTTATATACTACCAGGGTTTTTACTTTCAAAGCGTTCCTGGTACAATCATAAATAAGTTCTGGCGTGTGTCCCTAGTTTCCCAGATTATTAGTAAAGGCGCTATCAAATATATTTGAGGAATAAAAGCTCGGCTAGCTGGATTGGACATCTGTTATCTGAAGTCGCATGATTTTCTCAGTTCACAATATTCCTTTATCGGTGCGCCGTGTGTTGGTGAGGTTAGGAATTATCCATTGAAAATAATTTTATCAATATGGCTTTCTGGAAACCTTTCGAAACAAATAATAAAATTCAGTTGAGATAACATGTGTCTACTTTTACATGGGGTGATCAATTGCTATGATTATAAGAATAAGTAACTGAAAAAATATCACTTGAAAATAATATACTGACGCCTATGTCAAGGCGGCAATTGGAAAGATGAATCCTTCACGAAACTTTTTATGTCAGTCCAATTGGGATTAGAAATACTATACTTCTTTGTATAGTTTTCCCAATATCAATTGCAGAAGCATAAACAAGTCTTGCGGCGAAATCCTGTGAGCAGCAGTGGCGGAGATAACTGATTTCATTTAGATATTTTAAGATTTTAAAAATACTCCATATAATGAAAAATGAAAAAAAATCAAAGACAAGCTTTTATTTATACAAATACATTAGGAAGAAAAATAATTTCTTTCATTGTTTGATGTAGGTTATTATCATATCCTAAAACGTATTTCGATCGGCACACACCAAGACCATAGACGCTACTGGTTTTTAATCTATCAGAGATATTAAAACACAAATATACCGCGTGATTTATGACCTCCCATCGTATAGACCCACCTGCCAGCATTGATGTCCGACTTGATTGGCCCAGACGAATCGGTTGTACAACAGACAGCCGTCACTCGAGTCCACGTTGACTATCGGCTCTTTTGATCTAAATGTTTACGAGTAGTACAGATTATTTTTCGTTCCGTTTCTTCGCATATACGCTCGTGTTAGCGAAGTGAGTTCTCATTTGCTTCCTATAGAAACAGCTTCTGCAATTGATATTGGATGGACTATACTTTGCACTTTATTTTAAGAAATTATGCATTAATATAATATCAAATAAAATAATTAATAAAAAAAAACTTTTAAAAAACAAGATAATATTCAATTGCGCTAAAAAGTAAAAAATAATTGGTTTGGATGTGCGACGTAGGTTATTCCTTGACTTATAGATTCAAAAGCTTGTCGCACAAAGTTTTCAGTTCGAATACAAAAGCGATCAGCTTTTAAATCTATAACTCACGGAATAACCTACGTCGCACATCCAATGCAATTATATTTTATTTTCTAGCGCATTTGAATAAAAGCTTACTAGTCTACTCGACAAGTTGAAGATGGTCTGAAATAGAGATACTGCTCTTAAAATTATGTGTGATAGCTCATTGGATCCGGAATAACACCTAGAAAAATGTGCCAAAAAAAATGGCATTTTGTTTTTTGCCAATATTTCATAAACTATTAATATTTAAGAAATTTCAAAGAAATATTCTGAAAGAGGAGGAAATTTCCAATAAAAAACTTACGGCTTCCGGAACTCTATCTCCATTATTTATCATTTTAATTTAACGCTGAAAATGGGTCTCCGAGCGACATTTTTAGGTTGCGCGCGCGACGTCAAAAGCGAGTACGATGCATTAATTAATTTATTTAAGGTATTAAATTATTTTTTTTAATTTGAAAAAATCATGGTGTATTCGAAACACTATAGATAATTTATTCCCGTTAGAAATTTTACTTAAAGGTAATTTCTCAACAAGTTAAACGATTGTTAACTAACAAAATTTTCTCGAACTTCTGTCTTAATTGTAAATGAAAAAAAATTTTTAAATAATCGTCGTAAAAATGTTTCGCTTCGTAGAGCCTTTCTTATATGCATACTCAACAAGATCACGTCATAAAAATTAGAAAAATATTCATACTTTTTTTATTTTAATTTTTGTACTTAAACAAAAACTAATCGTTTTTTTATATTTCTATTGTTTAAATAATTAGTTAAGAAATAAAAAAATTTCTAAAAATCATAATTGACAGTCCTCTATGAAGTAACAAAAAAATATTTTTTATCAACAATTCCATTGTTTATTAACCTACCAATTTGTTATGAACAAATTTTTTACTTTGTTAATTATTTTTTCTGAAAATTTTGTTAGTTAACAATCGTTTAACTTATTGAAAAATTAGGTTCAAGTACAATTTTCAACGGGAATAAATTATATATAGTGTTCCAAATACACCATATTTTTTTCAAAAAAAAATAAAAAATATTTTATACCTTAAATAAATTAATTAATGTGTCGTACTCGCTTTTGACGACGCGCGCGAAACCTAAAAATGTCACTCGGAGACCCATTTTCAGCGTTAAATTAAAATTATAAATAATGGAGATAGAGTTCCGAGAGCCAAGAGTTTTTTATTGGAAATTTTCTCCTGTTTCAGAACCTTTCTTTGAAATTTCTTAAATATTAATTGTTCATGAAATATTGGCAAAAAACGAAATGCCATTTTTTTTTATCTTCAATTGTTTATAACTTTCGCAATTTTGTATGTGCTAATACACGCTTTTGGCACATTTTTCTAGGCGTTATTCCGGATCCAATGAGCTATCACACATAATTTTAAGAGCAGTATCTCTATTTCAGACCATTTTCAACTTGTCGAGTAGACTATACTTTTATAGAGGTTGTTTTTGTTAATTATTTTATTTTGTGTTTTTTAGTAAGCACGCCTTTTTCCTGTAAGTTCTGAGCTATCTAGTTCTTCAATGAGAAGACCACTAAAATGAAAGAACCGTCCGCCATCTTGGAGCTGCCATCTTCAATTTATGAATTCTGAGAATTTTTTTATAATTTTCGACTGAATTCATAATCTCCGAACCCAAAAACTACGAAAACCGAAAACCTCACATACCAGTTTTGAATAGAATCGGACCATAATTACAAAACTCGTCCGCCATCTTGGAGCCGACATCTTGAATTTGTGCATTTTGAATCAAAATTCATAATCTCCGACCTCGAAAACTCCTCACATACCAATTTTGAATAAAATCGGACTATAATCACAGAGATCATCGGCCATCTTGGAGCCGCCATTCCTGGTATTGGTAAAAGTTAAAGTTGCAACCTTTTATTCTAAATTTTTTTATTCTTAATTATGCCATGAATGGCAGCTTTTTCATAGTCCATGAAAAACTCTTCGAGTTGAAATTTTTGTAATTTTGTTTTTAATATTTCAGAAAAAGATGTTTATGTTTCTTCTTTCCTGTTTGGTAATGAGGCATGAACTACAGGCGTTACGCGAGTATTTTCTTTTGAACTTCCAATATCCATATGTATGGTGTGAAGCTAGTCAAATATCGAGGGACAGCTTTTAAAGGTTCCATCACCAAAAAACATGTACCTTGTGTTCACATGTCACTAGCTTCAAAAAATATTAAAATTCCTTGATCGCAAATATTGTCATGCAAGATAAATTCTCCATGTTTCTCTGGAATAACTATATCTCGACGATGTTTCGGGAGAAGATCGATTCCAAGAGATTTGGGTCTTGCATTGTATAGTTGTCTTTTTATTCGGCAAAAATCTGGAATTTCTTTTATAAAATCCAGTCCTATGTCCTTGGCTTTCATCAGTTCTTCTTGATACATTTTCGGCATTGGTGTCAATTTTTCGCGGGCCCTTTTCTTGACTTCAAAAACACATCCAGCAACTTCATTTTTAGCAACATCAACTGCACAGAGATCTTTCTTATTCGTACCGTTGATACCTTTGCATCGGTAGTTACAGTTCCACTACATTTGCGATTTACTCAATACCATAGTACTTACTGCTTTTATAAATATTTTTTTGATTATACTTTTATCCTGTATCTAGCAAAGGAGGTTTCCTTTTTTTTATTCAATTATTTGTAGCTCCATTCTATATTTTAAAATTGAAGTGGTCGATCATACAGATGCTCAAAAACTGCAAAATGTTACATAACAGGCACCTGACAGTCCATAGGAATTCCCAAAATTATTACAAATGCCCAATATTGTGATTTTTAAATATTAACATGAAATATTGAGGTAGATAATTAGAGTCATTTATGTATATTTTTTCGTCGTGCACTTAATGGGAATAAAACAGGTAAATTTTGATGCATGCCCCTATCGGGAATGCAGCTAACAGAAAAACACATTACACAAAACCGCCTGATATATCGATTGAAGGTAAATTATCTCGTTTTGTGATGTTGATTGAGTAATTGATATTTGAATCTGTTTACCTATGAGAAGAATCTACTTTATTCATAATAACGTGAGATGAAGTTTTCCATTTGGAATAAATAAATTATTCGAAATAGAACTGAAGAATTTTCTCTGTTCCTTTTTTTTCTGAAAATTCAAATTGTGTGGGCTCATCGTAATTGAATGTCATTTAACTGCGATTCATTGTTGACTATGAGTTGTATCAATATTGTCGTGCTGTGTACTTCATTAATTCAATTCAATTATCAATATTTGCTTATGATTGGTATTCTGTTCATTTATATAGTCTCGTTAAAATGTGCAGAGTTGATTGTATCCAAAATAAGTATACACAATATCGTTTTTCTATACCTTTGCGCACACCATACCAAACACTAAAAAGATGATCAGCAGAACTAAATATTGATTATATACCTCGAAATTAATTCAGCTAATCAAATGCATTTATCTAACCAATCAAATCCCAAATATCAGCTAGTGTTATGAAGGGTGTTACTTAATAACGTGCTAATATTCAAGGATGTTATTCTTGGGTCCATATTGAGGAAAAAACTTCATATGAACATATGTCCTAAAGGTCTTAACATTTGAACTACAGGGTGGTAAAGATTTTAACATTTTTTTTATGATAATCTCCGTATGGCTCTAGATATTTTTGTGAAACGTAGTACGCATTTTTTGTGCATCAGAACATTTTCTGCTGTACAACATAATTTTTTATTTGCCAGTGGCGCCCGTGCGGGATTTGCACCGAATCATTTCAAAGAGAGAAGTGATACGCCACTGCTTTTTCTTGAAGTAAAAATTATTTTTGGAATCCTCATTCCTTTTTGAGCAAATCTGGTATATTAATTTTCCTTATTTAAGTACGGTTTTTGCTAAAAAAAATTAAGTTCATTCATTTGCATCTCGCTAGACGACGAGAAAAATTATTTATGTAACTTTAAACAAAAATTTATTTGAGAGAATAATTTTCAAACGGAAAAATTATAGAATTATAGTAATCTAAATACATTTGGGAATGCTAACATAAAATTACCCTGAACGCATAAAGAAATAAATTAAATCAGATGTTCAAAATGTGAACCTCCTGCAAACATGCATGCCTCTGCTCTTTTTCTCGTGGACTCACGTACTCTTTGGAAAATGCCGGGACTGTTCCTAATAGTTCCGCCAGAAACTATGATGCGATTTCTCAACTATTCTTTGGTAGGACACATCAGCTTGTCTATCTGTGACCTTCTGATAGTCCTGAACCATGAATTGATTTGCCTGTAGGTACCATTATTAATTGACCGTTACAAGGAACCAAGAACCCTATAATATTTTCACGATTTGTACCTTACCAATATATAACTTATTTGTACTTCCTGGTTTCGTAGCTCTAGACTTGATCATCAAAGTTTGTTTAAATATTCTTGATGTACAATCTCTTTCGATTTTTGGAGTTTTTGAAAAAACCGTGGCGACGAACCAGGATTGATAGACATTTGCGTTGATATATGTCACACTGGTTCTGATCATTTGTAACTTTTCGATATAAATTGATAAACTAGAAGCTAGTATTCTATTTACAATAAGAAGATTAATACAGTCCATTAAAGGATTCAACAGTTAGGTTGTTGGATATTGAACACTCGACCATACTGTATAACAAAGTAAACGAGCTTAGAATCGAAATTGCTAGAGGTTGAAGAAACCATGGCAGTTCACAACAATGAAATATTAAAATCTTTACTATAAAATTATTTCTGTTGATGAATTTCTTACCTTCATTCAAAGAAGGGTGTTTCAAATATATAGAGAAATGTATACTTTGAATCCATTAATTATCAAAGTTGGCTTGTGTCATTCTCCATTAATAACTCGTGGTGTAAATCTCGTGAGAACCATATTATTTCCAACCTCGTGAGAAGTGTAATCGCATTCATATAGTTACCATCAAAACTACGATAATGTGTTAAATCATAACTACTGGAAACTGTATTCAAATCTACACTTGTATTTTCTCCAAACTACGACCAGAAGAGAAAACTACATGATTGGCCTCGCCATCACTTTCACAGCGAAAGAACCTTTTTCCGGAAATTTTCTTCACTTTAATTTTCTCACTCGAGAACCGGAAGTCCAAATTCCGTAGGTAGTTTGAATTTACCTCTCAACTAACTTTTTCCAATCTATTGAGAAGGAAAAGGACAGAGTATATTTAATGACAATACCTATAGTCTCGATCAGCTAATTTGACGTCATGTGGTCATCCCACTACCTACAAGTTTCCTAGAACTTATCGATAGGCAACCACTGATACTCGCCTCACTAATGTTGGTGACAAATAAACCTATTGATAGCTTGCCATAATACGCGAATGAATAATCCGTGAAAACAAACGAATTGATATATATATATATATATATAAAAATATATATATATATATATATATATATATATATATATATTGTGAGTAAATATACTCAGCATTCTTGAATAAATCTACCTTATAATAAAGATAATTACTCCAGAGATATAATACAAAATACAGGGTCCTTTATATTTACTTTATACAAAAATAGGTAGATGAAAAATTATCATCTTGAGATATCTTCTCTAAACTACGAGGATAATAAAAATTATATATTTATATGTGGGTCTATAGTATAAGTAATTTATATACAACTTGTAACTCATACTGCTCCGCAGTGTAAACGTTACAATGTTTCTCAAAAATATCTAGGGTCATACCAAAATTATCATAAAAAAAAGATTTTTTTCTTAAAACTTTAGCACCCTGTAGTTCAAATAACCCCCTTAAATATGCCTTTTTTCGTATATAGTTTGGCATCCTGTGGTTGATATATATATATATATTAGTTATTTATATATATATATAGTATATATATATATATATATATATATATATATATATAGTTATATATATATATATATATATATATATATATATATATATATATATATATATATATATATATATATATATATATATATATATATATATATTGTGATAAATATACTCAGCATTTTTAATAAATTACTTATAATAAAGAGAATTACTCCAGAGATATAATACAAAATACAGGGTTCCTTTATATTTACTTTATACAATAAAAACTTTTTAACAAAAAATTAAACCGACGAAATACGGAACTGAAAAGTAAAAAATAAAAACTTTTTAACAAAAAATTAAACCGACGAAAAAATCAACTGAAAAGAAAAAAATCAAATAAACCTTCTTAGTCTAAATGATAATTGAGCTCCTAAACTAATGTAAGTAACTGATTTTGAGTCGGCGCCAAATAAACAATTATCGAAGATCATTATCCATGAAAGAAGTCATCAAAACGCAGCCGTGCATCTCGCTGCCATCATTTTACGCTTCACCTCATTCAATTGCTAGTTTGTTTGGCGCCGACTCAAAATCAGGTACTTACATTAGTTTAGGAGCTCAATTATCATTTAGACTAAAAAGGTTCATTTTAGTTTTTCTTTTCAGTTGATTTTTTCGTCGGTTTTTTTTTGAAAAGTTTTTTTCCGTATTTCGTCGGTTTGATTTTGTTAAAAAGTTTTATTTTTCATTTTTTTGTGGCTAAAATCTACCAATTACTACGTACTTGTTTTTTGATTACTTCCAAAATACTTACTTACCCACCTTACTTCAACTATTACCAGTTAAATAATATGATTATCTACTTTCACTATTTGTTGTAATATAAATTATTTTCGTTGTTCTGGTTAGTTTATTTCATAACTTTGTATATCATTCCATCCTCTCATAAAATATACTGATTTTGACGGAACAAGAATAATGTCAGTAGCGATCTGTCATTGTCAACTACGTATGTGTGTGCCAATGTTCACTAGTGAAAAATCATTTATCCCCTATTTTTCTACCCGTAAGGGTGGCTAATTCCTTCCGAAATCCAAATATAAGGTATACCCTATCTATTAAAGAAAGAATCATCCAAATCGAAGAACCCAGTACAAAGTTATGCCTGATAGAATCGGTTAACGGACCAGAATTCAGAGGGTGAGTGATCAATATCCTTCATTTCGCTACCCTTAGGGTTGGATTTCATCTTCTAAATTCAAATGGGACCAAATTCGAAGTACACCCTATCCACTGAAAAAAGAATTATTGGAATTGGACGCCTCAGTAAAAAGTTATGCGTGATCATACATAAAAAAATATGATGGAAATACATAAAATATACGACTCGAATAGAGAACCTCCTCCTTTTTGGTTTCGTCGGTTAAAAATAGGTAGATGAAAAATTATCATCTTGAGATATCTTCTCTGAATTACGAGAATGATAAAAATTATATATTTATATGTGGGTCTATAGTATAAGTAATTTATATACAACTTGTAACTCATACTGCTCCGCAGTGTAAACGTTACAATGTTTCTCAAAAATATCTAGGGTCATACCAAAATTATCATAAAAAAAAGATTTTTTTCTTAAAACTTTAGCACCCTGTAGTTCAAATAACCCCCTTAAATATGCCTTTTTTCGTATATAGTGAGAAATACAGAGGACATATAAGAATACTAAAATATTGTTTTTTTTTTCAGGATAAAGAACATCGATACTTTGCAATAAAACCAATTCCCTCAACGAACGTTTCTCCCGTCATAGTCTTCATCAACCCGAAATCCGGCGGCAATCAAGGCCTCAAACTACTCCAAAAGTTCCAATGGTTGCTCAATCCCCGACAGGTGTTCGATCTGACGCGTGGAGGGCCCAGAATGGGGTTGGAGCTCTTCAAGAAAGTGCCTAATTTGAGGGTGTTGGCGTGTGGAGGCGATGGTACGGTGGGGTGGGTGCTCAGCGTTATCGACCAGATTGGAATATCACCGGCGCCTGCCGTGGGGGTTCTGCCTTTGGGGACGGGGAATGATTTGGCGAGAGCCTTAGGATGGGGTGGGGTGAGTATGAAATAATGAAATTCTTCAATACTACTAAGATCATTTTTGCATTATATTGGAAGAGTCAATCGGGATTTAGAGCTGACCATAGTTGTACAACGGCCTTTTAGGAAGTTGTCGATGATGTACATATCTCTATTGACAATAACAAACTGTGTCTCTCAGTATTGCTTGACTACTCGAAAGCATTCGACCGCATTAATCACAAACTAGTTGTAGCTATTCTTAGTTACCCAGGGTTTTCCTCGGTGCCACATCACTCCTCCAAAGTTACCTTCATAACCGATCTCATTGTGTTATACTTAATAATGACAAGTCAAACTCACTCATTCTAAGAAATAGTGTCCGTCAGGGATCAATATTGGGCCCCCTTCTCTTCGTCCTCTATACCTCCCAATTTTCAAAGTCCTTACGTTACACTTCAATGCACTGTTACGCAGACGATACATAATTGTATCTAGAATTCGAAGAAGACTACCTCAACCATGCACTCGAACAAATGAATCAGGATTTGAATTCTCTAATAACGATCTCTAATAAATACTGTCAACTGTCAACGCTTCTAAATCTTATGTCATGATTATTGCAGGAATTTAGTTGATGTAGCCGTAGATGGGGTCCAATTATCCACTACTGAAATAACAAATAATTTAGGATTATACTCCGACAGTGCTCTCAGATTTAGGACACACATTACTCATATTTTGAGGCACGGGTACATGAACCTTAAAATTATTTATTCAAGTAGAAATATATTAAACAATAAAAGTAAACTCATGATATGTGATGCATTAGTTCTTTCACATGCCGCAGACGTAGTTTATAACCCGGGACTACTGAAATCAGACAGACTGCGCCTACAAAAACTTCAAAATTCATGCATCAGACTCATCACAGGCAAAAGAAGACGGGAACATGTTTCGCAGTATCTTAAAAATCTTGGTTGGCTCAATATGGAGGCCAGGTGCATACTCCATTCCAATTATTACAAGTGGAAAGCCACCTTACCTATTCAGAAAGTTATCTTTCAGAACAGATATACACAATCTGAACTTGAGATTTCGCAATAACTTGACAGTGCCTAAACACAGACATTCTTTCTTCCGTGGCTCCTTCTTGTATCAGATTGTTCGCTTATACAACCGGTTACCGACTTGATTTAAATCATTTTCACTCAATACGTTCAAGAAAAAACTGAATTCCGTATATTGAAATATGATATGAAACGAACCGAATTGGCACACTCCTGTTTCAACTTCTATGAAAATGTTCGTAATAATTTCCTCCAATATTTAATTTTATATATATTTTTTCCTATATTTTTGTTTTTTTTTATTTTTTTTGTAAAGAATATTTTGAAATCAAGCATGATCATGAATATATTTTGATGGTTGGATGGAAGTTGAAGAATCGCAGATATTGAATCCTGCCTTTTGTTAGGTTCTATGTACAGAGTATTTATTATTATTATTAATATCTGTCGAGTTTCTAGACCTAACAAAAGCATTTGATTGTGTCTCACATAATATATTATTGCACAAACTGAAATTTTTCAACTTCAGTGTAGACAGTATTGCACTTATAAGATCATATTTATCTAATAGAACACAGTATGTACTCTTCATTAATAAAAAGTCAGATCTGAGAACAGTAGAATGTGGAGTTCCCCAAGGATCTATTTTAGAACCTAAACTTTTCCTTCTTTATATTAATGACATTCCCAATGCCCAATGCTTCACTCCAAGCTGATCTCATACTATATGCAGATGATACCACCACAGTTCAGTCAAATAGTGACGCGATCTCGTTAGCTTCTATTATCGAAATTCAGCAGAAACAACTGGAGCAATGGTTTCTGGCGAATAAATTGAATAAACGCATCCAAGACAGAAAGTATCATATTATTATGGACTCATACATGCTGATATTTCATACGCCGATTCTCACATGGGGACATTCTCCCCATTGTTCGGACATTTTTGGCATTCAAAGAAAGTTTTTACGGATCATATCAGGCCTGCGACATAGAGATGACTGTGAGAACGTCTTCAAAGAATTGAAAATAATGACACTACCTTGTATATACATTCTACAGTGTCCCGTTTATATCAAAGAAAATTAACATAAATTTAGAAGCCATTCTCAGATCCACCACTACCTAACGAGAAATCATCAAAATCTCCAGCCAAACTACCTGAGGTTACGAACCCGTAACTCCACCAGTTACTTTGCCCCTCTATTCTATAACGTACTTCCTGCAGAGCACTGAAAGAATATCATTTTCGGAATTTTATCAAAATTTACTCGTTTAATGAATTTTTAACTTTTGACTTTCGTAGTATAAATTCTAACTAACTTTCTCTACCTGTTATTTAATCATTTTAATTACCCATGTGTTTAAATTTGTCTATCTGTATTATTTATATGTATTCATGTAGATATTTGACTTGTGTAAACATTCGTGTATTAGCACCAATAAAGAATTGATTGATTGATTGATTGATATAAAATTGTCGACATTGCATATTTTTTTTGTCGTACCACTATTGGCATCTCGAAAACGGTAAATGATACGAAGTTTGTTAAATTAGGCAAAAGTTGCCTTTTTTAGTAAACAATGAAACGATTTTTCCAAATTGGAAATATCACGAACCGTTTTCAAAATATACGGGAAAAACCAAAATGACCCGTTTTTTTATCTGCTCTGGCGCCTCCATCTTTAGAAATATGTAAATGTGTTCGAGGGCCACCCTCAACTCTATTTTTTCGAATACAGACCTGTATTTTTTTAATGAATTTAAGTTGTCCTTATCTTACCGAATTCAGATAGGTATCTTACCTGGTATTTTTTCCTACATTTCCGCCGATAAATTCATCAAATCAAATCATCAATCTCCTAACAATGAGAATCCTCCCATTCAGAATATAGACCTGATTTTATTTCTGGTCGTATTTGAGAAATTATTTGTGTTGAGTTGCGAGGAAATAATTTAAAATAAATCTACTTTGAATGAATCCCAAAACTTGAAATCAAATCGCAAATCCAATGTGATGAAAATGAAAATGCATAGGAATAACAAGAAACAACGATTACTACATTTACTTTATGCATTTTTTTATGTCAAAGCTAATAATTTTTTGTCCATTCTTAGGCAATAGGCAATTATTTGTCTTTGAGTCCTATACGTATTCACAAGGAACCTATTTCAAATGAAAACGGAGATTATTAAACTTATGAAGAATGCAGTGAGCCATGGATTTAAAAAAATTAAAGAATCTAAATCTGAAGAGTGAATTATTTACATGTGGAACCGAAACCACGGAGTTTTCTAATGATGAGAAAGTGGTATTCGAGGTATTTGAAAAATAGCACCAGATCTCTGGCTATGTATCAAGAAAGTGTATGCCGAACGTCGTCAGCCCAATACCAAAATTTTTCAATGTATTGAAATAAGTTTAAGAGAGCATGTTTCATTTGTGGAATAAAAAAATGAAAGTTGCCTACTACTGGAAATGGTGTTGACAATAAAATAATAAAATAAAAATAAAAAAGTTTTTTCAAGTATCATGTTATAAAGTACATAATAAAATGATAATTAATATAATGAAAATAAAAATGCAGCGATCTCATACCGTTTCCGAGTTAGAGCACTTTCAATTATTTTTTTAACCTCATTTTCAAGCACAGTTTTCTCGCACAAAAATTACTCAAAATGCCTCCTTCGTTTTACCAGCATAAACAATACATCCTAAATCACTCATTTTCGCACAAAATAATATCATTTTTATCGAAAAAATCCTCCTTCTCCTGCAGTTCCAAATAAACAAACTTGATACATGTGACAGATGAAATTTAGTAATTTTTTCTTTATTTTCCATGTTGGTAATAATGAATCACCGCCAACTTTTCGAATTCAAAAATGAGTAATAGTTTCTCCTTCATTTATGTTTGCAATGTTTTTGGGCACCATGATTCATTCATTACCAACATGAAAAAAAGGGAAAGTTACTAAATTCCATCTGTCATATGTGTCAAGTTTGTTTATTTGGAACTGTATAAGAAGGAGGATTTTTTCGATAGAAGTTACATTATTTTGTGAGAATTTGTGCCGAAAATAAGTGATTTAGGGTATAATGTTTATGCTGGTAAAAAGAAGGAGGCATATTGAGTGATTTTTGTGCGAGAAAACTGTGCTTGAAAAAAACTTAAAGTGCTCTAACTCGGAAACGGTATCAGACCGCCGCATTTTTCTTCCGGATTCGTGTTCAGTTTTTTACCTATATTCAGAGAGCATGTGTACATTAACTTCATATTTATCTTCAATCAGTTATGGATATATCCTATGACATTTTAATGAAAAAAGGGTTTTCCGTTCCAAATTTTCGATTGCTGTAGTGATTTTATCATGTTTGAAGCATCTATGAAAGTTTAATCAAAATACTCGTTCTCCCCGAAGTATCAAACAGTGTTTTTCAACTCAACCTTCAGCATAGGTTTTTATATCAACCTACATGGCAGAAAGAAGTTGAGCTTTCAGTTTCTTCTTAAAATTACTAATAGAATAGTTGGTGAACTCTGGAGGCAAGGTATTGTAAAGAATGCAAGCTCTGTAGAAAAAAAACTACGTTAGAAAGTGGTGGTAGAGTGTTTAGGAATTACTAGCAGAAGCATGTTCCTTGTTGGAAAATTATTAAGTTTTCGAAGTATCTCTTAGAGAAATAGCGTTAAATAGTGGTATATCGCGTTCACCGACAAGAATAATTTTCAAGTACATAATTTCAAGCCCTACAAAGTGAGAAAAGTACAGCATTTGCTATGATAAAAAGGCAGTATTTTGCACATGGCTACTGAGACATTTTCGGCAATATGACTGAATTTTTAGTAAGATTTTATGGTGAGACGAAAGTCGGTTCACAAATAATGGATGTTTCAACAGGAATATTAATCATCACTGGCGCCAGGAGAATGCTTATTTACATAGAGCTATTAATTTTCAAGAGAGGTTCGGCATTAATGTCTGGTTTGGTGTTTTGAATACCAAAATCATTGGTCCCTACTTTTTCGACATTCCATCGACGGGGAAGTTGTATCTCGAGTTCCTATCGGAGATTCTAGGCGATTTTTTTGGAAGATTTGCCTCCGAATTTCCTATACGTCGGAGCGTCACCGCAACGCACAAGAATTTGTAAAACATTTCTTGATAGGACCGTGCCAGAAAGATGGATAGGAAACAATGGGCCTATTAAATGACCATCGCGTTCACCCGACCTCACTCTTCTTGATTATTCGATATGGGGTTTCATCAAGGACAAAGTGTTAAGTTCAACTTTTGAGAAATGTTGAAAGATTCAATAAGACGAGTATGCACGGCTATTAACCCGAAGGCTTCCAAATTGCCACAAACAGACCATTTTTAGACCAAAAATGGGTTTGAGGAATGGTGGGCGTCCATTTGAACACCTCGGCAGCGATGACAAAAAAAATCAAGATATCAATTGTTGTTTTTTGTTATTTTTATAGTTTTTCATCTCAATATTAAATAGTTTCAAGTTTAATTTATAATTCCAAGTGGAATATAGCCTTTTGCCTGCCTGTAAAATCAGTAAAAAAATAAGTTTTGGAATTTTCATTGTTTGGACCTTGATAATGGAATTTATGAATAGAAATGTAGAAAAACCAGGTAAGATACATATCTGAACTCGGTAAGATAAGGACTAGTTAAATTCATTTAAATCGTATTGAAAATCAAAGTACAGCAGATCAAAGCAAATTTGAAACAGCGAATAAAGTTTCTTGAACACATTTCCATATTGCCAAAAATGGAAGCGCTAGCGCAATGAAAAGAAAACGGGCCATTTCGGGTTTTCTCGTATATTTTGAAAACGGTTCGTGATATTTCCGATTTGGAAACATCGATTCATGTTCACTAAAATAGGCAACTTTGTTTTGACCAACTTCGTATCATTTACCGTTTTCGAAATGCCAATAGTGGTACGACATAAAAAATATTATATTAAACACTGTTTAAAATATATTATATCACAATGATACAATATTGAAACAAATGCGGCAGTGGATATTCAATTATTAGTGATTAATGAATTCATGCACCATTGTTAATCTGGGAAAAACTCGTTAACTTCATAGTAACATTTATCCACTAGATGTTTTGTCAATTTATTTTAGAATTCAGTGTAATTATTCCCAATTGTAATTCCCTCTTGTAACTTATTGTAAAAATGAATTGGTGCGTATGAAGGGACTTTTTCGAAAAAAGTTGTTCTGTTATCTGGTCTCGTAGGAGTGTTTATCGAAAAATCGAAAAGTTTTGTTTTTATTGACATTAGTGATCTCATGATATACATATACTTGAAACAGTGACAAGATTGTTTTCAATAAAGTAAGATCTGCATGAGTTTGTTTCTGATGTAGATTGCGATATCCAAGATAATGGAAAAAGCCACGATTTATCAGCACCATGTAGCTTCAAAGTAATATTTATATCATGACTATTACATTCAGGTATTATACAGTCCAACCAAATACATTGAAAATGAATAATTCCAATTAATAATGAAACTATTCCAGAATAATTAGACTGAATTCTACAATTAGCAAAATTGGTTATGAAGAAAAAAAATGGCTTTTGCAACAATTTATTGCTAGTCCCATGACAATTTGTAAGGGGAGTGAATTGCATATGTGGAACACATCATCCTTGAGTTTATTCTAATATGTAGTGCATTTTAATAATAAAAATAATACATTTATCACGTCTCGAAAATAGATTTTATGACAGGGATACGAGTGTTCACATAGGTATGTTACACCGAAGTTTGCGTTATTGCATATGTGATGCTCGGTATCAATAATAATATTGATATGTAAGTTTATGGTGAACTTTAAAATAGTCATAGCAGACAGAGAGGCATGGAAGGGAGGATTTCCAATCAATGAACAAATTGCCTGCAACACAGACGGCTCAAAAACCAAAAAAGGTGTAGGAGCAGCAATATATTTAGCTAAGCCAAAGATGGGAGTCTGTTAGAAACAGAACGTACATTTCTCCAAGTGAACTTTGTTTTATCTATCTTTTGTTTGAAATATAAAGGAGATTGACATTATTCGTATAAAGCTTGTCAAAGTAAAAAACATATTGTTGCGAGCACTCCTTATCAAGTATTTTAAATATAGCCATATGTAAACTGAAACTGAAGAATGCCAATAAAATAAATCAATTTTCGTTCGAAATAAAAAACGGTCGCATTAATAGTAAAATTTATATGACAACTCATAAAGTCGAATACTTCCTCTATTAATTGTGTCGGCACATCAATCGAAATTCCAACCATATGTTCAGACATTCCTAACAAATAGTACGCCGGGACAGATGAATAACCCGCGGTCTTTTTGAAGCGGTAATAGGCTTGGTGATATATCACGGCGGCGTGTCAACTCAAACGGGGTACTCACCGACTCATTAATTATAATTTTATTAGGGCGGCATCTTTGAATACCCACACTATATATATAAGATTCTCCCTACTAGAACTCTCTCTACTCTCGCCTCTCTTGATTCAGAATCCAGTCGTCGATCTAGTCAGTCAGTACCAAGCTAGTTCAGCTTCATTATGAAGCAAATAAAAGTAAAGTTTAATTTCAATTAGCGAAGATGAAGTCTCATCTTCCTACGCGAAATAAGCGTAGACTCCGTAGAGTTTATCTGAAGTAGCAAATTAATCAACCATATGCAGAATCATAGTGAAAGTTTAACGCATCAGAATTCATCTCAGTAATAACTAAATGAAAGGAATTAATATTTATCAAGAAGCTAAATAATCATATTGCCACAAGTGAACGCGTAATATTATTCGGAAATAAAACGGAATAATTAAGTCTTAATTAAACTATTGTGTATTACTTCAGTGGACGGTAAGAAATCAAACTGTTTATTTGGCAAGGTATATATGTATAGTGTAATAAGAAAATATTTCATTATTGATTTTATTGATTCAACAAAGGTAAAATTATTATCAATTGTTTAAAATAACTGAAGAACAGTTATTTTAATTGTCAACCTATATTTGTTTCTTTTTTTTTTTTTTTTATTTTAAGTGTATCAATATTGTTTTTATATTTTAGAAAATACATATATATATATTATTACAAATCTTAATTGTATTATTATTCCGAAACGATTTGAGATTGGTCTTTGTACTGTCAAATTAAGTTCCCCCGCTTCATTACATACTGGGAGAAACAAGATCTCAAGCCGCTCTGGGAAATTGTTCCGTTATTGGTCAATAGACAGATAACACTCAGTATGTTATAACAAAAGGTGGACAGGTGTGGTCTTTCAATAAGAACACCCTGTACGTCTTACATCAATATTCTACAAATACGTTTATTTATTCAATCATCCATAAGGAAGTTCAATTTCCAACTGAGTCTCACGAGCTTAGGAAAACATGTAACGATATTTCAGGCAGAAGTTGCCCCAATACATCACTGCGCAGAGTAGTTACTAACGCAAGGAAAAGACCATTGCCTTATTCTCCAACAGCCAAGCGGCTATTAAAGCAATCAGATCCATGAAAGTTAACTCTAAACTTGTCTGGGACTGCTTGGAAACCCCACAAAAGGTAGGCAGTCAAAGCTGACTATCTCTGGCTTGGGTGCCAAGCCACATAGACTACAAGGGCAACAAAGAGGTCGATTCATTAGCCCGAGAAGGAGCACGACGTGCCCCAATTAGCCCAGCGGTACAGCGAAAGCCCTGCGAACAACACAAAACAGTACTTGGTTGAAATGTCATAACCCCATAAGTACAGAAAAACTTTAAGAAACAACAAGTTATTAAGAACGGGCCAGAAAATAACACTCAGGGAATGAAAATAAATTTTGAAAACAAATACTCGACCAAACTGATAAACAAGAGCACGTTGAAAATAGCTAAACACCTGCAAGGCCCGGAATGCATATAAAATGTCACCCTTTTTACAAAGGAGCTCTCACCCTCCGAGTTACGCATATCTAAGGAATTTCATTAGTATTCAAAGAAACTATAAATTATAGGTTTTGACAGCTCATTAAATGCAATCCGACCACGAAATAGATAAATCATTCATTATACATTATTTCGGCTACAGTAACGAGCCATCAATTACTAAGACGGTGATTTATTATGACAGGTAGAAGATAATGTTAGGAATGTGACCCGCGAACGATCCATGGAAGGGGGAGATGATATAAAAGCGCGACCACGTGAACAAACAATGATGATTCGGTAAACAGAAGTCGTTCAAGTAGCATGTCCTCTCAGAGGTGTTCAAACTTTCATTCGATCAACAAGTAGTGCAATAAAGATGAGGAGTGCTCAAATCTAATAATCTGGCAGTGAAATTGCAAAATTCCAATCCAGTCAAACCGGAACTGCACGAGTAATGACTTCACAAAATGAATACACAGTAAAGCAGTATTTACCATTAATAAACATTATGTTATCAATGCTCCAAGAATAAGACACCGAAAACCTCTAACCGATAGTTCATGCTCTCATAGAAAAACATTACTAATACAACCATTGTTCAATATACAGTGCGATATAAAAGTAAATAAACAACTTTCTTGGAATTAAATAAACTAGTAATACAACTAAACTAATATCGTGTAAAACCAATATCGAGTGAATAAGTGTTGAAACCTGTTGGTCTGGAGTAAGTTCATATATTTTTTCTGGATTTATGTTCGGGCAAATTGAATCATTTATAATTTTTATATGTTTTTAAATGTTTCTCCATATTTTATCTTCCCATATTCTTTAAATAATATTTAGACTTAACGTAAACTCTCCACTGTTCTTTGACTATTGTATCATTTTATTATTATATAGAACTGATGGAAATGTTTTGTAACTATTATAAAATATATATGTAAATTATAATGCTTTTCTAAGAGCATTATTTAACAATCTTCCTGAGATCGTTACGCGCTTCTATCTAAACGCCCCACATTCCCTGTATTATTTATTTATTCATTTGTACAATACACCCAGCAGGCCAAAGCCCATTTACAGGTGTATACAATAAGTATTATAAATAATTACACATATAACGGAATCAATTCTGAATGAAACGGAGAATCTCTTTTTTGAATTTTTGGAAAGAAAAAATATATCTACACTAGGAACCTTATTCACACTCCTAGATATTGTAGCTATAGGATAATGATAGTGATGCTCTGTATTGGAAACAGGAATATGAAATGTGCTACAGAACCTAGATGAAATACGCGGTAAACTATTTCGTTTTTTATGCATTTTCAAACAGTGATTTTTTGATTTTATCTGTCTAATTAATTCTTTGCTATACCAACTTGGGTACGAATTTGATCTAGATTCTGCAAGCGGTACACATTCAGGAATCATTTTTTGAACAATATCATTGAAAGTTTCACACATAGAGTCAACATCATTCTGATAGGATAAAAGTTGAGTCAAATTAATTTCACACAGTAACCGAGAAAACTTTTGTACATCGACTCTTTTCATGTCATACCTCTTAATAATTGTTGGAAATTTTTTGTAGCTCACAGAGTCGTTGGACAGCTGTATCAGAAGTCCTGGGTGATGGGGATCTATGGGTACTAATGGATCTTCATTATTTTGCACAACACATGCAGATTAGTTTTTTTTTGTAATAAATGGAAATCCATTTCTGTATTTTATAATCAAGTCACTTTCACCGGACTCTTGACGATCTCTCAGTTCCTGGCGCATTCTTTTAAAAAGCTCCATTTGCATCACTGTCTGATCGGGTTTGATGTATACATCTTTGAACCGGTCAACAGCTTGTATCTTCTTGTTATTCCTAATGAGTTGTGAGTGTTTCGAGCTATCAGACATAATTATTTTTAAAGGTCTGGTTTTCCCAGCAGAGGGTTTTCCTAAACGATGGATTTTTGAACCTATTATTTCAAAATCTGGAATAATAATTTTGACAACATCCTTCAAGAGAAAGAGATATTTCTTGAGGCCGCTCTCGAGAAATAATTACTCAACTTCTCAACCTAACAACAAAGGAGTGATCGAGTAAAGTGATTAATTCATAATATTTGAGAATTCCTTAGTGTTTATTGGTCTTTCTTTGAAGGAGTGATCCAGTGGCGTAACAGAAAGAGCAATATCAAGAATGGTGGAGCCACACGCCGGGCATGAGACAGGGCAGCGAGTTCATCAAGGAACTATCGACAAAATTCACAGAGAGAATAGGAGAAAAACCAGTATTATGGTTGGGCTCCTGACTCAACAATCACACGAATGCATCGGACTAGCAAATACAACCACATGTAGGTTCTGCCAAGAGGAGGAGGTAACCTCAGCGCACATAATGTGCTACTGTGAAGGCCTCACAAGGCTAAGGTTTTCAACAATGGGAGAGAAAAAACCACAACCCCCCTCATATATGTAGGACTATGGAATCTAGTAACAAGGACAGGTCCAGACAGGAAACTCTAACATAACATGAGGGCATACTCAATAGATCTGCAAAGGTCGCAATGGAGTGGTTCCAATCCCATAATTTCCGTATAAATCTAATCTAATGGTGATTTTTCATAAAACGATAAATACTGGAGAGTATTAGAGGATTATAGTAAAATCTACAGAAGAGGAAGACAAAGAAACAAACAGTAAAGAAAGAATGCCTAGTAGCGGGCAGTCTCCTACTGAGCACAGAATAATCTGAACCTTTTACTCTCTTGTGTCATTTCCATCTCTTACCTCAGTTTTTCACCGGGACTCTTGCACATACTTTCGCGATTATATTTCCACGATCCTCACTATCTTTTAGTTCTTTATATCGGTGTTATTGTTTCCAGACTCCAATCGTTCGGCGTTCCTCCTTTTTGGAATGCCTCGTTTAGAGTTATCTAAGGACAAATCTGTTTAGGCTTCTCTCACCTCTGTAGCTATTCGATCCTGGCTTTGTTATTGCTTCTTAAATATCGCTGATACCTATACATTCTCCTAAGTATTTCTTGTTAGTCTTCTATTACATTTTCTTTCTTGGTATTGATATTGATGATAATTTATCCTTTTAATAATTTTCTTTCTTCTACTTCAGTCATGTGTTGCTCAAAAATGAGTCGGAAATGAGATATTGTTTTGGGGGGCAATTTTTTTCAATATAGTCGCGAGAGCTAAAGTAAAAATTCGAAAAGAGCACGTCGAAATCTATAAAACTATCAATTTTCAAAACTCCCGCAAAACTTTCCAGGTAAAACGACCAAATGAGTGGGGTATTGGGTCTTTGACATTTTCTATGATATCCATTTTTTTCCCGTTGTTACCTAGTGTTCCAAAATATAGTTTTCTTATTATTCTTTTTACGATTGCTCTTCTGATCCCAATGAAAAAGTTTTGTCAATTTGTGGTGATAGACTCTTCCAACTGGATTGTTTCAATTCAACGTCATAATCTGAGGAGTAGAAAAGGCTCATAATTAATATATCTCCATTATATTTGTTTTAGATGTTCCCGTTTTGAAATGAACCTCAATCTCGAGTTAAAACTATTTAGAGAATTCAAACATTTTAATATCCGCTATGGAAAGAGTCATAGATATTCCTGATAATTCGAATGTGTTTCTGCTCCCATTTGCAGGAGAATCACATAGGGAACACATTTCAGAAATTGTAAAATATATTTCGTTCGTTGCATGTTCCAAGCTCTGGTAATTTCTGTTACAAACGCAACGTTTTTCAAAAGTAACTGCAAATGACTCCCAAATCACCACTTCGTAGTTTGTAATGTGGAGTTCGCGAGATCGAATGGCCTTTTCATGTAAACGTTCTAATAAAAGTCTGAAGGGACACAACTTTGCTACCTGCTGGTCATTAAATGACCACTCAGAGGCTTAGTACTATTCAAAATATATAATATCATTCGAAGCTAATGTGTTCATTATTTCGTAGATGAAAGCATTTTGCAGATCCGAGAAACTTCAGTCACGAGAAACCCTTGAGGATGTTAAAATGATTTTATGCATAAGTCATTACTATGTGTGGGAAAAAGAAACATTCTCAATTGAATATTGAATAGAAAGATATTTCTGAAAATTGCAATATCCACGATGAAAATTAAGTTGGTATTTTTTGGGAATTCTAACAAAAAACCACTACTTTCCTGGCTAAAGCCATTAGAATTTATATTCTAGTCTTCATTAAGAACTCATATAGATGAATGAGACGAAGAAAAATATTTTCCAAGAAGAAGTACTCACACACATTGAACATAATGTATAAGGTACAATAAATATACTATATCCATTCTCAGTTGAATAAAATCATCTTCGACTCAAAATATAGGGTTCGTTCAAAATCCTACATATTATAATGTTGAATTATGAAGAAATCCGGAAAGAGAAATAAAATGATTCCCCGTATAAAGTATATAGTAGACCAAATTGAGTGAAAACTATTCCGGTAAAAACATTCGATAACTTCGCTGACTGCTTATAGCATAAATTACCGTAAACCACTATAGATTATACTTTATTGGGTTTGGGGTATAGATAATAGAATATATTAGTAGAACAGTGGTGTGGTGTGGGTCTGGGCAGAGGCAGCCATGTATGGTGAACAACCTCGTCGATTCAACAAAAAAATCGTACGTTCATCATAAAATTGACAACTCCGAAAATCCCACCACAAAAGCAGCCTGGAAAATTGTGTCGGAACTTTCTAACAAACCCAATAACGACAAAATAATTTCTCTCAAAAAATATAATTTTTTAATAAGGGATCACAAAGATGTTGTCCAAATATTCAGCGAATACTATCAAAATGTCACTTCCGATAGAGATTTTATCCAAAATAAAATCTCTACCACGAAAGGATTCTGAAAATTTAATGGAAAATATACACTCACACCATAATCCTTTTTTTCTTGTACCGTACACAGATGAAGAACTCATGTCTGTGTTGAAATTGAAGCTGAAGAATAAATCATCTTCAGGTTATGATGAGATTCCGATGTTTCTGATAAAGAAAGTAATGAGAGTACTGATAAAACCCTTCACATATCTTGTGAATCTATCTTTTTCAACCGGAACTTTTCCCGATATGTTAAAAGTCGGTAAAGTCACTCCAATATACAAAAAAAGATCCCAATAGGCCAGAGAACTACAGACTTATCACGGTGCCCAATGGTTTTTCTAAGGTTTTCGAATATTTCTTTCTTGATAGACTCTTGATTTTTTTAAAACAAAAGAATATATTCTCAGATAACCAACACGGTTTTATGAACAAAAAATCTACGACAACACAATTCACTCTTATTACAATAGAATTGTGGAGTACATTGACGGCGATCAATGTCCTGTTGGCGTTTTCTGTGACCTCAACAGGGCATTCGACTCTGTCAATCATGACATCGTAGAGGAGAACTTACAAGAAACGGTATACGGGGTATACCCTTGAAATGGCTTTCAACATTCATGAAAAATCGAAAGCAATATATTTATCTTAAAAACACATCATCGAAACAAACACACATCAACATTGGGGTACCTCAGGGTTCAATCCTGGGCCCCGTTTTATTTCTCATCTATATGAATGACATTGATAAACTCGACTTACCAGCGTTACTCACTATCTATGCTGATGATACGTCTGTAGTGATCTCATGTAAGGACCATACTGATTTAACGGAAAAATGTAATACAACGCTAATGAAGATGGAAGAATGGTTTGCTTCGAATCACCTCTTGATGAACATAGGTTTCATAACAGACAGAAAGAATGTTTCATAACATCAAGACAAATGTCAACTCCGGCAAATCCTTGGGTATATATTTAGATCAATGTTTAACATGGAAACCTC
Organism: Gonioctena quinquepunctata; assembly: GCA_018342105.1. Taxonomy (NCBI): domain Eukaryota; kingdom Metazoa; phylum Arthropoda; class Insecta; order Coleoptera; family Chrysomelidae; genus Gonioctena; species Gonioctena quinquepunctata. Next base: position 55,718 of record JAFIRS010000639.1, on the reverse strand, counting down.
ATTGTGAATATCTGATCTCACAACTGAACTCCATAGCCTATCAGTTGAAGAATCTAAGAAGTATATTGAATATGGATATGTTGGTAAAATTGTATTATGCTCAAGCTGGAAGTAAGTTTAGGTATGGAATTTGTATTTGGGGCGCATCCCCAACGGCAAATGATGTTTGCATTGCCCAGAAGAGGTACTGAGGAGTATGACAGGAATGAGGTACCGAGAAACATGCATTGATACATTCAGAAAATATAAAATTCTAATTGTTCCCTCCTTATACAGTGCTTCTCAAAAGTCCGCTCCCCCCCTCTTATTTTTGGAACGATTATACATAAACAAGTGAAATTTGGAAACTGAATATTAAAGGTTGTAAACTTCCCTACTACTGATGATAGATGACGAAATCGTCAAAGATGACGTCACAAGGCCATTGTGACCAATAATTTTAAATGGAACCCTACGGCAAGCGACACCTCTTTTAAAAGGTATCGAAAAAACCTATTCAATGATACTAATTTTGTTTGTGTTTATGGCAGTTTTGGCAACTCGCTTTTAAAAAACGCAAAGCTGTGATGAATTAAATCAGTTAATACTAAAATTCCAAATTCAAGCTCCGCCTCTGGATAGTTGTCAAATAAGCTGACGTTTTTGGTAGTCTCCCTAATTCGACGTTTTTGTAATTGTCCAAGTTTTTGTACATTTAATAATTTGTGTATTGTTGATCGAACGTTAAACTGTTTCAGCAGCTTTTGGTACTTTTAATATTTTTGTACATTTTAATAATTTGTCAAACTGTTGTGAGCCGAACGTTTAAGTGATTCAAGAAGCGAAATGGTACGTGCTTTAGGTGATAAAGTAGCAGCGATCCTAATCCTTGGTGAAACTGGACAAAATATTCATGCAGCAGAACGCATTTTTAATGAGAGGTTTCCCGATCGCCCCGGTTCGAGGACTCTTTAAGGGAGCTTCTTCGTAACTATCAATGATACGAAACGATCTGGTGGACCACAAATTTCTGATGAGAAAAAAATTGATATACTGGCAGAAGTAATAGTTAATCCTACTTCTTCAACAGATTTCATCCATACAAATTAAAAATGGTTCATCAACTCTCAGACGACGACCCAGACCGAAGACTAGAATTTTGTGAAAATATGGAAACTAAAATCAACCAACAGCCAGACTATGTCAAAACAATTTGTTTTAGTGACGAAAGTACTTTCTATCTAAATGGAAATGTAAATACACAGAATGTGAAGTATTGGAGTGACGCAAATCCTCACCTGTTTCGTGGAACACATACCCAATTTCCTCAGAAGGTGAATGTTTGGGCAGGTATCCTGGTAAACCACATCGTTGGGCCCCTTTTTTTAAATACTAATTTAACTGGTGAGGTTTATCTGGAGCTGTTGCAAAACGCAATAGAACCGTTAATCCTTGAAATTTTGGAAGATAATCCAGATGAATTCGGCAATTTGGAAATAACATTCCAACAGGATGGTGCTCCTCCACACTATTACGGTGCAGTAAGACGGTATTTGGATGAGGAGTATCGTGGTAGATGGATTGGACGACGAGGTTCAACGGAATGGCCAGCTCGATCACCGGACCTCACACCTTTGGATTTTTTTCTGTGGGGGTACCTTAAATCGAAGGTTTACGCCACTGAACTTGGAAATATTGACGTTTTAAAACAACGTATTGTTGCAGAATGTGAGGCTGTTTCCGCAGACACATTTGCAAAAGTACGAGAAGAGTTCAAAAATAGGATATTTCACTGTCAGGAAGTAGATGGAGGTCACTTTGAGCAATTTCTTTAAGTAGATACTGATTCTTAAATCTGTAATTAATATCATACTGAATGGAATTTAAATTTTAAAGTTTACTAATGAGCCATTAAAACTGCCATAAACACAAACAAAATTAGTATCATTGAATAGGTTTTTGCGATACCTTCCAAAAGAGGTGTCGCTTGCCGTAGGGTTCCATTTAAAATTATTGGTCACAATGGCCTTGTGACGTCATCTTTGAAGATTTCGTCATCTATCATCACTAATAGGGAAGTTTACAACCTTCAATATTCAGTTTCCGAATTTCACTTGTTTATGTATAATCTTTCCAAAAATAAGAGGGGGGGAGCGGACTTTTGAGAAGCACTGTATATTATGGAAACATATGAGAGATTTCAAAGTTAGATCAGATATCCACAACGTCAATACCAGACAAAAAAATTATATGTTTGTACCTCATTGTAAAACTACCACCTGTTTGAATTCTACCAAGATTATGGGACCAAAACTTTTCAATACACTACCTGACGAAATAAAAAAATGTAATGTGGAATCTCCATTCGAAAGCCGTTTGAAATTGTACCTAGTTGATAGGTTTTTTTATAATATGAAATGTTCCTACCGTAATGATTATCTTATGTTGTTGTGTCGTGCTTTAACTGTCGTGTTTTATTTTATTTATATCTCTCTCTGTAACTATCAATACTATTTTTATTATCCAACTGACTAATTTACACTTTTTCTGACTATTCCTGTACAATCAGGTATTGTCTAAAAGGAAAATAAAGGAATTGAATTGAACAACTGCAAGAAAAAGTTTGTGCAGTAATCAAAAGTACCATCCACATAAAATTTCTGGCTCAAGCAAATCCTTTTCAAAGTTATTTACTATTTAATGGGCCACATAGTTTGAAATATTATATATAATAATAAATCGTCTTTATTTTTTTCGGTACAAATTAGGCGAAGTTTAGCTAGAGCTACTCTTAAACTCAACCTAAGTTGTACAATTGACAGAAAAAAATTTAGGTAATACAGACATTTATGGGGTAATGGGAAGCAAAAAAAGAAAACATAATTATCACAAAGCAATGGTAGTTTGTCAAGCATATAACTGAGTATTACAGTTTACAGCCTTGATTTATACTGGGAATTCACGAAATTTTGCTTTCAAAAATTTCTTGATTTTATATTCAGATAAATGGACGTGATTGATAAGAAATGAATTGTAAAATTTTACGGCTTGATAGCTGAAGAATTTCTGAAACATGGCTGAACAGTGACGAGGAACATTAAAATTTTATTTGTCACTTCCATCGAATGAAAAGATGACCTAGGAATTAATTTACGGTAGAGGGCCAAAGGAATTCTGTTCTTTATTACTTTATAAAGGAAGACACAAAAATTAGCCATTGTCAGCCACTTCAGTTCCGTTATTTTATTAGAGACATGATCGTATTTTCTAACAGAGAAAATGAATCGGCAACAAAAGTTCTGTACTTTCTGAATACGATTCTGGTCAATTTTAGTGAGTAAATCTCCGTAAACAATATCACCGTAGTTGAACCTAGAAAGGACAAGTGATTCGCTGAGTAACTTCCGTATGGGTTGATTGAGTTAGTGCCCATGTGGATAGAACATTTTCAAAGAACTAAATGATGTTTTGAGCAGATTATCAACCATGCAAAGTGAATTTTAGATCAGAGTCAAAGATAATAACCAGGTTTTCAGTAGATTCCACAATAGGTAATGAAGTGCCATTGATTTTAATGGATATATCTTGTGAAAAGTGCATTCTTAAGTTTTGATTACCAAACATTTACTTTTGTTAAGTTTCAAGTTATGTTTATCAGCAAGGTCACTTATTATTCTGAGGTTACTGTTAATGTGGTTTTGGACAAATTGGAAGTTTTCCATATTGGGGTTTGAGTAAATCTGGGTATCATCTGCGTATGCTTGAATTTTGCAAAATTTAATAGAAGTTAGGATATCAAGGAAGAGTAGCGGTCCCAGAATGGACCCCTGAGGTACACCAGATGTAACATTTTGACAAGTTGACATAACATTGTTAATAGAGACTTTCTGACTACGGTTCGACAGGTAAGAGTTGATGAATAATATGGTATCAGAGAAACCTAAATACTTTAGTTTGTAACAGAGTAATGAATGATTGATCGCATCGAAAACCTTTGAGAAATCAAGGGTAATTGAGGCTGTTATGTCTTTACTATCAGTATTTCTGACGATATCATCAGTAACTTGTACTAACGCTGATGTCGTGTTGTAACCAGCCCGGAATCCAACTTGACAATCTGGAACATGTTGTTATCAGTAGTTATACCACTAGTGACTGAATTTTCGCGATAAGTCTGTCGATTTATTTCTAAACGAAACTGAGTTGCTTGAAAACACCATGAGTTCGCAGGACGAGTGGTGTTTTCTCTAAGATAAGATAAATTCAATCACGAGTGGTATTTTATTAGACTATTTCACGAACAACGTGAAAGGTCAAGAAATTCAAATTCGGCAGAATGAGAGGAAGAAATTTAATTATAATAAATAATTCAAATTTCATTATAATCATGAAATATTTATTTTAACTATAAACAATTTGTTTTAATTATTATTTGTTATCTATAACAATAAATAATTTTTAATGAACACAAATATAATACATTATTCTCCACTATAATTATTATAAATGGTGCAATTATAAAAAATTTGAGTAGTATGACCGTTATTAGGTGGATACAATGTATTGTTGATATTATTACTTGATGTACTTGGAGTACTCCTAAAAGTATTCACTATATTCTGATGATGTTCAGCACTGAGATGTAAATAGGGTTTCATCGAGTTCGAACTTCCATGTCCAGTCATTTACATAGCTTGTTTGTAGTAACTGACTAACTGCAGTGGCACGATGAGAGTGATTTGATATTTTTAGTTTTTTAGTGTCTAATCCTATCTTTTCTGCAGAGAGTTTTGTCTATTTTGATATTGTATCAATACCAATAGGGCAATTCTTGTACAAATTATTATTATTATATTCATTCCACTTGCCATTCACTGTCAGAAAAAGTATGTCATTGGTAATAATTCCCCTTTTCACATTTCAGGATTTTTCAAATTTTGAGTAAGCCATTTAGTATCTGCACAGTTTTTATCACCACCTTGGCGGGTTTTGGAGAATATCGGGTTATATGCAATTCTGTATGTTAAACAGCCTTTCTTGTCAGTCCCTTCCTTAAAAAAATGTAACATGGCAAAAGTTGCTTCGTTACCTCTCCAAGCTAGTTCTACTGCAGCTATGTGAAAAAACTTCTTTTGGAGTCCCTCTGGCGTGTCTTCGTCCCATTGAAAGCACATATTTCTATATTCGTCTGAAGTCATAGCGACATTTTCTTTTTTTCGGGTACAGCTTGCAACAATTTTTTCTTACTATCTCGAGACGCCCTCGCCTCCTTGAACATTATATCTTTGACGGGATCAATATGTCACTGATACTCACAAAAAAAAATTTATTGTACTAATTTTGCAGTAGTGTTCCATATGGTTTTAATAACACTCTCCTTGTAATCACTACCATAAATTTTCCGCATATTGAATGCCCAGTCTTTTAGAATGAATGCTAATCTTTCGTTGCTATTTTCTGCATCTAATTTGTAGTTGCGTTCCGCACAGAACGTCATAAATTGTCTCCAAATATAAGATTTTGATTTTTTTGTGTTACTGGGTATATTTTCTTCAATATTTTGGTTTATTACTTCGTTTGAAGTAGCACCGAAGCGACTCATTTTGACGTTTCAGCTACAATTATTTTTGGTCAAACTGTCAAACTTTGCATTGCGATGCGTATCCATGGTTACGTCTTTGAAAACACGATGCTGATAGACCAATCAGAATTGAAACACAACTGGTGTTTTCGAGATGATACAAGCTGTCTTTGGTTTTTGATTGGTCAGATTTTGTGAAAATTCCAAGGTGCGTGGAATAGTCATTGATATACAATGTTAATTGCCGATGAACGCCTTTTTCTAGTATCTTCGATATTGCAAGTAAAATGCTAATTGGCCTAAGATCTGAAAATTCTTGAGGGTTCTCGATTTCACAGAGCGGCTTGATTATAGCTAGTTTCCATAAGTTGGGAAATCAGTTTTTCTCTATACAAAAATTCAATATATGTGTTAGATAGATATAAATTATTGGACTACAATATTTCAACATATTATAAAAAAGAAAGCTTGTAAACTCGACCTTCTAGAAAGTTTTGAGATCAATATTAAACAAAAAGGGAAAATACTTGCTTAGATTAATTCAAATAATTATTATTTGTTGAATTTGTTTCTCCGAAGATTGAACAGTAGAAGTGAATGTATTTTGCTTGATATCTTGTTGTGATTTTCGAATGATATCTCAAACATTTTCAAATATGTAACAAAAGTTCGGAAAACTCTTCTTAATGTCCAAAAATGAGAATTGTGACGAAGAAAAAAAAATGGTACATTGACGAAGTGGAAAACCCAGTTTTCTTCACGCGAAAAAGTGACCGCGGAGTGTTTATCGAAGCCATTTTTTGATAAATCCGAACGTATTCCAAATCAGTGATTCACATGAACATGACTAACAATTAGTGCAAAAAGAAAAATATAATATTCTCATTTTCGAAACTAAGAAAAAGTAGTCCAATCAATTCTCATTGATTTGAGAAAAATTATTTCTATAATTCGAATTCCTGTGACAAATTAAATTTTAATTCAGAAAACGGTTTCTCAGATGTGGAAATGACGAATGCAATGGGTTGCAAAAGGATCACATTTTGTTTTTCAACTCAAATGTTTCACTTATATTGGGAAGTTCGTAGACAAGGGGCTTACACTCAACGGAAAAATCTTCTAAATCTGAAGCCATACCTCAGTTTCACGGCTAAGAAGCCATTTCAGCCGACTTCAGTAGCAATCAGCAACTATTTCATGATTCATTCTTGAATGTGAAACTGCGATATGGCTCATTATCACCCAATAGACCTACCAAAAAATGTTATTAGTGAAAATTCCTTCTAAATCCTTTAATAATCTCCTTTTCCAGATAGTTTACTGAAATTTGTTTTTAATCAAAAATAGGCAAAGTTACATTTGAAGTAAAAGCATAAATATCCGCCTATGGTCGGCATTTTCGATCAAAGCGCAAATCCTATTAGGTTTTATCAAGGGTGGATGATAAACCCCATGCCCATCCAACTAAGAATGGATGTAGTATACACACTTCCATTAGTCTACCTTAATACTGGGTGACCAGTCTGCTTGCATGCTTAGGAAGATCAAGGCGGGGGCGGATGGTTAAAGATGATAACATTTCACAAATAAAACAATTATGAGATACGAGCATGAAAGTTAAAGGAATATCAAGAGATTGTTGCTATGAAAGGTGGATAATTATTGGCAGACTATTTTCCAGAAAAGAAAGAACTGGCAGTCCGCAACAAAGCCGAGTAAAATTTTATGGAAAAAGAAATCATAAGGCACGCGATATAAAATTATTGGCAATTATTGTTGAATCCAGTACAAAGTCATTTGCAAAATGGTAGACTGAAAAACGGAAGACAACACCAGGGCAGACTGTGATTGAGAGCTCGGGCCATAGTTCGAGCGCTGGTTTGTCCAGAAAATAAATCGACACAAGGCACTTTTGACTTTTTTCTTTATCAACCGCAGTTGAAATATTCCACCGAATATTCCAGCAACAAATTCCTGAACTGTATTAATTGTATCATACGCTCCATGTATGAAATTCCAATCTGTGTTCTGACAAAGATGCCTGAATTGTGCATAGTTTTTTGCTGTATGCTCATCCATATTTCCCATTTTAAATTCGGTATTTGAATAAAACTGCTCATTTTGTCGATATCCTTTAACAAGCAAGGAATTACCGATCACATTGAATCTGAGACACCAGTTTATTTTTCAATACTATTTTTTGAGATTATGTAACCAACCTACCATTATGAGCTATACATGGTGATATTTATTCAAAAACAACACCTCTGATTAGTCAATTGTTTTTCGAACCTCACATTTAGTTTTATAAAAGAACACTTTAGAAAACCTAAATAATAAGGATTTTACAAATACCGCTTGTATTATTTGGGTTCACTTTAGTCAATACCCAATCTTTTTCACACCATTTGACAGTATAAAAGCGTGTCTCAAAAAAGTCTCCAGAGGTTCTATACGGAGTGTTGTGAAGCTGAAAGCTAACAACTAGAGTTACTTGAAGAGCGGTCTGTTCAAATAATTCACTCTGTATATGATTGAGGTTCGTTCTAACCTATGTACTCGGTCATATCTCAAGCTATCCAAAAAAAATTATAATAAGTTGCAAATTTAAAAGATATAGTTGAGATCAATTCTCAAAAAATTACCCAAATCTATAAATCATAATTCTTATAGATCCATTCCATATAATTTCACCAGAAAATATGGGTATAAAAATATCAATAAAACCATAGCAAAAATCGATATCATATCAGTTACAATGTTCTATAATTTCAAGGAAATAATCAATGTATTGTCAGTGATCACTTTCAATATTAGTTCATAGTCAATTGTAGCAATATATTTCAATAACTTCTTTTTGTGCTTTTCAGTATAATCTGTAATTCTGTATTTATCAAAGTACACAAATCTAAAGGACCAAGGTCAATATCTTAATTAGAACAATTATCGGGGGTAATACCACAAGAACTCAGATTCAGCCGGATATTGTTTGCGGTTGTTTTCGAATACTTACTTTCATTGGCAATTTAACGAGAGCTGTTCTGACAAAATCACGAGAGCCTAGCTCGAGTGATTTTGTCAGAACAGATCGAGTTAAATTACATATATGAAAGTAAAGGTAAATATCTAGTTACATCACACATGCACTCTGAATATGGGGAAAATACTTTTCTTACGTGTTTTTGCCTCCTGAACACGAATCCGGAAGAAAAATGCGGCGGTCTCATACCGTTCCCGAGTTACAGCACCTTAAAAAAACTAATTTAATTTTCAAGCACCGTTTTCTCGCACAAAAATCACTCAAAATGCCTCCTTCTTTTTACCAGCATAAACAATACACCCTAAATCACTTATTTTCGGCACAACTTTGCACAAAATATCGTCGTTTTTATCGAATAAATCCTCCTTACACAGTTGCAAATGAACAATTTTCGTTCCTTTGACAGAAGTCATAAATGTCTTCTGTCTTCTTTGAAATAGTGTACAATTTGCAGCTTCACCTCCTCGCCAAGCTATATGAAAAAATCTTTTTAAAAGACCTATGGGACTATTTTCATCCCATATCAATGCCATTTCAACAATTTCACTTTTAGTTAATTCTATCGAACTATTTTTTCGTTTTTCTGAAGTTCTTTCGCTTAGAATTTCGTGCATCATTTCTTAAATGCCAAATCAGTGAAAGGGTTGAAAGTAACATTAAATTTTTCGAAATACATGCTTTGCAACATTTTCGCTGTTGTGTTCCACATTGTTTTCACCACGTATTCTTTATAATCTTCCCCATTCTGTTTCTCCATATTAAAGCCCCAGTCCATCAATATTGCGAACAAGAACTCGAAAAGTATATTATCCGTAGAGAAGCCTTCAACAATTAACAGCATCATAATGAACGAGGATGAGAAATACCTAAAATTTCAAAAGGAAATAGATAGGCTGAAAATTCAACTAGAACTTAATGAGAACGAGAAAGAGAATATGACTAAGATGCTACAAGACGAAATTCAAATTTTGAAAAAAGATTGTCAAGAAAAGGAAAATTATATCATTCAACTGAAGAGACGAAGTCAGGACTTTGAAGATGAAGTGTATGAAGCTGAACAAAGTTTTTCAATAGAAAGTCAGAGGCAACTGCAAACAATAATGGAACTAAATGAAGAATATACGAAAATGAAGGAAAACATCATACTTCTGCAGAATTAAAATGAAGAGAATGAATCAAAGCTCATAGAAGCAAAAAATATAATTAAAGAAATGAAGGAAATGAGAGAAAACATGTTAACTTCAATTGATGTTCTCACCCAAGAAAATAAATTATATCAGAGTCAACTGCAGGATATTAGGAATGGAAGGCAGTCGGCTGATGTTGTTATGATCAATCCTTTTACAAAAGAGAATTCAAACTTGCCACAGGATATCATCCACTAGTCAACGTCACTGAGAGATAAGAAAATCAGTTTTATTTCATTACCGAAAACGCATCCATAATTCTAACACTAGTCCGAACACAAACAAAACCATTAAAAAATCCCGATAAGCGACAGTCACACCAGCCCACCTCATTAAGAGCCGTACCCGACTCATAAATCACAAGTTATCGCTACCGATAAATGTATAAACATCCTTGTTGGTCATTATTTCCCAGACTAGCCGACCGCTACCTGTCAGGCAGTAAAATATTATCCAATTATAACAGAAAATACGCGAGAACGAGTTAAACAAACCGAAGCCTTATCATGTTTACAAATGTCCCCCCATTAAAAAGCTCATAAACACACTAAGTCCCGCCCCAGCTTCCGATCGGAAGAATATTATAAAAGCCAACGGGAGCATAACAAAGCGAGTTAGTTAGTTCCGAACAGTAGTCCGTGGAATAATCACGCCTATCATACGTGAAGAAAATTAGTATGCATTCATATTAGTACCAGTGAAATATGTCACGAGAAATAAAATCTTTCCACGGGTAAACACCATATCAATTAACGAAACTCTAACATGACAACCTTTTAACTAGAGTCAGTGTAAAAACAATATTTCACCGCATAAATACGAACAATTCTAATCACTCTAATAATAGTTCAATTCATGTGTTGTAAATACGAAAGTACTCCCGTTGAAAATACTTTTCCAGTGTTGGGCATTCTCTCGATCAAATGACGTGTCTTTGCTGAATGTCCATAAAACTAATGCAAATAATTCATCCATGTAACCTGATCCGGTAACGAACCATGACAAGCGTTTGAGATAATAAAGCCGGTTAATCGTGAAATTCTTCGAGTGCGACCCAAGGAGAGCAACTGGACAATCGACCTAGGTAATGAATTCCTATTATTGAAATTAATGTTTTGGTTTCCTATTCATATTATATGCTTTTCTTAATATACATGTTATGCATACATATATCTCCCATAAAAGAAACATTGTCGAGAGGTACTAAACCAGGGTCATTTGCCTTTAAGTGCACAATCCCTAGTATTGAGAAATCACACGTAAAGGTGGACATGTTGTTACCTATAGTAAATGTTTTCATGGTGTTCTTATTTGTTTGTTTATCTATGTCATATCCAATAATTTTGGCAATTTAAATTTGTTAAAAAAGGTGACTCAGTCTATAAAGATAGGAATGGATTATACAGGATTGAAAGGAAAATGTTTGTAGAGAGTGCAGTTCTTTAGTCATTTTATTTTATTTGTTTTATATCCATTATTAACAGATTTGGTTTTTTTATAAATTCTTGAGAGTTACCACAAAAGTGGCATTCTGAGGTTAACAGTGTATTGATTTATTTGTTTTTTTTTTCTTCTTGTCTTATATTATGTACAATTTCATTTATGAATATAAGTTTTCTTTGATTCCCAGTGCCTTTTATTGATATAGAGTTCAGGCGAACGGTATATACTCCCAAATAAACAACCTATGTTCCCTGGGTGTTAGAAAGAGGGTAATGGATACAGCCGCTCGTGTCCGTTAACTTCAGTGCAAATAAATTCTTTTATAAATTGCTGCTAATACCCAACAAAATTGTAGTTTTTTCGAGCAACTTTTCAACAAAGGACTAATCGAGTATAGGCTTTATATACTAGAAGCGTCCTTAGCGTCTCAGGCTAATTATACGGAATAACGAGTTGCTCCAAACCAGTGGCGTTACCAGAGGGTTAATCTTTTGATAACGAAACAACGGCCTGAACGTCGTTTATGCCGGGGTGGAGATAATGAGTATTCCTAAATAATAGGTGGGATGTAACAATGTTCAACCCTTCAAACAACCGTAGACAGAAAAAACCGATATAAAACACATAACTGAAGAAGAAAGGAAAAGTATCAGTAAGCCTGAGGATACTCTGAGACAAAATTGTGCGGCATCTAGGACAAGGATTTTATTTGTCTCTGGAATTCAAGGTAGAGATATGGCACATAGACTTTTTAATCTACTAGGGGACAACTGTACAGTTCAGGCTATAGTGAAGCCAAATGCAATCGATAAGACTCTAATAGAAACTGCTTTAAATAATAGCAAAGATTTCAGTGATAATGATGTGGTTATTTTATGGCCAAACAGATGTGATAAAATTATCATCAAAGATTTTTTGATAAAACTCAAGCATACCCAACCCCTCATTATCACAGAGGCCTATCGCTATGATTATGATTATAGGAAGGAAAATGAAGGTATTTATAAAAGGAACCTAGATTTATTCCAAGAAATATATACCTTGGGATTTAACAAATGTCCTATTATGGAATGCAATAATATTATCAATAGAAGCTGTTACAAAAGGGATGAGGCTAATCTCAATTATAAAGGAAAATCATTATTAGGCAAGGGAATAGCAATGCATTTGGAAAATTATTATTGCAAAAACTCTACGACTCTCAAAACATCATCTTCTTTTTTAGAAAACAGGAAATTTAAAAAACTACCGCATAGTTAAAACAAATGATAAGGCCCTGAAAATTAAACAAACAAATATCAATATTTTTCACCAAAACATTCAATGCATAGGTAACAAAATCTTAAGGATTGAGGATGCTCTCATTGATATTGAATGTGACTTTTTACTTATTTCGGAACACTGGCAGGATAAATTTCAAATCACGAATGTAATTATTGAAAACTTTCAGTTAACAAATGCTTACTGTAGATCTCTCTCAAAACACGGAGGAGTAGCTATTTTCAAACATAATGAATACCACTCGGCAACAAAAGCTTTCGATGTATCTGAATATTGTTTAGAGGGTACTCTTGAATGCTGTGCGGTGTCAATCTTGAAGTTGAATTTGATTATAGTTGTTATATATAGACCACCAGGCAGTGTTCAACAATTAAGTCACCAACCAGAGTAACGGCTGCATCCTCTACATGTTTAGATAACTTTATCATTAGTTCTAGTTTTGAATGCTACGAATCAAATGTGGTTGATTTTCGACTATCTGATCACTATGCTCAACACATTAGAATCTCTAATATAATTGATGTAATAGAAAGTTCTCAAAGTTATGTGTACCGGAGGCTTTTCTCTGAAAACAATAACAATCGTTTTCTAGAATGTTTGAAAGCTGAAAATTGGAATGCTATTTACAATGAACAGAATTCTAATATAGCATGGGATAATTTCATTAACACCATAATTAGACATAAGAACAACTGCTTTCCTCTTCGCAAAGTTGCGTCAAACCCTAAGAAAAGAGGGGTAAAGAATGCGTGGATGACTGATCACGTTAAACAACTTAAAGAACGGATGATTTTGTTCTTTATTTTTTTATAATAATCTTTATTAGCATCAGCTCTCAATTATAAATAGTATAAATAAAATAGTAGTATAAATGTATAAATAAAATAGTATAGTATAATTAAAATAGCATAAATAAAGTACAGAACACATAAAATACAATGCACGAACAAGTTAAATTAGCAGTATAAAATCGAAATAATACAAGAAGAGATATTACAATGATGGGTTATAAACCTTTTATATATTTTACACACTGGCTTTTGAATTCTCTAAATGACGAGTATTCTTTCAATTCTCTTGGTAATGAGTTGTAAAGCTGTAAGCCTTTGATGAACACTGTGTTCGTAGCAGCATTAGCAATATTAATATAGAAATCATTGGAAGCATGTGATCTGGTATTGTGATTATGTATTTCTTGGAGATAAGTTATTTCTTCAGTTAGATAGGTTGGTAAGCATCCTGACTTGAGTTTATACACAAACTTGAGCATATTATAAGCAGCTCTCTGTCGAACATTCAATAAATTCAAGGATTCCAACATGTAAGCTATTGATGTTCGTTTTCTACATAATAGAATGGCTCTCATAGCACGATTTTGTACTTTTTGTAATGTATCAATTTGTTCATTATTCATCAGGTATATGAATGTTCCACAGAAATCAAGATGAGGAGATATTATGGTTTTATATATAGTTAACTTAGTAAAAGATGATACCTTATTATTCAATCTATATAGGAAATTAATTTTTCTTGCCATTTTCTTCTTAATATACTCACAATGTGATTTGTCTCAGATTTGTCACAGACCGATCCACAGTATAAAATCGCGAGTATAGAGAGTCAGAAGCAATACTGTATGGCACTAACAAGGGCAAAAAAAAATTATTTTGACAACTTAATAATTAATTCTGAGAATAAATCAAAAGCTACGTGGGACATAATTAACAAACTCAAAGGTGCAAAAAGAGGAGAAAAACAATTAGTTGAAATGAAGGAAAATGGTTTGCAATTATCTGATCAGGATTTAGCTATAAAATTCAATTTGCTTTTTACAAAAGACATCATTCACGACCGTAAAAAAAATTTGGATCACATTAGTTTGAATATTCCTAGTTGTAACTTGTCTTTTTTCCTAAAACCTGTCACACTTATAGACGTGGAAACCCTTATTGATAACTTGAAGACATCCACCTCATCAGGGTATGATCAAGTTTCAAAGAATTTAATTAAAAAAACTAGTCACTACTTATGTCCGCCATTGATATTCTTGATAAATAAGTCCTATGAAATGGGCATTTTTCCAGACTGTCTTAAGCTAGCAGAGGTAATGCCTCTCTATAAAAAAGGAGATTCTAATGAACTTGCAAATTATAGAGCTATCAGCTTACTTTGTAGCTTCTCCAAAATCATTGAAATGAACGTTAAAAATCAGCTGAATTCATTCTTAACGCAGCATAACATTTTATCAACAAGCCAACATGGTTTTCGCACTAATATGGGTACAGAGACTGCACTGTATACCTTTCAAAATGAACTCGTCTGTAGATTAGACAAGGGTAATTATGTGTTTGGACTATTTATAGATTTTTCGAGGGCTTTCGATGCGGTTGACCATAACATGTTAATTGCTAAACTCGAACGATATGGAATAAGAGGTATACCTTTGAAGTTCTTTGAATCATATCTCTTGAATAGGACTCAGTTTGTTTTACTCAACGGCACTAACAGTCCTTCCTATACCATCACACAGGGAGTTCCACAGGGATCTGTCTTGGAACCTATGCTTTTCAATGTATTTGCAAATGACCTCATATATTTTGTAGAAAATATTCCGAATGTCAAGATTATATGTTACGCTGATGATACTAACATCATTATATCAGGTGACAGCCAACAATCACTGATCTGTTCTACAGAAATTGTATACGATAACATAATACGATGGTCAGAAAATAATAATTTCCTATTGAACCACAAAAAAACAGTGTTGACATATTTCGGGCACAGACGACAAGACCCACCTATAATATTTAAAGATACAGAAAAACAATTACTCTGTTCTGAAAACGTGAAACTACTAGGAGTTATTTTTGACAGGCAATTATCATGGACAGAGCATACCAACCAATTATGTAAGAAACTTCGAAGTGCCTGCTACAGCATCAAATACTTGAAAAATCATTGCAGCAAACACATTCTCATCACACTGTATTATGCCAATTTTCACTCCCACATGAGATATGGAATACTAAGTTGGGGAAACAGTGCTAATGTAAACAGAGTTTTTATTTTACAAAAATACGTGATACGCATTATTGAGAATATTGATAAGAGGACTAGCTGTATAGAACTTTTCAAAACTAAAAATCCTGACATTATTTAGCGTATATATTCTGGAGGTGTGTATGTATTTCTATAATAATTATAAAAACATTACAATGTGCTTGCCAAAACATGATCATAACACTCGTTACCGCAATATGTTACAGCCCAATTCTCACTGCTCCGCACTTTATCAAAAAAGTTTTTATTTTATGGGGTGCAAATTATACAATAAATTAAATCCGGATATAAAGTCAGCACCAAATGTCAGAATATTCAAAAATAGACTGAAAGAATTCTTAATTGAAAAGTGCTGCTACTCACTAGATGAATTTTGATAATTTTTATGGATGCATGTGTGTGTATGTGTACTTATTTATTTATAGTATAGTATTTTGTATTATTTATTTGTTTTCTCTGACATAATACGTACTAGTCAAACTGTTTCGTCCAAAGTGTACTCCATTACATGGTTTTAGTTTTCCTTTTTCTGCGTTACTATGTAACAATTTTCATACTGTGTTATATCTCATAATTTTGTTATATGCATTCTGTGTTTTTGACATGTTTGTCCATTTATATTTCCTTGTGAATATGTAAAATGGTAAACGAATAAAGTATCTATCTATCTATCTATCTATTCCTGCCACATTTTCCACTGACTGTTCGGTTTCCAAATTGAAGTTTCGTTGTTTACAAAATTCGCTAAATTGATTCCAAATGGAGAAATGACTTTTTTTGTAGTTTCTGGAGTTGATTTTTCAATCTCCCTTATCATTTCTGCCTCGCAAATATTTCCAAATCTTGACATACTTACTGGAATATTATTTGCTGTTCAATTCTGTTTTTGACATTTACAATTGTCAAACTGATGAGACGCGCAACGCTGGATAAACGAACAATAAATGCTAGCGTTGCTTCGGTAACGTAATTTATCCGATTTTTTATCCACTTGCATTTCTGTTCCTTCCTATTTAGCCGATAGTAAACTACGATTTTTGTGCTCACAAATGGGAATTATTATACGTGAGTGGAATTGTCATTGTAATTGTTTTTCTTCTTTAAACAACAAACTTTAATATTTTACTGGACTTGGGAACATTTTTCAATTATAAGCAGTGAATAGCATTAATCACAGTATAATATCTTTTCAGAACAAACAAACTATCAAAATCTAATAAAATGAAGGAATATTTATCAGATTACTTGAAGAATGTAGAGTATGAACGTGGCAAAATGTTCATTAAATAAAACCTGGTACACAATACAACCAAAGAGAAAAAATATGTAGTCTTACCCTAGATATACACTTGGTCCGAAGATCACTTCACTAAAAATGGTTCTCGGTTCATTACCGGTAATTTATTTGGCAAATATTTTGATTAGCGTTTTATAATTTAATCTTTAAAAATTCCGTAAAGTAATTATTTATTTATTTACTTCTGTGGCCAATGATAAAATTCTGAAGAATTCTCCGAACTACATATCAGTGTATATAGAACGACTCGTTTTTTATGTAGCTACGATGTTGAAGTTGTTTTTCTTCTCATAAACTGGTAAACCAACTCATCAGTGTGAGTCCTAATAATTGGTACATATTGAACTTCTTTGAATCTGAATATAACTTTAAATACTATTAAATTTTTTCATATATCTGACTGAATCGTGGTCTGATCAAATCAACTCAATTGAAGATGCCGATACGCATCATAAGTTACATACTGCATTAAAAGGAATACCAGAAGGGAATAAATCTAAATCACCAGCTATATCATTTTGTCTCCCATCACGTATTCAAATTGGTAATGTTAATTTTAGACTATCTGATATCTCCTACAATGATTCACTTGCCATCCATACTGAGTCGCAAACAGCTATAGTTGTTTCTGTCTTTCTTGAGAGATATGAGTTAACATCAAATCCTATTTATTTTAAGATATCGATTGTTCGTTTATTTTAGGAACCCTTGTTTTAAAGTTCATTGCTTCCCACGTGGAGGATATAATTATTAGTATTCTAAGTAGTTTAGTTTTTTATTATAAATATTTGTCAATGCTGAAACAAGTGTTCTCACACTTATCGGCTTTTGCTGCTTTGTCCACACCATCAAACTCAATCTAATTGTAATACTTGTTATTCCAGTGATCTGCGATTGTGTTCTGATTGTGAATAAAGATTATTATTATTATATATATTTTTGTCCCCAGCATAGATCTATCGTATTAGTTTCATAATATTAAGGTTCACTGATTTCGTATAATTATTAATTTATTCATGAGTACTGGTTTCTTTCATAGTTTTGAGTGTGATTGTTCTCAATTAATACAGTGTGACCCATTTGAAATGGAACCACCCCTGTAGAAAACGCATTTTTCAATCATTCTCAAAAAAAAATTTTTAATATTAAGTATCAAATAATAATAAAAAGCATCTTGACACAAATTTTCATAACTTTAGCTTCATTTCCAAGGCACTCTATGGTTTTTTTCTTCGTCAAAAGGGGCAAAAGTTTATTAGGCCATTTTTGTTTTGAATTTTGACTACACCACTGGATTCGTAGTCATTGTAAATGAAAACCATCAAAATTTCATAGAAAAATATTGGTTAACAACGAAGTTACAACAACTTTGATTTTGGAAACAAAGTATTTGATTATAATGTTTATTTAGATAATAGACATATTTAAAATCTGGCAACACTGACGATATAAAGTAGAACACCAGTGAATTTGTACAGTGAAAATCCGAAGTCAATAGCTCATTCCGTTCTACAGTTATAACTTCTGAAAGTATGGTAATGAGAGCGATTTGTGGTGGAAGCGATTTTGTAATAAAAATCTGACTACGCCACTGGATTTGTAAATTATATTTCCTTAAAATAATTTATTTAAGTTTAGGTTATAAATTTATTCGAAAATAACAGAAAATTAAAAATTCATTCTCAAGTTATGCAGTCTTCCATAGCCGATAAAAACGAAATGAACCGAATCAAGTTTTAAAGTATCAAAATTATTTATTGAATAATAAAACAGAAAGCAGGACAAAACATGTTTTTTTTAAATTCTGCAAAACTCAATTGAAACAAGCTTTTAGAGAAGGTATCAATAATTTGAGGAAAGCTGAACTAATACATTAGGCATAGGTATGTACTAAATCAATAGTAGGCTGTGATTTAGTACTCCACAAATCGCTCACATTACCATACTTATAACTGTAGAACGGAATGAGCTATCGACTTCGGATCTTCGCTGTACAAATTCACTGGTGTTCTACTTTGTATCCGCAGTGTTGCCAGATTTTAAATATGTCTATAATCTAAATGAAAATTATAATCAAATACTTTGTTTCCAAAATTACAGTTGTTGTAACTTCGTTGTTAACCAATATTTTTTTATGAAAATTTTATGGTTTCCATTTATAACGATTACGAATCCAGTGGTGTAGTCAAATTTCAAAACAAAAATTGCCCAATAAACTTTTGCCGTTTTTGACAAAGAAAAAAAACCATAGAGTGCCTTGGAAATGAAACTAAAGTTATGAAAATTTGTGTCAAGATACAGTTTTTGATGCTTAATAAAAAAAAATGAGTTTGGCTGAAAAATGCGTATTTTACAGGGGTGGTTCCATTTTAAATGGGTCACACTGTATATTCTTTCAATTCATTATTTTTTTTCCAAGCTCTATATACAGAGTATGTCAGTACAAATCATCCGACCATCTTTCACGCTCGCCAGATACTTTAAGTTACAAAATCTGCCGTTTTCAGTGAAGATTTGTCAAGTTGTTGATTCACTCAGATAACGTTCATTTTTAGGGATACACAGATGAGCCGATATCCAAGATCCTCTCGAACATCAGCCACAGCGACGTGGTATATCTCGACAGATGGTCCTTGGAAGTGGAGAAAAACAATAATGCCACGTCTAACGAAGGGGGCAAGGAGAACCTGCCGCTCAACGTCGTGAATAACTATTATTCGTTAGGCGTCGACGCTCATATCGCTCTGGAATTTCACGAGGCACGAGGTATGTTACCAGTCCGGTGTTGTCAGATTTGCCTGTTCGGAATCGAAGAATATCCTGTTGGATTTCATAATCAGTACGTTAAACTCATTCGCAAATACTCCACACACCCATACTATAGACTTGTAGATTACCGGGAGGAATCGCCTTATTGAAAAATCCTTCATCAATTATGTGAAATATACAGGGTGATTCAAAATTACTTTGACAAACTCCAGGTGGTGATTCCTGACAATATTCTAATATGAATTGTTTAAATAAATATATGTCCGAAAACGCTTCGTTTCCAAGATACAAGGTGTTGAAGTTTCATTTTTATTTTCGTTTTTTTTTAAATAACTTACGAAATACTGACCTTGAATAAACTAAAATTGGTATTGAGAGGTTTTTTGAGGTGGCAAAATGGAACCTGATGTTATTATTATTGCTCTTACTCCTACACCTACACGACTTTCTCTTTTTTGAAGATTCATAACTTTTTTGAGAGTACTTCTAGCACATTTTTCAGTACAAAAATCAGTTCCTCTATCATATCTACGTAAAAAAGCTACCCTTGTTACAAGTCGCTATAAGCAACCGTTTTCTAGATATTTGGACTTGAAAATTTCAAGTCGATTATTTGATAATCGATGCGTGTTGAAGTTATTACCATTATTTTGCATTTTTCACAAGAATGCTTAGGAAATGAATTTGACGTTTAAGTAAGTAGTTTCGGTAATAACATATTATGTGCCAGTTAAACGTTTTGTTGAAGTTTCTGTTAGTTTTGAAACACTAATTTTGAAAAAATGGAACATTTAAACAATAATGCTCATTTAGCCGATATGCATTTTGTTTATGGCATTGCGGATGGCAATGCGCGCGAAGCAAGACGTAGTTACCAGGAGCGATTTCCTTATCGAGTACTGCCTTCAGCTCCAACATTTACCAGTCTCCACCGTCGTTTGGCAGAAACAGGTAGCTTCAAGAGGGCAGCTGATATTATTGGAAGACCACGAGCAGTATGAACCCCAGAATTGGAAGAATCTGCTTTAAACGCTCTCGAGGAAAATCCAGATACAATTACAAGAATAATTGCTGAAGCTCTCAATTCTACTCAGTCCACAGTTTGGAGAATTATCCACGATCAACAATGTTATCCATACCATACACAAAAGGTACAAGCTCTTTTGCCACGAGACTTTCCCCAACGCATTACTATGTGTCAGTGGTTTTTGAGAAAATTGGCTGGAAATCCTGAATTGTTAAGATATGTACTTTTCACGGACGAGGCAAACTTCTCCCGACATGCTATCACAAACTTTCATAACAACCATGTTTGGGCTCTGGAAAATCCGCACGCAGTTAGTGAAAGACATTACCAGTATCAATTTTATGTAAATGTATGGGCGGCAATAATTGATAATTACTTGATAGGTCCTTTCTTCCTTCCGTTCCGACTGAATGACGCAACTTGCAGGGACTTTTCAGAAAATGAATTGCCGGGACTCCTTCAGAATGTATCATTAGAAATTGGTATCCGCATATGGTTTATGCATGATGGGGCTCCGGCCCATTTTAGCGTTGTAGCCAGGGAATTCCTTAACACTGTCTATCCAAATCGATGGATCGGTAGGGGTGTAGAGGAACCTAACCAGGCGTGGGCTCCAAGGTCCCCAGATCTAAACCCGCTAGATTTTTATTTTTGGGAACATTTGAAGTCACTAGTTTATAAAACCCCAAAAGCGAACGAGGAAGATCTAAGAAACCGAATAGTAGACGCCTGTGAAACAATAAGAAACACACCAATAATTTTTGAACGATTACAAGATTCATAGACTAGAAGACTGAATTCATTTGAATACAATTCAGTTTCCTCTATTTTATTTTATTCTACATATTTAAAATTTCATGAAATAAAATGTTGATATTTCTTGCAAATTTTATTAAAACAAATACAGATTTTGCACCCTTGATACAAAAATAACTATTTTAAACGAGTAAAAATAAATAGAATAGGTGGCGCCCCCTACAAAAAAACAAAACTACTTACTTAAACGTCAAATTAATTTCCTAAGCATTCTTGTGAAAACTGCAAAATAATGGTAATAACTTCAACACGCATCGATTATCAAATAATATACTTGAAATTTTCAAGTCCAAATATCTAGAAAACGGTTGCTTATAGCGACTTGTAACAAGGGTAGCTTTTTTACGTAGATATGATAGAGGAATTGATTTTTTCACTGAAAAATGTGCTAGAAGTAGGTACGCTCAAAAAAGTTATGATTCTTCAAAAAGAGAAAGACCTGTAGGTGGCGCCCCCTACGAGTAAGAGCAATAATAACATCAGGTTTGAATTCGGCACTTTAAAAAATCTCTCAATACCAATTTTCGTTTAATTAAAGTCAGCATTTCGAAAGTTATTTAAAAAAACGAAAATGAAAAAAAAACTTTAACGAAGCGTTTCCGGACATATATTTATTTGGATAATTCATATAAGAATATTGTGAGGGATCATCTCCTGAAGCTTGCCAAAGTACTTTTGAATCACCCTGTATAAACATAAATTGTTGCTATGGAAATAATCGGGAAAACTTTTTCGCACGGAAAAGCGCATTTTACTATTGCAAAGGCATACCACACCAAAAATGAGGTGTTTTCAAAAAATTATAATGAAAAATTGATTAATGGTGCTTCATTAGTACATACAAGAGTTGAAGCACATAATTGTATCCAACAACGGCGATGGTTGAAATGCCATGGCCGCCCACAAGGTGGAAAAAAATCAGAACTCGTAGAAAGGTTAGGATAACAATGACATTCATGTTGGATTTAAATCAATGGATATATCAATAATTAGAAAAATAAAGTTAAATAATCATAAAATACAAATTATTAATAGTACAGCTAAACAGGTCTTTGCTAGTGAAAGATAAACTCCATGTGAAGTGGAATAAAAATAGAAAAAACGAAGTGCAGTCTTCTTCACAACAAAAGTTCAATATAAATTGAACCAGAAAATGGTAGATCACAGGCGAACACGGCATAAATTAAACATAATCGAGCTTATCAGAAAAAAACATTTGCATTCAATGTCCATTTATATGGAGGTGTGCATGGATTTTCAGGTGAATATCATTCAACGTTCTGCGTGGTATTTGCCAGGAAAGTAGTTGTTTTTCGCCTGTGATCTACCATTTTCTGGTTCAATTTATATTGAACTTTTGTTGTGAAGAAGACTGCACTTCGTTTTTTCTAGGTCTTTGCTAGTTTTACCTGTTGAAACATTTATCTTAATTTGAGGTTAGATGTAGATGTGTACAAAGGGTAGTCCTGCGACCTATTTACACTGCAACCTTTGTAGATCTATTGTGGTTCCCTTGACTTTAGAAGTCTTGCGCGAGCTTCGTCCTTTTCAGTATGTTTAGGATTCCTGACGTAGCTTTCTGCCTCTGGGTATTCCGTTGCCTTCAGTGAAAACTTTGTCCTTGCTATACCTTCGCATTCGCATAGTATATGGATGGAGGTTTCTTCTTCTGTCTGGCAAAACCTGCGAGTGGTTTCTTCTGCCATACAAATGTTTTTCATATGCTTGTTGAGTTTACAGTCTCCTGTAAGCACGCCTACCATTGCCTGTATGGACCTTCCGTCCTTACTCAGTAGGTCTGCCGTGAGAGCAGGTGATGGTTTTCTGAGAAACATTTTTGCCTGCCTCTGTCCTGGCGATTGTTCCCACCAGCTTTTGCCTGTTTTTCCACCCACTTGCTGATTGTTTTCTCAACCGTTGCTTTTGCTATGCCGCAGAAGAGTTTCGGGCCGTAGAATACCATTGACGAGCCTTGTCTGGCCAGTTCGTCGGCTTTTTCGGTCTCTCGGTGACCTTTGTGTCCTGGAACCCACGCCTGGGTCACCCTTTTACGGTTTGCTAGTTCATTCAGGGCAAAGGCACAGTCCCACACCAGGTTTGGAATTAATTTGCTTTAAGTGTTGCCTGGCTGTCGGAGAATATGGCAATGGAATGGCAGATCATATCCTTCTTGTTTTATTTCTCCGATGCAGTGACTACTTCCGCTTGAAATACTGTGGTGTCTTTTGATAGGCTCACTGGGATCATTATCCTTGGTTTTTGCCCGTATATTCCGGCTCCCACTCCTTCTTCGGTCTTCAAGCCGACTGTGTACCAGATTGATGCTGCGCTGATGTGCTCCTCCCTCCCAGTGTTCTCTTTCTGGTATAATGACTTCGTGTTTTCTATTGTAACAAGTTAATTAAGTAATAGAATGCCCAGGCTATTCAGTGAAGAGCGGTGTGGAGTTCTTTGGACCGCCTTGCTAGTTTCAAATTTATTCAGGTTTCAAGCAAAAGTTTTAAGAAATTGTAAATTTGAATGGACGCCAACTTTTTTGTTTAATTAGGATAAAAATTCAAACTTCCTAGCCAATAATATTTGCAAATCAAATGATGTCTCCTTCTGTAAATCACTACAACAATAAAACAAATACCAAATTTATATTAGTCTATTAACAAATATGTACAAAAGTTTCTACTGTATAACAAATATGTACAAAAGTTTCTTCTGTATGACAATTTTGAGTTTCCAAAGAATATTGTTTAGGGTTGCTGAACCTGTCGGTTTTATCAACGACAATGTACCTCTGATTGAGCGTTGTGTAGCTCGTAGCTAGACTTAGCTCGCAATCAGGGGGTACCAATGGCTGCTGGGCGACGGATCAGGTTGAACAGACAAGTATCAGCTTCTTGTCCATGGAATGATTGTTCTCAGCAATACGACATGAAAAACGATATTGTTTGTGTCAGAATTTGTTTTTGATAAAACATTCAACTTCTTGGAATTTGGAACTTCTCAGCACACTCTGTTCTACGCACGGTTGTTACGGTTGAGTATAATCTCATTGAGAGATGGTTGCTTGAAATTATTTGAAAATACAAATCAGCTTGTGCTGAGATTTGCCATTGATATTCAATACTGAAATTGAAGATTCAAGATTAAATTTTGATTTAGACAAAATTGATCTTTGCTGTATATAAAGAAAAGTAGGTTGTTCTGATCTTGATCAGCCAAGACTATGTTTTACAAAGAATAATAATCAGAATTCAGCACAATTAAGTTTGAAAAATTTGATATCCGAAAATGACTTCAATTGCAATGATATTCAGAGAAAGTGTATAAGAATTATCTTTGACCAATCGTCAAATACTCCTTCATAAAGTTTTCTATAAGATGAGAGAATATTCCACACTCCAAGGATTAAATATATACATATATATCTGATCGCTTCACCTAGGTCAGAAGCAAAAATTACAGCTCTGTAATAATTATCACCAAATCAGAAACTATACAAAAATACATCCCCAAGACCATGAAAAATATATAGTATTCAACTATATCACATACTTCTTGTGCTCGACACCAAAAATACATCCAAAAGCAGTGTGAGTGATACCATAATATTTGTGAAACCCTCTTCATCCCCAATGAACCCTTGTCAAAGAAACCAATATAAACAGATGAGACTGAACACAGATATCTTGATTCAATTCGAT
The DNA here is from genome assembly GCA_018342105.1 of Gonioctena quinquepunctata. Taxonomy (NCBI): domain Eukaryota; kingdom Metazoa; phylum Arthropoda; class Insecta; order Coleoptera; family Chrysomelidae; genus Gonioctena; species Gonioctena quinquepunctata. The sequence goes on along the minus strand of JAFIRS010000639.1, from coordinate 30,537 downwards.
AATATTTCAGGTGATATATATAATTCCACCTGAACTCACTCGAAAAATAGATATGGTACTGCACTGAAATCAAACCATCTGCTTGACCTAAATAACTGTAATTGCTGTTTACTGACTGAGGCTAATCGATGAATCAAGATAATTAAATACGAAGAAATATTTCACGTTCACGTGAGAGAATATTTCTACATGATATATATATATATATATATATATATATATCAAAAATATTCCTACATACCTCGATATCACACTATAACTCACTGCTTTGAAATCACTTTCACAGAAGAAAGGAAGATGCTCTAATTCATTAGTTATTTCAAAATAAAAAAATTCTATTTCTGACAAGCTTCAGAGGGGGCCGAGAGTAAGAATCTCCCTCCCTTCTTAAAAACCAAATCGTACTCTCAAATACTTTTCGCTCATTTTCTCTCAACTCTAATGACTGTTCGCCGTTAGATGGCGCTAAGATTTGCAATAGTGATTCTTAGATTAGAATAAATAAGATAACTTGAACTACTCTTAATTATTTTGTATCTCTGAGCATATCAATAAGTAATATAACAGATATGTCGTTACACAATTGAAGTTGTATTTAGTTTTCATGGCGTCGCTGAGCACTCCTGTAGTTGGATCGGCCCTCAGCCCTTTTTTAGCCTTTGATATTCTGGCCCGTGGAGTTTGATGATGGGTGATGGCCCTTGCATGAGTCTGTAGGTGACAGATCTTGCCTCTCCCTGTATGTAAATATGTAATGGTGGTAGGTTCAGGATGACCTCAAACGCGGCCGTGGGGATGGTTTTCATGACCCCTGTGGCACTGAGTCATGCTTGTCTTTATAAGCCTGTAATAGCCTTATGATTCCTGACTGGAAAGCCTTTGGTCACCTCGCCACTGACCCATAAGATATCATGGGCCTGATTACCCTTGTGATAATAAGCCATATGGTCATCTTGGAATTGAGTCATCAGATCTTGCCACACACCCTTCTGCACCTGCCTAGTGCTATGCATGCTTTTTGGATATTTTTGTTGTATGGGCTTTCCATGTACTTTGTATGTATGGTACTTTGCTTCTTTGGCCCATTAAATTTGGGTGCCCTCCAGCGCTGGTGGTTTTAGGCCTTGCAGTGCTCGTTTTTTCTTGAATGCGACAATTTGTGTTTTCTGAGCATTGTGTTCTTTCTGAAATTATTCTAGTAAACCGGCCTCCGACGACTACCTCCAGGTCGTCTGCATATCTAAGGCAATGGAAGCCTTCTTGGGTTAGTCTTTGTAGCATAGCGTCCATTAGGGTTGCCCAAAGTATCGGTGACAGGACTCTCCCTTGTGGGCAGGCTCCGCCTGCTTTCGCAATGATGGTGTCCTATCCTAGAGGTTATAGCACAAAATGGATCGAAACTACCTGATGAAATGTTTTTTTTACACAACTGATGGTGTCAGGATGTTCTTTTGTTAGACCACTTTCTCCTACGAAGTGAAGTGAACCAATATACAGTGCTTCTCAAGAGTCCTCTCCCCCCCCTCTTATTTTTGGAACGATTATACATAAACAAGCGAAATTTGGAAACTGAATATTAAAGGTTGTAAACTTCCCTACTAGTGATGATAGATGACGAAATCGTCAAAGATGACATCACAAGGCCACTGTGACAAATAATTTTAAATGGAACCCTACGGCAAGCGACACCTCTTTTAAAAGGTATCGAAAAAAACCTATTCAATGATACTAATTTTGTTTGTGTTTATGGCAGTTTTGGCAACTCGCTTTTAAAAAACGCAAAGCTGGGATGAATTAAATCAGTTAATACTAAAATTCCAAATTCAAGCTCCGCCTCTGGATAGTTGTCAAATAAGCTGACGTTTTTGTTAGTCTCCCTAATTCGACGTGTTTGTAATTGTCCAAGTTTTTGTACATTTAATAATTAGTGAATTGTTGATCGAACGTTCAACTGTTTCAGCAGCTTTTGGTACTTTTAATATTTTTGTACATTTTAATAATTTGTTGAACTGTTGTGAGCCGAACGTTTGAGTGCTTCAAGAAGCGAAATGGTACGTGCTTTAGGTGATAAAGTAGCAGCAATCCTAATTCTTGGTGAAACTAGACAAAATATTCATGCAGCAGAAACGCATTTTCAATGAGAGGTTTCCCGATCGCCCGGTTTCGAGGACTTATTTAAGGGATCTTCTTCGTAAGTTTGAAACGATGATGCGAAACGATCTGGCAGACCACAAATTTCTGATGAGAAAAAAATTTATATACTGGCAGAAGTAATAGTTAATCCTACTTCTTCAACAACTCACGTTGGATCTACCTATGAAGTCTACACAGGGTGTTGAAAAAAAACAAATTTCATCCATACAAATTAAAAAAAATCCGACGACGACCCAGACCGAAGACTAGAATTTTGTGAAAATATGGAAACTAAAATTAACCAACAGCCAGACTATGTCAAAACAATTTGTTTTATTGACGAAAGTACTTTCTATCTAAATGGAAATGTAAATACACAGAATGTGAGGTATTGGAGTGACGCAAATCCTCACCTATTCCGTGAAACACATACCCAATTTCCCCAGAATGTGAATGTTTGGGCAGGTATCCTGGGAAACCACATCGTTGGGCGTCTTTTTTTAAATACTAATTTAACTGGTGAGGTTTATCTGGAGCTGTTGCAAAACGCAATAGAACCGTTAATCCTTGAAATTTTGGAAGATAATCCAGATGAATTCGGCAATTTGGAAATAACATTCCAACAGGATGGTGCTCCTCCACACTATTACGGTGCAGTAAGACGGTATTTGGATGAGGAGTATCGTGGTAGATGGATTGGACGACGAGGTTCAACGGAATGGCCAGCTCGTTCACCGGACCTCACACCTTTGGATTTTTTTCTGTGGGGGTACCTTAGATCGAAGGTTTACGCCACTGAACCTGACAATATTGACGTTTTAAAACACATTTGCAAAAGTACGAGAAGAGTTTAAAAATAGGATATTTCACTGTCAGGAAGTAAATGGAAGTCACTTCGAGCAATTTCTTTAAGTAGACACTGATTCTTAAATCTGTAATTAATATCATACTGAATGGAATTTAAATTTTAATGTTTACTAATGAGCCATTGAAACTGCCATAAACACAAATAAAATTAGTATCATTGAATAGGTTTTTTCGATACCTTTCAAAGGAGGTGTCGCTTGCCGTAGGGTTCCATTTAAAATTATTGGTCACAATGGCCTTGTGACGTCATTTTTGACGATTTCGTCATCTATCATCACTAGTAGGGAAGTTTACAACCTTTAATATTCCGTTTCCAAATTTCACTTGTTTATGTATAATCGTTCCAAAAATAAGAGGGGGGGATGGGACTTTTGAGAAGCACTGTATTATCTTTATTAACATGATCAATCAGTTGGAATCGACCATCACCTCTTCCACTTCTTTTAACCCACATTAAGCACACTTAAGACAAATTTTTACAAGTTTTTGTTTCGTTTATTTAGTTTTGGACGATATTCTAGACAAGGCTTTGAAAAACTACTATAATAATACATTGAAACCTCCATATTCACGGCTTATACATTTATAAAGTGCCCGAAAAACATGGAGGAAGTTGAGGCATGCGCACAAAAAATCATCTGGAATGGAAAGGCCTATTGTCTTTCTCTAGACTTGCCTTCGCCTCGCTCTCGTCAAGCTCACAACTTGCTGTAACGCTCTGCGAAAACCGCAACAATACAAAGATAATTGGAAAGTAATAATGGTGGATCCGGTCTCACTGAAGTCGAATATTCTAGCATTGTTTCGACACAGACGAGTCTGGCTATTCATCCATCATGCAGAGTCTGGCAACACTGTGTATAACTTCCAACCGGATAGAGGCAAAGCGGCCGCCGATATCACTTCTTCCGGTAGTTGGCCCACTGGGGGATATTTTCATCGCTACGATGAGCTGACGACAGAAATTCAGTGGAATATGCGGGTCCGTTCCTACGTAGGCCGATTTGGGCGCGTTAATAATCATGGGCGTCTTATTATCCAAGACTTCCTACGACGACGTCGTATTTCGTTGCAGCTCCTTAGGCCCGGTTGTTCAATCGAGGATGACCAAGTGATTTGGCTTAAACCAGGATTACCAATTTTGTTTCAGTTGTTCAATACGGGTTTATGAGATAAACCTAGTTTAACCATGGTTTAAGTTAATCTCATGAATTCGGGGGTTTAAGGAGATAATTTGCCGATTCTAACCTATTTGATTGTTTGACATTTCAATAGACATTGACTATTCTGAAAATTATTATTGTGTTGAATATTTTTGTTTCATACCCGACTGCAAAGATGTTCGTAGATATAACAGACGATTTTTTTGAATTTTTTTATTTTATTGCCCCAAGAAGAAAGGTACCCGTATTTAGACAATGTACCGTAATTTCGGGTGACTTTAACCCAGCTGGGTGACTTGGTTCATTTTCAGAAATAGACATTATTAATTATAAAAAATTTAAGCCTGTTTTTATACCTGCAACACTGTATTCCATTCAGGAGTCATTTGCAACCAAATTCAACTTTCATAAAATTTGTCTGCAACTAGCAATGTTTTTTTACTCATTTATGATGATTAAAAATGAAATAACGTTTTTATGGGCAAATTTATTTTGCTTATTTTATCCGTCGGATTACTTTTAAAATCACCCAAAATTTAAGCCATGGGTCAAAGCCAGCCCTCAATATGCGGGTGAATTTGCACACCATGTTTTTTTATATATCCACATACAAAGTCTGAATTTGAAATAGCTAATTTCTAGCTAGTCACCCGAAATTACGGTACCTAGAAACCATTTGGAAGAAAGGAACAGAAAAATAATTTTTGAATAGATTTTGCTTGCCGAAAGAAATCGTCCACAACTAACAAAAATACAAAGAATCACCCCTCAAATGACAAAAGCAAAATCGTAACAAAAAATAAACTTCCAAACAAAAATCAAATCTTGATTTTTCATACCAAAAACGATTGTCATAAAAAACAAATGAAATCATCACAAATACAAAATGAAAAACTACAAGATCTGTTCTCAGTAATATCAAGCAATTGTTGATTTATTATTGGTTGATGAGTTATGTTTCAAAGATAATGTTTGTTTATATATCTCAATCATATGGGTTTTCTCTAGATTCTACTCCTCCCTCTGTAGTTCCAAGGAAAGATGGTGTTTTTCTTTCATGTGTATTAATTTCAACTTGTGTTCTTCGAATGATCGTTTTTGTAAATCTACAAAATCTGCTTTGGACAGAGCCCAAGTAGAAATGTTGTCTTTTATTGTTAAGATGCTATTCCTTTTTTTTTGGGACGTCCGCAGATGGTATTGTATTCATTACTTATTATAGCCCAAACTTCAATTTTGGCGAATTAGTAACTGCGTCCGTTTTTTAGATTCTACAATATCTTGGAATTTTTTTACGAGTGAAATTTTGAGTAATTTTTTTCTTAAGAGACGCCTAACAATTTATACAATACACTTGGCTGTTTTCGATCAATTTTTCTGTATACTTTTGACAAAACTACGAATTCCTAGGTTAAGTTTGATTCAATGTTGATGTTTCTGAACGGTCCGAATGAAGGTACAAGCGTAAAAATGTGTTGCCAACATATGAAAACAATGAGTTAAGGAATCTAGGATTAGTTTTTCATTGAAAAATGCATAACGTTCTAATCCATAGTTAATTAATAATCCGAGTTTAGATAATCAACGGTTTAAACTCGCATTGAACAACCGGGCCTTAGAGGGGTAGGTAGTAGGCACCGAAATTGACTAACAGCGCCAGTTTTGGGAATACGGGTCGCTAATGAATTTCTAAAGCGGAATTTCCTGCAATTTCGAACGCAAAATAATATCCATGTGATACTATTGGAAACATAGTCGATTCATTTCATAAAAAAGTAAATGGTACTATGTGTACATTTTTTTCTCGGAGTTTCGCCTATTTCGTTCGTTTTTTCAAGCACCTAATTTCTTCCAGAATGCTTTTTATAGAGGTATACAGTGTCATCCTCAAAGTATGCACCATATGGGAAACTTATTTAATAAGGGTTTTTCGACAAAAAGTTATTCCTGGTAAAAGTTTGTGCATCCCCTAAAACTGAACATGCACCAATAAAATGTAGTAAAACACACGTAATATACGAGGAGCCTTCAAAAATTTGATTTTGAGACATGAGTAAAGTACCCTTATTTTGAAAAATCTCGGGAAATGTTATTCAGAAAAATTGTTCAGCATCCAAAAATACATCTAGATTTGAAGTTATGGCCATCTAAGTGGAGTTTTATTCTTTTGCCAATTATTTTAAAACAGAGAATACGAAAAAAAAATGCTAAAACGATAAATAGACAACATCCTGTATACGATGGTTCATTTAAAAAGCCTGCAATATAACAAATTACACAACTATTGTGTTAAACACGGACAATTTTTATGAAGAGTAAAATAATTTGGTGCAACGTTATTTTTATTTTTTGTTAACACCGAAAATTGCTCAAAATTATACAGTATTGTAACAAGAACTTAATATTCAATAATATCAAATCACAAGACATCAAAATAAAATAAGTATTTCGGCACAAACTCATTGATTTTCTGGTGTATTTTATTGTCCAATATTATTTTTATATTCGCTTTGAAAACAAAAGCATGTTTCCGAAAGAAGTATTTTACACAGTATGATGTCCATCCCGCAACATGCACAGTTCGGTTCTTCTCACACAATCGTTGACTGCATTCGTAATGTGCTCCGGTTGTATGGCCCTCACACAATTAGTAATCACATTTTTTAAATGTTCTCTATCCCTAAAAGGACGATGTTTGTAAACTTCGTTCTTCAATAAACCCCAAAAGAAGAAATCCATTGGGGTTAAATCTGGTGAGCGCGCTGGCATTGGATACTCTGAGTAACGTCCTATCCATTTTCCATTAAATGTTTCATTTAAAAATTGTCGTATTGCTACACTACAATGAACACTAGCTCTATCTGATACCAAATTATGTCTCTTTGTCTACGCGGCATTTGATTTAAAATTGGTAATAAATCTTGTTGTAAAAATTGCAAATATCGGTTGGCATTAAGGTTTCCATCAATGAAGAAGGGACCAATCACAGTATTGTTTTAACAGTCCACATGAGACATTTACCTCAAATGAGTATTGGTCCTTGCACTCTATAGTGAAATGAGGGTTTTCTGTAGCCCACTATCTACAGTTCTGTGAACTTACTGTTCCATTAGTTGTAAATGTTGCTTCATCAGTCCATAAAATATTTATTGGGAACCGTGCGTTTTCTTCGTATTCTCCCTGATATTATGTGGAAAACTCAAATCTTGGAATGAAATCCCTTTCTTTTATAGTATTCATGAAATTTGGTTTGAAAGCTTTGAATTTATTTTTGCTTAATAAAAATTGTACAGTAGTGAAAGGTACATCAAAAGATGTCGATATTTGTTTAATTGATGTCTTACCATTTTTGATTACTTTTAAACACACCTCCTCTTCCACTTCTGTTGATACTTTTGCAGCTGTGTGAGGTTTTTTGAAATTGTTATTAATATTGCCTGTTTCTTTAAATTCATTCAAAATACTGGTTACTGTAGATTTACATTGCGATTAGGATGCCTGGCATTAAAAATGTCTGTAACTTGTCTGCTTGGAGTATTCTCCCCACACAACAATATAATCTCAACTTTTTCTTCTTTTGCAAGCATCTTAATATTATTTAAATAGTACTTATTATCAAAAGGTAACAGAATAAGCAATAACAATAACTACGTAATAAATATTTAGCAAATATGTCAAGTACTTAATGTCAAACAATTATTTTGGACAAGAAAAACTCCACAAAATAAATGTAATTAGTTTGTGCCGAAATATTTATTTTATTTTAATGTTTTGTTATTTGATATTATTGAATATTGAGTTCTTGTTACAATACTGTATGATTTTGAGCAATTTTCGGTGTTAACAAAAATTAAAAATAACTTTGCACCAAAAACTTTAAAAATTATTTTACTCTTCAAAAAAATTGACCTTGGTTAACACAATAGTTGGTTAATTTGTTATATTACAGTATTTTCAAATAAACCGTCGTATACAAAAATTTTTCGTAGTCCTCATTTAAAAAAATTGGGTAAAAAAATTAAACTTTACTTAGATAGCCATGACTCCAAATCTAGATATATTTTTTGATAATGAACAACTTTTCGGGTGAACATTTCCAGAAATTTTCCAAAATAAGGGGACTTTACTCTTGTCTCAAAATCAAATTTTTGAAGGCTCCTCGTATATTACGTGTGTTTTACTATATTTTGTTGGCCATGTTTAGTTTTAGGGGATGCACATACTTTTACCAAGAATAACTTTGTCAAAAAACCCTTAATAAATAAGTTTCTCATATGGTGCATACTTTGAGGATGACACTGTATATGAATTGAATATTATTATCTGAAAAGTATGGAATATCAATTATTCAGACCATATCGAAAATCCATCAGAAAATAACTAATTTCCCGCCTAATGCTTCGATGAACATTGGATCTGTTCCGTTCGTTTAAACATATTTGCGTTTTCTTGAGCAATATTAATAGATTTCTTTTTGGTCATGTACAATATAAGTGTTTCAACTGCATTCACTAATGTTGACGATCCTGAAGCTGTTTTGATTTGTGTAAGGTATTCATTGAATTATTACAACAAGGCTGACTTATCGGAGAAACTGTTCATTGCAATGCAAAGAAGGCGCCATCTATTATCTGTATTCTAAAACACCAAGATGGTGACCATTGTTTGATTACTACACAGAGAAAACACTATCATATTATCAAAGAGATAACCATTTATTCATTGATATACTCTATTCCATATTCCACGAGTAGAGTAATACTTCATCCAATGATAGGATTATAAATGGTTACTAATTAGATTATATCATTGAAATGAATATAAGGACCCATTGGATTTCAATGTATGTTTCAAATATAGTTAGTGTTTGGATATCAATGATATACTATATTAATATCAATAACGAATTTATCATTGATTCTATGTTTTACTCAGTTTCATTCAAATTCAATGTTTGGATATCAATAATATACTATATCAATTTCAATTCAGAATTCATCATCGAATAAATCTTTAACTCATTTTCAAGTGATGTGGCTTTTATTGGTAGAATAATTTTTATAATCCGAGTGATCATGAGGTAGATCAGCAGCACGAACAATTCATTCAATTGAATGAATCTCTCATTGAGGATGGTTAATTTGCTCTTGCTTCAATTTTATGAAGCATAGGTTCGAAAATTGATTCCTTTTGAAATAATTACATTGTATGATGACTTCAATATTGTTTTCTGAAATATTCCTTTTCATATATATATATATATATATATATATATATATATATATATATATATATATATATATATATATATATATATATATATATATATATATATATATATATATATATATATATATATATATATATAAAGTGTCCCTGGACTTCCTCTTTTCCTCTCGGAATGTATAGATGGGATCAAAATATCAAGTACTTATATATACTTTTGTTCCTAAAAGCTCTTCGTTACTAAGTTAGGGCCTCAAAGTTACAAAATGAAAAATTTTTTTCTTTGATAACTTTCAAAGTGAATATTCAAAATCATCTAAATTTTGGTGATTGACTGAACAAATGAATTCCTTCGATGAGCTTCCATGCAGGAGTCAGTTGTTTTGCTACAAAGTCAGGAACGGACTACCCCCGATGGTCCACACCCCAAAACCTTGAAATGACTGGGATTTCTCAATATGTTTTAACAAAACAATGTTATCTGGACAATTCCCTGAATAAAAGTACTCGTGTGGAAAATCGATCGGAGCAACGATTTTTGATAAAAATGCATTTTTGTTCGACGACATCCAACCTGAGATGTCTACCATTATTCTAAAAGATTAATTTGTAATGAAAATAGAAATGATAGGTACAATGTTCATAACGAATTTTTATCATGCAAACCCTTTTTTGCAGCCAAATTTATCTTCGTATTAAAGATTTTCTCCCATGAAATTATACTTATCAGTGAAACTCCTCAAAATTCAAGCTGTGAATACGAATTTGCAACATCCAAATGTTGAGTTTCATGAGATTCAGATAACACAACACGAAACGTGCTTATTCCACGCGTACATACAGAATATGGACTGAATTCGATATTACATAGTGGAGTAGCTTGTTAGTTCAAAAACACCACGAATCTAGATAACTTGATATTTCATTTGAAAAAATATCTACATTGTGAATGAATCTTTCAAAGGTACTGTACTTTTTGTTTACGACTTTATTTTAGCATATTTTGTATTATCCCTGTTATAAATGTTGTTGAATTAACGTTAGCATTAGTATTTCTACTGTGAAAATTTTTCGTTTCAAATAAGGGGATCGGGTTTGATGTCGTCGAGAAAACTGCATTTTTATTAGGAATCGTTGTCCGATCGACTTTCCGCACGAGTACTTTTATTCAGAAAATTGTCTACGTAACCTTATTTCGTTGAAAACTATTGAAAAATTATGTCATTTCAAAGTTTTGGAGTGTGGACCATCGGGGGTAGTCCGTAGCAAAACAACTGACTCCTGCATGAAAGCTCATCGAAGGAATTCATTTGTTTAGTCAATCACCAAAATTTAGATGATTTTGAATATTCACTTTGAAAGTTATCAAAGAAAAACATTTTTCATTTTGTAACTTTGAGGGCCCGTAACTTGGTAACGAAGGCTTTTAGGAACAAAAGTTATATGAAGTACTGGTGATATTTTGACCCCATCTAGAGAGGAAAGCAGGAAGTCCAGGGACACCCTATATATATATACATATATATATATATATATATATATATATATATATATATATATATATATATATATATATATATATATATATATATATATATATATACATATATATGTAGCCCCAATAGAAAACCATGTTGAAGTCATCATATAATGTAATTATTTCATATAATTTGGGGATCCTGAACAAAAATCCGAAGGAATTTTGGACCTATTTTTCCCCCTAATATAATTTTCAGAAGGTGGATCCATCGCTACTGGTTTGCAGTGCATATATCACATAGGATGATTCCTTTTGGGTAGTGAGTACATTTCCAGTGTAGCTATGGATCCTGAAAATCAAAATATATTTCAATGAAATTAAAAAGAAAAATTATTCTGTCGTCACAATCACCTACATAGCCTTAAACCCTACGACTCAAAATGGATTTCTGCTGATGATATATAGATTCAAACGTAATTTCAAGTTTCAATACATAACTTATAATATCGCTTATAATTCGAAACAAAAGACATCTCATAATTCGAAGTCATATTGACATTATAGACTGGGATTTTGGTCTTGAAGGGGTTGCGAGTTTGTGCAATATGAGGAACGCATTCTGCCTGAGTTCTGATTTTTTTTTATTCTTATGTATAAATGAAGTTTCTAATTATAAAAACATCATCATCATCCCACATATTAAGCTTATATTTACCAGATATAGACAATAATTTTTCATCATACCAACCACCATCTTTAGTAGTTATTATTTTATAATCGTATGATTCCAATAGTATCTAATTGAGCAAACTTGTACTTACAGTGAAAACAGGTACCAAGGATTTCAAGTTCCACGATAATAATATTTCTTCCATACCAACTTCACAAATAATATTACACATGACACGAAATACCCACTGAACAAGTTAAACAATAAACAACGCCAACCGCCAACGTTTGCCTCTGGTCTCTCCTTTCGATGCGCGTCTTTTCGTGCCTGTCCATGCCTGCGATCGGGTCAGTTCGGGTAAACGAGTAAATGGCGCGTGAAAATTCTCGCAACAAGGGTAACCTAGTATAGGAGTGATTATATAAATATTAGACCAACAGTATTTCAAATATGTCAAATTTCGATGAATTTTCCCAATGTTCATTAATTATTGGCGTAAACTGTGACGTTTTTGAATCCATCATTACTATTGTACATTCAAATATATGTATTTTCCATTGAAAAAAATATATCTTGGAATCAAGTGTCATTTTGGAAAATATATATATATATATATATATATATATATATATATTTGAAACAATATGATATGATTTATTTTATCGAAATATAGTCAAATTTCCACGTAAATGTTTTAAAGGATTATACTACTTTGAAGATGTTCAATACTCAATTTTATATAAGTATTGCTCAATTTCAACTTCGATTATAAGTCTCCATTTGAATCGTTTATACAGTGAAAAAAGTTCTCCCCCCACTTAACTTTGGAACGGAACAAGCTGTCGAGGTCGGGTAAAATTTAGGTAAAAAGGTACCACTTTTTGGCTTAAAAATGATTGTGGTCACGTGGTCTAGTGTCAAGAGGGCACCATCAACTTTTTTTTAATGTAAAGGGGGGTCACGTGGCTCCTGGTTTTGAAGGCCTTCCGATTCTCTATCCAACACCGCTTCATTTGTGAAGATCGGCCAAGCCGTTTCAAACTGACACGCGTTTGAAATTTGCTTCAAATATTTTACAAATAAATTAGTTTAACTATTAATTGCAGCAGAATTTCAACTCCGTTACTGATTCTGGTCGAAAAGTAGATTTTTCGTGGTAAAAAAGGTTCGCATATTATTTGTACTTCAAATTGTGCTTTTTGTTGAGAAAATTTATACCTTAGTTATTTTGCTGGAGACTCCAAATAGCATTTCATTTCAATCTCAGTCCAATAGTGACTTTAATCATATCGATACTTTTGACAGTTTTCATAGGTTTCAGCATTTCTTTATAAATTTCAAATGCCTCGTTCTCGTCCTTCAGAAGAAAAAACCGAAGCAATTTTAATTTACGCTGAAGCTAGGCGTAATTACAATGAAGCAGAAAGAATATTTAATGAGCGCTTCCCAAATAATCCAATATCTCGTACCTACTTAAGGGAATTGGTTAGTAAATTTCTAAGGACTGGTTGCGTAACGAGGGAAAAAGGATTTGGAAGAAAATCTATTTCAGAAGAACAGCAAATCGACGTTCTGGCAGCTGTTGTTATTAATCCGCAACAAACAACGAAAACGGTAGCCACGGCTTGTGACTACGACCACTGTGAAAAAATATCTTGAAAAACACAAATTTCACTCATATAAATTAAAATTTTTGAATCAATTAACAGAAGACGACCCGGATAGAAGACTGCAGTTTTGTGAGGTCATGTCTGACCGCATAACCCAAAATCCCGGTAACATTAACTCTATTTGTTTAAGTGATGAAAGTACGTTTTATCTAAATGGAACAGTAAATAGACAGAATGTGCGTTATTGGTCAGACGTAAATCCGCACGTTTTTCGAGAGGGTCATACTCAAACTCCAGAGAAGATCAACGTATGGGCTGGTATTTTGGTTGACCATATCAGGTCCAATATTTATGGCAGAAAATTTAACTGGGCATCTGTATTTAAATATGCTTCAAAATCAGATCGATCACAGTATTCAAGAAGTAGTTGGGGCAAACCCAAATGAATTTACCATAGATGTTACCTTTCAACAAGATGGTGCACCCCCTCACCACTACAGACCTGTCCGAGTATGGCTTAACGAGAATTTTCCGGGACGGTGGATAGGCCGACGTGGCCCCATTGAATGGCCAGCTAGGTCACCTGATATGACACCTATGGACTTTTTTCTGTGGGGGTACATAAAATCTTAGGTGTAAGTCACGCAGCCACAGTCACTCCAGGAACTTATGGACCGAATAACAGATGTGTGTTACAGTAGTACCCCGGAAACATTCAATAACGTTCGGAATGAATTTCACAACCGACTTTTTTTCGGTCAAGACGTGAACGGTGAACATTTCGAGCACTTGTTAAAATAGTTGCAATTGTTACTTAAAATTCTGTTGCAATTAAAAGTTATTTAGGTTTTTAATTTATTTGTAAAATATTTGAAGCAAACTTCAAACGCTTGTCAGTTTGAAACGGCTTGGCCGATTTCCACAAACGAAGCGGTGTTGGATAGAGAATCGGAAGGCCTTCAAAACCAGGAGCCACGTGACCCCCATTTACATTTATTTTTAAAAGTTGAAGGTGCCCTCTTGACACTAGACCACGTGACCACAATCATTTTTATGCCTAAAAGTGATAAAAGTGGTACCTTTTTACCTGAATTTTACCCGACCTCGACAGCTTGTTCCGTTCAAAAGTTAAGGGGGGGGGAGACTTTTTACGTCCTCACTGTACACCTTTGGTCGCTGCAATTATTATTTGTTGGTTGGACATTTATTCTGATAAATTTTTTCTGTGTATGAGTGTAGTGTATTATTTTTTGGGTGTTTTTATTGCTATATATTTTTTTTTATCAGAATGCCTGAATCTTCGAATTATCTCAAACTTTACAAAATGAATGGGCCAATCATTCATTTTTGTCAATATTTTCATAAATACACCATTTGACAAGCGAACATAATCCACGCATCTGAGTTTATACGGACATAATAAACTATATTTCAATGATATCAAAACTACTTGAATACCTGCTCGTTAACAATTCAATATAAACCAGATTCAAGAACTTTTCAACACAAAATTCCATTTCTTTGAAACGAAATTTCAGTGTAATTTTCTTTTTGCACTTTACAGAAGCTCATCCGGAAAAATTCAACTCACGCTTGAGGAATAAAATGTTTTACGGTCAGATGGGCGGCAAAGATCTCCTGAAGAGAAAATGGAAAGATCTGGCAGACTTTGTAACGTTGGAATGTGACGGACAAAACATCACCCAGAAACTCAAGGAGCTCAGAGTACATGCTATAGTTTTTCTGAATATCTCGAGGTAAGGAACTCTCTTTCACGTTTTCTTCGCCGGTTGATTTTTTTCGGTGCTTTTATTGTGTCGCTATTTTGTCGCTCGATATGTATCTTGGATATTTTTTTTCAGTTACGGCGGTGGGACCCGCCCATGGAACAGATCGTTAGGTGGAAACGAGCCCAGCACGGAAGACGGCCTCATTGAAGTTCTTGGTCTCACAACATATCAGCTTGTGAGTAAGTTAGGATTAGAAAAGTTCTCCGGAGAATTGTCGATATTCTTTTAGAAACAAAACTACTACGCATTACCTAAAGTCGGCCTATTTGAATGAGTAAAACGTAACAGGGAAAATTATTTAATTATAATTTTCATGAAATTGGATGACACTTTCCTATCGGAAATTATAAAGAAAATGTTTCTCTGGTCGAGAATATATAAAATAAACACGATTAGTTATATTAATTGGAAGAATACAAACTAAAAATTATTTCTGTGAGTATATGAGAGAAAAAAAGTATGGGATCAAATTAATTCTAAAAACTAGGGATATTGGGGTAAACCCAATAAAAAAGTAAACTCCTTAAGGTTTATCAAAGCTTTCGGAAATGTGTATACCCATCATCAGGGGAACTACAATAGATGAAAAAACCAATAGTAATACATATTCAAGTGCGAAACAATATGCTACTCACAACTTTGTTGAGGTTGCTTTCAATGATGTCAAACATATCCATCTAACATAGTGATACGAAAGAAAAAACGTAGATCAAGGAATAAAACGAAGTTCAAAGTTAATACAAACACATTAACATTGTTTAAAATTATATAAATATAAATGTATACTCTATGTGGGGTGACAAGTGAAACTGACAGGTTAGGAATAATTAATTAATAATATTTAAGCCAACAACACCTGACGGGTGTCACTTGGAAATTATTACAGTGGTGCCTACTGTTAGTTATGGGATGTTACCAGGTGGCGGTAATGTTAAAAAGAACTATTATTTGATATTGCATTGTTGTCAATTTTGATTGATATCTGAAGACAATAAATAAGCGTAGATCTCACTCAAATGGTTAATATCAATTTTTAATTGATGATGATGCTTATGAATTTTTTTGTAAAAAATAGCACACTCTTTCAGTCAGCCCTATAGTGGCTTCTATAGGAGCCCCTATTGATAGGATAGCCTATTTTTTGACAGAAATTTGAACGCATACAACTCAGACAATGAATATTATATAAAAGAATATTTTGAAGTCACTAATGAATTTAATAATTCAACACTTCCAAACAATTATGTTCTGGCAAGTTTGGATTTCGTCTCTCTTTTTAGCAACGTTTATTTGGATGCTTGTATTAGAGCAATACACAAAAATTGGGATCGAATTAGTAATTATTGTTGCATTAACGAATAAACATGTTTGGAATTGTTGACTTTCCTTTTTGATAATACATATTTTTCTTTAATCAATAAAATTTATAAACAAACCTTCGGTACTCCAATGGGGGCCTCCATTTCACCCATTTTAGCAGCGTACGTCATGGTTAATTTGTTAGACAATATTATTGCAGTTTTATATTTAAATCTTGATGCCATAAAAAATATGTTGATGATTGATACGTTTGAAAATTTGAACAGGATGTTCATAAATCAGATGTGGAGTCATCTGCGACTGAGAGATAAACTTTAGTCACTATCTTCCATCGTTCAAGAAAACCTCTTGTGGAGTATTCATGTTGAAAAGGGAAACATCCTCAATTGAATATTGAATATTGAATAGAAAGATTTTTCTGTGAATTGAAAAATCCACGATTAAAATGAAGTTATTTTTTGTGAATGTCTAACAGAAAACATCTACTTTCCCGGCTAAAGCCACGCTGGACATTGAACTACAACTGATATTCTGAAAGGACGCTCAAAAGAAAAAATCTAAAATTGAAAATTTGCATTTTCATCCAGATAGTTATTTGATTTTCTATTCCAGTCTTAATTAAAAACTCATAAATGAATGATGAATTCACAGAAAAATCTTTGTATTCAGTATTCAAATGAGGATGTTTCCCGTTTTAATGTTAATGATATTATATTAGCATTACCAAATGATGGCGTGGACGAGATTCTCAATATCTTCAATAGCTACGATCGTCATATCCAGTTCACAATTGAAACTGAAAACATCGATAATTCCTTACCATTTCTTGATACCAAGCTCTTACGGGCAACAGAAAACAAGCTACTGGTAGATTGGTATAGGAAACCATGCAGCTCAGGAAGATACCTGAATTACCATTCATATCACAGTCTATAAAAGTGAACTTGGTAAAACAAATAAAATTAAGAGTACTGAAAATCTCAGATCCTAAATTCCATAAACAGAATTTAAACATTATCTTTAACCTTTTCATAGAAAATTCATATCCAAGAACGTTACTTAATAACATTCTATATAATACTTCGTCTCACTTAGAAGTACTAGCCTTAAACAGTAATAACTCGAACATTGTCTCAAACAACAATGAAACTAACAATACGCCTACTCAACCTTTTTTCACTTCATTACCATATATAAGAGAGATCACTCCTAAACTCTCCAGATTATTTCACAATCCTGAAAAATTTAAAATATCATATAAAACAGTTCTAACAATTAGGTCAATGTATTCTAAAGTTAAAGATAAAACTCCATTACTTTCAATGTCAAATGTAATTTATAGTATTCCTTGTCATGGTTGTAATAAACAATATATTGGTCAAACGCAAAGATGATTATCGAACAGAATAATTTCTCATAAAAGTGAGTGCCGATTGCATCCTGAAAGATGTGCTTTGGCAGAACATGTGAATAAATTTGACCACCAGATGAATTACTATTCAGTGAAAGTGCTAACGACAGAATCACATACATCAAAAAGAACATTTTTAGAAATGGATTTCATTTCCCAAGAAAACAATTGCATCAATAAAAAAATTGATATTTACCATTTGAGTGAGATCTACTCTTATTTATTGTAGATATCAATCAAAATTGACAAAAATGCAATATCAAATAATAGTTCTTTTCAACATTACCGCCACCTGTCAATACTAATCTAACAGTTGGCACTACTATACTAATTTCCAAGTGACACTGGTCAGGTGTCGTTCCTAACCTGTCAGTTTCACTTGTCACACCACATAGAGTAAATATTTATGTTTATATAATTTTAAACAATGTTAATGTGTTTGTATTAACTTTGAATTTCGTTTTATTCCTTGATCTACGTTTTTTTCTTTTGTATCATTATGTCAGATGAATATGTTGTTTAACATCATCGAAATCAACCTCAACAGAGTTGTAAGTTTTTATAATGTTCCGCACTTGAATATGGATCATTTTTGTTTTTTTTATCTATTGTAGTTTCCCTGATGATGGAGATAAACATTTCCGAAAGCTTGGATAAACCTTAAGGAGTTCACTTTTCCATTGCTGCTTTCCCCAATATCCCTAGGTGTGTACTTAACTAGTCAGCAAATACTACCCACCCATATATATATATATATATATATATATATATATATATATATAACTAGGGATATTGGGGTAAGCAGCAATGAAAAAGTTAACTCTTTAAGGTTTATCCAAGCTTTCGGAAATGTTTATTTCCATCATCAGGAAGACTACAATAGATGAAAAAACCAATACATATTCAAGTGCGAAACAATATGCCACTCACAACTTTGTTGAGGTTGGTTTCAATGATGTTAAACATATTCATCTAACATAGTGATACAAAAGATGAATTAAATACAAAATATAGTGATACAAAACATCGTGATACAAAAGATGAATTAGATGAATATGTTTGACATCATTGAAACCAACCTCAACAAAGCTGTAAGTAGCATATTGTCTCCCTGATGATGGAAATAAACATTTCCGAAAACTTGGATAAACCTTAAAGAGTTTACTTTTTCATTGCTGCTTACCCCAATATCCCTAGTTTTGTGCCTAACTAGTCAGCAAATACTTCCCACACACTTACATATATATATATATATATATATATATATATATATATATATATATATATATATACAGTGTGACCCATTTGAAATGGAACCACCCCTGTAGAATACACATTTTTCAGTCAATCTCAAAATTTTTTTTTTTTTAATATCAAGCATCAAAAACTGTATCTTGACACAAATTTTCATTACTTTAGTTTCATTTCCACGGCACTCTATGGTTTTTTTTTTTTGTCAAAAACAGCAAAAGTTTATTAGGCAATTTTTGTTTTCAAATTTGACTACACCACTTGAAAACATCAAAATTTCATAAAAAAATATTGGTTAACAACGAAGTTACAACAACTTTAATTTTGGAAACAAAGTGTTTGATTATAATTTTTATTTAGATTATAGACATATTTAAAATCTGGCAACAATGAATGCGACTGGTCCTTTATGGATCAATATTCAGATCCAAATACTGCTTGCGGTGCCTTTTATGAAAAAGTTAACTCTATTGTGGAGCTGAATGTGCCAAAAAGGATCAGAACTACTCGCAGTTATCCACCATGGTATAACTCAGCCCTAATCAGCGACATACGTCTTAAACATAGATTTTGGAAAAGGTTCAGAAATTCTGGTGATGATAATGATCTCGATAAATTCAAAAGATTGAGGAGAGATATCAAGTCGAACATTATGAAACTCCATCGTGATCATATTATCTATGTAGAGGAAAATTTCACCTCTAACCCCTCGGCATTATGGAATTACATGAACTTCAAAAAAAGGAATGCCACCTCACCATCTAGCTTCAACTTCAACCAACAAACCCTATCTGAGTCGCAAGACATCTCTAATGCATTTGCCCAATTTTTTCAGCAGTCTTATGCAATTCCCAACAATATCACTTTTCCTGACTCATTCAATAATCATACTTCGTTGGTAATAAATGAAGTGACTGAAGAGCAAGTCTTAGTCTCATTTGAAAAAATTAAAACCCAAATTAACTAGTGGACCTGACAATATTCCCTCCTTTGTTTTACGAGATTGTGCAGCTGCCTTCGTGAACCCCCTTCGTACATTATTCAATTTATGTCTTTCAACTAATACATTTCCTACACTATGGAAAGAATCTAAAATCATACCGGTCTACAAGAAGGGGGCCAAATCAGACATTTGCAACTACCGCCCTATAGTAATTATTAATAATTTCTCGAAAACCTTTGAGATCCTACTTTATGATGACATTTATACGCATGTAAAGAATCAAATCACCCTAGTCAACATGGTTTTTTCAAAGGAAGGTCAACGATAACAAATTTAATTTGTATCACGGAGCAATTATCTGATACTATCGATGGGAGCTCTCAATGTGATATAATTTATACGGATTTCTCGAAGGCCTTCGATAGGCTTGATCATGGAATTCTTCTTCACAAACTGTCGAATTTCGGACTTACCCCTAATCTCACATCTTTATTTCAATCCTACCTTCATAATCGTAAGCAGTATGTCAGTTTCCATGGTCAAAGTCTATTGAAGTCCTCCCCACGTCAGGTGTCCCCAAGGGTCTAACCTCGGGCCTTTATTTTCATAATGTTTATCAATGACATTGTAGCTACTCTCTCCGTCGCTCACTTACTGTATGCCGATGATCTTAAGATATACCATGAAATTAACACCACAGAAGACTGTACTCTTCTCCAAAATAATCTGGATCGCCTCAATCTCTGGTGCATCGAGAATAGCTTATTCCTAAATGTTTCTAAATGCCAGGTTATGTCTTTCACCGCCAAGCGGAATCCAATTCTTCACAGTTATAAACTGGACAATGTCGTATTGAAAAGACCCGACACTTTCAAAGATCTAGGAGTAACATTCGACAAAAACTCTCTTTCGCAAAACATATCGAACTAGTCACCAAAAAAACTTATAGATCATTAGGATTCATAATCAGAGTTTCAAAAGATTTTGGAAGGAATGAGAAAACTCTTCTTCAATTATATTTTACATTTGTTAGATCAAATTCAGAGTATGCATCAATTGTTTGGGCACCATATTATCAGGTATATATATCTAATTTAGAAAATATCCAACGAAAATTTTTGAAGTATCTATGTTTCAAACTTGATGGCAACTACCCAGACGTAGGTTATCCACATGAACAACTAATTTCCAGATTTTCAATCGATTCACTTGAATCTCGTCGAAATAGGTCACATGTTATATTCCTTTTCAACCTTATTCACAACAATTTGGACTGCAGCTGCATTTTGGATATATTGAAGTTTCATATTCCTAGACTCACATCTCGGAGAAACATTACTTTCTACCTTCCACTTTGTCACACCAATGTTAAATTGAATGCACCTGTTTATAAGATGTGCAATACATATAATAAGATGAATGAAACCATTGACATTTTTTGTTGCAGTGTGGCCTCCATAAAAAAACTGGACTGTTCTGTTTTTGTCCAATGATTTATATTAACGTATATAGCTAATAGTTCATACTGTATATTCCTATTCTGTAATTGGATCTTGTATCTGTTGAATAGTGTAATAAAAAAAAAAAAAAAAAAAAAAACAATGCCGTTACAGAGTAGAACACCAGTGAATTTGTACAGCGAAAATCCGAAGTCAATAGCTCATTCCGTTCTACAGTTATAACTCCTGAAAGTATGGTAATGTGAGCGATTTGTGGTGTACTAAATCACAGCCTACTATTGATTTAGTACAATACCTATGCCTAATGTATTAGTTCAGCTTTCCTCAAATTATTGATACCTCCTCTAAGGGCTTGTTTTAATTAAGTCTTGCAGAATTAAAAAGGAAAATGTTTTGTCCTGCTTTCTGTTTTATTAATCAATAAATAATTTTGATACTTCAAAACTTGATTCGGTTCATTTCGTTTTTATCGGCTATGGAAGACTGCATAACTTGAAAATAAATTTCTTGTTTTTTCAAATACACTTATAACCTAAACTTAAATAAATGATTTTGCGGGAATATAATTTACAAATCCAGTGGCGTAGTCAGATTTTTATTACAAAATCGCTTCCACCACAAATTGCTCACATTACCATACTTTGAGGAGTTATAACTGTAGAACGGAATGAGCTATTGACTTCGGATTTTCACTGTAGAAGTTCACCGGTGTTCTACTTTGTATCGGCAGTATTGCCAGATTTCAAATATGTCTATAATCTAAATAAAAATTATAAAAATTTTTTCCAATTAAAGTTGTTGTAACTTCGTTTTAACCAATTTTTTTATGAAATTTTCACGGTTTTTATTCATAACGACTACAAATCCAGTGGTGTAGTCAAATTTCAAAACAAAAATTGCCTAATGAACTTTTGCCGTTTTTGACGAAGGAAAAAAACCATAGAGTACCTTGGAAATGAAACTTAAGTTATGAAAATTTGTGTCAAGATACAGTTTTTGATGCTTAATATTAAAAAATTTTTTTTCTGAGAATGATTGAAAAATGCCTATTCTACAGGGGTGGTTCCATTTTAAATGGGTCACACTGTATATATATATATATATATTTATATATATATATATATATATATATATATATATATATATATATATATATATATATATGTTGTGGTTTTTTATCTATTGTAATCTCCTGATGATGGAAATAAACATTTCCGAAAGCTTGGATAAACCTTAAAGAGTTTACTTTTTCATTGCTGCTCACCTCTATATTCCTATATATATATATATATATATATATATATATATATATATATATATATATATATATATATATATATATATATATATATATCTATATATATGTCCCACACTCGATGGCCTATTTGACGTTTCTGGAGAATGGGACACAATTTTGGAAATTCGCTTTATTGCATAATTAGTTGTGCTCTGTCGATCTAAAATATTTTCTGCGCTGCGACGTTGCCGCTTATATTGAAAAGTAGCAACAACTTTGATTTTTTTAAAGGGACACCCTGTATTTTATTGCTTGTTTTGCTATTGCTTTACGATCATTTTTGTATGATACTTCCCTATAGCTATTTCAAGCGGTTTTCGAGAAATTCATTGATTTCCTTATTTTTTGTGCAAAACATAGCTTAAATTAAATGTTTATTAATGCGGTATTTGAACTCGAACGATGTTGAAATTCTGGGTGTAGTTTACCAATGTTCTGTGCATCAGTTATGTTTAAGGGAAATCGTTCTCCATTATACAGGGTCGTTCAAAATTTGTGATTTTTTCCATAGATAAAAAAATGGTGAAAAGTACATTTTTTAAATGGAACACCCTGTATCTTATCAAATATCCTGGAAGACAATTAAAGTTCCTTCCAAATGATGTACCATGTTCCTATACCTAAATAGTCTGGTTTCCGAAATAAAAGCAAGTTTATATAAAAATCGGATTATTTTGCCATATTTTGTATTAAATGTCATGGAAAATTTCATTATGAAAATTCGACAATTAGGGCATCAATGATAAAACGTTTGCTCGTTCATTATCAAAAATTTAAACGAAAAAGAATCAAAATGGAAGGCAATACCTATTCAAACGAAGTTTTGATGAAATTGTTTATCTTGTGATCCAAATTATAGCGAGAACATGCAGAAGGTTCTGTGGTGTATTAAAGTGTATGAATGATAAGATGACGAACTGATTGTACAAAGAATGATTAATATACAGATATTCCAAACTCGAATGCATATTGGACGTTTCTGGAGATCTTCCAGGTTTGAGAGTGAAAACAACTGCAATTGCTCTCCATGCTTTTGGTATATATCCCAGTGCAAGACTGGTCCTCAATACCATGCCTGTTTTGTGTGGTAGTAGATCAATTCCTTCCTGTAGCATAATAGTATAAATGCCGTCCGGTCCCGCGATTTATATGGTTGGAACAAGTTGATTACCCATTTGGTTTTTTCCACGTCTATCACCTTTTTTGAGATCTGCCATTTATCTCTGAAGGCCCTTGAAGGGGGGCTTCCAGTTCTGAGTGTATCCAGGTCTCAGTTGATATTTTTGTGTTTATCGGTCCTGGGAAGTGTATCCTGTACAGTTCTTCCAGGGTATCTTTCCCATTCTGCGTGTAGACTCTTGACTCTGTCCTAATGGTTTGAATCATTTGTTGGGATTTTTTGGAAAGTATTTTGTGGAGTCTGGCTCTCTCGTGGGTGCCTTCCACTTTCTCACTGCCTCATTGCCTTAGCAACCTTAAGTTTTATAATAAAAAATTTGTAATTGCGATACCATAAATTCGTAATGTATTTTACAATATCTAATATGCTAAAAAAAACTGTACGACAATCCATATATCTGTTGTATTTCAGCCTCTCCTCCAGGCCGGCGGCCATGGCACCTGCATCGCCCAGTGCCGTTCGGCGAAGATAATCACGTCGAAGACGATCCCGATGCAAGTGGACGGTGAGGCGTGCAAATTGTCCCCCTCCATTATCACGCTGAGTCACTTGAACACGGCGCCGATGCTCGTCAAACGGAAATATGGAAAATCGATCCCGACTCAAGCTGCGTTAGACAATCTCAAACTCAATGTACATAAACTAACAATGGCTGATTACGAGCAACATCACAACGATAAGGACCTCCTCGCTCAAGCTGGTGAGTTTCACAAGAAATATCGACCCGTTTGTCCATTCATTCAATCGGCACTCTGAATAATTTGTGCGTGCATCAAACAACTAGTTAATGATCACCAACCAGTGGCCTTGACCATAGATTTCACCCCATTCATTCATACATTCATACATCCACTTGCCGTTTCATTAGATCATGTATTCGTTACGTTAATAATTCATTCATTCGTTGAATCATCGAATCATTCGATAATTAAACTGTTAATTTCATAATTCGTTCACTAATTCTACATAATATTATTATGTTGGTAGTCACAATTCGATCATTCTATTAGTAGGAGAGTTCTGGCTCACTTTGGCACTTTTTCCCATGATAATTCCCATAAGAAAATCTAAGGTCCATCCTGGTAATTTTGCGACCTAAAATCAGATCCTTGGAAAAGACCCATTTTTACATGCTCGAGGCTTATATTACCCTGAATTTCCCCTAGATCTACTGTATTTTAGAGGTCAACCTGATGGATTTCTACTTTTGACCTTATTTCACCTAGAGGATTCAACTTTTCCCTAGATCTGGGATTTTTCCACACAGAGTCACGTATATTTCACATAGTTTTTCCCTTATTGGAAAAATAGATAAATTAGGGATGATTGTTTTAATTCAATCTGCACTAATTTGAATTATTTT
Organism: Gonioctena quinquepunctata; assembly: GCA_018342105.1. NCBI lineage: Eukaryota > Metazoa > Arthropoda > Insecta > Coleoptera > Chrysomelidae > Gonioctena > Gonioctena quinquepunctata. The sequence continues at coordinate 5,373 of JAFIRS010000639.1, read as the reverse complement.
CAATGAACTTACGATAACAACCAACTCTATTCATAACTTGTTTTGGCAGAAATGTTGTTTCAACGTGTAATAATGTTGTTGATTCGAATTGTTCGTTATCGTAAGTTCACTGAACATAATTCATATTAGTGCAGATTGAATAAAAAAAATCATCCCTTATTTATCCATTTTTCCAATAACGGAAAAACTATGTGAAATACGTGACTCTGTGTGAAACAATCCCTAGATCTATGGAACAAGTTCAATCCTCTATGTGAAATAAGGTGAAAAGTCAAAAGTAGAAATCCATCAGGTTGACTCCTGAAATACAGTATCTAGGGAAAATTCAGGGTAATATAAGCCTCGAGCATGTAAAAATGGGTGTTCCCCAAGGATCTGATTTTAGGTCGTAAAATTACCAGGATGGACCTCACATTTTCTAATGGGCATTAACATGGGAAAAAGTGCCAAAGTGAGCCAGAACTCTCCTAGCTATATCTACTTCGATTCACTTATGCAACAACTCATTTATGTGTTCTATGTTTACTAATCAAATATTAATTTGTACGAAACTCACTCCTTTCATTTTTCAATGGAAGTTTGCATAGATTCTCGGAATATCATCAAGTTTGCGTGGTATTTGCCAGGAAAGTAGTTGTTTTTCGCTTGTGGTCTACCACTTGTTTCAATTTATATTGAATTTTTTGTGAAGAGACTCCAAAGTCCCTTGTTTTCTAATATTACACTTCACATGGCTCTCTTGTTTGATATATCGCCTTGTCGGGCATACAGCCACTCCTATCGAAATAGAATCCTATTGAGATAGGTGAATAGTATGGAGTGTTTCTTTCTGTCACTAGGTACCGCCAGTTAAAAGTTACTTTTTCCGGCGTACCTACAGGTGATTTAGGCTTGATGATGTTTTCATTTGTGTTGGGTCTCGCTTCGGATCTCTGACTGGTGACTACTCCATACTGATGAGTGCCAAAAGCCTGTAACCGGTGTGCGGATTGTTAGGCGGACCTGGCATAAATTAAACATAATCAAGTTTATCAGAAAGAAACATTTGCAATCAATTTTTATTGTCGATGGAAGTTTGCATATATTTTTAGGTGACTATTATTCAACGTTCTGCGTGGTATTTGCCAGGAAAGTACTTGATTCAATTTATATTGATTTTTTTGTGAAGAGACTCCAAGCCCCTTGTTTTCTTCAATTATCTTGCAATTCGTACATTTGATTATCAATTCATCTGAATACTTTCCATATTTTCATTTATTTGATTGATAATTCATTCCTTCTTTGGATTGTTCATCATCCAATGTATTCATCCATTAGATCATTTTCCATGTGATAATCGCTCATTCTGTATTTGAGGTCTCATTCAATGATTTATTTATTCATTCACAACAAGACACGCATACGATAATTCATTCAATTCATAGTAAATTATTCATTCATTCGCCAATTCATTTATTTATGACTCAGTAATTCTATAATTCGATAACTCATTGTATACATTCATCTCATAATTCATTCTTCCAATCATTCTTCTATTTCACATTCATTCGATAAGACCGATAAGACCTGGTTTAACAGAAACTGCTCTAGAGCTGTGGCTTCCAAACAGGCAGCATACCATCGATGGCTAAAAAATCCGGGCCCTGAGACCAGAGCAGCATATGTCGAGGCTAGAGGCATATGTAAAGAGACAATAGAATGCTCAAAAGATGCCCACAAAGCCAAAATAAGATCAAAACTTGCTGAATGTCCTAACGGATCCCGTTCATTTTGGTCTTTCGCCAAAGCTGTGGGAAAAAATTTCACTTCCAGCTCATTTCCTCCCCTAACCAAAGAAGATGGAACACTAGCAACGACTGCCCAGGAAAAAGCCAATATCTTTGCGCACCTATTTGCTGGAAATTCCACTCTAGATTCATCGGGAAAACAACCCCCGAACATTACACCTATTGACAGTCACATGCCCGAGATCACCTTTCGCCAACGTACTATCAGAAAGATTTTGCTGGGTCTCAACACCAACAAAGCCTGTGGATCTGACGGAATCCCGCCGATTGTTCTCAAGAAATGTGCCCCGAACTAACACCTGTTCTTTGCAAGTTGTTCAACCACTCTTACAATTTGGGGTATTTCCGTCCAATTGGAAAATTGCAAGAGTACAGCCAGTCCCTAAAAAAGGCAAAAAGGCCCTACCTAGCAACTACAGACCTATCGCACTGCTATCTATTATTTCAAAGGTCATGGAAAAAGCCATCAACATCGAGCTCATGAAATATCTGGAAGACTCAGGAATTGTCAACGATAGGCAATATGGCTTCCGCCATCAGAGATCAACTGGTGACCTGCTCGCTTACGTCTCACATATATGGCAGCTATCTATTGAAAAGCATGGAGAAACTTTAGCTGTGGCATTAGATATCTCCAAGGCGTTCGATCGAGTTTGGCACCAGGGACTCTCGCCAAGCTTCCGTCTTATGGCTTGCCCTCAGCTGTGTTCTCTGCTTGCTAGTTTTCTCTCAAACAGGTCTCTCCATGTAGTGGTCGATGGAGTTTCATCTGACACTCTACTCATAAATGCTGGTGTTCCGCAAGGATCCATTCTCGCACCAACACTATTTCTACTTCACATCAACGACCTGTTGAAAGCAACTTCATGTCCAGTACACAGCTTTGCCGATGATAGTACCCTCCATACCGCTTTCTCTTCCAGGGCCCCTATATCAGCCCGTGAAACCAGAAATGAACGAGGAAGAAATGTTAATAATATAAATATGGACTTGGCAACAATTCTCGAATGGGGATCTAATAACTTGGTAGAATTCAATGCAAACAAAACACAAGCATGTCTTTTCTCTAGAAAAGCCGATCTCACTGTGCCTAACATAACTTTGTCAGGAGTAACCATACCACTAAAACCATCCATATCGATGCTTGGTATTACTATCAGCAATAACCTTTCCTGGGAAAATCACGTGAGGTCCATTGCCAAAAGTGCATCCCAAAACTTGGTTTTCTGTTTCGTGCCAAGAGCTATTTCACCCCAGTCAGCTGCTTATGATCTATAAGGCACAGATCCGACCTGTCCTGGAATACTGTTCCCATATTTGGAGTGCGGCACCTAAACATATCCTGAGGCTATTGGATTCTGTCCAAAAAAGGGCAATTCGTCTCGTCGGTGATGCCTCGCTTACAAACTCGCTCACTTGTCTGGAACACCGTAGAAAAGTTGGCGATTTGTCTCTATTTTATAGATATTTTCATGGGCGATGCTCTTCTGAAATATCAACAATCGTTCCTGCTTTGGCAGTCTCTTCGAGATTAACCCGTCAAGTTCAGTCATCACACCCCTTCGTGGTCACTTTGGAAACCTGCAGAACATCACTTTCCAAAGACTCGTTCATCCAACGAACAGCGAGGCTTTGGAACTCATTGCCTAGGGAGGTGTTCCCCGAGGCATACAACCTTCAGAAATTTAAGAAGAACACCAACTCCTACCTTCTTTCCCTAGGTTCCCACGATGTTCTCTGAACATTACAGGATATCCCTTTTCGTGGGAACCAGAACATAAAAAAAAAAAAAAAATTCATTTGATGATCCATTCATTCTCTAATTCTTTCTATGCCTTACAAATCATGACCCAGCCATAGTAATAAAAATAGGAAAATAAAGTATAACTTGGCAACGCCGCAACTAATTCTCAGTTTTTTCACATCGATGAAAATAAAAATAAAAAATAAATTTCTAGTGAAAAATTCCATTTAAAAATAGCGTTCTTCAAGTTGTCCCGCTTTTGTGAAATATCATGTATAATTGAGAATATTATTTTTTTTTATTTATTATTCAAATGCAGTTGAAAGGAAAACATAATTTATTTTAACTGTTTGGCCTAGGTTATTAGCGGTTACTCATACTCATACTCAAAGAATAACCTAGGTCAAACAATTAAAGAAATGATTTTTTCCTTATTAGTGCGTTTTTATAAAAGTTTGTCTTGATTTTTTCAATCATTTTTATTCAATTCTTTTTAGTCATTCATGAAATCCGTCATCTTTCTGAATTCTAACAAAAAAATATAATCTCCGACCCCAAAAAATCAACATTTTGAATGGATTCGGGACATAATAACAGTAGATATGCTAGGCGGGTTCTGGCGCAACCCCTATTTTGGGGTGGGTTTTGGCGAGCGGTTGAGGGGGTGGTTTTGGGGTAGGGGTGGGGGATGAGTGGCCTGTGATTGGTCGGAATGGTGGCAGCCATGTTGTGTATGGGAGTGTGGATTGAGAGGGAGGTGTGGAGAGCTGTGATAGGTCGTGCGTGGTGATAGCCGCCGGCCGTTATCCAATAGCCGAGCAGCATATTGAAATGGGGTGTCAACCAATATCCGTCAACGGCATTGGTCGGACGGAAGTGTCACGTGATCAGTGAATGGCGGCGGCCATTTTGGAAAGTGGGAGGAGTCAGCGATGATGCGGCTATGACTCAACCGACAAGTCTTTGCAGGAATATTATCTACGTCAGCACTTTATCAGTTGTTTATTTAAGCGACCGGATATCGGCGGCATCCTTTGTTTACATTGAGATAAGATATCGGCGGCGGCATCCTTTGTGAAAGAGTTTGTTTACATTAACAAGATAAGAGAGTATGCAGCTGCACGCTCGAACCGTGGGATAACTTCATTCAAAGTCATATGATTACTATTCGTATTTGTATCTAAGCGGACTAAGGCACTGTCGGCGACATGGAAGCAGGACGGATCCGTTTGCATATTCAAGGTCAAATGATTTGCATCATCCAGTTCTGAGAATTTTGTCGAGTTGGCAGTTTCGAATTGCGCAGTAGGAAATTGATGTGGGTGACCGATCCCCACCGTCAGCTTCATTCTTCATCTGTCCTCTGAACTGTGAACATCGTTCTATTCAGTGCTCTCTTTCTTGCTCTCTGAGTTTGTGTGTTCGTGCATCTACCAAACATCTAAAAAACGTAAGTTTTTATTTTATTGTTTTCCTTTTTTTTCAAAACCTTTTTTTTTTGTATGCCAAAAGGGCACTTTGAGTTGTTTTTGTTTCAAACATTTCTTCATATATCGAGGGTGGGTTTTTTTCTATTTGTTTACGGGGAGGGATTGTTTTTTTTTCTTTAAACATTTTAAGGGATTGTTTATTTATTATAGATGAATCTTGCAGAAATAAACGCTGTTGCGAGCAGTAGCTACAGGGAAACCGTAGCTCTATCAACATTGCCGCTAAACAAGCCCATGCTAATCGAGAAATTGAGAGCAGTCAAAACGAAGTACGGGACATTAATAGTAGCCGATTTGGAAACCAAATCAGTCTTCCTACCAAGGAAGGTATTCGAGGTGTTACAACCGAAAA